>JAWUZG010000490.1:1200000-1810943 GCA_036785705.1 Acanthornis magna
GGGTCCCCAAGTCCCCTTCCCCGAGCCACCCGCAGGCTCCAGGAGCTCCGAATTTCAGCGCTGTGCTGTTATCTCCCACCAGGATCACCACACTTGTCACACTGAACTTCCTTCTTTCGACACAACCATAAAAATATTGCGGTTTCTCCTCATTCTGCTGCAAACACCACCACCCTCCTCCTGCTGCTGCTCCTGCCATGGGGACAATGACACGCAGGTCGTGACAACTGCCAGTGTCACCCCGCCGCCTTTAGGGTTCTAAAGCAGCGTTTGCCTACCGACCCTTCTTAAATAGGGGATTGCAGGAACAGGGTAAAAGCAGGGGGAAAAAGCCCTTTAAAATGAAAATATTCATTATTTCCTTTGACAGAGCTTCCCGCAGCACGGGCTGGGGGACAGGCAGGACCCACCCCTGCAGAATCCTTCTTTATTCTTTACCCTGCCACCCCACCATGAAATCCCCGCACCCCGAACTCCACCCTGCAGAGAGGCACATCCATTTCTCATTTAGGGAAGTCCACGGTAGCGTTATGATTTCCCCCTTTAACCAGCGCCGGGTCCGCCCCGCAGGGCTGAGCGCTGCCCGCAGCTTTTGGGGTCTCTCACCCCCGGGATGAGCTCTGCCTGTGGGTTCGGGGGGGATCCTGCTCCTCCTGCATGAGGGAATCACATCCTCCAGCACATCACGGCGGCTGCAAAGCGCCTTCCTCACCCTCCTTCTCTCCGTGCCTCAGACTTGAGACATCAGCGCCCGACTGTCGCACGGACTGTCCCCTAGACTGTCGCCTGGATTGCCCCCTGCAGCCCCCGAGCCCCCCAGCACCCGGAGGCGGACGCGGGCACGGGGAATGCCGGCGGATCGCCGTACCTCCAGCATCCAGAAGGCCAACATCCTCCGCATGTAGGGCTGGATGTCGCGCTGCACGCACTGGAAGTAGGACACGCGGGGGCTGTAGCGCTCCTCCAGGCTCAGCAGGTTCTGCAGCACCCGCCGGTCCCCCAGCAGCTGCGGGTCGCGCCCGGCGCGGGGCACGCGGGGCGCCGACTCCACGCACAGCAGCTCCATGCGGCGGCCGGAGGGCGCGGGGACGGATGAACGGGCACGGAGCGGGGTGCAGGGGCAGGGAAGGGGGGCTCACGAGGGGCTGCAGGGCCCGGCCGGGCGGGAAGGGAAGGAGGGAGGGAAGAAGGGAAGGAGGGAGGCGCGGGCTGCAGCCACCGCCGGGAACTGGCGGCGCTCCCGGCGAGAGCGCGCCGAGCCCCGACCGCCGCCGCGCGCCGGGGGGCGGGGCCGGGCGGCGTGACAGCCAATCAGAGCCCAGGTGGCGAGACGGAGGGGCGCGGCCCGTGCCGGCTCCAGCCAATCAGAGGACGGAGCGCTGCGGTTAGCGCGTGGCCACGCCCCCTATGGGCGGGGCTACGGGGGCGCCGGCGGGACCTGAGCACGTGGGGTGCGGCGGGCTCTGCTGCCATGTTGGGGGGGGACACGGGGGACAGCGGCGACAAACGCACACAGCGCGACCCCCGGCGCCGGGTCACCCCCCGCCACCACCCACCGCACATTTCCCTCCCATCCCCTCTGTTTCCCCGCTCCGAGTTGTCTGTCAGCCACATTTTTTGCAGTGTTAAGCCCTGTAACTTTTTTTTTTTTAGCCAAGTTTTTCAAGGCTGCGGAAATAATCAGCTGTGCACATGTTTGGAGCCGGGCCGTCCCGAGCCTGCTGGCTCCCAAAATCCACCCAGATGGAGCCCTGGTGCAGCTCCGTGCGAGATAACAACCGCGGGGGCTGCGGAGATAAGGCTTTGTCAGCTTTGGCTGCTGCTCCCGAATTTAACAATTGTTCGGGAACACCTTTGAATGTACGAGGCTGCTTCGTCTTCAAAGGAATTTCAAAGTCTGCGGAATAGTTTTGTAATGTGACTTCCCCAGGGCGGGATTTGCTCGGTACTGGAACCTGATCCTGATTCTCCCGAATTCCCCGGAATTCCTCCCTGCTTCGGGAAGGTGTGACTCGGACCCTGGTGTTTGCCACTGGCTACAGAAGCTGCGACTGCTGCTGGGAAGGGTCAAAACCAGATTAAAATATATAAAATACCTAACAGATTGTCCACACAAAACTCGGCTGCGGAGGGAACGGAGCAGTGGAAGTGCAGAAATCCCGGAGCAAAAGCCTGAATCCCAAAAGGATCCCAAAGGGGGCTCAGCTGGACACCCCTGACCGATTCTGCTGGAATATTCCTCTGTAAAAACACCTATTTTTAGGCTAAGGAACACAGATGTGCCACCACAGCTACCCCCCCACACAAGTGACACTTAAGTCACTTCCACCCTGTGCCATTTCGACACATTTTGTCCCTCTTTGTCATCTAAAGAGTCTTTTAATGACCAACAAACACCCAAAGTTAATAAGCGCAAGTCAAAGAAGACCAAAATCTTTGTTCTGCCTGCTCAGGGTTTTTTTGGGGTTGTTGAAAATGAAAACCATCTTTGTTCTCGGAGGTTTAGAGGCTCCAAATGCCCCCGGTGACAGTGAACACCAAGGTCACATCCACAACAGCCTTCCCACGTGCTGGAATCCCATTCCCACCCCGGGCAGGTGGCTTTAATTTGCTGCAATTTATGGCAAATTTTTAATGATGTCATCAGCCTGGATTCGCTGAGCTGAGAAGGCCAAGGATGATGCAGAACCAGAGGAGAGGAAGGGGAGGAGAGAATTCCATCAGCCCCACGAAATCACAACGAGAAGGAGGAATTTTTCTAGGTGAGATCAGAACTCCCCCCCCAAAAAAAAAAAAAAAAAAAAAAAAAAAAAGGCCCTTTTCCCCCCAGCATCCCTTTCACCTTACAAATAAATCTTCCCGCGGTGTGGGCAGGAAATATTTGAGGAATCCATGGGAGAGAGAGCCCTGTGGATCAGTCAGCTGCTTTTAATCCGGGGTGACCCCCCCAGTCCCTCCTGAGGGGAAGAGAAGGGCCCCACATCCCACAGTTTTAGCAAAAATAGCAGCTCTCAACACAGGCAAAAGGAAACCACAGCGGTGGCTCCTTGGGCCTGCTGGTTTTGGGGCTGCATCTTTGGAAATTGAAAGTTTGATGCCTTTTTTTTTTTCTTTTCCTCCCGTTCCTGGTGTTTGTGGGGTGGTTCTGTCCCACCCAGGGGGGAAGGGGACGTTGCACAAGGCGATGTTCCCTCCAGATGATGACTGGGCAGAAGCCTCTGCAAGCCGAATTATCAGGCTGGAAAGGCAAAATTACAGACTGCAGGCATCCCAAAGAGCCCATCGTGTGTGGGTGTGAGGGGGAAAATTCCAGGAAAACCAAATTTCGGTCGCTGCTGGCTGTAGATAGGCGGCTTCCTGGCTTGGGCAATGTTAAAAAAAGGAAATTCCTTGGGAGTGAAAATGAAAAAAAAAACCCAGCGGCCTGCAGACTTCCAGGAGCTCGGCCTGGTGATGTTGATTTTTGCTGAGTGATAAAATGGGGATAGTTTTTTGGGAATGTTGATGGTGAGGTAAAAAGCGTGGCTGGGAGTTTTTAAAGGTGGGTGTGGGGTTGGTTCTGGTGGCACACGGGGGCTGGGCTGGAGCTTCGTGTGGTTTATCCATGGAATTGTGGGGCTGGGAAATCTCTCCAGGATCATCGAGTCCAGCCTGGGACCAATGGCAGCTTTGTCCCCACCCTGAGCACTGAGTGGGACATCCTTGGGCACCTCTGGGGTGGCGACTCCAAACCTCCCTGGGCTGTTCTGGGGCCTGATCGCCCTTTCCATGAGGAAATTCCTCCACATTTCCAACCCGAACCTTCCCTCGAGGCTGTTCCCTCTCCTCCCGTCCCTTGTTCTGGGTACTTCTAAGGCCTGGCCACTCTTTCCATGAGGAAATTCCTGCTGATTTCCAACCTGAGCCTGCACTTGAGGTCATTCCCTCTCCTCCTCTCCTTTATTCTGGGCACTTCTAAGGTCTGACCGCCCTTTCCATGAGGAAATCCCTCCTGATTTCCAACTGGAGCCTTCCCTCAAGGCCATCGCTTCTTGTCCTGTCCCTGGTTCTCTGCACTTCCACTGCCTGATCACCCTTTCCATGAGGAAATTCCTCCACATTTCCATCCTGAACCTTCCCTCAAGGCCATCTCCTCTCATCCTGTTCCTTGTTCTGGGCACTTTCAAGGCCTGACTGCTCTTTCCATGAGGAAATTCCTCCTGATTTCCAACCCGAACCTTCCCTCAAGGCTGTTCCGTCTCCTCTTGTCCCTTGTCCTGGGTACTTCTAAGGCCTGGCCACTCTTTCCACGAGGAAATTCCTTCTTATTTCCAACCCAAACCTTCCCTTGAGACCATTTCCTCTCCTCCCGTCCCTTGTTCTGGGCACTTCCAAAGCCTGGCCACTCTTTCCATGAGGAAATTCCTCCACATTTCCAACCTGAGCCTCTCCTTGAGGTAATTTCCTCTTGTCCTGTCCCTTGTTCTCTGCAGTTCAAGACCTGACTGCCTTTTCCATGAGGAAATTCCTCCACATTTCCAACCTGAGCCTCCCCTTGAGGTCATTCCCTTTCCTCCTGTCCCTTTTTCTGGGCATTTCCAAGGCCTGGCCACTCTTTCCACGAGGAAATTCCTTCTTATTTCCAACCTGAACCTTCCCTTGAGACCATTTCCTCTCCTCCCGTCCCTTGTTCAGGGCATTTCCAGTGCCTTACTGCCCTTTCCATGAGGAAATTCCTCCACATTTTCAATCTGAACCTTCCCTTGAGGTCATTCCCTCTCCTCCTGTCCTTTATTCTGGGCACTTCCAAGACCTGACTGCCCTTTCCATGAGGAAATTCCTCCACATTTTCAATCTGAACCTTCCCTTGAGGTCATTCCCTCTCCTCCTCTCCTTTATTCTGGGCACTTCCAAGACCTGACCGCCGTTTCCATGAGGAAATTCCTCCACATTTCCAACCCGAACCTCCCTTTGAGGCAATTTCCTCTCATCCCATTCCTTGTTCTGGGTAATTCCAAAGCCTGGTCTCCCTTTCCATGAGGAAATATTTTACATCCATTTTTTCCTAAACTGAGAGGGTTTGGTTGGAGGATCTCGTTTAATTTGTCGCGTTTTACATCCATTTTTTTTCCTAAATGGAGAGGGTTTGTTTGGGGATCTCCTTTAATTTCTCGCATTTTACATCCTTCTTTTTCCCTAAACGGAGAGGGTTTGGGGTTCGAAGATCTCATTTAATTTCTCACATTTTCCATCCATTTGTTTTCTAAACTGAGAGGGTTTGGTTCAAGGATCTCATTTAATTTCTCCCATTTTACATCCATTCTTTTCCTAAACAGAGAGGGTTTGGTTTGAGGATCTAATTTAATTTCTCACATTTTACGTCCACTTTTTTTTCCTAAACAGAGAGGATTTGATTCGAAGATTTCCTTTAATTGGTCACATTTTACGTCCATCTTTTTTCCTAAACAGAGAGGGTTTGGTTCAAAGATCTCATTTAATTTCTCACATTTTACATTCATTTTTTTTTTCCTAAACAGAGACGGTTTGGTTCAAAGATCTCCTTTAATTTGTCACATTTTACGTCCATTTTTTTTTTCCTAAACTTGAGAGGGTTTGGGGTTATTCCCAGCGGGAAGGGACAGGGGACACAAGGGTTGGCAAAGTGGCACTGCCTGTGGTTGTCACAGGTTATTTTTTCTTGACTTACATCCCCTTATTAGGACAGGTTTAGGCCCGGGTTTGCCCAGTTTTCTATTAAAATAAAATTAAAATTAAAGTTAGAATTAAAATTAAAGTTAGAATTAAAATTAAAATTAAAGTTAGGATTAAAATTAAAATTAAAGTTAGAATTAAAATTAAAATTAAAGTTAATATTAAAATTAAATGGGACCAGTGCTGCTGTTTGGGTTTACGCTCTGTCCCTCACCTCTGTATCCAAAAATTCCCGTTCCTGAGGTATAAATCAATTTATTCCCGAGGATTATTCCAGGAAAAAAGAGAGCCCTTGGCTGAGGTGGGATCCAGAACAGAACAAAGAAAAGTTTGGAAAGAGGAAAAATGGGGGCAAAGAGACTTTTGTAACCACAGACTGAGCTAGCGATTCACTCCGTCTTTTGGCAAATAATTTACGAGAAAAATTGCAATTTTTTTAGAAAATTGAGAAGTGAAATTTAGGAAATTTCCCATTAAAATGGCCACGGCTCTCGAGTGTGAATTTTGGAGCAGCTGGTCCAGGTGTGAGTCCAGGGTCATTTTGCCTCATTTTTATGAGAATTTTTTCTCTCCATTTGCCATTTTCACAGCTGTTCGCTGCCTCAGTTCCCTTTTCCTGCTGAAATCTCAAAGGAAATCTCATTTTCATTGAGTCAAACTCGGAACCAGAGCGAGCCATCCCCAGGTGAACGCTGGGTTTTGCTCCCAAATCAGCATTTTAGAAATCAGCATTTTAGAAATCACCATTTTAGAGATCAGCATTTTAGAAACCAGCCCGACTCAGCCAGAGGAAAAACAGAGAGAGAGAAAGAAAAAAAAGGACTGTAAAAAAAAAAAAAAATTAAAAATGCAAAGCTGAAACCAATCAATTTCAGAAAACAAGCCAGGCTTGGAAAGCCCCCAGTTGGGATAAATTTAGGTCATTTCAGGGGATTATCTGTGGTCACCAATTATGCAAATGGCGAGAGAAATACTGCCCTGATGTTTTACATCTAAAATTCAGCTTTTTTACACCCTCGCCTGTCCTTCCTGCCCTGCCCTGATCTCACTCCCTGCGAGGGAGATTAGATTGGGGTTTTTCTAAGAATTTGGGGTTATTTTTTATTTGATGTGGGGAGCGCGGGGCCTGCAGGGAGCCCGGGGCTCCTCAGCAGAGCGGCGCGAGAGGAATTTCCTGGGATTTGCTGGAGGGATGTGGTGAAATCCCAGAGGAGCTGTGGCTGCCCCTGGATCCCTGGGAGTGTCCCAGGCTGGGCTGGACAGGGCCTGGAGCACCCTGGGATGGGGAAGTGTCCCTGGCCAGGTGAGCTTTAAGGTTTAACCCAACCCAAACCATTCCAAGATTTCGGTGATCTCCCGGAAAGCCTTTCCTGCTGGAAGGGAATGAACACTGGGGACTTGGGGACAAGGCCAGGTCACGGTGGCCTGGCGGGAGCAGCGCTGTCCCTTTGGTGTTCCCTGCCCGGGAATGGCCCTGCCTTTGCCCTGGCTTTGGAATGGAGATCCTCGGAGTCTCTCCTTCGGCTTTTCCTGCCGAATTTCGGAGCAGCCTGGCCCCAAAGGTGTTGGTGTGACCCTCAGGAGAAGGGGAGGAGAGGCCTTTCCTGGGAGAGGATGGGATGGGTTGGGATGGGATGGGATCCATGGGATCTATGGGATGAGATCTATGGGATGGGATGGGATGGGATGGGATGGGATCCATGGGATGGGATCCATGGGATGGGATGGGATGGGATGGGATGGGATGGGATGGGATCCATGGGATGGGATGGGATCCATGGGATGGGATGGGATCCATGGGATGGGATGGGATGGGATGGGATGGGATGGGATGGGATGGGATCCATGGGATGGGATCCATGGGATGGGATGGGATGGGATGGGATCCATGGGATGGGATCTATGGGATGGGATCTATGGGATTGATGGGATGGGATGGGATCTGTGGGATGGGATCATGGGATGGGATCCATGGGATGGGATCCCTGGGATGGGATGGGATGGGATGGGATGGGATCTATGGGATGGGAGTGGGGGAAGCAGGGAATTGGGGAGGGAGCGGATGAACCTCACTGCTCTGCTTGCTCCATGACAAACGTGGGAGGGAATGGGCGGACCTAGCTCATTTTTCCCTTTTTTTTCCCCATTTTTTTCTCCGTTTTTCCCATTTTTCCCCATTTTTTCCCTTTTTTTTTTTTTTCCCCATTTCCCCCATTTTTTCCCTTTTTCCAGGCCCTGAGGGTGCAGCATGGGAAGCACAGGGACTCCTTTCCCCTCCCACCTCAGCCCCGGGGGTTTCTTGCATTCAGAAGAGGCAAATGTCAAATTTGGCACAGGATTTTGCCCTCTCAGCCCAGGCAGAGACAGAAGCTCGGGAGATTCACAGTCCCAGAAAAGGGAGGATGAGGAGGGAAAAGGAAAAGCTGCATCAAGGGCTGGGATTTCAAAGGCACTCAGAGGTTTTTGTGTCCAGGCTGAGGAAGAAGCAGGGGCTGGATTTGGGAATTTGGATTTTCCCCCTCCTTTCCAGGCTGGATGGAGCTCAGTTCTGGCTGTGGTCACAACGCACAGCTCTGGGTGTCCCAGAGGAATTTCCCAGAGGGAATAATGAGCATTTTCCCACTCATCTGGATACCAGGATGTGCAATTCATATTTGTTATCAATATTTTCAGTGAAAAATCCCTATCAGGATTGATTTCCCAGCTCCTTTCTGCCTTGCTCAGAGCGTTTATCTGCCCCAGGCCTCAGCTTCCCCAGGCTGAGTGGGATAAAGGAGATCCACAGAATTCAGGTGTGGAACCCTAAAATCCAACACATTTCTCCTTCAAGCAGCCACGTGGGACTTCACAGGGACAGGGGACACCCTGCGAGTGTCCCCAACCCCACCAGCGCTGCCAAAGCCCCGGGAAATCCTCACCTGGAGGGCACCGGAGCAGCTCCTGCTCGGTCCCGCTCCAGGGCAGAGGGTGAAGAGCACTTTGGGGTTTGGGTTTGGGTTTGGGGTGGCCCCAGGCACAGAGAGACAGCAGAGCTCCCTCAGCCCCCGGAGCTGCCCCAGCCCAATGCGGAAGGGCTTAAATCCCCAACAAAAGCCATGCCCGGCCTCGGCGGAGCCAGGAGCAGATTCTGCTTTTAAAAACCCCAAAAAAAACCCTTTTCTGCTGGCAGCAGCAGTGAGAGGAAGGAGATGTGTGTCTCCCGAGCAAACTGCTGGGGCTGGGAGCGCCTGAAAGGTTTCCTGGAGACACCAGCGCAGCCCATGGCAATGTTTTCCCATCCGAGCAGCGCTCCCGCCTCGCTCTTCGCCCAGGCCGAGCTCGTGGGGCTGACAGCTGACAGCCCCCGCTGGCTCCTGCCACTTCCTCTGGGGCCTGCCATGCCAGCTGCTGGCACGGGGACAGGCACAGAGAGCCGCGACATTGTGGGGATGTTCTCACAGTGGAAGCGCAGCCCCGAGAACTCTGCAAACCATCCCGGGCAGGTCCCGCTGCCCGCCTGACTCAGCTCATTGCGGCCCCTGCGGCTCTCAAGCTTTCCATTTCTTATTTTCTGGTTTCCTAAAGTTTTCCCGAGAGAAAATGAGTATTTTTTCACTAATATGATGTACAATAAAAATACGCGGTCAATATTTAAAGTCCGTATTCACTGTCTGTATTCACCATGCCCCAGCTTTCCATTTCTTATTTTCTGGTTTCCTAAAGGAGTTTTCCCAAGAGGAAAATGAGTATTTTTTCACTAATACGATGTACAATAAAAATACATGGTCAATATTTAAAGTCCATATTCACTGTCCGTATTCACTGTCTGTATTCAGCATGCCCCAGCTTTCAGCAGCACGGCAATTTCTTATTTTCTGGTTTCCTAAAGGAGTTTTCCCGAGAGGAAAATTAGTATTTTTTCACTAATATGATGTACAATAAAAATACACGGTCAATAGTTAAAAGTCCGTATTCACCGTGCCCCAGCTTTCCATTTCTTATTTTCTGGTTTCCCGAGTTTTCCCGAGAAAAAAAATGAGTATTTTTTCACTAATATGGTGTACAATAACAATACGCGGTCAATATTTAAAGTCCATATTCACTGTCCATATTCACTGTGCCCCAGCTTTCGGCATTTCTTATTTTCTGATTTTCTAAAGCTTTCCCAAGACGAAAATGAGTATTTTTCCCACTAATATAATGTACAATAAAAATGCGCGGTCAATATTTAAAGTCCGTATTCACTGTCCGTATTCACTATCTGTATTCACCATGCCCCACCTTTCCATTTCTTATTTTCTGGTTTCCTAAAGGAGTTTTCCCAAGAAAAAAAATGAGTATTTTCCCACGAATACAATGTACAATAAAAATACGCGGTCAATATTTAAAGTCCATATTCACTGTCCATATTCACTGTCTGTATTCACTGTCTGTATTCACTGTGCCCCAGCTTTCAGCAGCACGGCAATTTCTTATTTTCTGGTTTCCTAAAGGACTTTTCCCAAGAGGAAAATGAGTATTTTTTTCTCTAATATGATGTACAACAAAAATACGTGGTCAATATTTAAAGCCCGTATTCATTGTCCGTATTCACTGTCCGTATTCACCGTGCCCCACCTTTCCATTTCTTATTTTCTGATTTCCTAAAGGAGTTTTCCCAAGAAAAAAAATGAGTATTTTCCCACGAATACAATGTACAATAAAAATACGCGGTCAATATTTAAAGTCCGTATTCACTGTCCGTATTCACTGTCTGTATTCACTGTGCCCCAGCTTTCGGCAGCACGGCAATTTCTATTTTCTGGTTTTCTAAAGGAGTTTTCCTGAGAGGAAAATGAGTATTTTTCCCACTAATGTTATGTACAATACACGGTCAGTATTTAAAGTCCATATTCACTGTCTGTATTCACCATGCCCCAGCTTTCCATTTCTTATTTTCTGGTTTCCTAAAGGAGTTTTCCCAAGAGGAAAATGAGTATTTTTTCACTAATACGATGTACAATAAAAATACATGGTCAGTATTTAAAGTCCATATTCACTGTCCGTATTCACTGTCTGTATTCAGCATGCCCCAGCTTTCAGCAGCACGGCAATTTCTTATTTTCTGGTTTCCTAAAGGAGTTTTCCCGAGAGGAAAATTAGTATTTTTTCACTAATATGATGTACAATAAAAATACACGGTCAATAGTTAAAGTCCGTATTCACCGTGCCCCAGCTTTCCATTTCTTATTTTCTGGTTTCCTAAAGGAGTTTTCCCGAGAAAAAAAATGAGTATTTTTTCACTAATGTGATGTACAATAAAAATATGTGGTCAGTATTTAAAGTCTGTATTCACTGTCCGTATTCACCGTGCCCCAGCTTTCCATTTCTTATTTTCTGGTTTCCCGAGTTTTCCCGAGAAAAAAAATGAGTATTTTTTCACTAATATGGTGTACAATAACAATACGCGGTCAATATTTAAAGTCCATATTCACTGTCCATATTCACCATCCATATTCACCGTGCCCCAGCTTTCGGCATTTCTTATTTTCTGATTTTCTAAAGCTTTCCCAAGACGAAAATGAGTATTTTTCCCACTAATATAATGTACAATAAAAATGCGCGGTCAATATTTAAAGTCCGTATTCACTGTCTGTATTCACCATGCCCCAGCTTTCCATTTCTTATTTTCTGGTTTCCTAAAGGAGTTTTCCCAAGAAAAAAATGAGTATTTTTTCACTAATATGATGTACAATAAAAATACGCGGTCAATATTTAAAGTCCATATTCACTGTCCATATTCACTGTCTGTATTCACTGTCTGTATTCACTGTGCCCCAGCTTTCGGCAGCACCGCAATTTCTATTTTCTGGTTTTCTAAAGGACTTTTCCCGAGAGGAAAATGAGTATTTTTTCTCTAATATGATGTACAACAAAAATACGCGGTCAATATTTAAAGTCCGTATTCACTGTCCGTATTCACCATGCCCCAGCTTTCCATTTCTTATTTTCTGGTTTCCTAAAGGAGTTTTCCCAAGAGGAAAATGAGTATTTTTTCACTAATATGATGTACAATAAAAATGCGCGGTCAATATTTAAAGTCTGTATTCACTGTCTGTATTCACCATGCCCCAGCTTTCAGCAGCACGGCAATTTCTTATTTTCTGGTTTCCTAAAGGAGTTTTCCCGAGAGGAAAATTAGTATTTTTTCACTAATATGATGTACAATAAAAATACACGGTCAATAGTTAAAGTCCGTATTCACCATGCCCCAGCTTTCCATTTCTTATTTTCTGGTTTCCTAAAGGAGTTTTCCCGAGAAAAAAAATGAGTATTTTTTCACTAATGTGATGTACAATAAAAATACGTGGTCAGTATTTAAAGTCCGTATTCACTGTCCGTATTCACCGTGCCCCAGCTTTCCATTTCTTATTTTCTGGTTTCCCGAGTTTTCCCGAGAAAAAAAAAGAGTATTTTTTCACTAATATGGTGTACAATAACAATACGCGGTCAATATTTAAAGTCCATATTCACTGTCCATATTCACCATCCATATTCACCGTGCCCCAGCTTTCGGCATTTCTTATTTTCTGATTTTCTAAAGCTTTCCCAAGACGAAAATGAGTATTTTTCCCACTAATATAATGTACAATAAAAATGCGCGGTCAATATTTAAAGTCCGTATTCACTGTCTGTATTCACCATGCCCCAGCTTTCAGCAGCACGGCAATTTCTTATTTTCTGGTTTTCTAAAGGAGTTTTCCCGAGAGGAAAAAGATTTTTTTTCACTAATATGATGTACAACAAAAATACGTGGTCAATATTTAAAGCCCATATTCATTGTCCGTATTCACTGTCCATATTCACCATGCCCCAGCTTTCCATTTCTTATTTTCTGGTTTCCTAAAGGAGTTTTCCCGAGAAAAAAAAAAGAGTATTTTTTCACTAATATGATGTACAATAAAAATACGCGGTCAATATTTAAAGTCCGTATTCACTGTCTGTATTCACCATGCCCCAGCTTTCCATTTCTTATTTTCTGGTTTCCTAAAGGAGTTTTCCCAAGAAAAAAATGAGTATTTTCCCACGAATATAATGTACAATAAAGATACGCAGTCAATATTTAAAGTCCATATTCACTGTCCATATTCACTGTCCATATTCACTGTCTGTATTCACTGTGCCCCAGCTTTCGGCAGCACCGCAATTTCTATTTTCTGGTTTTCTAAAGGAGTTTTCCTGAGAGGAAAATTAGTATTTTTCCCACTAATGTTATGTACAATAAAAATACATGGTCAGTATTTAAAGTCCATATTCACTGTCCATATTCACCGTGCCCCAGCTTTCCATTTCTTATTTTCTGGTTTCCTAAAGGAGTTTTCCCAAGAGGAAAATGAGTATTTTTTCACAAATATGATGTACGATAAAAATACGAGGTCAATATTTAAAGTCCATATTCACTGTCTGTATTCACCATGCCCCAGCTTTCCATTTCGTATTTTCTGGTTTTCTAAAGGAATTTTCCTGATAAAGAAATGAGTATTTTTCCACTAATATGATGTACGATAAAAATACACAGTCAATATTTAAAGTCTGTATTCACCATGCTCCAGCTTTCAGCAGCACAGCAATTTCTTATTTTTTTGATTTCCTAAAGGAGTTTTCCTGAGAAAAGAAGAGTATTTTTTCACTAATATGATGTACGATAAAAATACTTATAAAAGTATAAAAACATTAAAAGTCCGTATTCACTGTAAATAGAAGAGCCAGGGATTGGGGATTGATTTTCCAGCTCTTTTTTTCTCTGCTCGGAACATTTAGCTGCCTCAGTTTCCCTCCAGCTGGGTGGGATAAAGGAATTCAGCCACTCCAGATGTGCACGTGGATCTCTAAAATTGATCTCATTTATTCCATACCACGAGGCCCATTCATATTTGGGTGGTTAATTTTATTATTTATTATTATTTATTAAAAGTAGTAATAAAAGTATTACTCTTTTATTGAAGGTAATAAAGGCCTTCAGGATGGGAGAAAATTCCCAGGTGGGAGGCGATGTCTTCAAAACACATAAACAAAGGATTTAATTCTCCCTGAAAATGGCATCGGGAAATGCAATGGTTGGATCAGCCCCTGGAAAGGCACCTGGTAATTAACTCGGTGTAAATTAATCAGCTTCAGACAGGATTTAGGGACTTTCAGAGCCCAGCGCTGCCTTTTTAGTGACAGCTCCCAGGAGGACTTTGAAGTCCTTTCTGCTCCGAGGGGTGGCACAGGCTCCAGGATTTGGGAATATTCTTCTTTTCCAGAAAGGATAAAACCACCCCCACCCCAAAATCTGAGCTTTTTTAGGCCCCGTCGCACACAGGAGGTGCCAACCTCGAGATAAGGAGGACAAAAGAGCTGCCTGAGAACCCAGGGAAGTGGGAAAATGTGGGATCTGTTTCCTGGGAGAAGCTGCCAAAGGTTTGTCCCACACTGTGCTGGTGCCCTGTGCCAGGGCAGGGACAAGGACAGGGCCTGGCTGGCACAGCTGACAGGAAAAGCCATGCCCAGAGCGGGGGATTTGGAGGGATTTATTCTCAAAATCAGGTGGGTTGGGGGGCAGAGCAAAGCTTTTGCACACAAAGGATGTTGTGGCGGTGAAAGCGTTTCGGTGTGACTGTATTTAAATCAGGAGAAATGTAAAATAAACGATGTGAAGCCGGCCTGGATTTGTGTAAAAGCATCTCGGCGGTAAATAAAAACTCCCCCAGAGATTCCTGAGCTCCAGAGGTTCCCACAGGGAATAAAAACAGGAATAAGGAAATGCTCGTTATTGGAAAAAACACAGAAAGTGAGACTCCTGCAATGAATTAAAAAGGAAAAACAAAACTGGTGAAAAAACTGGTGAAAAAGAAAAAAGAAAGAAAAAAGAAAGAAAAAAAGAACTGGTGAAAAAGAAAAATAATAACAATCTGCAAAGATAACTATCAGAGACTCCACCCCGGCTGCCCCCGGTCACCCCAGGCCAGGGTGGGGCTGCCAGCATCCGTCCTGGGGATCTGTGGGAACAGCCCCGCAGAAAAACCCCAAATTCACAGGATGTTTGTGTCCACAAAGGCTGGCGCGGTGTTTATACCTGAAAATAAATCGGTGATGTTCTGTCTGTGAATCACTCTCTCGTTTTGCCTGTGCTGTGTGGAAGGGCAGGGCTCGGTTGGGGTGCCCTAAAGGGAATTTGGGGTCAGGGTTTGGCCAATATGCCCTAAAGGGGATTTGGGGTCAGGGCTTGGCTGGGGTGCCCTAAAAGGGATTTGGGGTCAGGGCTTGGCCGGGATGCCCTAAAGGGGCAGACTGCCAATTTTTGCAGTTCTTAACCACCAAAATCCTGGATTTTCTGACCTCAGATTCCCAATTTTTGTAGCTCTAACCAAAATCCTGAATGATTCCTGATGAGGTCAGGAGAGACCCCTAGATTCCCAATTTTTGCAGCTCTTAACCACCAAAATCCTGGAGTTTCCTACCCCATATTCCCAATTTTTGCAGCTTTCCATCAAAATCCTGAATGATTCCTGATGGAGTCGGGAGAGACCCCAGATTCCCAATTTCTGCAGTTCTTAACCACCAAACTCCTGAATGATTCCTGAGGGAGTCAGGACCCCAGATTCCCAATTTTTCCAGTTCTTAACCACCAAAATCCTGCATAATTCCTGATGAGATCAGGAGAGACTCCCAGATTCCCAATTTTTGCACTTCTTAACCACCAAAATCCCGGATTTTCTGACCCGAATTTTCAGATTCCCAATTTTTGTAGCTCTAACCACCAAAATCCTGCATGATTCCTGATGGAGTCAGGACCCCCAGATTGCCAATTTTTGCAGTTCTTAACCACCAAAATCCCGGATTTTCTGACCCCAATTATCAGATTCCCAATTTTTGTAGCTCTAACCAACAAAATCCTGAATGATTCCTGATGGAGTCAGGACCCCCAGATTGCCAATTTTTGCAGTTCTTAACCACCAAAATCCTGGATTTTCTGACCCCAGATTCCCAATTTTTGCAGCTCTCCACCAAAATCCTGAATGATTCCTGATGGTTTTAGGAGAGCCCTCAGTGCCTGCACACTCAGGATGGTTCCCCTTGATGGTGGCAGGGAAATAAACAATAAACAAGAAATAAAAGCTTTAAAACCAGGCCTGTCTTTACCCCACAGATTTCAAGGTGTCCCCCACAAAGCCCCTCTCACCCCGCTGAGCCCCACAAATTTATTTTTACCTGCCAGCCCCATTGAGAGCATTCAAAATTGTTTATTTACTTCCTGCCCGGCCAAAGTCGAGCGGGAAAAAAATAGCTGCAGAGCAACGATCTCTGCTCACCTGCAGGGCCCCGGGGTGGGTGCACAGCTGAGAGCTCCAGGGGTGCCCACCCCGAGCGGATTTTGCACCCCACAGCTGCAGCCCGAGGTGCTGAGGATGTGTCTGGGGCTGCACGTGGGGCAGGCTTTGAGCAGAAGCTGCAGAGCCGCAGTGGCTCGGGGAGCAGAGATTCTCCTGGGCTCGGCCCTGAGCTCTGCAGAGCTCGGCTCTGGCGCGGTTTGAAGGGTGAAAAAGCGGCCGTGAGGGAAATGGATGTGAAAAATGTGGCACGGGAGGTTTGGGTTGTACCCCAGAGCTGGCAGGAGATGCTGTCACAGCACAGCCACCGCCGAGTGTCACAGAGCTGCTGCTCCGAGGCTGCTCCAGCTCCTTGCAGCCAGCATTTGGAGCAGCCCAAATATTGGGATTGTGTCTGCATTTGGAGAATCCCAAATATTGGGATTGCATCTTTGCATTTGGAGAATCCCAAACATTGGGATTGCACCTTTGCATTTGGAACATTCCAAACATTGGGATTGCACCTTTGCATTTGGAACATTCCAAATATTGGGATTGCATCTTTGCATTTGGAGAATCCCAAATGTTGGGATTGCATCTTTGCACTCAGCGTTTGGAGCACCCCAAATATTGGGATTGTGTCTGCATTTGGAGAATCCCAAATATGGGGATTGTGTCTGCATTTGGAGAATCCCAAATATGGGGATTGTGTCTGCATTTAGAGAATCCCAAATATTGGGATTGTGTCTTTGCATTTGGAGAATCCCAAATGTTGGGATTGCATCTTTGCATTTGGAGAATCCCAAATGTTGGGATTGCATCTTTGCATTTGGAGAATCCCAAATGTTGGGATTGCATCTCTGCACTCAGCATTTGGAGCACCCCAAATATTGGGATTGTGTCTGCATTTGGAGAATCCCAAATATGGGGATTGTGTCTGCATTTAGAGAATCCCAAATATTGGGATTGTGTCTTTGCATTTGGAGAATCCCAAATGTTGGGATTGCATCTTTGCATTTGGAGAATCCCAAATATTGGGATTGCATCTTTGCATTTGGAGAATCCCAAATGTTGGGATTGCATCTCTGGATTTGGAGCATCCCAAATATTGGGATTGCACCTTTGCATTTGGAACATTCCAAACATTGGGATTGCATCTTTGCATTTGGAGCATTCCAAATATTGGGATTGCATCTTTCCCTGCCTAGATATTGGGATTGCACCTTTGCACTCAGCATTCACAACATCCCAAACATTGGGATTGCATCTTTGCATTTGGAGAATCCCAAATATTGGGATTGCACCTTTGCACTTAGCGTTTGGAGCATCCCAAATATTGGGATTGCATCTTTGCACTCAGTATCCCAAATATTAGGATTGCATTTTGCATTCGGAGCATCCCAAATATTGGGATTGCACTTTGCATTTGGAACATTCCAAACATTGGGATTGCATCTTTGCATTTGGAACATTCCAAATATTGGGATTGCATCTTTGCATTTGGAACATTCCAAATATTGGGATTGCATCTTTCCCTGCCTGGATATTGGGATTGCACTTTTGCACTCAGCATTCAGAGCATCCCAAAAATTGGGATTGTATCTTTCCCTGCCTGGATATTGGGATTGCGTCTTTGACCTCAGCATTTGGGATTGCACCTTTGCACTCAGCGTTTGGAGCATCCCAAATATTGGGATTGTGTCTTTGCATTTGGAGAATCCCAAATATTGGGATTGCATCTTTGCATTTGGAGCATTCCAAATATTGGGATTGCATCTTTCCCTGCCCGGATATTGAGATTGCACCTTTGCACTCAGCATTCACAACATCCCAAACATTGGGATTGCGTCTTTGCACTCAGCATTTGGGATTGCATCTTTGCACTCAGCATCCCAAACATTGGGGTTGTATCTTTGCATTTGGAGCATCCCAAATATTGGGATTGCACTTTGCATTTGGAACATTCCAAACATTGGGATTGCATCTTTGCACTCAGCATTATTGCCATTGCATCTTTCCCTGCCTGGATATTGGGATTGCACCTTTGCACTCAGCGTTTGGAGCATCCCAAATATTGGGATTGTGTCTTTGTATTTAGAGAATCCCAAATGTTGGGATTGCACCTTTGCATTTGGAACATTCCAAACACTGGGATTGCATCTTTGCATTTGGAGCATCCCAAATATTGGGATTGCATCTTTGGATTTGGAGAATCCCAAATATTGGGATTGCACCTTTGCATTTGGGGAATCCCAAATATTGGGATTGTGTATTTGCATTTGGAGAATCCCAAATATTGGGATTGCACCTTTGCATTTGGAGAATCCCAAATATTGGGATTGCATCTTTCCCTGCCTGGATATTGGGATTGCACCTTTGCACTCAGCATTTGGGATTGCATCTTTGCACTCAGCATCCCAAATATTGGGATTGCATTTTGCATTTGGAGTATCCCAAATATTGGGATTGCATCTTTCCCTGCCTGGATATTGGGATTGCACCTTTGCACTCAGCATTTGGGATTGCATCTTTGCACTCAGCATCCCAAACATTGGGACTGTATCTTTGCATTTGGAGAATCCCAAATATTGGGATTGCACTTTGCATTTGGAGAATCCCAAATATTGGGATTGCACTTTGCATTTGGAACATTCCAAACATTGGGATTGCATCTTTGCACTCAGCATTCAGAGCATCCCAAATATTGGGATTGTGTCTTTGCATTTGGAGAATCCCAAATGTTGGGATTGCATCTTTGCATTTGGAGCATCCCAAATATTGGGACTGCATCTTTCCCTGCCTTGGCAAAGCCACGCCATACAGGACAAGTGACCTACAAATGTCCCCCATCACATCTGGGCTGGCCCTCTCCTGTGCAGGATGACAGAAAACAAGGTGAAGACAAGATGAAGAATTTGGGGGAATCTCTGCAAAATGTGAGACTTTTTGGGGTATTTCCATTGGCGAGGCTGATTCAGGCTCTGCCTGTCGATGTAATTAAATACACCAGAAAATAAAATGGCCAAAGCTCCTGTTTTTATTGATATATTTTCTGGCTCAGGCTGGAAATCCAAGCAGGGCTGGTTTGGAAGGTGCTTTCCATAAACCTGAGCTGGGCTGGGGAGCACCGGGGCCTGAACACCTGAGCTTAAATCAGTTTTTTTTCCAAGGGGAAAATCCTTGGAAGGGGAAAGAAAGAACCCAAAACTGCCCAAAACTGCCCAAAACTGCCCAAAACTGCTGGGTCAGAGCCTGCAGATCCACATCCACGGAAAACACCTCCCAGGAGGAGGAGAAATGCAAGATGGAGTAATTTCCAAGGGGATGTTGCCCCTCATTTTATTTTTTTTTTAGGTCCAAGCCCACAACATTTGGGCTGATTTTGGAGATCTCATCCCCTGGACATTCCAGGCAGAGGCACAAAGCGTTGTTTCATTGCTTCCCCCAAGGAATTTGACCCAAGGAATTCAGGCTGTGGACACTGAGATGAGCCCAGAGAAGCTGCAGGGCTGGTTTGGGGACCAATGCTTTAAAAAAAAAACCAAACAAAACACTGAAAATATTTGTTTTTTGAGGTTTTTTCCTGCCATAAGTGTCCCATTTTTTCCAAGCACGGCCATGCTCGAGCGACTGCAAGGAGGGAAGGCAGCCCTGGCCTCCCTGCACCCATCCAACTTCTGCTCTCGCATAGGAAGTTGATCAAAACCTCACTTGGTTGCAAAAAAGAAAATCAGATTTCAAAACCGCTGCTCAAAGGGCTCCAGAGTCTCTCGGCAGCCCTGGATTAACCCTTTCCGCCCTTTCCAGAGGGTCCCTTCCAGCTGGGGCTGACACCAAATCCTTTGGTCTCAACTCTTTGAGGGCTTCTTTTTTTCCTTTATATTCTGTTTTCATGTGGATTTTATATTGGGAATGACCACCTATTAAATCTGCTCTTTTTGGGAGAGGAGGGGATGGAGGGAAAGGTTTGGAAAAGCTCCATTAAAATGTTCACCCACTGCAAAAGCTGAGCAGAAAAGGGGGAAAATAACGCAAGGTTGGCTGGAAAAACTCATTTTCCTGTCGGAAAATACTTGGCTCCCACTGGGAAGATCCAACTCCTTGGTGATTCCCAGTTCTGGATTTCAACCCCAAAATCCTCATTCTCACTGAAGAGCCAAGTTTTGCCTCTTTTGTGTATTTGATAATCGCTCCTGCAGCAGTGACCCCAAATCTGTGCCCTGCCAGCCTCAGAACCCACGGATCCACGGAATTCCCAGAGGATCAGCACAGCCACGGCTCTTTGTGGACAACAAAAACCACCTTGGGCCTCACTTCGCTTTGCGAAGTCACAATTTTATCATCCTTCCCACCAGGCAGGAACACCACCACTAAAGAGGGCATTTTTCAGGATTTTTTTCCCCATTTCCTGGAAAAGCCCTGGCACTGGGGGTGGAGCAGAGCCACAACATCAGGACCACCTTTTTTCCACACGCAGCTGTTCCTGCTGCTCCTGGAAAAGCTTCTCCCAGCCTGCTGCACCCTGCCAGGCACTGGGGGAACCTGGGGAGGAGATTCCCTGGATTTTGGGATTTGTCCCAGTTCCCGTTCCACAGGCCTGCACAAACCCTCCCTGTCCCCTTTGCCCTGTCCCCTTTGCCCTGTCCCCTTTGCCCTGTCCCTGTTACAGAAAAGCTCCGCAGACTGTGGGATTTCCCTGCCAGGCAGGATCCGGGCACTTCCCTTCCACAGCTTTGGGGTTTTCCTGTGCTGGGATGAGGAGCAGGTGTCCTGTGCTTGTCACCCCCTGTCTGTCACCCCCTTATTGTCACCCCCTGCTTGTCACCCCTGCTTGTCACCCCTGTCACCCCCTTCCTGTCACCCCCTTATTGTCACCCCCTTCCTGTCACCCCCTGCTTGTCACCCCCTTATTGTCACCCCCTGCCTGTCACCCCCTATCACCCCCCACTTGTCACCCCATGCCCATCACCCCGTCACCCCCACCTGTCACACCCTGCCCATCACCCTGTCACCCCCTGCCTGTCACTACCTTCCTGTCACTCCCCGCTTGTCACCCCCACTTGTCAGCCCATTTGTCACCCCCTGCCTGTCACCTCATCAATCCCCATTGCCCTTCTTGTCACCCCCTTCCTGTTAGCCCCTTCCTTCACCCCCTTCCTGTCACCCCCTGCTTGTCACTCCCTGCTTGTCACCCCTGCTTGTCACCCCCTGCCTGTCACCACTTGTCACCCCATTTGTCACCCCCTTGTAACCCCCTGCCTGTCACCCCTGCTTGTCACCCCTTATTGTCACCCCCTTGTAACCCCCTTATTGTCACCCCCTGCCTGTCACCCCCTTCCTGTCACCCACTGCTTGTCACTCCCTGCTTGTCATCCCCTTGTCACCCCCTGCCTGTCACCCCTGCTTGTAACCCCTTTATTGTCACCCCCTGCTTGTCACCCCTGTCACCCCTTTCCTGTCACCCCCTTATTGTCAGCCCCTGCTTGTCACCCCCTGCCTGTCACCCCTGCTTGTAACCCCCTTATTGTCACCCCTGTCACCCCTTTCCTGTCACCCCCTTATTGTCACCCCCTTCCTGTCACCCCCTGCTTGTCACCCGTCACCCCCTTCCTGTCACCCCCTTATTGTCAGCCCTTTATTGTCACCCCCTTCCTGTCACTCCCCGCTTGTCACCCCCACTTGTCAGCCCATTTGTCACCCCCTGCTTGTCACCCCGTCATCCCCATTGCCCTTCTTGTCACCCCCTTCCTGTTAGCCCCTTCCTTCACCCCCTTCCTGTCACCCCCTGCTTGTCACCCCTGCTTGTCACCCCCTGCCTGTCACCCCCTGCCTGTCACCCCATTTGTCACCCCCTTGTAACCCCCTGTCTGTCACCCCTGCTTGTAACCCCCTTATTGTCACCCCCTGCCTGTCACCCCCTTCCTGTCACCCACTGCTTGTCACTCCCTGCCTGTCACCCCTGCTTGTAACCCCCTTATTGTCACCCCTGTCACCCCTTTCCTGTCACCCCCTTATTGTCACCCCCTTCCTGTCACCCCCTGCTTGTCACCCCTGCTTGTCACCTGTCACCCCCTTCCTGTCACCCCCTTATTGTCAGCCCTTTATTGTCACCCCCTTCCTGTCACCTCCCTGCCTGTCACCCCCTTCCTGTCACCCCGTTTGTCACCCCCATCACCCCCTGCTTGTCACCCCATCACCCCCTGCTCGTCACCCCTCATCACCCGCTTTCTGCCACCCCCTGTCACCCCCACTGCCCTTCCTGTCACCCCCTGTCACCCCCTGTCACCCCTCCCCTCCTGGCTGGCTGTGATTACATCGTCCCTGCTCAACCGCCACAGCAGATGTGGGGACCTCGTTTGTCACAGAAGAAAGGCGAGCAGCCCCAAGTGACACGGGGTGACAGTTGTGCGCACGTGAAGCGTGGCCTGTCCCCGTCCCCCCCCCCGGGTGCCCCCAAGCCACAGGAGCTTCGCAGGGCCCGTGGGAACTCAGTTTATCAACCCTGAAGTATTTCCCCCAAAACAGAGCCTGCTGTGTTTGGTGCTGAGGATGAGGAGGGCCTGCTCTGCCCCTGTCCCTCTGAAATCAGGGAGGAGCTCAGTATTCCTGAGCTTTTTCCAGCTAAAAAATCCCTGCTCTGCCCCAAATCACCCCCAAAAACCTCTTTCCCTCCTGGAAGCATGGAAAACCTGCTCGGATCAGTTTTTGGGGTGCCACAGCATCCCCACGGAATTTCTCACGCCAAACCCAAAGGATGCGGCCTGAGGGGAATTTTGTCCAGGGATGTGATCCAGCATCGGCAGATTTTATCCACAAATATTTTTTTCCACTCGATTTTCTTTTTCCTATTCAAAACTGTATTTCCTGGGACAGAGGGATCTGAGTTTTCCCTGCCCTTTCTTATTTTTCCTCTTCAAAATTGCATTTCCCGGGACAGAGGGACCTGAATTTTCCCTGCCCCTTTTTTATTTTCCCTCTTCAAAATTGCATTTCCTGGGACAGAGGGATCTGGATTTTCCCTGCCTCTTTCTTATTTTTCCTCTTCAAAACGGTATTTCCCAGGACAGAGGGATCTGAGTTTTCCCTGCCTTTTTTTCCACTTATTTTTCCTCTTCAAAATTGCATTTCCCAGGATAGAGGGATCCCAGCCCCCCATCCCAAAGTGAGACCCTCACAGTGCCCAGGGAGCTGCACAAGAGGAGTGGAGCTGAGGGAAAAACTTCCAGAGGAAATGATGGAGAATTCCAGAGAAACCTCCAGCTGAGAGAGGAGGAGATGGAGCTGGGAGGGAGGGAGGGACACAATCTCTGTCCCCATGCCCAGGGCAGGGAGGTGACAGCACAGGGCCTATCGTGGCCTCCCAGCTGGGGCAGCTGCAGCCTGTGGCTCTCAGGGCTGCCATCCATGGGACCTTTATCAGGAGCTGTCCTTTCTTTAGGGCTGCCATCCATGGGACCTTTATCAGGGACTGTCCTTTCTTTGGGGCTGCCATCCATGGGGACCTTTATCAGGAGCTGTCCCTTCTTTAGGGCTGCTCCTCTTTTAGGGCTGCAGTCCATGGGGACTTTATCAGGAGCTGCTGCTCCTTTGGGGCTGCCATCCACGGAGACCTTTATCAGGGACTGTCCCTCCTTTGGGGCTGCTCCTCCTTTGGGGCTGCCATCTATGGGGACTTTATCAGGGACTGTCCTTTCTTTGGGGCTGCTCCTCTTTCAGGACTGCCACCCATGGGGACATTTATCAGGAGCTGCTCCTCTTTTGGGGCTGCCATCCCTGGCACCTTTATCAAGGGCTGTCCCTCCTTTAGGGCTGCAATCCTTGGGGACCTTTATCAGGGACCGTCCTTTCTTTGGGGCTGCCATCCATGGGGACTTTATCAGGGTCTGCTGCTCCTTTGGGGCTGTCCCTCCTTTAGGGCTGCAATCCTTGGGGACCTTTATCAGGGACCGTCCTTTCTTTGGGGCTGCCATCCATGGGGACTTTATCAGGAGCTGCTCCTCCTTCTGGGCTGCCATCCATGGGGACTTTATCAGGGGCTGTCCCTCCTTTGGGGCTGCTCCTCTTTTGGGGCTGCTCCTCTTTTGGGGTTGCCATCCATGGGGACTTTATCAGGGACTGTCCTTTCTTTGGGGCTGCTCCTCTTTTGGGGCTGCCAGCCATGGGGACATTTATCAGGAGCTGCTCCTCTTTTGGAGCTGCTCCTCTTTTGGGGCTGCTCCTCTTTTGGGGCTGCCACCCATGAGGACATTTATCAGGAGCTGCTCCTCTTTTGGGGCTGCAATCCATGGGGACCTTTATCTGGGGCTGTCCCTTCTTTAGGGCTGCTCCTCTTTTGGAGCTGCTCCTCTTTTGGGGCTGCTCCTCTTTTGGGGCTGCTCCTCTTTTGGGGCTGCCATCCACAGGGACTTTATCAGGGGCTGTTCCTGCCCCGCTCCCAACTCTCGATTTCTAAAAAGGGCTGGAGATGTCCCCGAATCAGCAGCACATCCTGAACAGCTGCTGCCACCCCATATCTCTGCCTCACCCCTGGTGTCTCCTTGTGGCTTCTGCAGCTCCCAGAGACACCAACTGCCCTGCCAGGCTGGTGGGCAGGGCTGCCAGCACCCCAAAAAGGCTGCAGAGCTTTGTGGGTTCAGCTGGGAAGGGGTGACAGGACCCCAAAAGGCTGCAGAGCTTTGTGGGTTCAGCTGGGAAGGGGTGACAGGACCCCAAAAAGGCTGCAGAGCTTTGTGGGTTCAGTTAGGAAAGGGTGCCAGGACCCCAAAAGGCTGCAGAGCTTTGTGGGTTCAGTTCTGGGTGGGAAGGGATGATAGGACCCCAAAAGGCTGCAGAGCTTTGTGGGTTCAGTCCTATGTGTAAAGGGGTGAGAGGACCCCAAAAAGGCTACAGAGCTTTGTGGGTTCAGCTGGGAAGCGGTGCCAGGACCCCAAAAACGCTGCAGAACTTTGTGCGTTCAGTTCTGGGTGGGAATGGGTGACAGAACCCCAAAAATGCTGCAGAGAGCTGGTGGGTTCAGTTGGGAAGGGGTGACAGGACCCCAAAAATGCTGCAGAGCTTTGTGGGTTCAGTTCTGGGTGGGGAGGGCATGATTTTTAGGGACACAGCTCCTTCTGAAGTCAAGGAGGGCCATAAAAAGCAAATTTTTTTTGAGGGAGAAGAGACAAAAAGGGTCCTTGAAAGAAAACCAATGTTATTCCAGTGATTTAACAAACCCCATTCTCCCAAGAGCCTTTTCCAGGATTTCTTCCCGAGAAGCCTCCCCCTTCCCTGAAGATCCTTTTTTTTTTGGAGCACAGATGAATAAACTCCAGGCTTTGTTCTTAGGAAGATCTTTTATCAGCTCCTTGCCCTGATAGCACCAATTTCCATTTCATCTGCAAATGGGGCCTGGGAGCTGATCTGATCAAACAAGAACCAGTCCAAACCCGAGCTCTAAACTCAGCTGGAGCTGTTGAGAAGCTCCAAGGAGTTCACACAACTTCCTGCATTTCATCCATTGCTATTCCTTCTGTACTTCCAGGATCCCACTGGGAAGAAAAAAGGGACTTTCATCAGCCTCCGGGCTGGGATTTATGGGTCCAGGCGTTTTCTCAAAGTGCTTTGCTAAGAGGCAGCAGCAGCTTAAAAAATGACGGATTTAATGAGCGAGAAAAGGTGACAACAGTCGCTGTCACCCCCGTCATTGTCACCCATCCTGTCACACCCAGGAGCTGCTCAGCTCTGCAGCTCTGCCACTCAAACCCTGCTGCTTCTTCAGCTCTTTGCCCTCAAACCATTTGAAAAAAACAGCAAAAAATGACCTAAAGTTCGTTTTAGGTCCGAAGACCCCCAAGGCTCCTGAGTTTGTCCCACATCCCACTGTGGGAAGCATTTCCCTCAGTCCATCCCGGGAGGATTTTTGAAGCCATGGCCATGGATGAGACTCAGAACCATCTGGATCAGTCCCCTGGTCTGTCACAAATTGGGAATTGCTCACGAAAGGACCCCAAGCCCAGCTGGGATCAGCAATCTCTGTCACAAAACTCCATCTCAGAAGAGCTCCTGGGATCTGCTGCAGGCTCATCCTGATGGAGCAATACCCCAGAAGGAGACCTGGGGTGTCCATGCCATGCAGGATTCCCTGGGAATTCCTGGGAATTGTTTCCTGCCCTGTCGGGAGTGGCCGTGGATGAGTGGGAAGAGGAGGATTCTCCCCCAGCTCATTCTGTGCATGAATTCCAACACTCCAAGGACAGTTTTCCAGTCAGGTTGGATATTTTTCCCGTTCTGCTCTGCAGCAGAGCCGAGCCAGCCCAGGATGTGCTGCTGGAATGGCTCAGGATGCTCCGTGCCAGGAGGGAATGTGGGCACAGCTGCCCAGAAGAGCTGCCCAGAGCCCATCCCCATGCCAGGATTCCTCCCCTGCCCCCTGCCCTGAGGAGGCACCACCCTGCTGTGGTTTCCTGCGGTCACAGGGCTGTTTTGTCACCCAAATGTGGCTGCTCCGGAGCCAGGATGTCACTTCACGGGGCCACCAAGGCCTCCCTCTGCAGGGGGTGGGTGACACTGATGTCCCTGCGAGCTGAGGTGGCGTCACCCACCCAGGAGCTGCTGCCTCCGGGGGTGCAGAGCTTCCCCTGTCAGCCCCGACCTCAGAGCCTTGGAAAAATCCAGGCAGGGAGCTGGAATGGGCTCCTGGCCCTCGGCAGAACGGCCAAATGTGGACACAGGGCTCAAAAAATATGGGTAATTTCGGGATTGCTGCGGTTAAGTGTTGTATTTGCACCTGCTTGGGAAGGGGAAGGGTGGGAAGAGGACTCAGGGAGGCTCTGGTGAGGAATCCATGCCGGGAATGAGGCAGAGGAATCATGTTCCTTCTCCCAAAGTCCCTCCAGGCCATTTTGGAGATCCCTGAAGGGAATCCATGCCGGGAATGAGGCAGAGGAATCGTGTTCCTTCTCCCAAAGTCCCTCCAGGCCATTTTGGGGATCCCTGAAGGGAATCCATGCTGGGAATGAGGCAGAGGAATCGTGTTCCTTCTCCCAAAGTCCCTCCAGGCCATTTTGGAGATCCCTGAAGGGAATCCATGCTGGGAATGAGGCAGAGGAATCGTGTTACTTCTCCCAAAGTCCCTCCAGGCCATTTTGGAGATCCCTGAAGGGAATCCTGTCAGGAATGAGGCAGAGGAATCATTTTCCTTCTCCCAGAGTCCCTCCAGGGTGTTTGAAGGATCCCTTACAGGACCAGCTCATCATCACCCCTGGATAAAGCAGGAAGGGCTGGGCCAGGCAAGCCCTGGCTCTGCTGAATGTGGGGATCTGGTGATTCCCAACCCCCGGATCCCAAAGGATCGCCCCCGTGGCTGTCCCATCCAGCCTCGGGCGTGTCCGAAGTGGCTGTAGTTTGCCCAAAGTGACAGTGACAATCTGCAGGTGACACTGGGCAGAGAGTTTGTCACCCTCTGCACTGCAGGAGGCAGGTGAGGAGCATTCCCATGGTGTGGAAGAATCCAAGGAATTTAAGGAATTGGGGAGAGCAGAGAGCTAAACCTGGAGCGCTCCCCTGTTCTCTCAGCAAACCAAAATCCACATTCCCACAGAAAAGGAAATTCCCATGGGAGCTGCACAAAAACCAGCAGCTTGAACCCATCTGCTCATCCCTCTGGATCCCAGAGTTCCAGGCAGAGGGACAGGACATTCCCGGAGTCACTGGTGGGGCTGGAGGTGGCTGGGGGGAGGTGGGGGTGAAATTCCTGCTGGATTAGACGTGGCCCTGACTCAGGAGCTGATGGAATGGGAAGGAACAGATCTGACATCAGTGGATGTTGAAATAAAAGGCCCAAAACAAATATCCATCAAATCCTGCAAGTGGGAAAGATGTTTGATATTCCAGTCTGGCCACAGAGACTTCCAGAAGGAGACATGGGATGGCCATGCCGTGTAGGATTCCCTGGGAATTCCTGGGAATTGTTTCCTGCCTGTCAGGGGTGCCTGTGGGTGAGTGGGGAGAGGAGGATTCTCCCCCAGTTCATTCTGTGGATGAATTCCAACACTCCAAGGACAGTTTTCCAGTCAGGCTGGATATTTGGGAGCACACAAATACAGGAATCCCAGTCCTCCATCCCAAAGTGAAGCCCTCACAGTGCCCAGGGAGCTGCACAAGAGGAGTGGAGCCAAGGCAAAAACTTCCAGAGGAAAAAAAAAACAACCATTTCCCGGGACAGAGGAATCTGAGTTTTCCCTGTCTTTTTTTCACTTACTTTTCCTCTTCAAAATTGCATTTCCTGGGACAGAGGGATCTGAGTTTTCCCAGCCTTTTTTTCAGTTATTTTTCCTCTTCAAAATTGCATTTCCTGGGACAGAGGGATCTGGATTTTCCCTGCCCCTTTCTTATTTTTCCTCTTCAAAATTGGATTTCCCAGGACAGAAGGATCCCAGCCCCCCATCCCAAAGTGAAGCCCTCAGAGTCCCCAGGGAGCTGCACAAGAGGAGTGGAGCCAAGGCAAAAACTTCCAGAAGAATAAAAAAAAAAAGCATTTCCCGGGACAGAGGGATCTGAGTTTTCCCTGCCTTTTTTTCACTTATTTTTCCTCTTCAAAATTGCATTTCCTGGGACAGAGGGATCTGAGTTTTCCCCACCCCTTTCTCCACTTATTTTTCCTCTTCAAAATTGCATTTCCCAGGACAGAAGGATCCCAGCCCCCCATCCCAAAGTGAGACCCTCAGAGTCCCCAGGGAGCTGCACAAGAGGAGTGGAACTGAGGGAGAAACTTCCAGAGGAAATGATGGAGAATTCCAGAGAAACCTCCAGCTGAGAGAGGAGGAGATGGAGGGAGGGAGTGACACGATCTCTGTCCCAGGGCAGGGAGGTGACAGCACAGGACCCATCGAGCTCAATTCCCTGTTTATTTCCTGCACTCCCAGCACTTGGAATTTGTTGTGTCTCTGTGGGATCAAAGAGCTCCCGCCGCAGGCAGCGTCTCCCCTGTGGTTATTTAGGTTTGGATAAACCTCTCCAAGCTTTCTTCTGGAGTAATTCCCCCCCTGGAATATCCTAACTCACACCCTGAGAGGTGTTTGGTGTCCTGGAAACTCTTCCTCACCTTCTGTGGTGTCTTTGGGAAAAGTGAGTGTAAGCTCAGAGCTCATCCACATCCCCACACCTCGCTGGGAATTCCTTTCTGGATCAGATTCCTCTACCAAGTGACAAATCCAGGGAGAAAACGCCAAGATTTTCGCTCCCAGAGCCTTTAGTAACCACAAATCGCCAACAGTAACACTTCAACAAAAAAGTAATATTTCTCAAATATGAAAAAAATTGCTCAAAGCGCTAAATAAAATATAAAAAGCAACAGCCCCATGGGTTAAACTCTCCATGTTGGAGTTCTCATTCCTGCAAGGCACAACCCAATATCCGTATGGGGAAAAAATCCCCAAACACTCAGAGAAATTCAGTTTATTCCCTCCTAGTCCAGCAGCAGCTTCCTGAGCACATCAATTATTTGTCACTGTCAAACTGCACCCCAAAACCCCTCAGATTTGCCCATCCAAGGAATTTGGGGGGCTCAGAGGAGCTTTTCAGTATCAAGTGGGAGCAGGATGGATTTTAGTGGATTTTTTTGGGGGGACCCTCACAGCTGAAGGGTGTGAAAATCGACATTAATTCAGTGCTGGCGCTTCGGTTTCCGAACGAAGCGGCTCAGAAATCAGAATATCTCGGTCCCAATGTGCCCTCTGCTGGCAGCGGGGCTGGGACAGCCAGGAAATCCTGGGAAAGAGGGAACCAACCACAGCAACTCCATCCCCACCCAGGGAATATCTCTGGGAAGCCACAGCGGGATTTCAGGGACAGGAGATTAAACGGCTCCAAGGTCTCCTCTGAAAAAATCCCCACTGGAATTTGCATCCTGAGGGACTTTTTGCAGCCTGGAAATTCTTCCCCCCTCTCTGTGCCATCTTTGGGAAAATGGAATCGAAATTCCAGATGGGTGCGCTCAGGAAACAGAGATGGACACAACCCTGAAGAAGGGTTTTGCTTCCAAATGTGGTCCCTTGCAAATTGGATTCATAGAATCAGAAAATCATGGAATTGTTGAGGTTGGAAAAGACCTCTGTGGTCATCAAGGCCAAGCTGTGCCCGATCCTCACCCTCAGCACTCAGTGCCACCTCCAGGCCTTCCCTGGACACCTCCAAACCTCCCTGGGCAGTGCCAAGGCCTGACTGCCCTTTCCATGAGGAAATTGCTGCTGATGTCCACCCTGAGCCTCCCCTGGCCCAGCCTGAGGCCGTTCCCTCTCCTCCTGTCGCTGTTCCCTGCGAGCAGATCCCAAATCCCCCCCGGCTGTCCCCTCCTGTCAGGAGCTGTGCAGAGCCACAAGGTCCCCCTGATCCCCTTTTCTCCACGCTGAGCCCCCCAGCTCCCTCTGCTCCTCCAGACCCTTCCCCAGCTCCCTCAGGATTCTCCTGACCCTTCCCCAGCTCCCCCAGGATTCTCCTGACCATTCCCCAGCTCCCTCAGGATTCTCCTGACCCTTCTCCATGTGCTCCAGACCCTTCCCCAGCTCCCCCAGCTCCTCCAGACCCTTCCCCAGCTCCCTCAGGATTCTCCAGACCCTTCCCCAGCTCCATTCCTTTCCCTGGACATGCTCCAGCCCCTCCAGATCCCTCTCGCCATGAGAGCCCAGAACTGGACACAGCATTCCAGGTGCCTCAGCAGTTCTCAGTGACATTCCTGGACATTCAACCAAGGCTCCTTTGTGCTGGTCTCAGCTGTTCAAAGCCACTGCAGAGCCCCTGGAGCGTCCAAGGCCAGGTTGGGCAGGGCTTAGGGCAGCCTGGGATAGGGGAAGGTGCCCCTGCCCACGGCAGGGTTTGGGATGGAATGAGTTTTAAAGTCCTTTCTCACCCAAAAGACTCTGGGATCGGTTGTTTCCATCCCTGGGAACAGCTCCTGGGCCCAGCTGGGGGTGACCCTCGTGTCCCCCAGCCCTGGTACACACAACACCCTGAGAATTCCCACAGGGAATCCACAGCCAGACCCCAGACCCATCCCAAGAACATTGAAGATCCTCGGCACAATCCCATTGTCCCGAAGCACGCAAGGCAGGAGGTTGTCAGCTCAGAAACCACTTTGCCTCCTACCTTTGCTGCTCCAGAAGTTTCCTTTTCCTCAGCTTGGAACAATCCAGCTCCACCTCCCCGTGCCTCCTCATTTCGCTGCTTTTTAATGGATTTCGCTGGTGCTGCAGGTGAAACCCAGCAGCGTGTGGGTTTGTTGTTTCCACCCAACCCCAGGACCTTTAATTCCCGGCGTGGCAGCTGTTGTTTACATCCCTTTCCTCCTCTCTCTGACGCTCAGCAATTGGTTCTCGCAGCGTTCTGGCTCTTCCACACGTGTGTCAAAGCAGGAAGCGAGGGGTGGGAGTGCAGCGCGGTGGTTTCCTGTTCTGTCCTCCCCGAACGCTTCGGGGACAGCACGGCTTTGATCTCGGGTACACCGAGGTGCAGCTCAGGGTACAACAGGAAACGCGCGGGGCTGCCATGGTTACGGGGCTTTTCGAGGGGTTTTAGTAAATAATTTCCAAGTGAGAACGCGATGCCGTGACAGGAGGTTTGGGTCTGGGCTCATAGCAAAATGTGGGGTAAATCATTGTTATCTCAAGTCAGGATGTTCTTTGAGGTCAGGGCTTTGTGCACTTTCGAGCCTCATCAGCAAGAAAGGGGAGTCAATCAGTGGAGGAGGCGCAGGTACATCCCTGGCTCAAGGACATGCTGGAATTAACGAGCTCTAGGGATGTCATAAATCAGGATGTCTGTGGAGACTTTGCCGACTTGGCAAAATCCTCGCGGTCCCTGTGTCCTGTGGGAATCCCAGAACGGTTTGGGATGGACGGAACCGTAAATCTCATCTCGGTCCACCCCCTCGGGATCCAGATGTGCACGGGGAGGAGGGAGGGGGCGGATCCAGATGTTGGCCCCCCACCTTCACTACAACTCCCACAATGCGCCGCGCCCGATCGCACCGGCACCACAACTCCCATAATACCTCGCGATCCTGCCCCCGCTCCGCCGCACCTGGCGCATGCGCACAGCTCCATATGGCTCCAAGATGGCTGACACAGCGTCCGGGGGCTCCGGCACGGTAACGACGGTTCATCCCCGGGGCGCGGAGCCGCGAGGGCGGGTCCCCGGGCGAGACCGGGCGGGGCGGCAGCGCCCTATCCCCTCGGGGCGGGGAGGAGGCCTCGGCCAGGCCGCGGGGCGAGGAGGCGGCGGGAGGAGAGAGGGAGGCGCTGATTGGCTGCAGCGCCTGAGGGGAAGAGGGATTTGATTGGCTGAGGGTGGTGCGCTCGGATTGGCCGGCGAGGGGCGGCGCGGGGCGTCCGGGGGGGGGGTCCTTAAAGGGGCCGCGTCCCAAAGGTGCCCGGGGGTGTTCTATAGAGACATGTGTGTAAATGTGTGTGTGTATATATCTATATATATGTATGTATGTGTGTGTGTGCGCGTGTGGTGTGTGTCTGTGCGTATGTTTAGACATATGTGTGTAGATAATGGGATGTACAGATGTATAAATGTGTGTCCACCTGCTCCCAGACCCTTCCTGTTACCTGTTCCCAGACTCTTCCCAGCATCTGCTCCCTGACCCTTCCCATTCATTACCTGCTCCAGGTCTCTTCCTAGTTCCTTCTCCCAGTCCCATGTCCTTTCACCTGCTCTGTGACCTTTCCCAGTCCCTGTTCCCAGACCCTTCCCAGTATCTGCCTCCCTGACCCTTTCCCATGTTCTTTCCCAGTCTCTGCTCTGTGACCCTTCCCAGTACCTTCTCCCAGACCTTTCCCATGTCCCTTCCCAATCCCTGCCCCATATCCCTTCCCCTGCTCTGTCACCCTTCCCAGCATCTGCTTCCCTGACCCTTTCCCATGTTCCTTCCCAGTGACCTTCTCTATGTCCCTTCCCAGTCCCTGCCCCATGTCCCTTCCACCTGCTCTGTGACCCATCCCATCCCATCCCATCCCATCCCATGGATCCCATCCCATGGATCCCATCCCATCCCATCCCATGGATCCCATCCCATGGATCCCATCCCATGGATCCCATCCCGTGGATCCCATCCCATCCCATCCCATGGATCCCATCCCATGGATCCCATCCCATGGATCCCATCCCATCCCATCCCATCCCATCCCATCCCATCCCATCCCATCGATCCCATCCCATCCCATCCCATCCCATCCCATCGATCCCATCCCATCCCATCCCATGGATCCCATCCCATCCCATGGATCCCATCCCATCCCATCCCATCCCATGGATCCCATCCCATGGATCCCATCCCATCCCATCCCATCCCATCCCATCCCATCCCATGGATCCCATCCCATTGATCCCATCCCATGGATCCCATCCCATGGATCCCATCCCATCAGTCCCATCCCATCCCATCCCATCCATCCATCCCATCAATCCCATCCCATCCCATCCCATCCCATGGATCCCATCCCATCCCATCCCATCCCATCCCATCCCATCCTTGCCCTTCCCACCCACTCCCAGTCCAACCGCTCTCAGTCTCTCCTCTCCCTGGCCCTCCCAGCTGCCCTTCCCCACGTCCTAACGCCCATTCCCAAAATTCCAGCGGGCGGGCAGCAAGCAGGCAGGCACTCCTGCGGACAATTACCACCTGGCCCGGCGCCGGACGCTGCAGGTGGTGGTCAGCTCCCTGCTCACCGAGGCTGGCTTCGAGAGTGCCGAGAAAGCCGCGGTGGAGACGCTCACCGAGATGATCCAGAGCTGTGAGTGCCCCAGATTTGCTCATCCGGGGATTATTCTGTGCTTCCGGAGGGGTCTGATCATGGTTTTGTTGTTGTTAAGGGTAGGAAAAATGGGAAGGTGGTTGAAGTGCAGCTCTGGAGGTGTAGGTTTCTGTGGATTTCTGTTTATCCCAGCTCAGGAAACCTTATTTGTCCTACTTAGTGATTGCCCATTAGATACTCCCAGGAGCTTCATGTATTGCTGGAATAAACAGAGAAACAACAAAATTCCAGATATCTGGTTCATGAAGTCCCTCCTGGAGCAGCTCTGCTCCTTCCTCTGTGGGTGTTGATGAAAACCTCACCCACAGATTGTTCTGAAATCAAGAAATTATCATTTCTGGGTTTATTTTTCATGTTTAGATGCAGATTTGCCTTTTGCTTTTGTGGCGAGCACTGCTTGTTAATCTTCAGTGTCCCCACATTTTAATTTTAAACACCCAGCCTGCAAAATGCTCCATCCCAGGAGTTATTTTTCATTCCTTCCTAAATCCGTTGAAAATTCCCCATCCCTGAAGCTGAGGCAGACGTGAGAATTAAATGCATGGTGGTTTTATCCTGCAGATATTTCGGAAATTGGGAGGAGTGCCAAGTCCTACTGCGAGCACACAGCCAGGACCCAGCCCACACTCTCAGACATCGTGGTGACCCTCGTGGAAATGGGTGAGCAGCTCCTTCTTCCCACTCCTCCCACCTCTGGATTGGGAATTCTGCCCCCAAATCTGTGATTTGGGTGGTGCCTACTGCTGTGGACACTCAGTTTGCCTTTCATCATTTGGATAAATTGGAAAAATTCTGGAGAGAGGGGAATTTTGGGATTTTTGACAGGATAGATTCTCCGTGTGATTCCCACTCCTCCCACCTTTGGATTGGGAATTCTGCCCCCAAATCTGCAATTTGGGTGCTGCCCACCACTGTGGACACTCAGTTTGCCTTTTATCATTTGGATAAATTGGAAAAATTCTGGAGAGAGGGGAATTTTGACAGGATAGATTCTCCGTGTGATTTCCTGTTTCCTTTTTCGTGTTCCAGGGTTCAATGTGGAAACTCTTCCCACTCCTCCCACCTTTGGATTGGGAATTCTGCCCCCAAATCTGTGATTTGGGTGCTGCCCACTGCTGTGGACACTCAGTTTTCCTTTTATTGTTTGGAGCCCTTGGAAAAATTCTGGAGAGAGGGGAATTTTGATGGGATAGATTCTCCATGTGATTCCTGTTTCCTTTTTCGTGTTCCAGGGTTCAATGTGGAAACTCTTCCCGCCTATGCCAAGCGTTCCCAGAGGATGGTGATCACTGCCCGTACGTGGGGAACCCTTCCTGGCCTGGGAATAGTTTGGAATTCCTCTCTGCTGCCTTCCTGAGAGCTCCTGATGAGCTTCCTGAGGGATGGTTCCAGGAATTCGGGGCTCCTGTAGTGACACAGAAGGGAGGGAGTGACACAAAGGGACCCTCGGTCACTCAGGAGAATCCTCGGGGTGGTTTTGTTTGCAGGACAGAGGGGCCGAGGGATCTTTTTCCCTGCTGGGATCAGTCCCAAGCTCGTGGGATGCGCTGGATGGGGTCTGGGAGGGGTCACAGCTCAGCAGCAGCACTTTGGGGTGACGGTGGGCAGGAGGAACCCCCTGATTGCTGTGTGTCCCCACTGCAGCTCCGGTGACAAACCAGCCCGTGACTCCCAAAGCGCTGACAGCTGGGCAGAACAAGCCTCACCCACCCCACATTCCCGGCCACTTCCCGGAGTTCCCAGATCCTCACACTTACATCAAGACACCTGTGAGTGAAACCAACGTTTTTATGCTGTTTGGGGGTCTTTTTGAAGTCCAGGAATGGTGTGGTTTTACTGCAGTGCTGGGACCTTTTATCCAAAGTGTTTCTCCTGGTGTAATACAGTCCTTGTTTGTGGGTTGTGGACATCCCGTGCCATCCAGAAATCAGCCAGAATCCCTGGATTTTTGGCTGATTTTTGTGCTGGTTGGGACCTATTTGAAGTCCAGAACTCCAGGAGTGGTGTTTTTTAACTGCAGTGCCACTGCCATTTATCCAAAGTATTGTTTTACCTGGCTTAAAATATTCCTCATTTGCCAGTTGTGGATATCCCTTGGGAGAGGATCCTTCCCATTATCCGCTCCCAGACCCTTCCCAGTTCAGAATTCCTTGCCCATGCCATTATCCACTCCCTGGCCCATCCCATGATCTGATCCCAGAGCCTTCCATGCAAAATCCTTTGCCCATCCCATTATCCACTCCCTGGCCCATCCCAATACCTGCACCCACACCCTTCCCAGCACAAAATCCCTGGATTTCTGGCTGATTTTTGTGCTTGTTGGGACCTGTTTGAAGTCCAGAACTCCAGGAGTGGTGTTTTTTAACTGCAGTGCTGCTGCCATTTATCCAAAGTATTGTTTGTCCTGCCTTAAAATATTCCTTGTTTGCAGGTTGTGGTCATCCCTTGGGATGGGATCCTTCCCATTATCCACTCCCAGACCCTTTCCCAGTGCAGAATCCCTGATCCATCCCATTATCCACTCCTTGGCCCATCCCATGATCTGATCCCAGATCCTTCCCAGCACAAAATCCCTTGCCCAATCCATTATCCACTCCTTGGCCTATCCCATTATCCACTCCCAGACCCTTTCCCAGTGCAGAATCCCTGATCCATCCCATTATCCACTCCTTGGCCCATCCCATGATCTGATCCCAGACCCTTCCCCATGCAAAATCCCTGGCCTATCCCATTATCCACTCCCAGACCCTTCCCAGCACAAAATCCCTTGCCCATCCCATTATCCACTCCCTGGCCCATCCCAGTATCCACTCCCAGACCCTTTCCCAGTGCAGAATCCCTGGCCCATCCCATTATCCTCTCCCTGGCTCATTCCATTATCCACTCCCAGACCCTTCCCAGTGCAGAATCCCTGGCCCATCCCATTATCCATTCCCTGGCCCATCCCAGTATCCACTCCCAGACCCTTCCCAGTGCAGAATCCCTGACCCATCCCATTATCCTCTCCCTGGCCCATCCCATTATCCACTCCCAGACCCTTCCCAGTGCAGAATCCCTGATCCTTCCTATTATCCTCTCCCTGGCTCATTCCATTATCCGCTCCCAGACCCTTCCCAGTTCAGAATCCCTGGCCCATCCCATTACCTGCACCCACACCCTTCCCAGCACAAAATCCCTGGATTTCCACCTGCTGCACCTCTGTAACTCTCCAAAACCCTGAAAAGCAGAGGCTGCAGCACCTCCATGCTTTGTGATGATCAGAAGTGGAGCTGTTCCTTCCCTCTCTTCCCTGCTCCAGACCTACCGGGAGCCGGTGTCTGACTACCAGGTGCTGCGGGAAAAGGCAGCTTCCCAACGGAGGGACGTGGAGAGGGCCCTCACTCGCTTCATGGCCAAGACAGGAGAGACCCAGAGCCTCTTCAAGGATGATGTCAGCACATTCCCATGTGAGGGAATTCACATTCCGTGCCTCGGTGTCTCTGTTCTCCTCCTTTAGGGTTTGGGAATCATGCCGTGGTGTTTGGAAGGAGGGATTTGGGGTTTAAATTGGGGGGAAATCAGAAGGTGGATCCTAGACTCCCTAAGGCTCCCTTTTTTCTGCTGGTGGGGACTGCTGGGAGGGACTAAATCCAAATTTCATCCCAATCCTGGCTCATCCCCTGTAACCTGACCAAGGAATTTCTTCTCCCTGACATTTTCCTGCTGCTGGAAATGCTCCTGTTTCTCTGCCTGTGGAGCAGTGATGAGAATGGGCCATTCTCTGAAGAGTTGGATCCTTGTGGGTCCCTTCCAACAAAGAATATTCTGTAAAACCTGTGAATTCCCACTCCCCCAAGGCTCGCTGACAGCACAAAGGGAACCCAAGTTCCCACATAATTGGGATTTTTATGGTGGAGGTCAGGAAGGATTTTTTGTGCTGGAATACTGCTGTGTCCTTGGCTGGAATTATAGAGGAGCCTCAGAAAAGTGGGAAGTAGAGACCTCCATCATTTAGAGACAATGGATTTCATTCCTGATCCCTGGAAAGGAATGTGTCCAAACCCAGAATCGGTGAAATATTTGATCTCCATAACTTTGGTTTTTGAGGGGAGGAATTTTCTCCCAACTCTCTGCTGATTGCTGTCCTTTTCCCTGACCCCAGTGATTGCTGCCAGGCCTTTCACCGTGCCCTACCTGACAGCCCTGCTCCCCTCCGAGCTGGAAATGCAGCAGATGGAGGAGACAGATTCCTCGGAGCAGGACGAGCAGACGGACACCGAGAACCTCCCTCTGCACATGAGCACGGTAGGGACACCTGGGGGGGCTCCTGGGGCATGTTCCTCCAGCTTGGAAAAGCTGGAAATGGAACAGGACTTTGTCAGGGTTCTTGATCTTGGAAATCCTGGCTTGGTTTCATGGGAAATGGGAAATGGGAAATGGAACAGGACATTGTCAGGGTTCTTGATCTTGGAAATCCTGGCTTGGTTTCATGGGAAATGGGAAATGGGAAATGGAACAGGACTTTGTCAGGGTTCTCCAGCTTGTTCTCTAGCTTCTCTGGCTCTGTTTCCTGGGAAATGGGAAATGGATCTAAGCATTTCCTGGTTCTTCAGCTTAGGAAAACCTGTCTCTGCCTCCTGGGAAATGGGAAATGAAAGAAAACATTGTCAGGGTTCTCCAGCTTGGAAAACCTGGCTCTGTTTCCTGGGAAATGGAACAGGACACTGTCAGGGTTCTTGATCTTGGAAAACCTGGCTCTGTTTCACGGGAAATGGATCTAAACATTGTCCTGGTTTTTCAGCTTAGGAAGACCTGGCTGTATTTTATGGGAAATGGGAGATGGAACAGAACATTGTCCTGGTTTTTCAGCTTAGGAATTCTGGCTCTGCCTTCTGGGAAATGGATCTAAACATTGTCCTGGCTCTTCAGCTTAGGAAAACCTGGCTCTGTTTCATGGGAAATGAAAGAAAATATTGTCAGGGCTCTTGATCTTGGAAAACCTGGCTCTGTTTCCTGGGGAATGGGAAATGGAACAGAACACTGTCAGGGCTCTTGAGCTTGGAAAACCTGGCTCTGTTTCATGGAAAATGGGAAATGGATCTAAACATTGTCCTGGCTCTTCAGCTTAGGAAATCTGCCTCTGTTTCCTGGGAAATGAACCTAAACACTGTCCTGGTTCTTCATCTGACTGCAAATTTCAGTGCAGAGCGAGGCTGGAGCTTTCAGTACATCTTGAATTTCAGTGTCAGGGAAGAAGGTTCTCCTTGGATCCCACAGGCCTCACCTTTATGCAGCTCCTTGTGTGCTGCTGTTTGTCTTGGCTGTTGATTTTCCCTCCTGCCCACAGGTTCTGTGCTTTGAACTTGGAACCCTGGAATGCTTTGGGGTGAGAGGGACCATAAAAATCTCATCCCATGGGCAGGGACACCTTCCCCTATCCCAGATTGCTCCAGCCTGGCCTCGGACACTTCCAGGGATGGATTCCAGGGATTTCTAACCCTCACTTTGGCTGTTTTATTCTTGTTTTCGCCCGTGCCAGGACGATTCAGTGCCTGAGAAGGAGAACACGTCGGTGCTGCAGCAGAACAGCTCCCTGGCAGGCAGCAGGAACGGCGAGGAGAACGTCATCGACAATCCCTACCTGCGGCCCGTGAAAAAACCCAAAATCCGCAGGAAGAAGTGAGGGGGGAGCCGAAATCCCTTGGGCTGCTCGGACAAAGAGAAACACAGAGGGATCAGGAGAGGCCAGAGCGGCTGAGGAGGGATCTCTGCGTGGTGAATCCATTCCCATGCTGCTCTCCCGTGCTCCCTCTTCCTCTGCTCACCAGGATGGGCCACGAAAGCCACGTGGGGATTGTCTGGGGGACTGTGGTTTCCTCTGCGGGCAGGATTGACTCTCTGAAGAGCTGAGGGACACAGGGCTTGGATTTGGAATTTTCCTGCTCCCACTTCCCAGCAGAACATCGTTGTTGTGCTGGTGCCTGGCAGGCTGGAAAAGGAACTTCCATCAACCCTTAAATCTGAGGAATGTGTCTCAACAAAGACTAAAATCACCCAGGGAGGTTCCTCCCTTCGCATTCTTGGCAGGTAAAATCAAACACAGCTTTTTTTTCCTAACCCGAAGGTGTCAGATGTGTTGCTGAAGGAGTGAAGTGTAAACACAGAGCTCCAAGGACATTTTATTCCCACTTTGCAGCTGCTTTGGGCACTGAAAACCTCTCGAGTGTGGTGGTGTTTACCCTGCCCTGCTTTGAGATCGTTTTCATGTCACAGCTGCTTCGGGCACCGTTTCAGTTCATTGTTTTCCTCACAGCTCAAGTCCTTGGAGGGTTCCTGCCTTCCCCCGGGGCTTTGGAAGTTGGAAAATGGAACAAAGCAGCAGTGATCACACTTCTTGTGTTTTAGCCACTCTCAAATAGGTGCTTTAATCAGCAGAAGTTGATATTTTTCCCCCTCCTTTATTTCACCCCTTTATTTTTATGGGGGTGTTGTCATTATTGGAGGGCTTTGCTTTCATTTTTCCTCAGCATTTTCTTAGGAAAATAGGGATTAAATTCCCTTGATGAAAGACTCCTGTGCTTTGGCCCAATCTTCCAAGAATCCCAAATTCACCTCCGTGCAGTTAAAAGGATCCTCTCTCTTCCCCCATCACCCAGGGAGGAGGAAAATAAAAAGAAGTTATTTTTTTCAATGAAAATGGAGATGTTCCTGCCAAAAAATCTGAAATGAAATCTCAAATCCCCCTGTGTGTGCCATTGTCACTTCTGCTGGTGCCTTGCTTTGTACAGAATGACAAATGTACAGACACACCCTGTATATGTTTGTATATATCCAAAAGTTTTATCTTTTTTTACCTTTTTTTTTTTTTTTTTTTTTTTTCTGCAAGGAGAATAAAATCCCTCGCTGGGTAGGGGAAAAAAGTGTGGAATGAAAATTGCAATTTTTATGTTCATAATAAAAGAAATTTTATCTCCTACGAGCAAAACTGAGTCGTTCATGTTTCTGGAGTGGGGAAGTACCTCACGCATCTTTTTTTTGTTAATTAGAAAAAATTATGTGGAGGTGAACCCCAGTGTCAGCCAGGAACACAAAAGTGAAGCCTTAAACAGCATAAAACCTCCAGTTTTTAGGACAAGAAAAACTCCAGGGGGTCAAATCCCCTCCTCCAAAATCTTGCACCAAAAAGGGACAGCTGTGACTCAAAAAGTCAGGCTGGGAGCAGCTGTGAGAGGCCTAGAAATTTCAGTTTCATGGCTAAAATTGGGCTGCAGGTGAAATTTGCTTACAGAAACGGGTAAATAAATAAAGGAAATTTGAAGAGGAGTGGAGCTGGAATTACACCCAGAGGGATTTTGCCTCTCTGAGGTCTCTCTGGGATTGGGATCAGACACATCTGTGTGTGAGAGTTTGAAAACACAGAAACCTCCAAGTCTGAGGGGGAAACAGCTGCACCAACACCAGAAACTTTCTGTTTTGGGCCACATTTATTTTTGTGGCCAAATTCTCAATTAGCAGCATTTTTCTTGTTCCTTATTTGAGAATATTTTTGTGTCAGCAGGGAGGGAGCCGAAATGCAAAAAATCCACCTGGTGAGGCCTAGTGGGGCCTGGTGAGGCCTGGTGGGGCCTGTCCCAAACCAACTTTTCCTGGGATATTTTCTGGGTATTATTTTGGGCACAAAGACATTAAACTCTCTGAGGGTACCAAAAACCATCTCAATATTCCTCATTTTTCTTCTGGTTGTGGAGGAACCCCCTGAGCTGGCCCGGAGATGAGGAGAAAGTGGAGGAGAACACCCGGGAAAGCTGAGGGGAAAATGGGGATGTTCATTCCCGGCGCTGAGGAAATGGAGGAGCTGCCCTTTGGCTGTGGTTATTTGTCTCCTTTCCCACCTCAGGAAGGGCTGGATTTTGGGGGGAAATGGAGGAAATCCGTAGAAGGAGGGGGATGAGCTGAGGGGGTCCTGGGGTCGCCATTTCCAAGCCCCTCACACTCGCTCCCCCTCCAAAGGGACTGGGGAGAGATTTTTTTCCACTGGGATCAGAGAGTTTTTTTTCCAGCAGGACTGGGGAGAGAGTTGGAAGGAAAAAGCTGGAAAACTCATGGGTTGGGATGAAGTTTAATAGGAAAACAAAGAGTTGATTCCCTGCTTCCCACAGGCACCTCCAGGAGAGCAAGGCCTCATCCAAGGGGGTCATGGAAGGAGTGGAAAATCACGGAATGGTTTGGAGCCTGTGACTAGTCCAAATATTCCTCAATTCCTCCCTTTTCTTCCTGTTTTATATCCTCAACGTGATGTCATGTGGTCTGGAATATCCCTTGGGTCAGTTTGTGTCCCTCTGTGTCGACTTTCCAAACTTCTTCCCCAAGAAAAGCAGGAAAGGCCTTGGCTCTGTGCAAGCCCTGCCCAGCAATAACCAAAATATCGTAATATTGACCAAAATATCGTAATATTGACCAAAATATCCCGATATTGACCAAAATATAATAATATTAACCAAAAGATCCCAATATTAACCAAAAGATCCCAATGTTGACCAAAAGATCCCAATGTTGACCAAAATATCCCAATATTAACCAAAAGATCCCAATATTAACCAAAATATCCCAATATTGACCTAAAATATCCCAATATTAACCAAAAGATCCCAATATTAACCAAAATATCCCAATATTGACTAAAATATCCCAATATTGACCAAAATATCCCAATATTGACCAAAAGATCCCAATATTGACCAAAATATCCCAATATTAACCAAAATATCGTAATATTGACCAAAATATCGTAATATTGACCAAAAGATCCCAATATTGACCAAAATATCCCAATATTAACCAAAAGATCCCAATATTGACCAAAATATCCCAATATTAACCAAAATATCCCAATATTAACCAAAATATCCCAATATTATTGTCCCTGTGTTCAGCACAAATACAAAATACAGCCCTATCCCAGACACCGGGAAGGAAATCCCTCTGTTTGAAAATATTTTGTTTGGATCTTAATTTACTTTAATTTATTTGGATTATTTTATTTTATTTTATTTTATTTTATTTTATTTTATTTTATTTTATTATCTTATTTTACTTTCTGTTATTTTTATTTAGATTATTTTATTTCATTTTATTCTATTTTATTTTCTTATTTTACTTTCTCTTATTCGTATTTTATTTTAGTCCATTACGTCATCATAAAATATTTTTAAATGTCTTCAGTACATTTTAAATACATTAAAACATTTTAAAACCTCTTCAAAATATTTTTAAAAATAAATTCTGGAGTTAACTTTCTTCCCAAGGGGCCGGTTTTGCATTTGTGCTGAGCATGGGGTTGAGAATATCAAGCTGGTTTTCTCACAGCTGAGCACCACTACTTTAAAATACATTAAATATTTAAAATATTTGATTTATTAAGCCTGGTGAGTGTCTCTGAAGGAAGGAGGATGTGGCTCCTCAGCCGTGGTACTGCTTCAGGTAGGCCAATCTCTCCTGATTTTTCCGGAATTTTTTATCCATGGTCATCTAAAAAAAACCAACTTTTCATGAATAACAATGAGAATGCTCCAGAAAATGAAGGTGTGAGACTTAAACCTGTGCTTTAAATGAGATTTTCTTTCCACACGAGGCAGTGGAGGCCCCACGTTGCTCCCTTTGAGGGTGGAAATTTCCAGAAATTTCTAAATAAAAGGGATTTTTTGGAAGGGTTTGGCAAACAGGCAATTTCTGAGAGAAAATCACTTTGTGTATTGTGCCTCAGGCAGGCAAAAATACCAAAAAATAGTGAAAATATGAAGTGAAAAGGAAATTTCCTTTCTCAGAAGCAATGAGGCAGGAAAGGATAACAAAGCATGGAGTAAATTGGAAGTAAAAAGGAAATTTCCTTTCTCAGAGCAGGAGAGGATAACAAAACAGTGAAAATGGGGAGTAAAAAGGAAATTTCCTTTCTCAGAAGCTTTGAGACAGGAAAGGGTGACAAAATAGTGAAAATACGAAGAGAAAATGAAATTTCCCCTCAGAAGCTTTGAGACAGGAAAGGATAACAAAGCATGGAGTAAATTGAAAATAGAAAGGAAATTTCATCTCCCAGAAGCAGGAGAGGATAACAAAACAGAGAAAATGGGGAGTAAAAAGGAAATTTCATCTCTCAGAAGCAGGAGAGGATAACAAAACAGTGAAAATGGGGAGTAAAAAGGAAATTTCACCTCTCAGAAGCAGGAGAGGATAACAAAACAGCGAAAATGGGAAGTAAAAAGGAAATTTCCTTTGTGAGAAGCAGGAGAGGATAACAAAACAGAGAAAATGGGGAGTAAAAAGGAAATTTCATCTCTCAGAAGCAGGAGAGGATAACAAAACAGCGAAAATGAAGAGTAAGAAGGAAATTTCATCTCCCAGAAGCAGGAGAGGAAAACAAAACAGTGAAAATGAGAAGTAAAAAGGAAATTTCTCCTCTGAGAATCTTCGAGGCGGGAATGCCATGCCCCCATCCCCGTGCTCACCTTCTGGATCTCCATTTTCACCATTTTCTGGGGCAGTGCTGCCACTTGTGCCCAGTCTGGAGCCCCAAACTTCATGGGCCAAGTGACTTTTCTGCCCACGGGCTGGTCTATGTTGTACGTTCCAGGCCTAAAGGAAACAGGCATCAGAAATGTCGATTTTTTGCAGCTGTTTTTTGTGTCTGTAAATTCAGAATTTACCTCCGTGATGGGCTAAAAGATAATTATTCATTAAGAGCAACAATAATGCCTCGGAAAAGGAAGATGTGATCGAGTTGGGTTTTGAAGCAGTTTTTGTTTCCAAGGGCAGATCTGTGGGAATTCCCTGCTGTGGTATCCCAGTTGTTATCCTAAACAAAACCCGAGAGCAGGGCAGCTCTTTGGAGATAAAAAGCTTTTTTTTGGGGATCCAAACCTTTACCGGGAACTCCATTCCCCATCTCCTATTTGTGCATTTCTCCCTGCCAAGATTCCTGTTTATTGTGAAAAAATGAGTTAAATTGGAGTTTAGGTGCAAGAATTTCTCCCTCCAAGACTGTTGTTATTGTGAAAAAATGAGTGAAATCAGGGATAGGCTGCAAGGATTTCTCCTTGCCAAGACTATTGCTTATTGTGAAAAAATGAGTTAAATCAGGGTTAGGCTGCAAGAATTTCTCCTTGTCAAGACTGCTACTTATCGTGAAAAACTGAGTTAAATTTGGGTTCAGGTGCAAGAATTTCTCCCTGCCAAGACTGCTGCATATTGTGAAAAAATGACTTAAATTGGAGTTTAGGTGCAAGAATTTCTCCCTCCAAGACTGTTGTTATTGTGAAAAAATGAGTTAAATCAGGGATAGGCTGCAAGGATTTCTCCTTGCCAAGACTATTGCTTATTGTGAAAAAATGAGTTAAATCAGGGTGTGGGTGCAAGAATTTCTCCCTGCCAAGACTGTTGCTGATCATGAAAAAATGAGTTAAATCAGGGATAGGGTGCAAGGATTTCTCCTAGCCAAGACTATTGCTTATTGTGAAAAAATGAGTTAAATTTGGGGTTCAGGTGCAAGAATTTCTCCCTCCAAGACTCCTCCTTATTGTAAAAAAATGAGTTAAATCAGGGTTTGGGTGCAAGCATTTCTCCTTGACAAAACTGTTTCTTATCGTGATAAAATGAGTTAAACTGGGGTTCGGGTGCAAGAATTTCTCCTTGCCAAAACTTTCTTATCATGAAAAAATGAGTTAAATCCGATATTGGGTGCAAGAATTTCTCCTTGCCAAGACTCCTCCTTATTGTGAAAAAATGAGTGACATTGTGGTTTGGGTGCAAGAATTTCTCCCTCCAAGACTGTTGTTATTGTGAAAAATTTCATTAAATCAGGGATAGGCTGCAAGTATTTCTCCTTGCCAAGACTATTGCTTATTGTGAAAAAATGAGTTAAATCAGGGTTTGGGTGCAAGAATTTCTCCTTGCCAAGACTGCTGCTTATCGTGAAAAAATGAGTTAAATTTGGGGTTTGGGTGCAAGAATTTCTCCTTGACAAAACTGTTTCTAATGGTGATAAAATGAGTTAAATCCGATATAGGGTGCAAGCATTTCTCCTTGCCAAGACTGTTGCTTATTGTGAAAAAATGAGTGACATTGTGGTTTGGGTGCAAGAATTTCTCTTTGCCAAGACTGCCGCTTATCGTGAAAAAACGAGTTAAATTGGGATTCAGGTGCAAGAATTTCTCCCTGCCAGGAATGCTTCTTATTGTGAAAAAATGAGTGAAATTACCCAGGGAAAAATTCATTCTCTGGAGGCCTGGCAGGGAACCGAGGGGTGCTGGAGGAGAAGGGAGCGTGGGCAGGCTGGCACTTCCTCTCGTCCTTCGGGAAAGGCTCGTACGCGGCAGGGCCGGGGGTCACCGTCTGCAGGGGAGGAAAAAAACCCTCAGGATGGAGGATTTTGTTCCCCCATTCCCAGAGTGCTGTTGCACCCTGCTGGGGGATATTTTGGCTGTTTTTGTTGCTCTTTGGGGCTCTCCTGACCTGAACCCACGGCAGGAAGCGCGGGCCTGTCCTGGCTCCCATCACATATCCCCGGCTGCTCATGGGTCGGGTGCTGATGGAGGATTTGAGGATCTTCTCCTGCAATTTGAAACCAAAAGTGATGTTTTAAAGATACCTTTAAAATGGGGCAGAATCACCTGAGCAGCAAATGTTATTCCTTATAAAGTTATTCCTAATAATTCCCCTAATTTCTCACTCCTGCAGAGCCTCGAGGATTGGTTGGGAAGGAATTCCTTTTTCCGGGTAATTGTGGGGATGTTCTGCAGTGAGTTTAGGTTATTCCTACTAATTCCCCTAATTTCTCACTCCTGCAGAGCCTCGAGGATTGGTTGGGAAGGGAGGGGATTCCTTTTTCCAGGTGAATGTGGAGACATCCTGCAGTGGCTTTGCGGGACAGAATCACCTGAGCAGCAAATGTTATTCCTAATAAAGTTATTCCTAATAATGACCCTAATTTCTCACTCCTGCAGAGCCTCGAGGATTGGTTGGGAAGGGAAGAAATTCCTTTTTCCAGGTAATTGTGGGGTTGTTCTACAGTGGGTTTATGTTATTCCTATTAATTCCCCTAATTTCTCACTCCTGTAAAGGACTGGTTGGAAAGGGAGGGCATTTCTTTTTCCAGGTAATTGTGGGGATGATCTGCAGTGGATTTATGGTATTCCTATTAATTCCCCTAATTTCTCACTCCTGCAGAGGATTGGTTAGGAAGGGAAGGAATTCCTTTTTCCGGGTCATTGTGGGGATGATCTGCAGTGGATTTATGGTATTCCTATTAATTCCCCTAATTTCTCACTCCTGCAGAGGATTCATTGGGAAGGGAGGGAATTTCTTTTTCCAGGTAATTGTGAGGATGTTCTGCAGTGAGTTTATGTTATTCCTGTTAATTCCACTATTTTTTCACTCCTGCAGAGCCTCAAGGATTGGTTAGGAAGGGAGGGAATTTCTTTTTCCAGGTCATTGTGGGGCCATCCTACAGTGCCTTTGTGGGGCAGGTGTGACCCTACGGCTCCTGTGCCTTCTACCACGGAGCCCAAAACTGAGAGAAGAACTCACCTCCGTCCCCAGGTAAGAGCCTGGCCCCACGGAAGGGTTTCCCAGCACCGCCGTCACCTCGATGCCCATCCTGTCCGAGCCGTAGTAGTAGGGGAACATCCTGCGTTCCTGGGTTGTCCCGAAGGAGATTGGCTTCTGTGTGGCTGTGGGGTGAGGACAGGGAAAGGCCACCAGTGGCACAAATGAAAAAAAAGAGAGAAAAAAGTGACCACTTGCTGCTCTCAGCCTTCATCTCCTGGGGGGAATCTCCCTCAACTCTGGGTATTTGTGAGGGAAGCCACAAAGAGCTGATTTTCCCCAGCCTGAGAGAGGAATTGGGATTGGGATTCGAATTGGGATTGGGATTCCCGAGGTGGGGAGGTCACTGGGGAAGACGATGCCACCCTAAAGCCCCCTGGGTGTCCCCACCTCGCCCAGCCCTCACATTTTGGGACCTGCCCCGCTGCCATCCTGCCCTGCCCGAGTTCCCGGGATGGGCTCTGCGTGCTCCGGTTGCTATAGGCGCGGAGCACGGGGATGGCGGCTCGGGGAGGGAGCAGGGAAAAGCCGAGGATTCAGCATTTCCCTGTGGAATGTGCAGTGCTGGCTCCGGGCAGCAGCCTGAGCTTGTGATGTCACAGCCCTGTTGATGTGACAACAGTTCCTCTCTCTGTTTCCAAGTGACTGCCAGGGTAGGGCAGCAAAAAAACCCTGGAAAATGCTGGGCTGGGATTAAAGCCAAGGCCTTCCCTCAGAACGAGTGTGGTTTTCCTGAAAGAATCAGAAAGCGCCAAAATATAAAGGACAAAATGAGTTCAAACAGGAAGTTCTTGGTTTTGCAGGAAGCTTTATTTAATTATTCTTATTGTGTGTGATTGGATCAGAGGCATCAATGGGCTGGAACAGGATTGAGATCTTCACGGCCAGGCCCCACAATGGTCAGTGCAGCTCCTCCTGCACTCACTGCCACTCCAGGAGCTGCAGGGACTGAGGCTGCGCTGGCCAGAGCTCTGCAGCCTGAAAGAAAGCAGATTGTCCTTGGGGAAGGAAGGGATGATGGTTATGGTGCCCCTCGTCCCTGCCCTCCTCCACCGGCCCAGGGCGATCCAGGCTTTGGGACGATGGAAGGGGCACCGAGCCCGAGTCCCTCCCGCGTCCCTCCCGTGTCCCTCCCGTGTCCCTCCCGTGTCACTGCCGTGTCCCTCCCGTGTCCCTCCCGTGTCACTCACAGCGCCTCACAGCCCCAGGCCCCTCTTCAGGGTGGAGATCAGGGGGTATTTGCCCTCGTGGCAGAAGTTGCCGGTGAAGTCATCCAGGTCGATGGTCCACACCATGGCCCCTCCAAAGTTGTTCTGCTTCAGCCAGTCCACCTGAGGGGACAAAGGCGCAGGGACATGGCGCTGAGCGCCGGAGCTGCTCCCGTCCTGCCCGCGGCCGCTGCGGCCCCAGCCCGACCCCACCGCCCCCAGACCTTGAGGCCGAAGCTCTTGACGTTGTCGTAGCCGATCCATTCGCTGCCCTTGTAGGCGTAGGGCACGTCCTCGGGGGCATCCCAAGCCTGGGTGGCTCCGGAGCTCAGGAAGGAGCAGATCTGCGAAAAAGGGCACAGCGGGACAATGGGCGAGGGGCTGGGGACAAGGGAACGTTGGAAGGCGGGCCGGGTTAGCAATTCCGTGCTGCCCTGGCGGCGCCGGGCTGAGCTCCACACACACCTCGTAGTAAGCCAGGAGCCCGGCCTCCCTGGTGTAGGGTCCGGCGGGGCCGGGGCCGGAGCTCGGGGCGCCGATGCCGGTGTTGGATGGGTTCTGCAGGGTGAAGGTTTTCCCGTAGGTTGGGAATCCCACCAGGAGCTTCTGGGCGGGGGCTCCGTTGTTCTTCCAGTAGTTCATGGCGTACTCCTGCAAGAGCCGGCGCGGTTAGGGCCGGGCCAGGATGTGCTGCGGGAACAGGAGCCGGCACAGAGCCCCCCAGGCACTCACCACGCTGAGGGTGCTGCCGGCGCTGAACAGGGGGCTGTTCTCGCCCGTGGAGCCGTCCCAGGGCCCGTGGAAGTCGTAGGTCATCACGTGGATGTAATCCAGGGACCTGTGGGCAGCGGGGGCTGTGTCCTGAGCTGGCCACCACAGCTGAGGGTGGCCGCTCACCCCCAGCCCAGCCCCGGCCACTGCCCTCCTCCTGCCCATGGGGCTCGTCAGGAGCTTTTGGGGCTTTCCCCTGCAGGAACCCAGCCTGGCCCCACAGTGACCCCAGGCTTTGCCACTCACTTGCCCAGCTCAGCGATCTCGTAGCCAGCCTGGATGGTGGAAAGTCCTCCGGCCACAGCGGCGGTGACCATGAGCCGGGCCCGGTTGGTCTGCCTGGCTTCCTGCTCGAAGGCTGCCAGCAGCTCCTGAGGGACCAGGGACAGCCATCACCTGCGGGCTCGGGGCTGAGGCGCTGCAGCCGCCCAGGGCTGCGGCCAGAGCTGAGCCCAGCAGAGCCTGCGGCTGAGCCCACCTTGACCAGCACGGTGAAGAGAGCCTTGTCCTGGGCGGGGCTGCCCCTGGAGCCGGGGTATTCCCAGTCCAGGTCCAGCCCGTCGAATCCGTACTGCCGCAGGAACCTGACCACGGAGTTGATGAAGGTCTGGCGGTTCTGGGGTGTGGACACCATGGTGGTGAACCTGGGCAAGCACAGCAGGACAGCGTTGGGGTGGCATTGGAGTCTCTTTCTCCTCTCCCTCCCTTCACGGGGAGTCATCGTGGGAAAGAGCTGCTTTGAACTCACTTCTCTGTGCCGAAATTCCATCCTCCGATGGCCAGCAGGGTCTTCAGATTCCTGTTCCTGCAGGGGAGGGACAGGAACCGCAGTGACCCCAGGGTTTGGTGTCACCGTGGCCTTTGAAGGCTGGGTCCTTTTGGTGGGAAAGGCGTGGAGCAAACAGGCAGAGCCCGGAGCCACTGTCCCCGAGCTCAGGGGATGGCACTGTCCCCAAGCTCAGGGGATGGCACTGTCCCTGAGCTCAGGGGATGGCACTGTCCCTGCCCTGCCCTGCCCCAGAGGGAGGAGCAGCCCTGGGCAGGCTGCAGCACTCACTGGTTCTTGAGGCCGTTGAAGGACTTGTAGAGGGTCTCGTCGTTCCACTCGTAGGTGGTGATCTCGTTGTTGTTCATGCCGGCGAAGGCGTAGATCAGGTGGCTGCACAGGTTGGGGTCGATGTTGTCAGGGGTGTACCTGCCCTCGCCGGGCCTGTACTGGGCCCAGTTGGTGAAGTAGCAGGTGAGCACATAGGCAGTGCCTGCAGGGACACACAGCACACGGAGGGGCTCAGGGCCCCGCACACAGCGCAGGCACCGCGGGCACAGCGTCCCCACGGCAGCCGCGGGCACAGCCCCGGGCACAGGCTCCCTGTGCGGGGCAGGGCTCAGGGCAAGGGCTCAGGGCCTGGGCACCCCTCGGACACTGCCGGGCTCCCGGGACAGCCCTGCAGTCGCCGCCTTCTCCTTTGGGCCCGGCCATGGGGCACTCCCGCAGCCTGCGGTGCCCCTCAGCTCCTGCCGGGGCTCTGTGCCCCAAACGGGACCGTCCTGCCCACGGGGCTCGGGGAGCTCCTGCAGGAGCTGTTTGCGGGAAGGAGCACCTACCGACATGGGCGTTCAGCAGCAGCAGGGCCAGGCCTGGAGGGCACAAGGAAATGACAAAGCGGTCACTGTTTGCTCTTAAAATGCAAAGTTCTCATGCAAGACTCTCTTCCCAAGCTCAGGCAGGTGAGCATTTCTAGAGAAGAGGCTAAAGTTTCTCAAATCATTTCAAGTAAAAGCAGAGAAAAGGAACCACACAAGTGCCAAAGCACTCATTGATTTTTAGATTTAAAAGCACGTTCCAATTCCAGCCTGCCATGGAGTCTATTCATGTTCAAAGCAGAACAGGTCCCCAACAGCAGCAGCCCCAAAGAACAGAACCTTCCCTCCCAAAAGGAAATAGTGAAATCTTTGGCAGAAAAAAGAAAGCAGCATTGTCACCCCAGCACCCCTGGCCAGCAGCAGAGTGACAGTGGCACAGCCACAGCCCTGGCCAGCAGCAGTGACAGTGGCACAGCCGCAGCCCTGGCCAGCAGCAGAGTGACAGTGGCACAGCCGCAGCCCTGGCCAGCAGCAGTGACAGTGGCACAGCCACAGCCCTGGCCAGGCCGGCACACAGCTCGGTGTGCAGCAGCACTCACCGGTGAGCAGAGTGAGCTTGGCCATCTTGGACCAGGACTGAGGTGCTCAGGCTCTCTCCCACTTTTATACCCTGCTCCTCTCTGCTGCCAATCTCGCATCAACAGCGATGGACAAACATTACGCAACTTGGCAGAGATCAGTGCCACCAAATGTGACACCAGGACAATGGGGCTGAGCCCTCCAGCTGGAGGGGTCACTGGTGTGGGGCCGTGCCATGTCCTGGAGCTGAAGGAGCAGATAAAGAATGGCATCAGATTTCTTTGATCTTCCAATATTGTTTTTAACAACAGCTTTGTGTCACCTCTGGTGACTGCGCAGGGCCCAATGGCTGAAGGCTGTGACCTTGTGCTGTCCTTGAGCCCTTCCACAGGGGTGGCACTGCCACAGCCAAGCTTTGGGCTCTGCAGGCCTTGGGTGTCCTTGGTGGGACCATCCCAAGGCAGGGCTGAGCAGGGCTCTGGCTCCCGGCACAGGGAATGTTGGAGGATTTGGGAGCTGGGCTCACCTGGGCTGGGAGAACTTGGGCCAGAGGGATCTTTGTGCTCTGAGCTGTGTCCTGCCCACCCAGCTGAGGTGGGGGCACATCAGGAAGCAGACAGGATTTCCTGGAATCCCATCACTAAAAAAAACCAAATCAATTTTTACTGAGTCACTCTCCGCCTGATAAAGGAAGAAGAAGCATTGGTTTTGTCATCTTCTTTGCCTCATCTCCTGACACCCATCGTGACCAAGTGGGAGGACAGCGCAGCAGGAGCTGATTCTGATTCACTTTGCTTCCATCAACCCATGGAGACCAAACCCTTGTGCAACACTTTGTTTTGGTAGTGCCACCATCTCTGGAAGGACAGCACAAGGTCACACTTCAGCCATCGGTCACCAGAGGTGACACAAAGCTGTTGTTGAAAACAACATTGGAAGGATCAAAGAAATCTAATCCCATTCTTTATCTGCTCCTGCAGCTCTAGGACATGGCACGGCCCCGCACCAGTGACCCCTCCAGCTGGAGGGCTCAGCCCCATTGTCCTGGTGTCACATTTGGTGGCACTGATCTCTGCCAAGTTGCGTAATGTTTGTCCATCGCTGTTGATGCGAGATTGGCAGCAGAGAGGAGCAGGGTATAAAAGTGGGAGAGAGCCTGAGCACCTCAGTCCTGGTCCAAGATGGCCAAGCTCACTCTGCTCACCGGTGAGTGCTGCTGCACACCGAGCTCTGTGCCGGCCTGGCCAGGGCTGCAGCTGTGCCACTGTCACTCTGCTGCTGGCCAGGGGTGCTGGGGTGACAATGCTGCTTTCTCTTCTTGGTTAATGATTTCACAATTTCCTTTGGGGATGGAGAGTTCTATTCTTTGGGGCTGCTGCTGTTGGGGATCTGTTCTGCTTTGAACATGAATAGACTCCACGGCAAGATGGAATTGGAATGTGCTTTTCAATCTAAAAATCAATGAGTGCTTTGGCACTTGTGTGGTTCCTTTTCTCTGCTTTTACTTGAAATGGTTTGAGAAATTTTAGCCTCTTCTCTAGAAACACTCACCTGCCTGAGCTTGGGAAGAGAGTCTTGCATGAGAACATTGCATTTTAAGAGCAAACAGTGACCGCTTTGTCATTTCCTTGTGCCCTCCAGGCCTGGCCCTGCTGCTGCTGAACGCCCATGTCGGTAGGTGCTCCTTCCCGCAAACAGCTCCTGCAGGAGCTCCCCGAGCCCCGTGGGCAGGACGGTCCCGTTTGGGGCACAGAGCCCCGGCAGGAGCTGAGGGGCACCGCAGGCTGCGGGAGCGCCCCATGGCCGGGCCCAAAGGAGAAGGCGGCGACTGCAGGGCTGTCCCGGGAGCCTGGCAGTGTCCGAGGGGTGCCCAGGCCCTGAGCCCTTGCCCTGAGCCCTGCCCCGCACAGGGAGCCTGTGCCCGGGGCTGTGCCCGCGGCTGCCGTGGGGACGCTGTGCCCGCGGTGCCTGCGCTGTGTGCGGGGCCCTGAGCCCCTCCGTGTGCTGTGTGTCCCTGCAGGCACTGCCTATGTGCTCACCTGCTACTTCACCAACTGGGCCCAGTACAGGCCCGGCGAGGGCAGGTACACCCCTGACAACATCGACCCCAACCTGTGCAGCCACCTGATCTACGCCTTCGCCGGCATGAACAACAACGAGATCACCACCTACGAGTGGAACGACGAGACCCTCTACAAGTCCTTCAACGGCCTCAAGAACCAGTGAGTGCTGCAGCCTGCCCAGGGCTGCTCCTCCCTCTGGGGCAGGGCAGGGCAGGGACAGTGCCATCCCCTGAGCTCAGGGACAGTGCCATCCCCTGAGCTTGGGGACAGTGCCATCCCCTGAGCTCGGGGACAGTGGCTCTGGGCTCTGCCTGTTTGCTCCACGCCTTTCCCACCAAAAGGACCCAGCCTTCAAAGGCCACGGTGACACCAAACCCTGGGGTCACTGCGGTTCCTGTCCCTCCCCTGCAGGAACAGGAATCTGAAGACCCTGCTGGCCATCGGAGGATGGAATTTCGGCACAGAGAAGTGAGTTCAAAGCAGCTCTTTCCCACGATGACTCCCCGTGAAGGGAGGGAGAGGAGAAAGAGACTCCAATGCCACCCCAACGCTGTCCTGCTGTGCTTGCCCAGGTTCACCACCATGGTGTCCACACCCCAGAACCGCCAGACCTTCATCAACTCCGTGGTCAGGTTCCTGCGGCAGTACGGATTCGACGGGCTGGACCTGGACTGGGAGTACCCCGGCTCCAGGGGCAGCCCCGCCCAGGACAAGGCTCTCTTCACCGTGCTGGTCAAGGTGGGCTCGGCCGCAGGCTCTGCTGGGCTCAGCTCTGGCCGCAGCCCTGGGCGGCTGCAGCGCCTCAGCCCCGAGCCCGCAGGTGATGGCTGTCCCTGGTCCCTCAGGAGCTGCTGGCAGCCTTTGAGCAGGAAGCCAGGCAGACCAACCGGGCCCGGCTCATGGTCACTGCTGCTGTGGCCGGAGGACTTTCCACCATCCAGGCTGGCTACGAGATCGCTGAGCTGGGCAAGTGAGTGGCAAAGCCTGGGGTCACTGTGGGGCCAGGCTGGGTTCCTGCAGGGGAAAGCCCCAAAAGCTCCTGACGAGCCCCATGGGCAGGAGGAGGGCAGTGGCCGGGGCTGGGCTGGGGGTGAGCGGCCACCCTCAGCTGTGGTGGTCAGCTCAGGACACAGCCCCCGCTGCCCACAGGTCCCTGGATTACATCCACGTGATGACCTACGACTTCCACGGGCCCTGGGACGGCTCCACGGGCGAGAACAGCCCCCTGTTCAGCGCCGGCAGCACCCTCAGCGTGGTGAGTGCCTGGGGGGCTCTGTGCCGGCTCCTGTTCCCGCAGCACATCCCGGCCCGGCCCTAACCGCGCCGGCTCTTGCAGGAGTACGCCATGAACTACTGGAAGAACAACGGAGCCCCTGCCCAGAAGCTCCTGGTGGGATTCCCAACCTACGGGAAAACCTTCACCCTGCAGAACCCATCCAACACCGGCATCGGCGCCCCGAGCTCCGGCCCCGGCCCCGCCGGACCCTACACCAGGGAGGCCGGGCTCCTGGCTTACTACGAGGTGCGTGTGGAGCTCAGCCCGGCGCCGCCAGGGCGGCACGGAATTGCTAACCCGGCCCGCCTTCCAACGTTCCCTTGTCCCCAGCCCCTCGCCCATTGTCCCGCTGTGCCCTTTTTCGCAGATCTGCTCCTTCCTGAGCTCCGGAGCCACCCAGGCTTGGGATGCCCCCGAGGACGTGCCCTACGCCTACAAGGGCAGCGAATGGATCGGCTACGACAACGTCAAGAGCTTCGGCCTCAAGGTCTGGGGGCAGCAGGGCCGGGCTGGGGCCACAGCGGCCGCGGGCAGGACGGGAGCAGCTCCGGCGCTCAGCGCCATGTCCCTGCGCCTTTGTCCCCTCAGGTGGACTGGCTGAAGCAGAACAACTTTGGAGGGGCCATGGTGTGGACCATCGACCTGGATGACTTCACCGGCAACTTCTGCCACGAGGGCAAATACCCCCTGATCTCCACCCTGAAGAGTGGCCTGGGGCTGTGAGGCGCCGTGAGTGACACGGGAGGGACACGGGAGTGACACGGGAGGGACACGGGAGGGACTCGGGCTCGGTGCCCCTTCCATCGCCCCAAAGCCTGGATCGCCCTGGGCCGGGGGAGGAGGGCAGGGACGAGGGGCACCATAACCATCATCCCTTCCTTCCCCAAGGACAATCTGCTTTCTTTCAGGCTGCAGAGCTCTGGCCAGCGCAGCCTCAGTCCCTGCAGCTCCTGGAGTGGCAGTGAGTGCAGGAGGAGCTGCAGTGACCATTGTGGGGCCTGGCCACCAAGATCTCAATCCTGTTCCAGTCCATCAATGCCTCTGATCCAATTGCACACAATAAGAATAATTAAATAAAGCTTCCTGCAAAACCAACAATTCCCTGTTTTGACTCATTTTATCCTTATTCATTTGTTGCTCCAAGATTCTCTGGTGATTCTCACAATTGTGTTCCGGGAAGGGAAGAGCCTGAACCCACAATTTCTCTTTTAAAGAGTCATATCCGAATATTTTCTAGGGATTTTTTTCTGTGCCAGCAGGGCATGTGGTGAGAGGGAAAAAAACCCAGGGAAGGTCCTGGAAGAGGACATGGAGAAGGGTTCCAGTGGCTCCCCACCCAGCCCTTTCCCAGGCCAGGAAAAAGATTCTCCTCTTGGAAAAGTCACATTCCAAAGGGACCGATCTCAAACCTCCCCAGCCCTGGTGCTCTGCAGCAATTCCTCCCCTCAGGAATGGTTCAGCTGAGCACCTCCCAACTCACCACAGGCTCCTGGTGTGTCCAGAGCCCCAAAATCCAGTCCTGTCCCGATTGCAGAACCTTCCAAATCCCAACAATTGGCCTCTGTTTTGACCTGGCAGGGAAGTGATGCCTTTAGGATTTTTAGCTTCTACAATTTTCGTGTATCTGTAGTTTTGGTGTGTAGCTCTGGACTCCATATAAAGTGCTAAAAACCTCTGTTCACGGAATTTTAGACAAAACAATTCCTCTAAGCTGGGAATCCAAGGGCACTTTCGCTGCCTCAGAGCCCCAAAATATGTAACCAATATGAATTGTGAGGAGCAAAATTGGGGGGAGCAAACTTGGAGTAATTAACATCATCGCCCGAAGCTGTAATTGGAGGATCAAGGCTCGATATGTTAATGGACAGAACTTATAAAATGTGAAAAACTCGTGACTCGTGATCCATTTTGGGTTCAGCCTCTCGAGCAGGCTCTGCCTGCCCTAAATGCACTTTAAAGGCCTTGAACACATTAATTTGATTTTTATTCTCCTAACCTTGTTTGGCCCCTGTTTTGGGTAATCCCTGATCAGGATTCAGAATGAGCCTCAGAAATTCCCTGGAAAAGCAGCGCAGGGCAGGGCAGGATTTGTGACAGCAGTGACAGCGGCCAGGGGGTCCCGCAGGGCAGGAAAGCAGCAAAGCCAGAGGTTGTTCCACAATAAATTCCCAATTTCCATCCCAGCTGCAGCATTCCAGCCCCACGGGTCCCTCCAGGTGCCACTGCCACCACTTGGGGACATGTCCCAGGGCCCTGGGGCCTTGTGGCTCATGTGGCATAGGCCATGGATACATATGGGCATGGATAAATCTCAATAAATATATATGGGCATGGATAAATCTCAATAAATACATATGGGCATGGATAAATCTCAATAAATATATATGGGCATGGATAAATCTCAATAAATACATATGGGCGTGGATAAATCTCAATAAATATATATGGGTATTGATAAATCTCAATAAATATATATGGGCATGGATAAATCTCAATAAATATATATGGGTATGGATAAATCTCAATAAATATATATGGGTATTGATAAATCTCAATAAATATATATGGGCATGGATAAATCTCAATAAATATATATGGGTATGGATAAATCTCAATAAATACATATGGGTATGGATAAATCTCAATAAATACATACAATACATAAATACATAAATAAATACATACCCATATGGGTATGGATAAATCTCAATAAATACATACGGATATGCAGAGAAATATAAATAAATAAATATGCATATATGCAGAGAAATAGAAATAAATAAATATGGTTATGCAGAGAAATATAAATAAATAAATATGTATATATGCAGAGAAATATAAATAAATAAATATGTATATATGTAGAGAAATATAAATATATGCAGAGAAATATATTTGTATGTGCAGATAAATAGAAAAAGATATGTATATGAGTAGCAATAAAGCTGGATAGAAAGTATAGAAATAAAGCTGCATAAAAATAGAAATAAATATGTATGGAAATAGAAATTAATATGTATATGCAGAGAAATATAAATAAATATCTATACAGAGAAATAAAAATATGTTGGTATGTGCAGATAAATAGAAAAATATATGTATATAAATAGAAATAAAGCTGTATAGAATGCACAGAATTAAAACTGCATAGATATAGAAATAAATATGTAGGAAAATAGAAATAAATACATATACGCAGAGAAATATAAATAAATAAATAAATAAGTATATATGCAGAGAAATATGAATATGTTTGTATGTGCAGATAAATAGAAAAATATATGTACATAAATAGAAATAAAGCTGGATAGAATGTATAGAAATAAAATTGCATAGAAATAGAAATAAATATGTATGGAAATAGAGATAAATATGTATATGCAGAGAAATAGAAATATATATGCAGATGAATAGAAATAAATATGTATAGAAACAGAAACAATTATGTTTCTGCATATAAATATAAATAAATAGATATGTATATGCAGAGGTATATATGAATAATTATTAAAAAAAATAAAAACTCCTGCCTCCCCAAAGTTTTCCTCAGCAAACTCATCCAAATCACCCTCACACCCAAACCCTACAGCGCCTTCGCTCCGCGTGGGAATCCCAAAATCCCCAAATCCTGGGATGTCCCAAGGACAATCCCTGTCCCTGTGCCAGGAGCTGCATCCCCACAAGGCACAGGGCAGGGTTTTCCCGAGGACACGGCACCGCTCCAGTGACCTTCCTGTTTGTCCCCATGGAGTTTTCCATGGGGACCTTCAAATGTCCCCAGCGAGGGCAGGGAGAGCCAAACAACTTCCCTGAAGGAATGGCTTGGACACAGCCAGGTCAGCAGGGCTGGGGGGATGAGGTTTTTGGGGAAAACCGCAGGTTTTGGGGATTTTTCCTGTCAGATATCTCAGGGAGAGACCTTTCCACTTATTCATGTGGAGTTTTCCATGGGGACCTTCAAATGTCCCCAGCGAGGGCAGGGAGAGCCAAACAACTTCCCCGAAGGAATTGCTTGGGTAGAGTGAGGACAGCAGGGTAGCAGTGGCAAAGATTTTTGGGGGAAAACAGCAGATTTTAGGGATTTTTCCTGTCAGGCACATCTCAGGGAGTGACCTTTCCGTTTGTCCACGTGGAGCTTTCCATGGGGACCTTCCATATGTCCTCAGCAAGGGCAGGGAGAGGCAAACAACCTCCCCAAAGGAATGGCTTGGGCACAGCAGGGCTGGGGGGATGAGGTTTTTGGGGAAAACCGCAGGTTTTGGGGATTTTTCCTGTCAGATATCTCAGGGAGTGGCTGCCAGGCTGTGCCGGTGCCATCCCCGATTCTGCCAAACCTCCAGGACAGAAAGGAGGAGAAAGCTGAAGGAATCACCCTGGAAGGAGCACCGGGCACTGCTGAGCTGCACACCACAAACATCAGCGTCTGCTCTCCTGAGCCATCAGGAAAGAGCTGAAGGACAGGTGGACTCAACCCCAACAGAGCCACGGAATCTGCAGGGTTCAGGCAAATTCAGAGGGAAAATGCAGCAGGAGCAGCCCAGAGCGGTGGAATCGCTCTGCAACCCAATGTGGGGACAGCTGGAAGGTCTTTTTAATTGGAATTCTTTCAGCAAGGACCAATTTTTCTGCCCTCCCACCACACCCAGGGAGCCCGTGGCAAAGCATCTTTGTTAGAACCGAAAAAAGGCAGGAAAAGTCCCGAAGGAAAAGTCCTGAAGGGAAAATCCTGAAGGAAAAATCCTGAAGGAAAAGTCCTGAAGGGAAAATCCTGAAGGAAAAGCCCTGAAGGAAAAGTCCCAAAGGAAAAGTCCTGAAGGAAAAATCCTGAAGGAAAAGTCCTGAAGGAAAAGTCCTAAAGGAAAAGCCCTAAAGGAAAAGTCCTGAAGGAAAAATCCTGAAGGAAAAGTCCTGAAGGAAAAGTCCTAAAGGAAAAGCCCTAAAGGAAAAGTCCTGAAGGAAAAATCCTGAAGGAAAAGTCCTGAAGGAAAAGTCCTAAAGGAAAAGCCCTAAAGGAAAAGCCCGAAAGGAAAAGTCCTGAAGGAAAAGTCCTGAAGGAAAAGCCCTAAAGGAAAAGTCCTAAAGGAAAAGTCCTGAAGGAAAAGTCCTGAAGGAAAAGCCCTAAAGGAAAAGTCCTAAAGGAAAAGTGCAGAACCTGCCCAACTCCCATCTGTTGCCCCCACACGAGGACAAGTGTCCTTGAGCCTGTCCCAAACTCTCCTTTCCAAACACCTTCCATGGATAACAGACCTGAAAATGCTCCAGAGGTCACTGAGAGTGGGATTTTCCAGATCAGTCCCAATCAGATTTGTCCTGTGTGACTTTATCAACCAAGAAAAACACTGGAAAAACACTCCTCGAGGATGTTGTTTTGTTATCAGCCACATCCCACCCCGTGCCTGCGCGAAACCCCGAAGGCTCGGGCTGGCACATTTTAATCTGCAGGTCAGATTAAAACAGAATCTGATACGGGGTTGTTTGCTATCCATCCGAGGCTGGGTGACCTCCAGAAAAGTCACCTTCGTGTCACCCAAAAAGGAATTAAACAAAATCCTGGAGTAGGGACACAGCCGGGTCCCCACTGGGTCCCAGTCCTGAGTGGGGAAAAGGGAAAAAATTCACACTCTCCTCACAGAGGGTGAGAGGTTGGAGTCTCCACATGGACAGAGGAGATGAAATAAAGAGGTGGAAAGGATATTTTGAGGTGTTCAGCTGATGGAGGTTCAGCTAAGAAGAAAGAGGAATGCTCGGAAACATTGAGGTGTCTCAGTTTGGGAAAGAGCAGAGGAAAAAGAGGAGGGGATAAACGGGAGAGGGAAATTCACCTGCCCCGTGTTGTGGGGTCTCTCTTGTAGAGTTTAACCTCCAATAAATAAACGAATAAATGAATAAATGAATAAATGAAAAATAAAATAAAATAAAATAAAATAAAATAAAATAAAATAAAATAAAATAAAATAAAATAAAATAAAGAAATTTCCTCTGCTTCCTGATGTGCCCCCACCTCAGCCGGGTGGGCAGGACACAGCTCAGAGCACAAAGATCCCTCTGGCCCAAGTTCTCCCAGCCCAGGTGAGCCCAGCTCCCAAATCCTCCAACATTCCCAGTGCCGGGAGCCAGAGCCCTGCTCAGCCCTGCCTTGGGATGGTCCCACCAAGGACACCCAAGGCCTGCAGAGCCCAAAGCTTGGCTGTGGCAGTGCCACCCCTGTGGAAGGGCTCAAGGACAGCACAAGGTCACAGCCTTCAGCCATTGGGCCCTGCGCAGTCACCAGAGGTGACACAAAGCTGTTGTTAAAAACAACATTGGAAGATCAAAGAAATCTGATGCCATTCTTTATCTGCTCCTGCAGCTCCAGGACATGGCACGGCCCCACACCAGTGACCCCTCCAGCTGGAGGGCTCAGCCCCATTGTCCTGGTGTCACATTTGGTGGCACCGATCTCTGCCAAATTGCGTAATGTTTGTCCATCGCTGTTGATGTAAGGAGGAGAATGGGGAAGGATATAAAAGCGGGAGAGAGCCTGAGCACCTCAGCCCTGGTCCAAGATGGCCAAGCTCACTCTGCTCACCGGTGAGTGCTGCTGCACACTGAGCTCTGTGCCGGCCTGGCCAGGGCTGCGGCTGTGCCACTGTCACTCTGCTGCTGGCCAGGGCTGCGGCTGTGCCACTGTCACTGCTGCTGGCCAGGGCTGCGGCTGTGCCACTGTCACTCTACTGCTGGCCAGGACTGCGGCTGTGCCACTGTCACTGCTGCTGGGCAGGGCTGCTGGGGTGACAGTGCTGCTTTCTCTTTTCTATCAAAGATTTCACTATTTCCTTTTGGGAGGGAAGGGTCTATTCTTTGGGGCTGCTGCTGTTGGGGATCTGTTCTGCTTTGAACATGAGAAGAGTTCAGCGCAGGCTGGAATTGGAATGTGCTTTTCAATCTAAATCTAAAAATCAAATGAATGCTTTGGTGCCTGTTTGGATTCTCTTCTTTGCTTTTAACCTGAAATCATTTGACAAGACACCTCTGCCTCAGCTTGGGAAGAGAGTCTTGCATGAGAACTTTGTGTTTTAAGAGCAAACAGTGACCGCTTTGTCATTTCCTTGTGCCCTCCAGGCCTGGCCCTGCTGCTGCTGAACGCCCACGTCGGTAAGTGCTTCTTCCTCAAAACAGCTTCCCCAAACCCTTCCCCACGAGATCCAGCAGGCACAGAGCCTTTCCCCTTCCCAGCCTTGCTCCAGAGCTCCCCGAGCCCCGTGGGCAGGACGGTCCCATTTGGGGCACAGAGCCCCGGCAGGAGCTGAGGGGCACCGCAGGCTGCGGGAGTGCCCCATGGCCGGGCCAAAGGAGAAGGCGGCGACTGCAGGGCTGTCCCGGGAGCCCGGCAGTGTCCGAGGGGTGCCCAGGCCCTGAGCCCTTGCCCTGAGCCCTGCCCCGCACAGGGAGCCTGTGCCCGGGGCTGTGCCCGCGGCTGCCGTGGGGACACTGTGCCCGCGGCTGCCGTGGGGACACTGTGCCCGCGGCTGCCGTGGGGACGCTGTGCCCGCGGTGCCTGCGCTGTGTGCGGGGCCCTGAGCCCCTCCGTGTGCTGTGTGTCCCTGCAGGCACTGCCTATGTGCTCACCTGCTACTTCACCAACTGGGCCCAGTACAGGCCCGGCCTGGGCAAATTCACCCCCGAAAATGTCGACCCCTGCCTGTGCAACCACCTGATCTACGCCTTTGCCGGCATGAACAACAACGAGATCACCACCTATGAGTGGAACGACGAGACCCTCTACAAGTCCTTCAATGGCCTCAAGAACCAGTGAGTGCTGCAGCCTGCCCAGGGCTGCTCCTCCCTCGCAGCTCCTGCCCTGTGCTCCACTCGCAGCGCAGGGACAGCAGCTCAGGGCGAGGGATGCTGAGAGGAGAGGGAGAGAGACATGGACAGGACAGGGCAGAGGACAGCTCTGTCCCCTGAGTGTGGGGACAGCGGCTTGTGGTGCTGTGGACTTGCAGTAACTCCAGCTCCTGCCCCTTCCTTTGCAGGAACAAAGATCTGAAGACCCTTCTGGCCATTGGAGGATGGAATTTCGGCACAGCCAAGTGAGTTGGAACCACGTCCTGCCCTAAACCCCAACCTGGAAAGAGAAGGAGGAAGACGCTTCACTCAAACCCAACTCTGTTCTCTGCTTCCCCAGGTTCACCACCATGGTCTCCTCTCCTGCTAACCGCCAGACCTTCATCAAGTCCGTCATCAAATTCCTGCGCCAGTACCAGTTCGACGGCCTGGACCTGGACTGGGAATACCCTGGCTCCAGGGGCAGCCCCGCCCAGGACAAGGCTCTCTTCACCGTGCTGGTCAAGGTGGGCTCAGCTCCAAACCTGTGAGCTCTGGGTGGTGCAAAACCCCATCCTGGAGCCCGCAGGTGATGGCTGTCCCTGTCCCCTCAGGAACTCCTGGAAGCCTTCGAGCAGGAAGCCAAGCAGACCAACCAGCCCCGGCTCATGGTCACCGCTGCTGTCGCTGCCGGACTCTCCACCATCCAGGCTGGCTACGAGATCGCTGAGATTGGCAAGTGAGTGGCAAATTCTGGGATCACTGTGGGATTTGAGGGATTCCCTGGAAGTGCTGAAGTGAAAGAGCCCCCGAGGGAGCCCCATGGGCAGGAGGAGGGCCGTGGCCGGGGCTGGGCTGGGGGTGAGCAGCCACCCTCAGCTGTGGTGGCCAGCTCAGGACACAGCCCCCGCTGCCCACAGGTACCTGGATTACATCCACGTGATGACCTACGACTTCCACGGCTCCTGGGAGAAGAACACTGGCGAGAACAGCCCCCTGTTCGCCGGCCCCGCTGACGTTGGCGACTACAAATACTTCAACGTTGTGAGTGTTCTTGTGGGACAGCCACAGCCCTCAGATCCCCGACGGCTCCGCCGAGGAGATGTCGAGGCATCCATCCCACAAATCCCAGCAAAGACTCGAGCTGGACTGGTTCCTTGCAGGAATACGCCATGAACTACTGGAAGGACAACGGTGCCCCGGCTGAGAAGCTCCTGGTGGGATTCCCAACCTACGGAAAGAGCTTCACCCTGCAGAACCCATCCGACACCTCCGTGGGAGCACCGGCATCCGGCCCCGGCCCCGCTGGACCCTACACCAGGGAAGCTGGAACTCTGGCTTACTACGAGGTGCGTGTGATCCCAGCACATCCCTTTGGGGGATTTATCCCCCAAAAAATCCCAAAAATCATTTGGGGGGATTTATCAGGACTCCCATGGAGTTTTCGGTGTGGCTCAGACGCAAAGCTATCCATGGAATTGCTGGGGAGAAGTTCTATACTCGGGGAGCAGGGAAATGGCACAAAACCAGAGGATAAAGGCACAGCCTGGGTTTTTTTTCTTTTTGTGGATAACATTCCTGCTTCCTCCTCCCCAGATCTGCACTCTCCTGAGCTCTGGAGCCACTGAGGCTTGGGATGAACCCCAGGACGTTCCCTACGCCTACAAGGGCAGCGAATGGGTTGGCTACGACAACGTCAAGAGCTTCGGTCTCAAGGTCTGGGGGCAGCAGGGCTGGGCTGGGCTGGGGCCGGAGCTTTCCTTGGGTTCCATCCCTGGGCTCACCGGGATTTCTCCCTGGCACCCCTCAGGTTGACTGGCTGAAGAAGAACAAGTTTGGAGGTGCTATGGTCTGGGCCCTGGACATGGATGACTTCACTGGGGAGTTCTGCAAGGAAGGCAAATACCCTCTGATCTCCTCCCTGAAGAAGGGCCTGGGGCTGCAGAACGGCGGTGAGTGGCTCCAGCAGAGCAGGAGCAGCTCCTGGGAGGAGAGTCCCGAGCTCTCTGTGAAGGATGGGAGGGATGAAACAGTGGGAACGTGAAAATCTTCCTTTCTTTTTTTCCAATTTCTCCCTAATATCCAACCTAAACCTGCCCTCCTTCATCCCAAGGCCATTGCCTCTGTCTCTCTATCCCTCGTCCCAAGTCCTTCCCCAAGCCCTGACTGGTTTAGGGTTAAAGAGAAATTTCTAAACACATCCACCCAAAAACTCCAACCCTTCAACCTGTCCGAATGCCTGGGCAGGCATTAATCAATTTATTTACATCAATTAATTTAATTCCAGATTGTGTTGCCCTTGCTGAGCCCCTGCCTCTCATCACTGAGGTTCCCACCACCTTGATGGACACCCCCAAACCTCCAACAGAGGCACGGGAGGGATGAGACACCTCCAACACTAAATTTTCCTTTCCTGCTCTAATTCCAGACTGCGTTCCTCCCTCCGAGCCTCTTCCTCCCATCACTGAGGCTCCCACCACCACCACCACCAGCGGCGGCTCCGGCGGCTCTGGGTTCTGCGCCGGGAAGCCCAACGGGATCTACGCCGACCCCGACAACAACAGGATCTTCTACAACTGCCTCAACGGGCAGACCTTCGTGCAGAGCTGCGAGCAGGGCCTGGTCTTCGACCCCGTGTGCTCCTGCTGCAACTGGCCCCAGTGATTCCACCCTTTCCCACCCAATCCATCCCTCTGATCCGACTGCATGCAATGATGATGATTAAATAAAGCTTTCTGCAAACAATCCTCTCTGTTTTAACTTTTTTTTGGGGCTGTTTTTGTGTTTTATGGGAATCGGGAGTCCGTGGCTATTAAGATTCCCGACAGCAGATGTCAATGTTGCCTGCTCTTCTTTGGGATTTTCCAGGACTCTTCCGGCAACATTTCGAGAAGAAAAGTGGTTGCGAGCCGGAAAGCTGAGTAGTTCTTCCTCTTTGCTCAGCCACAAATCGAGATCTGAGCTCAAGAGGAATTTTTTTTTTTTGTGCTTTTCTATGGAAACGGAGCAGCTGTCCTCGCTGTAGGTGAGAAAAAACAGGATCAAGGCAATTTGTTTCTCCAGGGTTTTAAAGCCTGTGTGAGACATGGAATCGTGGAATTCCAGACTGGTTTGGGTGGGAAGGGACCTTAAACTCATCCCATTCCACAGGCAGGGACACTTCCACTGTCCCAGGGTGCTCCAAGCCCTGTCCAGCCTGGCCTTGGACACTCCAGGGATCCAGGGGCAGCCACAGCTCCTCTGGGAATCCATCCCAGCCCTCACAGGGAACAATTTCTCCCTAATATCCAATCCAAACCTGCCCTCCTTCATCCCAAGGCCATTCCCCCCTGCCCTGTCCCTCCATCCCTTGTCCCAAGTCCCTCTCCAAGCCCTGACTGGTTTAGGGTTAAAGAGAAATTATGAAGAACATCCATCCAGAAACTCCCCCAATCCTGCAACCTCTCCGAATGCCTGGGAAAGCATTAATTTATTTCAATTAATTTATTTCCACGCTCGGGAATCCCATCCCCTCCAGCAGAGCGCCGCAGTGCCTCGGCAGAGATAAACAAATCCCTTTCGGCCATCTCGGATGTCCCATCACGTCACCCTTGTCCCTCCCCGTGCGGACACGGAGCTGCTGGAATGAGGTGAGGAGGGAAGGGAATGCTGGCAGGGCTGGAATCTGCTCAGCTGCCTCAGGACAGGGATTTGGAGCTGGCCTGGCCCAGTTCCTCCCTGTTCTTCCCCACGGAACATTCGGGGTCGCTGCAGGATGGAGGTCACAGCTGCCGTGAGGTCCATCCTGTGGGGAGCCCTGGACGAAGGTCCAGGAGGAACACAGAATTCCAAAATCCTCGAGGCTGGAAAAGCCCTCCAGGACCATCAAGTCCAGTCCCCACCGTGTCACCAGCCCCGTGCCACGTCCAGGTGCTCCTGGGACACCTCCAGGGATGGAGATTCCACCGTGTCCCTCCGGGAGCACAGCACATTTCTGGCAGGTGGTTTTGGTGAGAAAACTCCTCAAATTCCCTCCTCCCAAGGGTCAGGAGATCCGTGAAGCTCAGGGCGTTCTTCCCACGTGGGACAGCCAGGAAAGCTCCTCTCTCCCTGACTCTCCTCAGCTCATTTGTGGGAAGGGCTCTACCTTTGAGCTGTTCTCCCCAATCCCAACTCCTCATTCCTCCACCCCATCCTCCCCCAGGATCTGATTTCCCTTCCCTCCACATCTCACGGAAGAAGCGCTGATTTCCAGAGCCCAACCCTCCCCTGCTCCCGGGGGAGAATTCCTCCCTGCTCCAAGATTCCTGCCCCCCTGCACATGAGATTCCTGCCTCCCTATTCTGAGATTCCTGCCTCCCTGCACAAAAGATTCCTGCCTCCCTGTGTGGATGCAATATTCCAAGAAACTCTCTCCTTTCCCGTATGATTCATGAGAAAGGAGACAGTTTCTCAGAATATTGCATCCACATCCCTGCACACAAGATTCCCATCTGCTCTGAGATTCCTGCCTCCCTATTCTGAGATTCCTGCTTCCCTGCACATGAGATTCCTGCCTGCTCCGAGATTCCTGCCTCCCTGTGTGGATGCAATATTCTAAGAAACTCTCTCCTTTCCCATACGATTCATGAGAGAGTTTCTCAGAATATTGCATCCACATCCCTGCACACGAGATTCCTGCCGAGATTCCTGCCTCCCTGTGTGGATGCAATATTCCAAGAAACTCTCTCCCATACGATTCATGAGAAAGGAGAGAGTTTCTTAGCATGTTGCATCCACATCCCTGCACACGAGATTCCCACCTGCTCCAAGATTCCTCCCTGCACACGAGATTCCTGCCTCCCTGTTCTGAGATTCCTGCCCCGAGATTCCTGCCTCCCTGCGTGGATGCAATATTCTAAGAAACTCTCTCCTTTCCCACACAATTCATGAGAAAGGGAGTTTCTCAGAATATTGCATCCACATCCCTGCACACGAGATTCCTGCCTCCCTGCTTCGACATTCCTGCCTGCACACGAGATTCCTGCCGAGATTCCTGCCTCCCTGTGTGGATGCAATATGCTAAGAAACTCTCTCCCATACAATTCATGAGAAAGGAGAGAGTTTCTTAGCATATTGCATCCACATCCCTGCACACGAGATTCCCACCTGCTCCGAGATTCCTGCCTGCTCCGAGATTCCTCCCTGCACACGAGATTCCTGCCTCCCTATTCTGAGATTCCTGCCCCGCTGCACAAGAGATTCTTCCCTGCACACGAGATTCCTGCCTGCTCTGAGATTCCTGCCTCCCTGCACAAAAGATTCCTGCCTCCCTGTGTGGATGCAATATTCCAAGAAACTCTCTCCTTTCCCATATGATTCATGAGAAAGGAGACAGTTTCTCAGAATATTGCATCCACATCCCTGCACACAAGATTCCCATCTGCTCCAAGATTCCTGCCTGCTCTGAGATTCCTCCCTGCACACGAGATTCCTGCCCCCCTGCACATGAGATTCCTGCCTGCTCCGAGATTCCTGCCTCCCTGTGTGGATGCAATAGTCTAAGAAACTCTTTCCTTTCCCATACGATACATGAGAAAGGAGAGAGTTTCTCAGAATATTGCACCCACATCCCTGCACACGAGATTCCCACCTGCTCCGAGATTCCCACCTGCTCCAAGATTCCCACCTGCTCCGAGATTCCTGCCTCCCTGTACACAAGATTCCTGCCTGCTCTGAGATTCCTGCCTCCCTGTACACAAGATTCCTGCCTGCTCTGAGATTCCTCCCTGCACACAAGATTCCTGCCTCACTGCACAGCACATTCCCAGAAACACCAGCCCTGACTCACCCCATTACGAAATGCCGCAGCCATTCCCCCCCTGCTGCTCCTCCAGCGTCGTTTGTTCACCTCCTGTCCCCGGGGATGTTTTATGAGCGCTCGGATGAGTTTTTTCCATGAGGATTCTGTGCCATCTCGCATTGTCTGTTCCTCCCTCCCAGCGCATCTTTCATCACTCCTCGTTTTCCCTCGGCGCTGCGCTGCCGTCATCAGGCTCTGTAAACAAATCTGAGCCTCTCTGATCTCGTGGAACGGCTCCCACTCCATTTCTGACCTTCCTGTTCACCAAATAAACCCCAAATAAACCCTGCTCCCCAAATAAACCCTGACTGCGCTCCGCAGGAATCTCCCTGACGTTCCCTGGAGCTCGGCGTGGCCTTCCCCCGCGGTGCTGAACTCCAGGGAATGGAGTTCAGATCCTACAGATCCTTCCACCGACCCCAAAAATCAGTCCCTAAATGATTTCCTGCCTTTCCGGGCCTTCAGACAGATTCCCAAACCCCTTCCCTGCACAGAAATATATCCAAGCCCTGCACAAGTGGGAAAAAGGACTCCAGGAATGCTGGATTTCCATCAATGGGTTTTGTTTTGGCTCAGGAAATATCTCACGGATAATTGGAGCTCTGTTCCAGCCGCTCTGCATTTCCCTTTATATATTTTTTTTTTTAATGGGCCTTATGTTGCATGAAAATTTTTTTTTGTTGCTACAGTCTGATCTTTTAAAAATTGGATTTATTAAGGCGTGTAATCTCCCCAAATCCATTTAGGATTGGTAACGCATCTCCCGGCCTGGATTTCAGCTGTTATTTAGGGAGAAAACATCATCACCGGGCGCGGATCCCGAACTCCTTCCAGCCACAATTCCACGTGGCAGCTCCCACCGTGGAGGAGGACCTGTTTTCCTCATCCACCCCAATCCCAGTCCTCGCCAGGATTGGGATCTGAGACAAACTGGGCGAGCTGGGGGTTAATCCATCACCCAGCTGGGACGAGGGGCAATATCCTGCATTTCATCCTGGATTTTTTTTTTTTTTTTTTTGAGGTTTAGGCCTCACCAGGACCTCAGGAATCGCCTCCCAGCCCTGCCCTTGTCCCTCCGAACCCTTCCGAGGATGCTCTGCCCCCACAGCCCCATCCTGGCTCATCTAATTACAACCTAAGCCCCTTTTCTGGGGAGCCAACATCTGCCCGTTCGCGATTAATCTGCGTTCTCCCGAGCTCCAGAACCTGAGCCATCTGCGCAGGGAAGGAGGATAAGCTTCCCATTAAACATTTACACGAGCGTCGAGGCAACTGTTGCTGAGACAACCCCCGCGTTTCCAACATCCACGCCGCAAAAAAATCCCCGGAAAATAAAATAAAAGGGTCGAAAATTGGTGTGGATCATCATATCCCCGTCCCGGGGTGTGAACTCCTCTCGTTCCCATCCACAAATTCCTGTGAAAATGAAGGTTTTTAAATAATTGAAGGGCGTTTCATGCCCTGCTGGAGCAACCAAATAGCCTTTAAATAAAATATTCCCTGCCCTTCAACCTCCCAGGGCTGAAAATAGCTCTGGAGTCAGGCTGACCCCCCAGTTCAGCTTTCCTGAGCAGGGTTAAATGTTAATTTAATCTTAATTCTGGCCAGGGCTGTTATCTCTGGCCCACGCCACAGCAACCACTCGGCCTTGGCTGGGAACAGCAAAATTTCACTCCCAAATCTTGCTGGATGGGGTTTATCTCCCATCTTTTTCCCTGCTCAAGGTTTTTTGGGACATTCCCTCACCGGTGGTTAGAGTTAGGTTCAAAACCTCAATGAAAATTAAGGAATGAAGCCACGAATTGGGGATTTTTCAAGGGTGAGGGGTTATGGATTTTAAGGGTGCGAGGAGTTTATGGGGCTGTGGAATTCCACAATTCCAATCCTTTTTCAGCGTTGGGCCCCTCGAGGATTTCTCCGTGGAGAACGGAGCTGGAGAAGGATCTGGAAAGGATCCAAAGGTTTCCTCCTGCGAGCTCACGGATACAAGAACTTCCTGTCCCAGGACCTTTGAGTCCCTTCCAACCCAACCCAGTCTGGGATTCCTGCTGTCACCCGGAGCAGAATCAGCAAAAAAAAATCAGGAATATTGCAGCCAGGAGAGAAATCCCCAGCAGGCCGAGGACTTGAAAGGAATAAAAGTGAAATTCCTCAAAGAAACTGCCAATTAGCAGCGGCACTCGGGGCTGTGCTGGGAGCACCGGGATTGGGGTGTGGATCCGGTTGGGATCGGTGTTTGTGGGACTGGGGGAGTTGGAGGGAGGGAATTGCCCTGGGATTTGTCTGTTATTCGTGGTTTGCACTGAGCTGGGAGCTCCCAGGGTTTGTGGGGAGAGGGGGAAGTGGAATTGTCTAAATAATGATTTCTTGGATCAGCCAATGTTTTACCTCATGGAACAGAGCCTGGAATGTTTCCTCATTTTCCCCTCTATTTCCTGATCCTTTATTTCACCCACAGGGAAGCAAACACCTCCTGGAGTCACATACCTGGGACAGGGAACAGGACCTGTTCTCCCAATGATAATCCCAATCCCCATTATCCACCAAAAAACCCCAGATTGGATCTCCCCCATCCCTCCCTCACTTCCAGGCTGGATCCATCACCTTCTGCCAGGGGGATGTTCCCCTCACCGGGATCCCTTCATTCTGCTGCTAAACCCTACAAAATCCAGACAATGTGACATTCCCTGAGCTGGATGTTCCCCTCACTGGGATCCCCTCGTTCTGCCTCCAACCCCACAAAACTCAAACACAGCACCCCCTGCATTCCTGGGGGATGTTCCCCTCACCAGGATCCCTTAATTCCATTACCAACCCCACAAAACTCAGACAATGCAGAACCCCTGGCATTCCTGGAGGATGTTGGGATCCCCTCAATTCCACCACCAACACCCCAAAACCCCAACAGCACAGCACCCCTGGCATTCCTGGGGGATGTTCCCCTCACCGGGATGCCCTCATTCCACCATCTGCACCCCAAAACCTGGACAGTGCAGCATTCCTGGGATTGGATGTTCCCCTCATTCTGCCTCCAACCCCACAAAACACAAACACAGCACCCCTGGCATTCCAGGGGGATGTTCCCCTCACCAGGATCCCTTAATTCCATCACCAACCCCACAAAATCCGGATAATGCAGCATTTCTGGGGCTGGATGTTCCCCTCATCCCACCACCAACCCCACAAAACCCAAACACCACAGCACCCCCAGCATTCCCAGTGCTGGATATTCCCCTCACCGGGATCCCTTTATTCTGCAAAAAAATGGACAGTGCAGCACACCCCCAGCACTCCAGGGGTATGTTCCCCTCACCAGGAACCCTTAATTCCATCACCAACCCCACAAAACCAAAACAACGCAGCATTCCAGGGGGATGTTCCCCTCTCCAGGATCCCTTCATTCCACCCCCAACCCCACAAAACCCAGACAATGCAGCATTCCTGGGGCTGGATGTTCCCCTCATTCTGCCTCCAACCCCTCAAAATGCAAACACAGCACCCCTGGCATTCCTGGGGGGTGTTCCCCTCACCAGGATCCCTTCATTCCATCACCAACCCCACAAAAACTGGACAACACGGCATTCCTGGGATTGGATGTTCCCCTCACCGGGATCCCTTCACTCCATCATCAACGCCACAGAACCAAAACAGCACCCTCAGCATTCCAGGGGTATGTTCTCCTCACCAGGAACCCTTAATTCCACCACCAACCCCACAAAATCCAGACAATGCAGCATTCCTGAGGCTGGATGCTCCCCTCATTCTGCCTCCAACCCCCCAAAATGCAAACACAGCACCCCTGGCATTCCAGGGGGATGTTCCCTTCACCAGGATCCCTTAATTCCATCACCAACCCCACAAAATCCAGACAATGCAGCATTCCTGGGATTGGAAGTTCCCCTCATTCTGCCTCCAACCCCCCCAAAACCCAAACACAGCACCCCTGGCATTCCAGGGCTATGTTCCCCTCACCGGGAACCCTTAATTCCATTACAAACCCCACAAAACCCAGACAATGCAGCATTCCCGGGGCTGGATATTCCCCTCATTCTGCCTCCAACCCCACAAAACCCAGACAATGCAGCATCCCTGGCATTCCAGGGGGATGTTCCCCTCACCAGGATGCCCTCATTCCATCACCAACCCCACAAAATCCAGACAATGCAGCATTCCTGGGGCCGGATATTCCCCTCATCCCACCACCAACACCCCAAAACCCAAACACAGCACCCCCAACATTCCAGGGGTGTCTCCCTCACCAGGAACCCTTAATTCCATCACCAACCCCACAAAATCTGGACAATGCAGCATTCCCAGGGCTGGATATTCCCCTCACCGGGAACCCTTAATTCCATCACCAACCCCACAAAACCCAGACAATGCAGCATTCCCGGGGCTGGATATTCCCCTCATTCTGCCTCCAACCTCACAAAACCCAGACAATGCAGCATCCCTGGCATTCCAGGGGGATGTTCCCCTCACCAGAATCCCCTAATTCCACCACCAGCACCCCAAAACCCAGACAGTGTAGCACCCCCAGTATTCCTGGGGCTGGGTGTTCCCCTCACCAGGATCCCTTTATTCTGCTGCTAAACCCTACAAAACATGGACAGCGCAGCACCCCCAACATTCCACGGGGATGTTCCCCTCACCAGGAACCCTTAATTCTATTACCAACCCCACAAAATCCAGACAATGCAGCATTCCAGGAGCTGGATGTTCCCCTCATTCTGCCTCCAACCCCCCAAAACCCAAACACAGCACCCCCAACATTCCAGGGGGATGTTTCCCTCACCAGGATCCCTTCATTCCATCACCAACCCCACAAAATCCGGACAATGCAGCATTCCCAGGGCTGGATATTCCCCTCACCAGGATCCCTTAATTCCATCACCAACCCCACAAAACCCAAACACAGCCCCCCGGCACCCCCGCAGAACAAAACCCCAGCAGGATCTCCATCTTTGGCAGCGTGGCTGCGCTCCAGGGCGCCGTGCCCTCCGTGGGAGGCTGCGTGTCCCACGTCACCTGCTCGGGACACGGCCCTGGGCCCCTTCCTGCTGCTCGGGTGACGTCCGTGGGGCCACGTCAGCTCCGGGAAGGGAAACGCAGCCCTTTTTTGGGAGAGAAGGGATTGGGGAACAGCTGGGCTGTGTCAGTAATTCAGCACTCGCAGCTCCAACAATCCCTGGGATAAACACACTCCAGGCCTGGCAGAGATCTCTGATTTTTTTTTTTTCCCCCCTCGGCTCAGCACAATATTTTTCTTTCTCTTTGGGAAGCGTCGCTTTGCTGCCGAGCGTTAATTTGGGCGGAATTCTCTGCCACAGTCAGATTTAAATTTGGTTTTCCCTCCGTTCCCCTTTGGGAATGGGGAGGATCCTTTGATTCCTGTGGAATTTGGGAGTTTTGGGTCGTGAGGGAAAAAGTGGGGGCACTTTTAGGGGGAGGTCTGAACAGTTTGTGGAGGAAAAGAGAAAATTTGGGGGGTTAAGAGTGCCTGGGAAAGGGGGATTAGAAAAAGGGGGTAAAAGGGGTAAAAAGGGGGTAAAAAAGGGGGTAAAAAATAAAAGGAGGTAAAAAAAACGGGGAGGGTAAAAAAAAATGAAGATTTTAAAAAGGGGGATAAAAATAAAGGGGGATAGAAAAGGGAGAAAAAAAGGAAAAAAAGGGGAGTAAGGATAAAAAATGGAGGGTAAAAAGGATAAAAAAGGGGGATAAAAAAAGGGTAAAAAAAGGGATATTTTAAAAAGGGGTAAAAAAACTGGTATTTTTAAAAGGGGGTAAAAAAAAAGGGGGTAAAAAATAAAGGGAGATAAAATAAAAAGGGGGGATTGAAAAAAGGAGGATAAAATCAAAACACACTGACAGAGGTGTGTTATCCCAAACAGGTTTAATATAAATGCACAAATATTTGGAAATCCAAACACTTTACAACAATCCTTTAAAACAAGCTGAAGTCAAATCCCCTCCCGACTCCTGGAAAAAACCCCAAACCCACGGCACAGCCCATTCTCCCTGGCTCAGCTCTCCTGCCAAAATCCCTCCTCCCGTGTGGGTGGCGGCGAGATAAGGCAGGCCCTGCTCTCAAAAACAAACACATCAGCGGAAAATTAAGAAATCAACGGAAAAAATCAGGTTAGGGAGCCAGGAGGAGGGGCTGGCTCACCTGGGACAGCCCTAGCTGAAGGACAGGGACACTGGAGATGCTGGAAAATCCCTTTTATCCCTCCCTGCAAGGATCCAGGAGTGCCCAAAATAAGCATCACACCCAAAGCTTTCATCTTATCTGAGAACCTGCTGGGCAGAAGCAGAGTGGGCCCAGCTCAGGTTGGGCCAGATGCGGTCAGAGGTTTTTTTATCCCACGTGTGATGCCTTTCTTTGCATGGCCCGGGTGTCATTAGGTGTAATTAAGGCAATTAAGCCAAATTTAAGCAGCCCACGGAGTAATTGGGGGCAATTTTTCCCATCCCCAGGGGCATTTCGGGAGCCCAAGGTGGCCCTGAAGATGATTTTCCTGCTCGAGGCTTTGGCTCAGGTGACACCTTTGAAGTGGACGTGGTTGTGCTGGGAGGAGAATGACTCCAATTCTCCAATTTTTCCCTTTTTGTAAAAAGAAAAATTTTAAAGAAGAGGATTTTTGTCTTTTGGTTCAGCTCTGAAAGGAATGAAACCTGAGGATGGGAAGGATCCAGGTTCAGGTGGGGCACACCAGGGAATGGATGGAGTTGGAGCTGTCACCCCTCAGGGGACAATGGGAGCCTCATTTTGTCCTCCCTGCCTTCCTCTGGATGAGAAATTCCAGCGAATTCCCAACAAAATGAGAAAAACCTCCTTAAAGTCTTTTGTTTTGCAAACAAATCCTCCTTTAGATCCTAAGGCCGCTCTGTTTTTTTTTCCCCAAGCCTTTTCCAGGTTGCTCTGAGGAATTCTGTGCTTTCCCTGCCTGAGGAGTCACCTCTTCCCAGCAGCGAAATTCCCAAATCCTCATATCCCAGCTCCAAACCTGGAGCAGCTCTGGCCTCATCCAGAGAAACCTGAGCTTCAGCACCTGATCCAGAGCCACCAGAGCAGGAAATTCTGGGAAAACCAGGGAATTTAATGGCTGTGGAAGCATCTAAAACCCTGCAGAACCCAGCAGTTTTTCCCCACCCCGAAACACCAACAGCCCACAGGGAAATTCGGGGTTATCCTTCATTCCCTGCTTCCCTCACTTCAGACCTTCCCCTGGATCAGCACTTCCCATTCCCAGTTTTTTCCTCAGCCATAATCTTCCCTAAATTAAAGCTTCACCCCTCACAGGGGGGGTGAAAAAAATAGCAAGAAAAGTCTCAAACAAGCAGAGATTTGAGGAGCTCAGAGCACAACGCGGCCTTGCTGGAAAGAAGGAAAAAATCCCAATTTATGACTGCCAAACATGGCCAGAGGCCAAGCAAAGCCCTCCTGGGCTCTGGATCCGGCAGGGTGAGGGGGGTAGCAGCTATTTTTAGTTATTTTTTCTGCTCCAGAGGCCTTCGGTTCCCTCAGGCCTTGCGGAAGCTGCCAGGCCCAGGAGCTCTCCTGAGGAGGAGGAGGGAGCGGAAAACTGGAATTTGAGACCCTTTTAAAGGCTGATTGCTCTTCCAAGGGCACTGGTTATCTCAGGAACACTAATGGGGGATTTTTCCCTGCTCCACCAAGCCATTCCCATCCCCTGATCCCAAATGGGAACAGCCTCGCTGCAGGCCCCACACGGAACAGGCCCGGGCTGTGTTTTCCCATGGTTTGTTGCCCCAGGGAAAATGGATTTTCCCCTCCCTTCCCCTCTTGGGCAATGTTTGACCTTCCCAGGCTCTTTCCTCACGTTCCCAGCTCCTCCTCCTCCTTGGAAATGCACTTTTCCAGGTTCTTGAGTCCCACAGTAGGAAGGGAACCTCCAAGAGCATCAGGAAATGGAGAATCACTGAGTTTCAGCCCAGTGGAGCGAGTTTTTCATGGAAACTAGGAGCAATGCCATTGGGATAAGGGATTCCAACCTGGCTGCACACCTTGGGATGGGCAGCAGGGATCCAGGTGGCTTTTGAGTGGAAAACTTGGGTGGATGTCCCCAGAGTCTCGTGCTGGAGGCACCAGAGGCCTGGGAGCTCTAATTCCTGATTTATCCTGTCCCTGGGAGCTGAGATTCCTGATTTATCCTGTCCCTGGGAGGTGAAATTCCTGATTTATCCTGTCCCTGGGAGGTGAAATTCCTGGTTTATCCTGTCCCTGGGAGCTCTAATTCCTGGTTTATCCTCACATTTTACCCCCAGTGCTGAGATCCAGGTTTCCCAAATGCTGCTGATCCAAGACACTGCAATTTAACCCTGAATAGTGACTTCCCAAATCATGGATTACCCAAAATTTCACATTCGGGGGAGCAGAGCCAGGGGCTCACCCGGTGCTGGATTTGCTGGGAATGTTTGACTGGGTGGTTGAGAATCTGAATTTTGGGGGAATACCTCACTCCAACCCCCATCTCCTTCCCAAACCTGCTCCCCTGGAACTAAATTCACCTCCCGGGAAATGGGGAGAAGCCGTTCCCTAATTTTTGGGGTGGTTTTGGGGGAGCTGGGTTGAAGACACTCCAGGCTTCCAGGCCTTGGGGTATCCTGGGAATTCGGGGATGGGGCTGGAACAGAGGGAAGCCACAGAACACATCCTGCTGGGCTAGAGGGTCTCCATCCCCACCTGCCACCTCTGGAAAAATAGGAGAGAGCGCAAATCCCTCAGCCCAGGGAAAGGTGAGTTATTGCCAGTGCCATTTTCCCAAACCTCCTTTTGTTTCCTAAGGAATGTGGCCATAAATCCCAACTGCCAGAGCCTCTGGGGAGACCTGCTCTGACTCCAGGGGCTGCCGTGTCCAACAGGGATCTGTGTGAGTGAGGGCCCTAGCTAGACTGTAAATAATGACATATTTCCTTTTTTAATGGTGGATTCCTATCGTCTGCTTTATACCCAGAAATGGATCCCTGGAACTTTAAGCTAGGTTCAGCACTAACAAGAAGCTTTTCCCTGGGACTGCTCTATCTTCATCTCCTTTTTGGACTTTTTTTTCAACTTGCTTTCTCATCAGAGAATCTCAACATCCCTGGGAGGACATTAGGCCAAGAATCCTCCAGGAGCCACCAGACAGACTCTGTCAGGCCCACCAGGACCTCCTGGAGGGCGTGTAAAATTAATAAATTTCCTACTCCCAAGGAAAAAAAGGACACTGAAATCCATCAGCTGTTTACTGAGGTACCAACAACCGGAGCAGCAATGCAAGATGAAGGCTGAGGAAGCCAAGCTGCTGCAAATGAAGCTTTGCCTAAGCACTTACAACAGACAAGAAGAGATGCTTGCCCTGAACAAAACCACTGACAAAACAATTCCTCTGCAAGGACACTGCCAAAATACACTGGGAAGTGCTCCTTAACACAGCCAAAGCTACAGACGCACGGCAACTGCAGCAGCTTCAGTTCCAGCCCTCAAGCACTGGAGGTGAGGGGGATTTCTCCACCTACTGTCAGGTGCTGTGGATTATTTACACTGATTTCCCATTTCCAAACCTTGGCCAGATGGAAGAGGAGGCTGTGAGGAAGATGCCTCAAGACACCCAGGCAGGTGAGGAGAAAGTCAGTGTCCCTTTTCCCCTCTCTTCTCCTCCACCTCCCAGCCCAGCACCACCCTGGCTGCAGGACAGTCCTGCTGCCGATGCTGTCCTGCCGGGGATGGATTGGGGGATGCCCTTCCCTTTCCCTCTGGCATGGAGGCAAATCCCAAATCCTCTCCTTGTCCTTCCTCCCCCAGAGCAAGAGCTGAGGACCAGGGAGGAAGAAATCCTTGGGTCAGAACCTTGTAGAAGAGGCCATTTTGAAAAGCTCCACGGTGCAGGAAATCTGATGGGAAGGGAAAGCCACAGAGGTCCCACACAGGGAGGGGCTCCAAACCCAGTCCAGGGTGCACAAAGCAGGAAAGACCCACTCTGCGCCAGGAAAGCATCTGGAGCTTCGGGCAGAGGTTGGAGCTGATGCTCCGTGACAAGCTCCATGATGGGGAGAAACCCTGTAAGCGTGGGGAATGCGGGAAGAGCTTCAGGTGGAGCTCCAACCTGATCAAGAGGACCCACAAAGAGGAGAGGCCTTGCAGGTGTGGGAGGAGTGGGAAGAGCTTCAGGACACCCAGGCAGGCAACGAGCTGAGGAGCAGGGAGGACAAATTCCTACAGCAGAACTTCATTAAAGAAGCCATTTTGAGCAGCTCTGCAGCACAGGAATCCAAAATGGAGGAAAAGCCACAGAGATTCCACACGAGGAGGGGATCCAAACCAAGCCCACAATGCACAGAGGAGGAAAGACACACTTTGTGCCAGGAAGGTGAGCAGAGCTTCAAGCAGAGCTCAGAGACTGTGCTCCGTGAGCAGCTCCATGATGCGGAGAAACCCTGCAAGTTGAGGAATGTGGGAAGAGCTTCAGGACACCCAGGCAGGCAATGAGCTAAGGAGCAGGGAAGACAAATTCCTACAGCAGAACTTCATTAAAGAGGCCATTCTGAGCAGCTCTGCAGCACAGGAATCCAAAATGGAGGAAAAGCCACAGAGATTTCACACAAAGAGGGGCTCCAAACCAAGCCCACAATGCACAGAGGAGGAAAGACACACTTTGTGCCAGGAAGGTGAGCAGAGCTTCAAGCAGAGCTCAGAGACTGTGCTCCGTGAGCAGCTGCACAATGGGGAGAAACCCTGCAGGTGTGGGGAATGTGGGAAGAGACTGAGGTGGAGCTCCAACCTGATCTGCCATAAGAGGACCCACACAGGTGAGAGGCCCTGCAAGTGTCCTGAGAGCGGGAAGGGTTTCAGACCACCTCCAATCTCCTCCTCCATGAGTGAATTTACACACAGGAGAGGCCCTTCTGCTGCCCTGACTGTGGGAACGGCTTCAAACGGAACTCTGACCTCATCACACCCCAGCACACCCACACAGGTAAGAGGCCCTACAAATGTCCTGAGTGGTCAGACCAGCTCCAGTCTCCTCCTCCATGAGTGAATTCACACACAGGAGAGGCCCTTCTACTGCCCTGACTGTGGAAAAGGCTTCAAACACAACTCTGCCCTCATCTCACACTGGTGCACCCACACTGGGGAGAGGCCCTATGCATGTCCCGAGTGTGGGAAGGGTTCCAGACCACCTCCAATCTCCTCCGTGAGTGAATTCACACACAGGAGAGGCCCTTCTGCTGCCCTGACTGTGGGAACGGCTTCAAACGGAACTCTGACCTCATCACACCCCAGCACACCCACACAGGTAAGAGGCCCTACAAATGTCCTGAGTGGTCAGACCAGCTCCAGTCTCCTCCTCCATGAGTGAATTCACACACAGGAGAGGCCCTTCTGCTGCCCTGACTGTGGGAAGGGGCTTCAAACATAACCCAACCCTCATCTCACACTGGTGCACCCACACTGGGGACAGGTCCTACAAATGTCCCAAGAGTGGGAAGGGTTTCAGACCGGCTTCAGTCTCCTCCTCCCAGGAATGAACTCACACTCATGGAGGAGGAGAGGTTCTTCCGCTGCCTTGACTGCAGGAAGGGCTTCAAACGTAACTCGACCCTCATCACCAACCGGCACATCCACACTAGGGAGAGGCCCTACGAATGTCCCAAGTGTGGCAAGAGCTTCACGCAGAGCTCACACTTGACAAGACACCAATGGAAGCACTGATAAGGTAAGCCCTGTGAGTGTTACGAGTGTGAGAAGAGCTTCATGCAGAGCTCACACTTGACAAGACACCAATGGACGCACTGATAAGGTAAGCCCTGTGAGTGTCTCGAGTGTGAGAAGAGTTTCACTCAGAGCTCACACTTGACAAGACACCAATGGAAGCACCAGTAAGGGAAGCCCTATGAGTGTCTCGAGTGCGGCAAGAGCTTCATGCGCTGCTCCAATCATCGCCCGCTGGAGGACCCACACTGGGCAGAGACCTGCTGACTCACATTCCATGTGATCCACGTTGGGAAGACACCTGGCTGGTGGTCTCCACCTCCTCCTGGGTCCCCGTGGGCACCTGGACAAACACAGGGACAGGAACCTCCATTGGGACTCAGATCGACATTGGAAATTCATTGGGAAAAGCGGACTTATTAACTTCACACCCTAAAAAAATCTCACCTGCTGTGTCCAATTATTTCTTCTGGAAGCATCCAAGCTAGATAATCTTGGAGGTCTTTTACAACCCAAATAATTTCCTTCTTCATCCTGTCAAAAAGAATGCTCTGGTTTGACCCTGGCCAAACACCAGGCACTTATGACATCTGCTTTCTCTGCTCTCCCCTGCCACAGCTGGGCAGAGGAGAGGGGAGAAAAAAGGTTAACACACAAAGGGCTCATGGATTAGATAAGGAATGGGGAGAAGATGCACTGAGGGCAAACAGGCTGAATTTACAGCTGCAAAGTGATTTACTGCTAACACAGAATCAGAGGAGGCTAATGAGAAGTAAAAATAAGCCCTTAAAGACACCATTTCTCCGCTCACCTCCCTCCCTCCTTCCCACCGGGGGGTGTAGGTCAGTCCATCACTGAGAGCTTCTGCTCAGGGAGAGGAATCTTTTTCCCTGCATTGCCATGGGGAAGAGCTCCTCTAATTGCCATGTGAACTCCTCCCGCGTGGGTTTTGTTTTCTCTCTCTTCAGGAATTTTTGTCCCATCTGTTGCTAACACACCCTAACTCTCGGTACTTAAGAGAGACAAAAGAAGTGGCCAGGCTCAGGGAGGAGTGCACCTGGAGGGCTCCTCTGGGGGAAGCAGAAATATCTCGAGAAACTGGGCTAAGAGAGCTGGGGGCAACCCCTGGAGGATTTCTCTGGGGGGAAGGACAAATATCTCGAGGCTAGGAAAAATTGAGTTGGGGATACCCCCGGCTCACCTTCTCTCGGAGCATCGGAGGAGGATGGCAGAGCTTCTGTTTTCCTTTCGCCACGACCGCGGGAGTCCAGCTCCGCACTGCCTTTTTGTTCCTCGCTGGGTGAGCCTTCGTTCGGGAAAAACAAGGAATCCTCTTCCCCCTCCGGGAGTGCGCGTCTCCCCGACTGCGCCCGGAGGAGCCCAGCTGTGGAGATACAATGTGTTTGCTGCCACAGCCGCAGAGTTCCTGCCACTTCTTCCTCGCTACCCCGGCTGAGACAGCCCTGCTGTCCCACCCTGCCGCTCGGAGCTTTTCCCACTGCACCGCCATGCCGCCCGCCATTCTCCACGTGGCGCGGGGAGCCGAGCCCGCGCCACAGCGCCCTCTGCAGCCTCGGGGGAATCACCGCAACCGCGGGGCAATCACCGCCTCTGCAGCCGCGGGGGAATCACCACCCTGCCCGGGGCTCACAGTGCCCTGCAGCCGCGGGGGAATCATCGCCCCAGCCCGAGGCTCACAGTGCCCTGCAGCCGCGGGGAATGATCGCCCCAGCCCGAGGCTCACAGTGCCCTGCAACCGCGAGGAATGATCGCCCTGCCCGGGGCTCACAGTGCCCTGCAACCGCGAGAGAATCATCTATCGCACCCGCCCTGCCCGGGGCTCACATCGCCCCTGCAGCCGCGAGGGAATCATCGCCCTGCCCGGGGCTCACAGTGCCCTGCAGCCGCGGGGGAATCATCGCCCCAGCCCGAGGCTCACAGTGCCCTGCAACCGCGGGGGAATCACCGCACCAGCCCGGGGCTCACACCGGCCCTGCAACCGAGGGGGAATCATCGTCCCTGCCATACCCTACCCAGGGCCCACAGTGCCCCTGCAGCCGCGGGGAATCATCCACCGCACCCGCCCTGCCCGAGTTCACAGAGCCCCTGCAGCCGCGAGGGAATCATCACCCCTGCCCCGGCTGTGACCGTGCCTGGCAGCTCGGGGAAATCCGCCGCAGCATTTTTCTGGTTTTGGTTGTTATTGCGGCTGTTGTTGTCGATTGTTTGCCTCGTTGGAGATACTAATGAGGAATTGATATTCCTTTTCCCGTGGTTTTGCCTGAAAAGCCCCTTAATTTCAAAGTTATAATAATTTGGAGGGAAGGAGTGCCATATTCTCTATTCTAAGGAAGGTTCCCCCCTTCCTTAACAGCTGCCTGTCTTTCAAACCAAGGGGCGCAGACCCCGAGGCCAGGCTGTTCCATCTCGGGAACAAAGCCTCTCTCTCTCCACTGAGACTCCTGCTGGACCACCCATCCACCCGCTCCGGCATGGGCACCTCCCCACGGGCTGGGGGGGAATTCTGCACCCCCATGGACCCCACGGGCTGGGGGGGAATTCTGCACCCCCATGGACCCCACGGGCTGGGGGGGAATTCTGCACCCCCATGGACCCCACGGGCTGGGGAGGATTTCTGCACCCCCATGGACCCCACGGGCTGGGGAGGATTTCTGCACCCCCATGGACCCCACGGGCTGGGGGGGATTTCTGCACCCCCATGGACCCCACGGGCTGGGGGGGATTTCTCCACCCCACAAACCGACAGCTGCTTCCCCATGGTCCCCACCACGGCCGGCAGAGGATTCCCGGCCAGGAGCACCTCCTCCCCCACTGACCTTACTGTCTCCATGTTGCTTCCCCCACATGCTCTCTCCCCTTCGTCTGGCTGAAAGAAGTGCCTATGCTCAGTCCTTTGAGTTCTTCTTAAGTGCGATGTCACAGAGGCGTGACCAATGCTCTAATTGGCCCAGCCTTGGCCAGCGGCATGTCCATCATCCCCAGAGCCAGCAGCGATTGGCTGTGCTGGACAAGCTTCCATGGTGGAAGCTTCCAGAAGCTTCCAGAAGCTTCCTGCAGGCGCCATCTTTGTAACCCCCCCCATTTGCAAAACTGAGCTAAACAAAACCAACACAGTGAGGATGTTGTTTTTCCCTGACTGCACGAGAATCCAACACCCCTCTCCACCCTGGTGGATTTTCCACTTTTCCCTCTCACAGCTTTTCCTCTGTCACCTTGTGGGGAGCAGTGTCCCTGCCCTGGATTCCCTTGTGGGGAGCAGTGTCCCTGCCCTGGACTTCCTTGTGGGGAGCAGTGTCCCTGCTCTGGATTCCCTTGTGGGGAGCAGTGTCCCTATTCTGGATTCCCTTGTGGGGAGCAGTGTCCCTGCTCTGAATTTCCTTGTGGGGAGCAGTGTCCCTGCCCTGGATTCCCTTGTGGGGAGCAGTGTCCCCACTCTGGATTCCCTTGTGGGGAGCAGTGTCCCTGCCCTGGATTCCCTTGTGGGGAGCAGTGTCCCCACTCTGGATTCCCTTGTGGGGAGCAGTGTCCCCACTCTGGATTCCCTTGTGGGGAGCAGTGTCCCTGCTCTAGATTTCCTTGTGGGGAGCAGTGTCACCACTCTGGATTCCCTTGTGGGGAGCAGTGTCCCTGCTCTGAATTTCCTTGTGGGGAGCAGTGTCCCTGCTCTGAATTTCCTTGTGGGGAGCAGTGTCCCTATTCTGGATTCCCTTGTGGGGAGCAGTGTCCCTGCTCTGAATTTCCTTGTGGGGAGCAGTGTCCCCGCTCTGGATTCCCTTGTGGGGAGCAGTGTCCCTGCTCTGGATTCCCTTGTGGGGAGCAGTGTCCCCACTCTGGATTCCCTTGTGGGGAGCAGTGTCCCTATTCTGGATTCCCTTGTGGGGAGCAGTGTCCCTGCTCTGGATTTCCTTGTGGGGAGCAGTGTCCCTATTCTGGATTCCCTTGTGGGGAGCAGTGTCCCCACTCTGGATTCCCTTGTGGGGAGCAGTGTCCCTGCTCTGAATTTCCTTGTGGGGAGCAGTGTCCCCGCTCTGGATTCCCTTGTGGGGAGCAGTGTCCCCACTCTGGGTTCCCTTGTGGGGAGCAGTGTCCCCGCTCTGGATTCCCTTGTGGGGAGCAGTGTCCCCACTCTGGATTCCCTTGTGGGGAGCAGTGTCCCTGCCCTGGATTCCCTTGTGGGGAGCAGTGTCCCCGCTCTGGATTTCCTCGGCATGGCCTCGGTGCCTGCTCAAATTCCAGAGGTGCCCAGGATCCCAGGGCCACAGCTGGAATGGGACTGGCCCTGCCATTCCTAGGGGACAGCTGGGGGACAGCTGCGCTCCCCAAATCCTCGGTTATTGCTCATTTTTGAACTTATTGCAGATGTGCTGAGGTCAAATCCCCCCCTGACTCCTGGGAAAACCCCAAATCCATGGCACAGCACCTTCTCCCTGGTGACCTGGGGGTGGGGGACGATCGCTCCAAGGAGTTTTTGGTGGATGAAGCGTCCTGGGATGGCGTGGGATGGGCTTGGGGTCACCTCTGCCCAGGCAGTGCCAGGCCTTTGGCCAGCACATCCTGGAGGAGGCTATTCCCAGGATTTTGAGGCTGTTCCCGGGATATTGAGGCTGTTCCCAGGATTTTGAGGTTGTTCCCAGGATTTTGAGGCTGTTCCCAGGATATTGAGGCTGTTCCCAGGATATTGAGGCTGTTCCCAGGATTTTGAGGTTATTCCCAGAATATTGTGGCTGTTCCGAGGATATTGAGGCTGTTCCTAGGATTTTGAGGTTATTCCCTGGATATTGAGGCTGTTCCCAGGATATTGAGGCTTTTCCCAGGATATTGAGGCTGTTCCCAGGATATCAAAGTTGCGTTTAGCTCCGGCAGGTTTAGGTAGGCCTGGTTCATTCCCAGCCTGCTCCCACACGGAGCTCCTGGGTTTTCGTGGAGTGAGGCCCAAGTTCTGAGCAGAAGTTGAGGAATGGATGGAAACCTGACCTGGTTCGGGAATCCAGCCCCCACCTCCCCTCCTCGGCTGCACACAGATAAAATCATCACTCCCTGAACTTCCTGAGTGGAAAAAATGCCCCCAGAGCCTCTGCCAAAGCCTCAGAAATGCTGAAATCCAAACTAGGGGCTGACGTGCTGCTCCTGGGAGTGATCTCTGCGGCTCTGCCCTAAAATTCGGGCTCCAAACCCAGAGGATTATGTGCGATCCAACCCCAGAATTTGGAGGCAATGACCCCTTCTTTAACAACTTCCCATCTCCCTCCCTGGCTGCTCACAGCCAGCTCCAGCTCCGAGGCTGCATTCCTGCTCCGGCCTCCCGAATTTTCTGGAGTGACAGAACTTTCCTGTGGGATTTTAGGGAGAAAACCACATCTTTTTCCCCCTGGGAGAGACAGAACCATCTGGAGGGTGATGCTCAGCCTGTCCTCGCTCCGGTGCTCACCCAGCTCTCAGAATTCCCTGCGGAACACTTCTGGGAGAACGTGGATTTTTCCAAGGAGTTTTGCCAAGCTCGGGAAGGAGGATCCACGTGGTTCACCCAACTGCATCACTCCACAAACCCAACCCTCCACCTTCACCAGGGGAAGGGCGAGGGCTCCTTGGGAAAAGCCTGGGGCGGTCCTGCTGTGTCCCCTGTGTCACCAGGAGGGATCTCTGGGAGCAGGGATCAGTTGGGAAGAGGCACCGCCCAGATCCCGTCCAGGGCTGGGTGTTCCCTGCTTTATCTCTGTGCCCTAATTGTGGGATTTTGGGGAGAAAACCACATCTTTTTTCCCCCTGGGAGAGACAAAACCGTCTGGTGGGTGACACTCAGCCTGTCCTCGCTCCGGTGCTCCCCCAGCTCTCAGAAGTCCCTGTGGAACACCTCCAGCAGAACGTGGATTTTTCCAAGGAGTTTCACCCAACAGCATCACCCCAACAAACCCAACCCTCCACCTCTGAAGGGCGAGGGCTCCTTGGGAACAGCCTGGAGCGTCCCCTGTGTCACCACGCTTTATCTTTGTGCCCTAATTTTGTGGGATTTTGGGGAGAAAACCACATCTTTTTCCCCCTGGGAGAGACAGAACCAAGACAGAACCATCTGGAGGGTGATGCTCAGCCTGTCCTCACTCCGGTGCTCCCCCAGCTCTCAGAATTCCCCGTGGGACACCTCCGTGGATTTTTCCAAGTTTTCCCAAGGTCGGGAAGGTGGATCCACGTGGTTCACCCAACTGCATCACCCCAAAAAACCCAACCCTCCACCTCAGCCAGGGGAAGCTCTTTGGGAACAGCCTGGAGCGTCTCCTGTGTCACCAGGAGGGATCTCGGGGAGCAGGGATCGCTTGGGAAGAGGCACCGCCCAGATCCCATCCAGGGCTGGGTGTTCCCTGCTTTATCTCTGTGCCCTAATTGTGGGATTTTGGGGAGAAAACCACATCTTTTTCCTCCTGGGAGAGACGGAACCAAGACAGAACCATCTGGAGGGTGATGCTCAGTCTGTCCTCGCTCCGGTGCTCCCCCTGCTCTCAGAATCCCCCGTGGAACACCTCTGTGGATTTTTCCAAGGAGTTTTCCCAAGTTCGGGAAGGAGGATCCACGTGGTTCACCCAACTGCATCACCCCAACAAAGCCAACCCTCCACCTTCACCAGGGGAAGGGCGAGGGCTCCTTGGGAACAGCCTGGAGCGTCCCCTGTGTCACCAGGAGGGATTTTCTGGAGCAGGGATCGCTTGGGAAGAGGCACCGCCCGGATCCCATCCAGGGCTGGGTGTTCCCTGCTTTATCTCTAATTGCTGCTCCTTCCTAATTCCCTGGGCCCTGGGAAGCTGTGGCCTCTTTCATATTTTGTGGGTGTAGCCTGAGAAGAGCCCCCAGGATTGTCTCCCAGTGTCCCTTCCCTCCCACGCCGGGGCCTGGACTGTCCCCAAGCTGGCTGGGGGACAAAAGTCCACCGTGGATTCGGAGAGGGTTGGATTGGAGCTGCAGATTATTCCTGGCTGTGGTGGTGGCACAGAAACTGCGGGAAAAACAAAAAACCCTCTGACGATATTTGAGTGTTAGAGAGTCGAGGCATTACTTTATTTTGTAGCCAGGGTGTTGTTCTGGCCCGACTAGAGAAATAAAATAAAAATAAAATAAATAAAATAAATATAAAATAGAAATAGAACTAGAAATAGAATAATAATAATAATAATAATAATAATAATAATAATAATAATAATAATAATAATAAATAGTATATAATAAATAAAATAAAAATTAATATAAATTATAATAATGATAAACAATTAAATAAAATAAAAATAAAATAAATAAATAAATTATAAAATAGAAATAATAATAATAAAAAATATCTATAATGAATGAAATGAAAATAAATATAAATAATAATAATAAATAATAAATAATTAAAATAAATTAAATAAAAAATTTAAAAGTTATGTTGTTGAGGAGGGGAAGGCGGATCCATCTGGATGGAGGGAATGAGGCCTGGAATTAGCCCTGGATCGGTCACTGGGATAGACCCAAATCTGGATTTGCTTCTTTTTATCACCACCTGCTACACCTGGGACCGCCTGGATCCCTTCAGCCTTGTGGCACAGCACAGAACATCCCAGAAAAATCCCTCTGGGACACCGTGCATCGCACAGAACCCCCAGCCAAGGCCAAAAACAACCATTTAATCCGTGACCATCTCCTGCTCTCCCCCTCCAAAACGGCGAAAATAAACTGCTTTTCACAGCCTTGGAGAAAACACATCCGAGCCCAGCCAGGGCTGCTGAACTGGTCAGGAAATTCCCCTTGCTTCGGTGCTCTCGGAATTGTTTTTGTGCTGGGGATTGTTGTTGCCATGGAGCTGCACCGCTCTCCTAACGCTCCCCGAGAAAAGAAACGCAGGTTTTGGGCAATGTGCTGCCTTGGCAGCCCCTCCCAGCCTGGCTGAACTGCGCTTCGGCAGCCCAGGCACATTCTCAGCACCTAGGAAAAAAAAAAATTAAAAATCCTGCCTTGTGGTTTCAGCCAAAGAGGTTTAAGGCTTTTTTTGTTTTTTTTTTTTTTTTTTTTTTTTTTTGTTTTGGTTTTTTTTTTGTTTGTTTGTTTTTTGTTTTTTTTGGTGGTTTTTTTGTTGTTATTGCTTTGTTTTGGTCTTGGTTTTTTTTTTTTTTTTTTTTTTGCGGTGGGGTTTTTTGTTTGGGTTTTTTTTTGTTTTTTTCTTTCTTACTTCTCGTTTCTAAGAAAAGAAAAAAATCCCTTTTCCTTGGCCGCGTGGCAGCGCAGGGAAGTGGGGAAATCCCCAAATCTATCCCTCCGGCCTGCCTTAGAAGAAAAGGTGTGCGACAGACTCAAGGAGGGAGGTTTGGCCTGAAAAATTCTGCGAAACGAGAAGAATTTTGCCCTCTCATCCCACACCTTTCGCGGCTCGGAATTAGGACACGACATCTCCCAGGCTCCGTTTCCTCCATCCTGGAACCCCAAATTCCTCACAGATGGTTCTTTGGGGTGACAAAGAGCATTTTGTGCCATCCCCGCCTTGTCCAGCCGAGCCGGCGGTGGCTTCACCTGTCCCAGGTGTGCCTTCACCTGTCCCCAGGTGTGCTTTACCTGTCCTAAATGTGCCTTCACCTGTCCCATGTGTGCCTTCACCTGTCCCCAGGTGTGCCTTTCCCTGTCCCAGGTGTGCCTTTACCTGTCCTAAATGTGCCTTTCCCTGTCCCATGTGTGCCTTTACCTGTCCCAGGTGTCCCTTTACCTGTCCCCAGGTGTGCCTTCACCTGTCGTAAGTGTGCCTTTACCTGTCCTAAGTGTGCCTTTACCTGTCCCAGGTGTGCCTTACCTGTCCTAAATGTGCCTTTACCTGTCCTAAGTGTCCCTTCCCTGTCCCATGTGTCCCTTTCCTGTCCCATGTGTACCTTTACCTGTCCCATGTGTGCCTTTCCCTGTCCCATGTGTGCCTTTCCCTGTCCCATGTGTGCCTTACCTGTCCCATGTGTGCCTTCACCTGTCCCCATGTGTGCCTTCACCTGTCCCCATGTGTGCCTTCACCTGTCCTAAGTGTCCCTTTCCTGTCCCATGTGTGCCTTCACCTGTCCCCATGTGTCCCTTTACCTGTCCCCATGTGTGCCTTACCTGTCCTAAATGTGCCTTCACCTGTCCCATGTGTGCCTTCACCTGTCCTAAGTGTGCCTTACCTGTCCCCATGTGTGCCTTCACCTGTCCCCATGTGTGCCTTTACCTGTCCCAGGTGTGCCTTTACCTGTCCCCAGGTGTGCCTTTGCATTATTAAAATGAGGATATAGATCTAATATCGATATCCACCTGAGACAGACAAAGACTCTAACTTGTTAAGGTTGGAAAGTGTGTGTTTATTTGAGCTGCAGGGATAGCTCCGAATGTACAGCTCTGAAGTGACAATGCAATACAGAACTTATTTATCTGTCAAAAATATGCATATTTAGCATGAGCGCCTCCCATTCCCTGCTTCATATGGAAATTAGCAAAAAGTCATTAAGCATGCGCAGTTCCTGCAATGGAATTGAGTCGGTGGTCGTTAATTTGAGTCTGAGGGCTGCTTTGGATGAAGTAATATGAGTCTTCCTCACTGTGACCTTCTTACCTCTCTGGTTTTTGACAATACATCTGACCCTGGAAAACTCCCAATGCTCTTTTCTATTGCTTCTGAGTAGGTTGCATCTGAGCAAAATTTGTAACTGTCTAGGCTCTCCTTTGAACCTCTTTTCTTAAGATTATTAATTGTCTATTCTAAGATTATTAATTGTCTATTCTAAGCACAGCTGAGTAAATATCAAATAATCAAAAGGCTACTCTGCATTTAATCCTTAATTTCTTTCTAACTCAGTTCTGCGTCTTTTTCTATTCTAGTTGATTTTAACAAAACTAACTTTTATCTAAAATCTCTACATTTAAGTGTCTAAAAGAAAACCTTATGTTTCATCTTCACCTGTCCCCATGTGTGCCTTCACCTGTCCCCATGTGTGCTTTTACCTGTCCCAGGTGTGCCTTACCTGTCCCAGGTGTGCCTTTACCTGTCCCAGGTGTGCCTTTACCTGTCCCAGGTGTGCCTTACCTGTCCCAGGTGTGCGTGGGAGGGCAGGGTTGTTTTGACTGCAGCCCGTGTTTATCCCGGGAGTTTCCCGAGGGGAAAGAGCAAGGCCCCACCCCGATAAGGACGAATGACAAGGACAATTTTCCTGTGCCCAGCTGTGTCCCCACGTGTTGTTTACCTGCAGATTTTATCACCGAGGCCACAGGGGTGGGGCACGTCTCGCTCTGTCCCTTGTCCCTTATCCCCGCTCCCTTTGAGGCCTTTTATCTCCTAAACCAACACGGCTTCTCCAGCTTTTCCAGCTGCCAACTTTCCCCCGGAGCTGGCTGAGCAAACACCGCCGTCCCCTGTGTCCCCTGTGTCCCCTGTGTCCCCTGCGACAAGGACAAAGGGTGGGTGGAGGCGGTGGCGTCGTGCAGAGGATGTGGAAAAAGAACAGGAAACCATCTCTGAGGTCATCTCCACACCTTCCCCTCCTCGGGGAGGAACCCGAGGCTGAGGCTTCCTCTCCGAAAATGTTGAATTTTCAATAAATTCTTACCCAAAAAGACGTCAGCAGGAAACTGAGACTGAGGAGAAACCCCTGAGAGCTCCGGAGCTCAGCAGCAGCACAAAACAGAGTCCAAAGTCTTTGGGAGGGTGAAGAAAAAAAAATATTTGCTTCCCAAAATGACACTCTCAGTGCGTCAGAAGGATTGTTTTCCGTGAGGGAAGGGGGCATGGAGGAAGAAAAGTGGAGCAGAGGGAGGTTTTTTGGGTGAAAAATGGCTCTGAGGGACATTTGTGGGTCCCTTTGGGCTGCGGGAGCTCCCGTGTGGAAATGCAGTGTGGAAATCCTGCTCCCAGCCACGCAAATCCACCCAGGGGAATATTTAAAGCTCCTTTATAGGATGAGGGAAGCTGCCTGGACATGCCCCAAATGTGTCCTGGCATGTCCTGTCCCCACATGGCAGTGTCCCCAGGGCTCCGGTGACAGGCCACAAACAAAGGCTGTGCTGAGAAAAGCCTCCAAAATCGGAGAGAAGGAGCAGCAAAGGATGGGGCTGAGAAAAGCCTCTGAAATTGGGGAGAAGGAGCAATTTTGGGGCTGACAAAACCTCCAAAACTGGGGTGGGGTAGCAGTTTTGGGGCTGCAAAAAGCCTTCAAAATTGGGGTGAAAGAGCAGTTTTGGGGCTGACAAAAGCCTCCGAAATTGGGGTGAAGGATCCATTTTGGGGCTGCAAAAAGCCTCCAAAATTGGGGAGAAGGAGCAATTTTGGGGCTGAGAAAAGCCTTCAAAATCGGGGTAGACAAGCAGCAAAGGATGGGGCTGACAAAACCTCCAAAATAGGGGTAGAGGAGCAGTTTTGGGGCTGCAAAAAGCCTTCAAAATTGGAGTGGAGAAACAGCTTTGAGGCTGAGAAAACTTCTAAAATTGGGGTGGAGGAGCAGTTTTGGGGCTGACAAAAGCCTCCGAAATTGGGGTGGAGGAGCAGCTTTGAGGCTGCAAAAAGCCTCCAAAATTGGGGTGGAGGAGCAATTTTGGGGCTGAGAAAAGCCTTCAAAATTGGGGTGGACAAGCAACAAAGAATGGGGCTGACAAAACTTCCAAAATTGGGGTGGAGGAGCAGTTTTGGGGCTGAGAAAAGTCTTCAAATTTGGGGTGGAAGGAGCAGTTTTGGGGCTGAGAAAACTTCCAAAATTGGGGTGGAGGAGCCATTTTGGGGCTGAGAAAAGACTCCAAAATCAAAGTGGACAAGCAGCAAAGGCTGGGGCTGTCAAAACCTCCAAAACTGGGGAGAAGGAGCCATTTTGGGGCTGACAAAACCTCCAAAATCAGCGTTGTGGAGCAGTTTTGGGGGTAAGAAAAGCCTTCAAAATCGGGGTGGAGGAGCAGTTTTGGGGCTGAGAAAAGTCTTCAAATTTGGGGTGGAAGGAGCAGTTCTGGGGCTGACAAAACTTCCAAAATCGGGGTGGACAAACAGCAAAGTCTAGGGCTAACAAAACCTCCAAAACTGGGGTGGGGTAGCAGCTTTGGGGCTGCAAAAAGCCTTCAAAATTGGGGTGGAGGAGCAGCTTTGGGGCTGAGAAAACTTTTAAAATTAGGGTGAAGGAGCAGTTTTGGGGCTGAGAAAAGTCTTCAAAATCGGAGTGGAGAAACAGCTTTGGGGCTGACAAAACTTCCAAAATTGGGGTGGAGGAGCAGTTTTGGGGCTGACAAAACCTCCAAAATCGGTGTTGTGGGGCAGTTTTGGGGGTAAGAAAAGCCTCCAAAATCAGGGTGAAGGATCAGTTTTGGGGCTGAGAAAAACCTTCAAAATTGGGGTGGAGGATCAGTTTTGGGGCTGAGAAAACTCAAATTTGGGGTGTAGGAGCAGTTCTGGGGCTGACAAAACTTCCAAAATCGGGGTGGAGAAACAGCTTTGGGGCTGAGAAAAGCCTCCAAAATCCGAGTGAAGGAGCAGTTTTGGGGCTGACAAAACTTCCAAAATAGGGGTGGAGGAGCAGTTTTGGGGCTGAGAAAAGCCTTCAAAATCAGAGTGGGGAAACAGCTTTGGGGCTGACAAAACTTCAAAAATCAGGGTGGAGGAGCAGTTTTGGGGCTGACAAAACCTCCAAAATCGGTGTTGTGGGGCAGTTTTGGGGGTAAGAAAAGCCTTCAAAATTGGGGTGGAGGAGCAGTTTGGGGGCTGAGAAAAGCCTTCAAAATCAGGGTGAAGGATCAGTTTTGGGGGTAAGAAAAGCCTTCAAAATCAGGGTGAAGGATCAGTTTTTGGGCTGAGAAAAGCCTTCAAAAGGAGCAGTTTTGGGGCTGATGAGCTCCTCGGAGCCCGGAATTCCCGGGAATCCAGATTTGGAGCACCCCCAGCCCCAGCAGGCTCAGTCTGATGTCCCTGTCCCTTGTCCCCCATGTCACACAGCTCATCCCCAGCCCTCATTTCACAACCCGGGGGTTTTTGATGAGCCCTGAGCGTAGGCCGAGCTTAATTTAAGCTCTGCCTTATTGTTCTGCCGGGCCCGGTCTGGGGTCAGAGCAGGGTTACTAATTACAGCTGTAATTAAATATCTTAGCCTGCCTTACCCCTGGGCTTTTCCCCCTCCAATTCCCACTGATTGTGCTGAGCTGGTGTCACCAACCAGGTGGCTTCGCTTGGCTGTCCCTCCTCCGCCACGGCCACATAATGAGATTTCAGCCGGGCCAATATATTCTTTATTTTTTACAGTTTTCGGCTGTTCCCAATGATTTCCCCCCACCAAAACTTAAAAGAAAACCCCAGTTGGCCCAATATATCCATTATTTTTACAATTTTCGGCCAATATATTCATTATTTTTTACAGTTTTCGGCTGTTTCCAGTGATTTCCCCCCCCCGAAATTTTAAAAAAACCCAGCCGGGCCAATCCATCCGTTATTTGTACAGTTTTCGGCTGTTCCCAGTGATTTTTTCCCCAAAAATTAAAAAAAAAAAACAGCCGGGCCAATACCTCGATTATTTTTACAGTTTTTGGCTGTTCCCAGCGATATTTCCCCCCTAAATTTAAAAATCCCAGCCGGGCCAATACCTCCATTATTTTTACAGTTTTCAGCTGTTCCCAGTGATATTTTTCCCCCAAAATTTAAAAAAAAACCCCAGGGATAACCTTCAAATCCTTCCCAAAGGTTGGGGTGGCCGCAGGGACGCGGCTGGGGGAGGTGACCGCTGATTTAGCAAGCGGGACACATCCGATGAGCAAGATTTAAATATTAAATCTGAATTTAAATATTAAATCTGAATTCTGGGGACTCTTTTCCTGCCGCTGACAGAGTCCCCGTGCGGCTGGGTTGGGATGGGACCCAGGGCAGCTCGGGATTGGGGTTTGGTGCCTCACGCCCTATAAATTTCAGACTTCAGGGTGTCGTCACCGTCCCCAAAAAACCCACGAGGAGTCCAACCTAGCGTGGGAACCGCCGCCTTCGAGGTGAGCGTGAAACACCGCGAGCTGCTGACTCGCAAAGCCTCAGTCCCCGCGAGCAGCTCGGGTTTTAAAAGCCAAATATTCCCTTTTTTTTTTTTTAAATTGTAAAATTTCCAGCTCGACTGGTTTGGAGCCTCATTTGGCTAAACATTTGGGAGCCTATCTGAGCTCCTGATTCCTGTCAGACCAGTTCCAGCCCCGGCCTGGCCAATCCCTGTGCAGAAATTTATTGAGTTTGGGTTGGTTTTTTTTTTATTTAAATTGAAATCCAAATGCTCTCAGCTAAACGCAGGATGGAAAACGAACGCAGCCAGAACAGCTTCAGCTCTAAGTCCTTTTTTTAAAACTGAATTTTATTTCATGGTTATTATTCTGATTTATTTTCTGATTTATTTTTTTTTCGCTCTGTGATGTCTCAGAGGGTGCGTTAAGCCTCACGCTCTGCCTTAAAAACCTCAACGTCGGAACAGGGCCAGAAATTGGGGGCACATAACCTGCTTAGAGCGCCCTGAGCTCCACAGGAAATCTCCGATTGGAAAGGCTTAGCGGGGCCAAGCTGATTTGGGATCGCCGCGTCCCAGCAGATGAACCCACCGGGGATGAATAAATAAAGAAACGAATAAAGAAATAAATAAATGGATAAATAAATAAATAAATATATAAATGAATAAATGAATAAATGAATAAATAAATGGGAACACACCGGGGATGGGGAGCTGGGGATGAATAAATAAAGAAATGAATAAAGAAATAAATAAATGGATAAATAAATAAATAAATATATAAATAAATTAATTAATAAATAAATGGGATCACACCGGGGATGGGGAGCCGGGGATGAATGAATAAAGAAATGAATAAAGAAATAAATAAAGAAATAAATAAATGGATAAATAAATAAATAAATAAATGGGAACACACCGGGGATGGGAAGCCGGGGAAAGAATAAATAAAGAAATGAATAAATAAAGAAATTAATAAATAAATGGGAACACACCGGGAATGGGGAGCCAGGGAATGAAGAAATAAAGAAATGAAGAAAGAAAGAAAGAAAGAAAGAAAGGAAGGAAGGAAGGAAGGAAGGAAGGAAGGAAGGAAGGAAGGAAGGAAGGAAAGAAAGAAAGAAAGAAAGAAAGAAAGAAAGAAAGAAAGAAAGAAAGAAATGAATGTATAAATGGGAACACACCGGGAATGGGGAGCCGGGGAATGAATAAAGAAATGAATAAATAAAGAAATGAATAAATAAATAAATGAATAAATATAATAAATGGGAGATGGGAATTTGGGGAATTGACCACTTCCCCCATCCTGTGGGGACCTGCTGGGTCAGGCTGCCTCATCCTCATCGGCGCCTAACGAGCACAGTTAGCCCCGAATAGCAAATTAATAGCCTGGGCTATTAGAGCTATTAGAATATCTAATTATCAAATATCTAATATCGGATATCAAATTAATAGCCCGGGCTATTAGAGCTATTAGAATATCTAATTATAAAATACCTAATACCAAATATCAAATTAATAGCCCAGGCTATTAGAGCTATTCTGGGCGATGGCCTGAGTCAGGGCGGGAGGATTCCATGGCGATATTCCCTGGGCAGGAGGATTCCATCGCGATATTCTCTGCCCTGGAGGATTCCATCACGGTGTTCCCTGGGCTGGAGGATTCCATCGCGATATTCCCATGGCTGGAGGATTCCATCGCGATATTCCCTGGGCCGGAGGATTCCACTGTGATATTCCCATGGCCAGAGGATTCCATCGCGATATTCTCTGGCCTGGAGAATTCCATCACGATATTCCCTGGCCTGGAGGATTCCATCGCGATATTCCCTGGGCTGGAGGATTCCATTGCGATATTCCCTGGCTGGAGGATTCCATCACGATATTCTCTGGGCTGGAGGATTCCATCACGATATTCTCTGGGCTGGATGGAGGATTCCATCACGATATTCCCTGGCCTGGAGGATTCCATCGCGATATTCCCATGGCCGGAGGATTCCATGGCGATATTCCCATGGCTGGAGGATTCCATCGCGATATTCCCTGGCTGAAGGATTCCATCGCGATATTCCCTGGCCTGGAGGATTCCATCGCAATATTCCCCAGGCTGGAGGATTCCATCGCGATATTCTCTGCCCTGGAGGATTCCATCACGGTATTCCCTGGGCTGGAGGATTCCATCGCGATATTCCCTGGGTGGGAGGATTCCATCGCGATATTCCCATGGCTGGAGGATTCCATCGCGATATTCCCTGGGCTGGAGGATTCCATCGCGATATTCCCATGGCTGGAGGATTCCATCGCGACATTCCCTGGGCCGGAGGATTCCATCGCGATATTCCCATGACTGGAGGATTCCATCGCGATATTCTCTGCCCTGGAGGATTCCATCGCGATATTCCCATGGCCGGAGGATTCCATGGCGATATTCCCATGGCTGGAGGATTCCATTGCGACATTCCCTGGGTGGGAGGATTCCATTGTGATATTCCCTGGCTGGAGGATTCTATCGCGATATTCCCTGGCTGGAGGATTCCATCACGATATTCCCCGGGCCTGGAGGATTCCATGGCGATATTCCCTGGCTGGAGGATTCCATCACGATATTCCCTGGCCTGGAGGATTCCATGGCGATATTCCCTGGCCTGGAGGATTCCATCGCGATATTCCCCGGGCTGGAGGATTCCATCGCGATATTCCCTGGGCTGGAGGATTCTATCACGATATTCTCCAGTTGGGAGGAGTCCATCACGATATTCTCTGGGCTGGAGGATTCCATCGCGATATTCCCTGGCCTGGAGGATTCCATGGTGATATTCCCTGGGCTGGAGGATTCCATCGCGATATTCCCTGGGTGGGAGGATTCCATCGCAATATTCTCCAGTCAGGAGGATTCCATCGCGATATTCCCTGGGCCGGAGGATTCCATCGTGATATTCTCTGGGCTGGAGGATTCCATCGCGATATTCTCTGGCCTGGAGGATTCCATCGCGATATTCCCATGGCTGGAGGATTCCATCGCGATATTCCCCGGGCTGGCACAAACCTTCTGCTCCCGGCTGCGATGGCGAGCTCAGCTCGGCCTCCTCAGTGAAAAAAATAAACCAAAAAAACTTGAGGAGTTGTGGGGCTTTTTTTTTTGTTTGTTTGGGTTTTTTGGGGATTTTTTTTTGCTTTTTTTTGTTTTGTTTTGTTTTTTATTGTTGGGGTTTTTTTATTTCTTTGGGTTTTTTTTTTCTTTGGGGTTATTTTGGGGGTTTTTTTGCTTGGTTTTTTTTGTTTTTTGGGGGGTTGTTGTTGTTGGTTTTTATTGTTTGTTTGGGGGGTTTTTGTTTGGTGTTTTTTGGTGTTTTTTTCTTTTTTTTGGTTGTTTTTTGTTTTGGGGAGTTTTTTGGTTTTGTTGGTTTTTTGTTGTTGGGTTTTTTGTTGTTTTTGTTTTGTGTTTGTTTGTTTGGATTTTTTTTGTTTTTGTTGTTTTTTGTTGTTTGTTTGGTTTTTTTTTGTTTTTGTTCATTTGTTGGTTTTCTGTTGGTTTTTGCTTTGTTTTCTGTTGTTGTTTTTGTTTTGTTTGTGTTTGTTTGTTTTTTTATTTGTTTCTTTGTTTTGTTTTGGTGTTTTTTGTTTAGTTTTGTTGTTGTTTCTTTCCCCTTTTTTTTTCCCCCCAGCATTATTCTCACAGGGACATCTCCCCCCGAGATGGCTTCACTAAATTCCCATTTTTCCCGTGAATTCTCATTTTTCCACCACCCCACGAATGTCTGCCCAGCAGCACAGGTGTGCTCCGAGCTCCAACACCCTGAATATTCATCCGCCCTCTCCGGGGGCCTCCGGAATAACTCTTTCATGTGTGTTGCTGACTTAAAAAAAAAAACAAAAAAAAAAAAAAAAAAAAATCCTTAGACTTTAATCCTCGGGTTTATTTCAAAGCTTACAAAGGCAAATCTGGTTTCTAGCAGGAGATTTGCTTGATTTCTTCTGCTCCGCGGATGAATGGGGCGGCAGATGGAGAGGGGAGGATTCGGGGAGCCCTCGGCTCTGTCTCCACACCAGCCTGACCCTACCCTGGGCCTGGGCACGAAATTGGGTCAGAGTCACCCAAACTGTGGGGAAAAAACAAAAACCCTCTGATAACATCTTTAGAGAGTCAAGATATTGCTTTATTTTCTGGCCAGGATGTTGTTGTGGCCAGGATGTGCCACAGAAATAATTTCATCCACACACAGCCCGGGAGTGCAGAGAGAATCATTCCATGACACACCGATTTTAGAGGATTTTTCAGGTATTTTATACAGTCAAAATACATAGAAATGGATTGGCTCAGTGTTCATCGGTCCCAAACTGTGTAGTTCTTAATATTTGGTTTCCTGCTCGGGCAGGAGCTGTTGGATTCACCTCTTCCACGACTTCCAAAACCATTTTTCTCTCCCCGATTTCTGTCTCATTCCCGATTCCTGTCCCCGTTGCTGCCCAGCCCTCGGCTCGTGCTTCGGGTGGGAATAAAACCAACCGAAGACTGCAAGAAAAAGCCACAAAAAACCCTGTTAGAACCCTGAATCCTGGGAAATAATTGTGAGTTTGAGTTTGCAAAAGGATCTGCAAAGCCCCAATGCCATCCCTGCTTTTGGAGGATGCAATATTTTGTCCCAATTGGGATAATATATATATGTAATAATACCCAATTGGGATATCGGGTGGGAAATCCTGTGTGCAGAGTGGGAATAAAATCCACTACAGACTGCAAGAAAAGACCTAAAAAAACCCTATTAGACCCCGGAGTCCTGGGAAATAATTATGATGCAAAAGGATCTGCAAAGCCCCAATACCATCCCCGCTTTTGGAGGATGCAAGGCCCCAAAAACCCCTGTTAGACCCCAGAGTATTGGGAAAAAATTATGAGTGTGAGACGTGCAAAAGGATCTGCAAAACCCCAGTGCCATCCCTGCTTTTGGAAGATGCAAGGCCCAAAAAAACCCTGTTAGATCCCAGAGTCCTGGGAAATAATTGAGTTTGAGTTTGCAAAAGGATCTGCAAAGCCCCAATGCCATTTCCAATTTTGGAGGATCCAAGGCCCCAAAAAACCCTATTAGACCCCAGAGTATTGGGAAATAATTATGAGTTTCAGACCTGCAAAAGGATCTGCAAAGCCCCAGTGCCATTCCTGCTTTTGGAGGATGCAAGGCCCCAAAAAACCCTCCAGAGTATTGGGAAATAATTGTGAGTTTGAGTTTGCAAAAGGAGCTGCAAAGCCCTGATGCCATCCCTGCTTTTGGGGGATGCAATATTCTGTCCCAAAATCCAATTGGGATATCGGGTGGGAAATCCTGTGTGCAGAGTGGGAATAAAATCCACTACAGACTGCAAGAAAAGGCCTCAAAAAACCCTATTAGACCCCAGAGTATTGGGAAATAATTATGAGTTTCAGACCTGCAAAAGGATCTGCAAAGCCCCAGTGCCATTCCTGCTTTTGGAGGATGCAAGGCCGCAAAAAACCCTGTTAGACCACTGAGTATTGGGGAAAAATTAGGAGTTTCAGACCTGCAGAAGGAGCTGCAAAGCCCCAGTGCCATCCCCGCTTTTGGAGGGTGCAATATTCTGTCCCAAAATCCGATTGGGATTTTGGGTAGGGAGTGCTCCTTGCCCCTTGCCCAGCAAGTCCATAATGATTTTCCAGCCCTAGGAAGGCGGGATGAGCCCCAGAAATTTGGGATGAGGCCCAGGAAGGTGGGGAGAGCCCCAGGAAGGTGGCATGAGGCCCGGGAAGGTGGGGAGAGCCCCAGAAATTTGGGATGAGCCCCAGGAAGGTTGGATGAACTCCAGAAAGGTGGGGAGAGCCCCAGAAAGGTGGGGAGAGCCCCAGGAAGGTGGGATAAACCCCAGGAAGGGTGGATGAACCCCAGGAAGGTGGGGAGAGCCCCAGAAAGTTTTGATGAGCCCCAGGAAGGTGGCATGAGCCCCAGAGAAGTGGGATAAACCCCAGGAAGGCGGGGAGAGCCCCAGGAAGGTGGGATGAGTCCCAGAAAGTTTTGATGAGCCCCAGGAAGGTGGGGAAAGCCCCAGGAAGGTGGGGAGAGCCCCAGGAAGGTGGGGAGAGCCCCAGGAAGGTGGGAAGAGCCCCAGAAAGTTTTGATGAGCTCCAGGAAGGTGGGGAGAGCCCCAGGAAGGTGGCATGAGCCCCAGAGAGGTGGCATGAGCCCCAGGAAAGTGGCATGAGCCCCAGGAAAGTGGCATGAGCCCCAGAGAGGTGGCATGAGCCCCAGAGAGGTGGCATGAGGCAGCAGCCGCAGCTCCTCCTTCCCAGGGAGCGCCGTGCCAGCGCCGGGAGCAGCACTGTGGGAACGGCCACGGGGCAGCTCCGCGGGCACCCCAAAAGCCTCGGGAGCTCCTGCCCTGCCCTGCCTCATCCCAGCTGCTCCCGGAGATGCCAAACGAGGCCCCAGCCGCCGAGGAGAGGGCGTTCTCCTGCGGATCACAGCAGAGCTGTGGCTTCAGGCCCAGCCCCGGTGCGGTGCGGGAGGAGGCTGCCAGACGATGGCTTGGAACGATCCCGGTTCTCCGCCAGGGAATATTCATCCAGGATCCCTTCCCGGGTTGATAGCAACTCTCTCATGGCTGATCAAAGCAGCAGAGCTCGGCCTCCCACCGCTCTCTAGCTCGGGGCCAGTTTCAGCAGGGGCTGGGCGAGTGCTCCCTGGGCAGCGTGGCTGGGCCAGCTGGGCCAGCTCCTGGCGTTGTGGTGGCTCCCAGGTGCTCCTTCATCTCCCACGGCATCAGGGCTGCTCCTCCCGCTGCTGCTGGGCTGGGTGGGAGCACCTGGAGATGCTGTTCTGCTCCGTCCATGCCTGCCTTGGCTTGTCCTGCCAGGTTCCCATGATGGGACACGTCCTGGGCACTGTGGCCACCTCCTCCTGCTCTTCCTGCAGCCTGGATTTGGGCTGGGAGGTGTCAGCCCTCGGCCCTCGCCTCAGATGCTCCTCAGGCAGGTGGTGATGGCGGTGTCACCCCTCATGTCCTGCGTGGGACACTTTAGGGGGCTCCAGGAAGGGTTTTTCCTTGTCTGAGGGACAGAGATTGAGGAGGAAATTTGGTGATGGAGATGCTGCTGGGAAGAGACCCCCGCTGTGCGTGGGGGGTTTCAGTGGGGTGGGAATGGGCCCTGGGCTGATCTGGCATCTGGAGGAGGTTTCTGCATGGGAGAACTTAGAGTCTCTTCCAGGGGTCTGTAATGGAGCTGGAGAGGGACTGGGGACAAGGGCTGGAGGGACAGGACACAGGGAATGGCTTCCCATGGCAGAGGGCAGGGATGGATGGGATATTGGGAAGGAATTGTTCCCTGGGAGGGTGGGGAGGGCTGGGCTGGAATTCCCAGAGCAGCTGTGGCTGCCCCTGGATCCCTGGCAGTGCCCAAGGCCAGGCTGGACAGGGCTTGGAGCAGCCTGGGACAGCGGAATGTGTCCCTGCCCACGACAGGGGGTGGCACTGGGTGATCTCTAAGGTCCCTTCCCACCCCGCGATGTTTCCATGCTCAGCACAGCTCTGCCCCGCTGCTCCCGGGGGGGATTTGAGCACCAGCAGCTTCCCGGGAGCCCCAACACCCCCGGGGGCCTTGCCGAGGGGACCTGTCCCTGTCCCGGTGTCCCTGTCCCGGTGTCCCTGTCCCGGTGTCCCTGCCCTGTCCCGGTGTCCCTGTCGTGTCCCTGTCCCGGTGTCCCTGCCCTGTCCCGCTGTCCCTGTCGTGTCCCTGTCCCGGTGTCCCTGCCCTGTCCCGGTGTCCCTGTCGTGCCCCTATCCCGATGTCCCTGCCCTATCCCGGTGTCCCTGCCCTATCCCGGTGTCCCTGTCCCTATCCCGGTGTCCCTGTCCCGATGTCCCTGCCCCGGTGTCCCTGCCCTGTCCCGATGTCCCTGTCCCTATCCCGGTGTCCCTGTCGTGTCCCTGTCGTGTCCCTGTCCCGGTGTCCCTGTCCCTATCCCGATGTCCCTGCCCTATCCCGGTGTCCCTGTCCCTGTCCCGGTGTCCGTGTCCCTGTCCCTGTCCCGGTGTCCCTGTCCCTATCCCGATGTCCCTGCCCTATCCCGGTGTCCCTGTCCCTGTCCCGGTGTCCCTGTCCCGGTGTCCCTGCCCTGTCCCGCTGTCCCTGTCCCTATCCCGATGTCCCTGCCCTATCCCGGTGTCCCTGTCCCTATCCCGGTGTCCCTGTCCCTGTCCCGGTGTCCCTGTCCCGGTGTCCCTGCCCTGTCCCGCTGTCCCTGTCCCTATCCCGATGTCCCTGCCCTATCCCGGTGTCCCTGTCCCTATCCCGGTGTCCCTGTCCCTGTCCCGGTGTCCCTGTCCCTATCCCGGTGTCCCTATCCCGGTGTCCCTGTCCCGGTGTCCCTGTCCCTATCCCGGTGTCCCTATCCCGGTGTCCCTATCCCGGTGTCCCCATCGTGTCCCTGTCCCTTCCCTGTCCTCCCCCGGCCACCGCTCCCCCCCCCCCCCCGCTGTGACGTCACCGCCCCGGCGCGCTGAGCTCACGCGCTATTTGCATACCGCCATTTGCATTCCCTCATTTCCATAGGGCGCAGCCAATGGAACGCCGCGCGCGCCGTGACGTCACACCAGACGCCCTATATAAGCCGTGCGCCGAGCCGGCGGCGCAGACCGAGCGCCGCGGAGCTGCCGAGACGTCCTTGGTGTCCTTCCCCCGTCCCCGCCGGGATGAGCCACCGCCACAGCCACCGCCGCGGCCCCCGGGCCGACATGGTGCCCGAGATCGCCGCCGCCGTGGGCTTCGTGTCCGGCCTGCTGCGGACGCGGGGCTGCGTCAGCGAGCAGCAGCTGCAGGTGTTCAGCGGGGCGCTGCGGGAGGCGCTCACAGGTGAGCTTTGGGGAAGGAGAAGCGACGCGACACAAACCCACTGCTGCCCGGACTCTTCTGGAGCCCTCGGGACCGGGCGCCTGCTGGTGTCCCTCTCGAGTGCCCCCCGTGTGCCTTCCGGGACCTGCTGTGTCCCCCGTGTGCTTTCCGGGACCTGGTGTCCCTCCCGAGTGCCTTCCGGGACCTGGTGTCCCTCCCGAGTGCCCCCCGTGTGCTTTCCGGGACCTGATGTCCCTCTCGAGTGCCTTCCGGGACCTGATGTCCCTCCCGAGTGCCCCCCGTGTGCTTTCCAGGACCTGATGTCCCTCCCGAGTGCCTTCCGGGACCTGATGTCCCTCCCGAGTGCCCCCCGTGTGCTTTCCAGGACCTGGTGTGTCTCCCGTGTGCCTTTCGGGACCTGGTGTCCCTCCCGAGTGTCCCCCGTGTTGTTCCCGGAACCTGCTGTCCTTCCTTGGTGCCCCTGTGTCTCTCCCGGGAGCTGCTGTCCCTCCCGAGTGCCCTCTGTGTTCCTTCCAGGACCTCGTGTCCCCTCCCCGTGTCGCTCCCGGGACGTGCTGTGCCCTCCCGGTGTTCCCCGTGGCGCTCCCGGGACCTGGCGTCCTTCCCGGGTGCCTCCCGTGTTCCTTCCAGGACCTGGTGTCCCTCCCGTGTCCCCTCCTGGGACCTGCTGTCCCCTCCCCGAGTGCCCCCAATGGCACTCCCGAGTCCCCATGTCCCTCCCAGGTAGCCCCGATGTTCCTTCCAGGACCTGGTGTCCCTCCCGGGGTGCTCCCCGGTGTCCCCTCGGCTCGGACACCCCTCGGGGCTCTCCGGTGCCACCCGGCTGTGTCTCTTTGTGCCTTTGTGTGTCCCCCGGAGTCCCCGTGGGCACTGGCAGGATCCCCCCGTGTCCCAGCGGGGCCGTGGGTGAAGCTGCCTCATTCCGGGACCCCACAGATGATCCCAATGCCACTCCCAGGCCACTCGTGTGCCCCATCCCCGTGTCACCGGCGCCTGGCACTCCCTCCCCGGGGCTGGGCAGGATCTGGGTGGTTCAGGGGTCCCTCCCAGCCCAGCCTGGCCCGGCCCGGGGTTGTTATCAGCCGCGCCGAGGGATGGTTGGGTTGCGATAAGGAGTGGCAAAGTGCTCCTGAGCTCAGGGAACGGCCTGGCTGTGGGACGGGGTGGCTTTGGGGTGGGCGATACCGTATCTGCCCCAGCCACCCCAGCGTCCTGCCGGGGATTTTTGGGGCGAAAGGGCAGGCAGTGACTGAGCAGACGAGCCCTGGGCTCCGGAGCCACCTTGGAAATGGGATTTGGGATCGGCAGGACCCAAGTGCCCTGCCGGGGATTTTTGGGGCGAAAGGGCAGGCAGTGACTGAGCAGACGAGCCCTGGGCTCCGGAGCCACCTTGGAAACGGGATTTGGGATTAACAGAACACAAGTGTCCTGCCGGGGATTTTTGGGGCGAAAGGGCAGGCAGTGACCGAGCAGACGAGCCCTGGGCTCTGGAGCCACCTTGGAAACGAGATTTGGGATTAACAGGACCCGAGCCCTGCTCTCACGGCTCTCCCCTTCCCTTGCAGAGCACTACAAACACCACTGGTTCCCCGAGAAACCCTTCAAAGGCTCCGGGTACCGCTGCATCCGCATCAACCACAAAATGGACCCCATCATCAGCAAGGCCGCGAGCCAGATCGGACTGAGCCTGCCGCAGCTCTACCAACTCCTGCCCAGCGAGCTCACGCTCTGGGTGGATCCCTACGAGGTCTCCTACCGCATCGGAGAGGACGGATCCATCTGCGTCTTGTACGAGGCCGCGGCCACCAAAGCCCCCAGCTCCTACGGGATGCTCACCTGCAAGAACCAGATGATGCTGGGCCGCACCAGCCCTTCCAAAAACTACATCATGACTGTCTCCAGCTAAAAAAAAAAAAACCACAAACACCACGAATCTCCTCTTTTGTCCTTACACTGCCAAGACACAGGCTACTGTAATACCTCAAGCTGAGGATTTATTTTTAAGATGAAGAGCTATATTTATATTTTTTAAAAAAAAACCTCCAGAAAATCCAAAATTAAAATAGCGGGCGCCGTTCTGACCCGAAGGCGGTGCCCTCAGGTGCCTTTTCTAAAGCTGTTGCAAGCTTGTGAGTTTTTTTTTTTTTGTTGTTATTTTTTTTTAAAATTGTGAAGCCGAGATCTACCTAATTTAGTGTTGGATGGCAATTTCGGGGCTGGCTTTGCTCACTTGAGCATCCTGGAGTGGGGAATGAGGGGGGAAAAGCCAGGCTGGGATGTCACCTTGTCACCATCCTGCTCCCCACCATTCCTGCTGCACCTCCCAGTGTTGCAGTAGGGCTGGGGAAGGGATGGAGGTGCTGCATTTCCCCTCCCTGGCTGCTCTGACCTCTCCAGGACCTGGATTTGGTGTTGGGGGAGCCTCGCCTCGGGGCTGGGTGACCCTGGGGACATTGGGGTCTCTCTCCTGGACCTGCTCTGTGAGTGCTGCAGCTCTGCTCTGCCCCACCGCCTGCTCAGGGCCTGTCCCCAACCCCTCCGTGTCCCTGCCAGGGCCACCTGGGCCGTAGGACAGGCAGAGATGCCCTGGGGGTGCCCAGATGTCCCCAGGGTGGCACTGAGGGGCTGTCCCCGGTGCCCCCAGCTGTCACCCACACCCCGAGCAGGGTGTCCCAAACCCCACACCAGCTGTGAATTCCAAAGCTTTTCTGCTCTCAGGGGCTCAGACCTCAGCCCTGGTGGCCTCTCTGTGCTCCTTGTGCCTGATCCTGACGCTGTCACCTCCTCTGCCACCTCCTCCCATGTCCCTTCTCCGGAAGAGCCGAATCCTTGTCCTGCAGAGGTGTGACACCCCCATTTTGCTGCCCTTTCAGATCAGCACTTTTTGGGGGGTCTCTCCCTGCTCTGCGTGGGATATTTGGGTATTTTGGTGTCCTGACGTTGTTTTCAAAGCCACAGCACTTCCCCCTCCCCCCTCGGAAAAGGGATTTGGGTCCCATCTCTCGGTACAGAAATTTGCACAGTTTAATTCTGCCTCTGCGCTCTGCCTGTTCCACCAAATCTCCTTTTGCACTCCCAGCGTTCAGGGGAGGCTCTGCCCGGCTCGAGTTTGGGATTTGGCCTTTAAACCCCGAATTTGGTGGCCCTAAACTCCCCCAGCCTGTCGGGAAGGAGCTTTTCCTGGGATATTCCACCTCCACTGCCTTTTTACCAGGGAGAAGATCGGGGCACGGAGTGGTTGTTTGTAGCAAAACTTTCCGGATTTTTCTCTCAGCACGCTTTGAACCTTCCTCCTTTTTCTGGCAAAACTTCTCGCCCAGCCTGTGATGATTCAAGTTCTCAGACATTTGTGCAATAGATTTCCAAATCCTGGGCGCTCTGGAAGAGGAAGGAAGCTCCCACCTGGTTCTTTGATATATTCAATAATCCAGCCCAGCAACCCAGCCCTGACTACTAAAATTCAATTTTTTTTTTTTGCAAGCTTCAAACCATCAAGTCCAGAACTGGAAAATCAGCCTCGATTCTTAAATGCTTTTTTTTTTTTAAATGTCAGGTGGTTGTTGTTTGTGCTCGAGGAGCCAGAGCAGAGTCTGGAGTTGCCTCACTTCCCTCTTCACTCGAATTTCTCACGTCAGCAAAGCAGAAATGAAAAAAAAAACGAAGCACTGGGGGCTTTTCCTGAGGTGAACTTGTGCAATAGGTGACCTCACCCAGAGGGGAGTGCCTGGCAACGTCCAAAAAAAAAAAAAAAAAACAAATTCTCTTTTCCAGGAAAAGGGATCTCGGTGCTTTTATTTTGGGAGTCCTCACTTAACCTGCCTATGATGGGAACTGCACCCGGGAGGAGCTCGGTGCTCCTGGGCTGGACGGGGAGGTTCCTGAAGGCTGGAATTTGGGCAGGATCAAAGCAGCCTTGAAGATTTCCACCCCTCCCTCTCCCCGGAGAAGTTTTTCCCCGAATTTCCCACCAAAGGAATACCCCAGAACCAAACCAGCCTCATTCTCCTCGCCCCCAGGGGTGGAGGAGCCTCATGTGAAAAGTGTATTTTTTTTTTTTTTTTTTTAGCTTCAAAACCAACCAAATTTGGGTAGGATCGACTTCTCTCTCGTAGCTGGTGACACAAAAAAGCTGTGAATTCCTCTGCTCTGTTGCCTTTTGCCTCCAAGCCTGATGCTCGCCTGAGTGATGTGGATTTGTGGATTTTGAGACAGTGTCTTTTGAGGGGATTTCTCTCTTTTCTTTTTCTTTTTTTTTTTTTTTTAATTTTAACCAAGCTGGACTGTTGAACGGGACCTGCTTTTTCTTTTTTTTTTTTTTTTTCCTTTTTTTCCCTTCATTTATTTAGTGAAAATGGTCGGAATTCTGTGAGGAATTGGAGGAGGGAGTGGCTGGTTCCTGATGTACAGTAGTGTTTTATACCCGGAGTGTACAGATCCTTCGCCAGACCGATGCTTTTGTTACTTTAATAAAAATGTAGCATTGTCACCCAGCCTGCCTCCTTCCTGAGGGGTTTGGGGTTGGGATTTCAGCCCAAACCCCGCGCTGGGAGCGCTCCGGGGGTGATTTTGAATTTGAAATTTGATTTCCGGCTGCGTCACCGAGGAGGTTCAGCAAAAAGCTGCTGAGTCAACGCTGATGACTCCAAGCCTTTGGCCTTCCAAATTCCAGGAATTCGGGCTGGGAATGGCTCTGGTGACTCAGGGAAGGCTGGGGGTGTCCTGCCCTTCTCCTTCCCGGGGTTCTGGGGGTGGGGAGTGGGGAAATGTTGTGTCCTGGAGTCAGATCGCTGATCCTGGGAACATCTTCAGGGATTTGGGGGAAAAAGGGAGCGAGGATGGAGCTCCTGGTGAGGATTCCCTGTGCCCTCCGTCCTCCCGGGGGACTTTAGGTAGGATGGGGAGGAAGGTGAGGGATCACAGAGTCGGGACTTTGGGGAGGAAGGTGAGGGGTCCCAGGGCAGGATGGGCAGGAAGGTGAGGGATCCCACGGTTGGGACTTTGGGGAGGAGGGTGAGGGATCCCAGGGCTGGGAATTGGGGGAGGAAGGTGAGGGATCCCACGGTTGGGACTTTGGGACTTTAGGGAGGAAGGTGAGGGATCCCAGGGCTGGGAACCTTGGGACTTTGGGGAGGAAGGTGAGGGATCCCAGGGTTGGCACTTTAGGGAGGAGGGTGAGGGATCCCAGGGCAGGATGGGCAGGAAGGTGAGGGATCCCAGGGCAGGAAGGTGAGGAAGGTGAGGGGTCACAGCGCTGGGACTTTGGGGAGGAAGGTGAGGGGTCACAGCGCTGGGACTTTGGGCAGGATGGGGAGGAGGCTCGGCTTTGTCACCGTCGGGGCTGAGTCACAGCAGATCTGCTCTCGGTGGGTGAAAAACAGAGCTGTGACCTCCTCCCAGAGCCTCCTCGGCTCACTTTGTGCTGACTGCGGCCCAAAATTCCCTTTTTTTATGGAATTCGGGAGGGTTTCCTTCACCCGCCAGGCTCCCTGTGCCCACCCCTGGAGTGGAGCTCGCCCAGCCCTGCTCCCCTCTCACCCCGGAGGGCACAAAGCAGCTCCTCCTGCTTTTCCAGGAGGAGGAGGAGGAGGAGGAGGAGGAGGAGCTCCTCCCGCCTCCTCCTCGGCGAGGAAAACAATCCGTGGGTGGATTTGGGTGCTGGCTCGAAGCCTCTCCTCTTTTCTGAGCTCAGCCCTTCATTAGTTCCCATCACCGCACCCAAATTCCTGCTTGCGCAACAGGGCTGGGGGTGGGACTGGCTCACCTGCGGTGTCACCAGGCTTCAAAGGCTCGGGGATGTCACCTGATGGTGGCTTTTTGTCCCTCCGCCCTCCCAGCTCCAGCCCGAGCTGCATTCCGGGCTCCCGGCCCGTTCCCAGGCTGGAGCGCTGACGCAGACGCAATTAAAAATGGGTAAAAGGGTTTTATTTTGGTTTTTTTTAATTGGATCTTAGGGGCACGGCTCTTCAAAAGCTGAACACGCCGAGATTCACACGCTTTGTGTAATGTGTATACAATTTTATGGACTTTATAAATCAATATATTCGTCTAAAATCCCCCAGTAATACTTAATAAATGAAGTAATTATCCCCCTATTCTAATTACCCCCCCATAAATGAGGCTAGAGCTCAGTTTACAAAATACGTTCTTGAGTTTTGACGTAGTTCAGGCCTCTCTTGCCTCTTGTTGCGAATATTTGGTTTTTCTGCCTTGCAGGACCCCAAAACTAAGCGAAAAATCAGACTGCCAAAATTACAAGCACGGGGGCTTAAGGGTTAAAAAGTGTACAAAGGGTAAAATATAGAAAATAGAAAAAAATAGAAAATATAAAAAGGGTATAAAAACATATAGAAGGGTATATAAAAAGGCAAAAAAATCATCAGGCGTCAGGAGCAGGCCCTGACCCGTGGCTGGCATTTGGGGCCAAGATCTCCCCAAATTTGGGTTGCAGATAAAAATACATCTCTGACACCATGGCGAGGGCGAGGAGTCAGCACAGCCCGATCCTCCCCCTCTGACGGAGCTGCTATTTTTATTCTCCTCGTCATTTTTGTTCTGGTAGGATCGGGATACCTGGGCTGGGGGAGCTGGGGGGGTTTCTCAGCCCCCCCAAATCCTTTCCAGGCTGCCCAAAATCCACAGGATTCCCCCCTAAGGGAATGTGGGGGACATGGACACCCTCGGAGCAGCTCTGGAAAAGACTCAAAGTGGCCAAATCCACCTGTTGATAACTGGGTTTGTTTGTTTTCCCACTGCTGGCATTATTTATTTATTTATTTTTTTTTTCCCCATCCAGGCAGGGCAGGGAAGTGCCCAGTTCAGGAGCTGGGTCAGGGCTGTAATCAGAGATCCGAGTGTTGCATAAAGGAGACTTTGCCTTTGATGTGTCCTCAGCCCTGAGCCTGGCGGAGCTGCCTGGGCTTACAACTCCTTCCTGGGATCTCTCTGGAGAGAGAAATGCAGAGAAACTGAGGATTTCAATCCTGAGATTGTCCCTCCGTGTGAATCCTAAAAACCAGGATCCCCCTGGAGAGAAGAATCCAGCGGAATCCAGGATTTCAATTCAGGGATTGACCCTCTATGTGAATCCTACCTAAAAACCAGGATCCCCCTGGAGAGAGGAACCCAAGGGAATCGAGGATTTCAATCCCGAGATTGTCTCTCTGTGTGAATCCTAAAAACCAGGATCCCCCTGGAGAGAGGAATCCAGAGAAACTGAGGATTTCAATCCCGAGATTGTCCCTCCGTGTGAATCCTAAAAACCAGGATCCCCCTGGAGAGAGCCCAGGGGAATCGAGGATTTCAATCCAGAGATTGTCCCTCTCTGGGTAAATCCTAAAAACCAGGATCCTTCCTTCCTGGTAGCCCCCTGGAGAGAGGAATCCAGAGAAATTGAGGATTTCAATCCCGAGATTGTCCCTCTGTGTGAATCCTAAAAACCAGGATCCCCCTGGAGAGAAGAATCCAGCGGAATCCAGGATTTCAATTCAGGGATTGACCCTCTATGTGAATCCTACCTAAAAACCAGGATCGCCCTGGAGAGAGGAACCCAAGGGAATCGAGGATTTCAATCCCGAGATTGTCCCTCTGTGTGAATCCTACCTAAAGCCCAGGACCCCCTGCCTCCGGGAGGGTTTTCCTCCACATTTATTTGATTGTTAGGGGATTCTTGCCCCCATTTTGGGGTCCCTCGAACAGAAATGGGGCGTTTCTCACTCCCCCAGCAGCGCTCAGGATGTGAACGCACTCCTTTGGTTTGATTTCTGCCCTTCCCACCCCAAGGATGGCCTCAGAAGGGAGGAAAATGGGGACAGCGATGTCACTGCACTTTGGGGGCTCAGAGGGGAGGAAAATGAGTGGGGACAGCGATGTCACTGCACTTTGGGGGCTCAGAAGGGAGGCAGGGAGTGGGGACAGCGATGTCACCGCACTTTGGGGTCCCAGAAGGGAGGAAAATGGGGACAGCAATGTCACTGCACTTTGGGGGCTCAGAAGGGAGGAAAATGAGTGGGGACAGCGATGTCACTGCACTTTGGGGCCTCAGAAGGGAGGAAAATGTGTGGGGACAGCGATGTCACCGCACTTTGGGGCTCCCCAGCTGCAGCTGGAGGAGGGACAGAAGCGAAACCGAGCGCCCTGAGCCTCCCCCCGGCTCGGGGCTCCTCCAGGTGTTTCCTGCCCTCGTGTTTTGCCCCCGGGGCCGCGGGCACGGAGGGCGTTCTGGGCTCGGCCGCGGCCAATCCGCTCCTGTATCTGGGGAGACTCAGCCCAGCCCAGCCCAGCCCCATTCCCATCCCCGGGGTGCTCCAGAGCTCGGAGGAGCTTCCCAGGATCTCCAGAGCTGCAGGAATTCTGCCGACACGTGGCCCGGCAACGGGGAGGTGCTCTGTGGCTTTTGGAGGGGTTGGTGCCGTGCCGAGCCGAGCCGAGCCCGCGGCACTCGGGGCTGGAGCTGCTGCCGGTGCTGGGAGCCTCGGGCACGGCAAATTCCAGCGTTCCCGGTGTTTGCTGCCGGTGTGGAGCCATCGGGGCTGGGCCGAGCGCTTCCCGAGCCTACTCAGGACTGGGCCGAGTCCTCCCGAATCCCCTCGGGACTGGGCCGAGTCCTTCCGAACCCCCTCGGGGCTGGGCCGAGCTCTTCCGAACCCCCTCGGGGCTGGGCCGAGCTCTTCCGAACCCCCTCGGGGCTGGGCCGAGCTCTTCCGAACCCCCTCGGGGCTGGGCCGAGCTCTTCCGAACCCCCTCGGGGCTTCCCGAGCCCACTCGGGGCTGGGCCGAGCCGTTCCGAGCCAACTCGGGACTGGGCCGAGCTATTCCCGAGACCGCTCGGGACTGGGCTGAGCTCTTCCGAGCCCCCTCGGGGCCGAACCGAGCTCTTCCGAACCTCCTCGGGCTCAGCCGAACCCCCTCGGGGCCGGGCCGGGCTCTTCCAGAAACCCTCAGGACTGGGCCGAGCCCTTCCCGAGCCCTTCCCGAGCCCCCTCGGGGCTGGGCCGAGCCCTTCCCGAGCCCTTCCCGAGCCCCCTCGGGGCTGGGCCGAGCCCTTCCCGAGCGCTTCCAGAGACCCTCGGGGCTGGGCCGAGCCCTTCCCGCGCCCCCTCAGGGCTGACCCAAGCTCTTCCCGAGCCCCCAGGGCACCGGGATGGGGTCTGGGTTGGCACCCGCGCTGCTGTAGGATCTGCCCTGGGATGGCAGAGCGATTCCCGGCTCCTGCTGGGCATTCCTCTCCCTCCCCTTCCCCGATCCAGCTCTCTGCCCTCCACCTCCACCTGGACAAGGGCCCAGGCCTCGACCCCTCCCCAGCCGTGAGCGCTCTCCTCTCCTTCTCCCACCTCCCGGAGCATCCCAACCTCCTCCCACCCCAAAAACCGGCACCGGGGAGAAAGCACCGCCGCGCCCTCCCCATCCTCGCTAAAACGCGAGCCACCTGATGGAAAAAAAACAACCCTTCTTTCCTCCCGGAAAGGTCACGGGCAGATGCAGCGCCGCTCGCCCACTCTCCTCCCCCGCAGGGAGCGGCGGCGGCGCTTGGAGAGGCTCCAGCGGCAGATGGGGCCGCGGCTGTGCCCAGCGCCGGCTGCAAAAAGGGAAAAATTCCCCCCCAGGACCATCCCAGGAGCCGCCGGCAGCTCCAGCCCCAGCCCCGGCTCCGCTCCCTGCCGGCTTTGGGGCGGGAGCAGCCGCGGGGTGGGCGCTGCGTGGGATTCGGGTTGTTTAAAATGGAATAGGAAGGGGGAAAGGGTCCCCAGACGGGGGGTACGGGTCCCCAAAGAGGGGTTGGGGGTCTCCAAAGAGGGGTGGGGGGCTCCAAAGAGGAGTGGGGGTCCCCGAAGAGGGGTTGGGGGTCTCCAAAGAGGGGTGGGGGTCTCCAAAGAGGGGTTGGGGGGCTCCAAAGAGGGGTTGGGGGTCCCCAAAGAGGGGTGGGGGGCTCCAAAGAGGGGTTGGGGGTCCCCAAAGAGGGATGGGGGGCTCCAAAGAGGGGCTGCTGCTGCCCCTCCCAACCCTGGGAACAGCTGGGCACCCTGGGAGAGGTCGTCCCCCGGCTCGACTGGGGCGCACTGGGGTCCGGAGAGGGACACCCCACCTTGGCCCTGCGGTGGGCCCCACATCGCCCCACTCCTGGGGTGTCACCCCGGGGGTCCCGACCACCGCCCGCGGCTGGGCCAGATGGGACAGGAGCCGCTTCAGCTGCTGTTTTGTTTCCCCCTGAGCATCCCATGGGGACAGCCAGCCCCATCCCCACCGCGGCCCCATCCCCATCCCACCCCGGCCCCATCCCCACCCCATCCCCATCCTCACCGCGGCCCCATCCCCATCCTCACCCCGGCCCCATCCCCATCCCCATCCCCATCCCCATCCCCATCCCCATCCCCACCCCGGCCCCATCCCCATCCCCACCGCGGCCCCATCCCCACCCCACAGCCGCTGCTCCCGGGCTGGGGCCGCTCCAACGCCCCCATTTATGACCCGGAGGGGATAAAAAGGGTCTTGTTGGCGGCAGCGAGCAACTGGTGCGCGGGGACAACTGTTGCCATCTGTCTGTGGCGCGGGGGGGACCGCGGCGGGGCCGAGGTTTTGTTTCTCCTTTCATGCACCACTAAACTTTGCACCTTTTGTTTGGCAGGGAAGGGCTGCGAGCCGCGGGAGAGAGGCCTCGGTGCCGCACGGGTCAGGGCAGAGCCCGCCCGGCCCCGCGGGCTGGGGAGGGGTTGGATTCGGTGTTAGAATGGAATTGGTGGTGGTGTTGGAGGGGCTGAGCCCCCTCGTGCCACCCGTGCTCAGCCCCGGGGGGTGCTGGATGTGTCCTTGTCACAGCTGCTGGTGCTGGGTGGCCTTGGGGTGACAGCCCTCAATCCCAAAGGGTGCTGGGCCCTTGTCCCCAAGAGATGCTGGGGCTCTGTCCCCAAGGGGTGCTGTGCCCTCATCCCCAAGGGGGGCTGGGCCCTTGTCCCCAAAGGATGCTGTGCCTTTGTCCCCAAGACACACTGAGGACAGTGGGATCCCTCTGTCCCCAAGGGATGCTGTGCCCGTGTCTCCAAGAGACACTGTGTCCCTTGTCCCCAAGGGACGTGGTGTTCCCATTTCCAAGGACATCATGTCCCTTGTCTCCAAGGGACACTGTGCTCCTGTCCCCAAGTGATGCTGTGTCCCCATCCCCAGGGGACACCATGTCCCCTGTCCCCAAGTGATGCTGTGCTCTTGTCCCCAAGGGATGCTGTTCCCACATATCCAAGGGATGCTGTGCCCCTGTCCCCAAGGGACACCATGTCCCCTGTCCCCACGGAATGTTGTTCCCACATCTCCAAGGAATCCTGTGCCCCCATTCCCAAGGGCCATCATGTCCCCTGTCCCTAAAGGATGCCGTGCCCCCATCCCTGAGACCCCCACACGCAGTGGGGTGGATTCCCTGCCCGGGCCAGTTTTCCCCTGGGGTGGGAATCAGAGCCTGGGGCAGGTCCCAGCTGGAGATTTTGGAGCTTCCCTCGGCATGTCCTTCCCCCGGGCCCGGGGCTGGGGTCTGGGATGGACCCCTGTGCCCCATGGAGCACATTCCCATCTCCAGGGAACGCCACAGGGACTCCCCTCTGTGCCATGTCCCCAGCCGGTGACACCCAGGAGGGTCCTGGGGGACACACCCAGACACCACAGGTGGCATTCGAGGTGCTCTGTGTCCCTTCTGCCTTCCTCCCTTGCCCCAAAGCTGCGGAGAATCCCTAAATCCCTGCCAGCCTCGTCTGGAAGGCAGCCAGGGCAGGATTTGGGGTGACACTGGGGTCCCCAGCATCGTGTCGGGATGTTCTGGGGCATCCAAACACCCTGGCACCTGTCCCGTGCCCTCTGCGAGGGCATCCCTGTGCCTGGCACGGCCGGGATGGGCCAGCTCCTGGTGTCATTTGTGGGGAGACACCACCCCCGCGCGAGTGCCACACCCGCCCCTGTGGGGACATCCAGGAAATGTCACCATCCCCCAGCCCAGGCGCTCCCAGCTGCCAGACGGAGGGCGAGGCTCCTTCCCCCTTTTCCCGGGGAGTTTGTTCCCATCTTGGCCCGGGATAAACCAGGGCTGGAGCGGAGCAGCTGCCGCCGCTGGCTCGGGCGCTGTTTTTGGGATTAAAGGCCGGATTGGGGTGGGACATAGCTCTGGGGCTCCCTCGAGGCTCGTCCCCCCTTCCCAAGCCCCTGGGGGGATCCCACAGAGGCGCTGCCCCACAAATTCCCCTCTGGGCAGGATTTTGGGGTGCAGCCATGGAGCTCTGCCCCAATATTCAGGCTAAGAATTCCCATTTCTCCCTTTTTTCCCCCCCTTGGTGAGGGGGTCAGCTCCATCCCAAGGCCACGCTCACGGATCGCACAGATTTGTGGTGTCAGAGCGATTCCCCTCCTAGCCCCACCCCAAAACCTCGGGGGGAGAAGGGCGATGCTGAGCCCGTGCCCCCCCAGCGGCTTTAGGGGCCTTCAGGGGGGCCACGCTGCCTTTTGGGGCAGAGACAAAGCCCGGCTTGGTATTTATGGCACGTGCGGAGGGAGCGTGGGGCGAGCGGGGCCGGGACAGATGGCGAGGGAACAAAGGGGCGGCGAGAATGGGAGCTGAACGGATCGGGAATTTCCTGCCCAAAGCTCTCCCCCACACCCCCAAAATGCTGCTGAGGGGGTGTGGGGGGTGTGGGGAGCAGGACATTCCCCAAGGTCCCCCCAAAAGTGTTCGGGATCTCAGAGGGGGGAGCTGTGCATTGTCCTAGAGGGGGTGGAGAGACCCAAAACCCCCAAATCCCAACTCCATTTTATTCCTGATGTGGGGCTGAACAGATCAGGAATTTAGTTCCCAAAGCTCTCCCCCGCACCCCCAAAATGCTGCTTGGGGGGTGAGGGGGGGTTTGGGGAGCAGGACATTCCCCATGGTCCCCCCAAAGCGTTTGGGATCTCCCAGAGAGACCCAAAACCCCAAAATCCCAACTCCATTTTCCTCCTGATGTGGGGCTGAGCAGATCAGGGATTTCCTGCCCAAATCTCTCCCCCACGCCCCCAAAATGCTGCTTAGGGGGTGAGGGGGGGGGTTTGGGGAGCAGGACATTCGCCATGGTTCCCCCAAAGCATTTGGGATCTCCCAGAGTGGGTGGAGAGACCCAAAGCCCCCAAATCCCATTGTGTGGAGAGACCCCAAACCCCCAAAATCCCAGCTCCCTTTTCCTCCTGATGTGGGGCTGAGCAGATCGGGAATTTCCTGCCCAAATCTCTCCCCCACACCCCCAAAACTCTTCTGGGGGGGTGTGGGGAGCAGGACACCTCCCCGTGGTCCCCCCAAAGCGTTTGGGATCTCCCAGAGTGGGTGGAGAGACCCAAAACCCCCAAATCCCATTGTGTGGAGAGACCCAAAACCCCCAAATCCCATTTGGGTGGAAAGACCCAAAACCCCCAAATCCTAACTCCATTTTCCTCCTGATGTGGGGCTGAGCAGATTGGGAATTTCCTGCCCAAATCTCTCCCATACACCCCCAAAACTCTTCTGGGGCGGTGTGGGGATCAGGACATCCCCCGTGGTCCCCCCAAAAGTGTTTGGGATCTCCCAGAGTGGATGCAGAGACCCCAAACCCCACAGCCCCACCCCATTTCGGAGCTGCAGGGACAGGGCCCCCACCTCTCCCAGGTTTGGGGTCCCTCTCCCCGGAACCTTTTCCCGCAGTTCCCTTACCGGATCCCGGCAGTTGATAATTAATAATCAACTTTAATTGCCGTCCCCACCCCCGGCGGGACCCACCCGTCCCTTGTCCCTTTGTCCCCTCAGGCCGGGAGAGATTTTTGGGGTTAAATCCGGGAAGAATGAGCAAAGGGGACAGCGGTGACACTTCCCTGAGCTCCTGTCCCCAATCCTGGGGGGTTCTCCCCATTCTGGATCCCTTCGGAATGAGGGGCGAGCTGATTTAATTTTTTTTTCCCCTTTTTTTCGCTTTTTTTGGGTGTTTCTCCTGAGGGAAATATTTTGGAGGAGTTGTTTTCCGAGAGAAATTTGCACTTCCTGAGGAAACATCCTGAAGGGAATGTTTACAAACAGTCTGGGAAGTGTCGGAGGCGGGGGAGGGAGGCTGCAAAAGGGGAAAAAACAAAAAAAAAAAAACCCAAAAAACTCCAAAAAAACCCAACAGAAAAAGGAAGGGATGAGGAGAATTAGCGAGGGGAAAGGTGGAGAGAAGGAGAGGTGGAATGTGGGGGTTTGGGGGAAAAGTGTGGGGGTTTTGGGGGAAAAATGTGGGAGTTTTGGGGGGGAAGATGTGGGGGTTTGGGGGGAAAAATGCATGGGGTTTTGGGGAAAAAATGTGGGAGTTTTGGGGAAAAAATGTGGGGGTTTGGGGGAAAAATGTGGGGGGATTTTGGGGGGAAAATGTGGGGGTTTGGGGGAAAGATCTGGGGGGTTGGGGGAAAAATGTGGGGGGGTTTTGGGGGGAAAATGTGGGGGTTTGGGGGAAAAATCTGAGGGTTTGGGGGGGAAAGATGTGGCGGTTTTGGGGGAAAAATGTGTGGGGTTTGGGGGAAAAATGTGGGGGGGCGTTGGGGGCAAAAATCTGGGGGTTTGGGGGAAAAATGTGGGGGAAAATGTGGGGGTTTGGGGGGAAAAATCTGGGGGTCTTGGGGGAAAATGTGTGAGTTTTGGGGAAATCCTTCTGGGGCACCCCTTAGGAACCGCTGGTTTTTGCCACCCCCACCCCAAGAGAGTCCTGGGGACAACCCCACAGCCCCAAAACGACTTTGGGGGTCTGCAGCTGCCGGCCCCCCCTGGAGGAACCCCCCAAAACCCCTCCAGGGGGGCTGGGCTTTGCTTGTTTGGGTCGGTTTGGGGTTTTTTTCCTTTCCCTGCTCCCTGGGTCCGCACAAAGCCCCGCACCGCCCCCTCCTCCTCCTCATTCCCGGTGGGATCCGGGGGCCCCCGAGGAGGAGGAGGAGGAGGAGGAGGAGGAAGGGGATGAGGAGGGGGGGCCGAGCCCCCGTTCCGCTCTTTTCCCACCACAACAAGGCAGGGATTGGGCGCCTGTGGGGCCAATGGGGACTCTCCCTGGATTTTGGGGTGGGGGAAGCCCTGACCCTCTGCCCCCCGCCTGGGGGAATTCAGGAATCCCCAGCCCTGCCTGGATCGGAGCTGCCGCTCCTGGGTTTTGTTGGCTTCTCCTCCTTCCCCTCCAGCCATTCCTGCTCGGATCCCCCCGAAAATTATGGGATTGGGACTCCATAAAAGCTCTCCCAACCCCTTTGGATCCAATCCTTTGGATTTGGGGACGGAGCGTGGACGTTCTGGGGCACAGAGCTGACCCGGGGTGAGGGGAGATGGGATTCGGCAAATCCTGGGGAGCAGACCCCAAACCTCGGGGATGTCGCTTGGGGTGGGGACAAGCAGGGCCACACCCAGTGACAGTCCCGGGGGTCTTGGGAAGTTGGGTGTGCGGTGGGACATGGAATGAGGGTCCTGGTGCCTCTGGGAGGGTTTGGATCTCAGCTTGGGATGGGTTTGGATCTCGGCTTGGGATGGGGTTTGGATCTTGGTGTGGGATGGGGTTTGGATCTCAGTGTGGGATGGGGTTTGGGTATTGGTGTGGGATGGCGTTTGGGTATTGGGCTGGAGTTTGGATCTCAGCTTGGGATGGGGTTTGGATCTCGGGATGGGTTTGGATCTCAATATGGGATGGGATTTGGATATTGGTGTGGTTTGGCGTTTGGATATTGGTGTGGGATGGGTTGGACCTCAGCTTGGGATGGGGTTTGGATCTCAGTATGGGGTGGGGTTTGGATCTCACTGTGGGATGGGGTTTGGATTTCGGCTTGGGATCGGTTTGGATCTCAATATGGGATGGGGTTTGGATATTGGGATGGGGTTTGGATATTGGGATGAGGTTTGGATATTGGTGTGGGATAGAATTTGGATCTTGGTGTGGGATGGGGTTTGGATTTCGGCTTGGGATGGGGTTTGGGTATTGGTGTGGGATGGGGTTTGGGTATTGGGATGGAGTTTGGATCTCAGCTTGGGCTGGGGTTTGGATTTCAGTGTGGTTTGAGGTTTGGATCTCACAGTGGAATGGGATTTGGATCTTGGTGTGGGATAAAGTTTGGATCTTGGGATGGGGTTTGGATTTCAGTGTGGTTTGGGGTTTGGATATTGGCGTGGGCTGGGGTTTGGATCTCAATATGGGATGGGGTTTGGATCTTGGTGTGGTTTGGGGTTTGGATATTGGGATGGGGTTTGGATATTGGGATGGGGTTTGGATCTCGGTGTGGTTTGGGGTTTGGATCTCGTTGTGGTTTGGGGTTTGGATATTGGTGTGGGCTGGGGTTTGGACATTTGGATGGGGTTTGGATATTGGTGTGGGCTGGGGTTTGGACATTTGGATGGGGTTTGGATATTGGGGTGGGATGGGGTTTGGATATTGGGATGGGGTTTGGCTGTGGAGTTTGGGATGAGGCAGTGATGAGGCTGTGGTTGTCCCTGTGCCACCCTGGGATGGGGAAATCCCAAAGGATTGGAGCAGGATCTTCCCAAAGGATCTTCCTGCCTCTCCTCCCTGCCTTCTCCACGAGCCTTGGGGGGAGCTTTGGGGCTGCTTTGGGGTTTTTGGAAGCCCCTCCTGCATCCCACAGAGTTCTGCAGGCTCTGCTTCCCAGCCTGGGAAATGGCACTTTCTGCTCTGCTCCATGTGAAAATCCTATTATTATTATTATTGTTATTATTATTATTGTTATTAATTTTTTTTTAAAGCATCCTCCAGCTCAGCTGTTAAAAACCCACAGGGACGGAGCCTGGGGAAGAAAAAACCCGTCCATGTTGATTCCTGATGTGGGGCTGAGCAGATTGGGAATGTCCTCCCCAAATCTCTCCCCCACACCCCCAAAATGCTGCTTAGGGGGTGAGGGGGGGAGTTTGGGGAGCAGGACATTCCCCAGGGTCCCCCAAAAAGTATTTGGGATCTCAGAGGGGGTGGAGAGACCCAAAACCCCAAATCCCAACTCCATTTTCCTCCTGATGTGAGGCTGAACAGATCAGGAATTTCCTCCCCAGATCTCTCCCCCACACCCCCAAAACTATTCTGGGGGCTGGGGGAAGGGGGGGGGTTGGGGAGCAGGACATTCCCCATGGTCCCCCCAAAATGTTTGCGATCTCCCAGAGAGACCCAAACCCCCCAAAATCCCAGCTCCATTTTCCTCCTGTTTTGGGACTGAACAGATCGGGAATTTCCTCCCCAAATCTCTCCCCCACAGCCCCAAAATGCTGCTTGGGGGGGTGTGGGGAGCAGGGAAATTCCCCATGGTCCCCCCAAAATGTTTGGGATCTCGGGGGGGTGGAGAGACCCAAAATCCCCAAATCCCATTTGTGTGGAGAGACCCAAAATCCCCCAGATCCCAACTCCATTTTCCTCCTGATGTGGGGCTGAACAGATTGGGAATTTCCTCCCCAAATCTCTTCCCTACACCCCCAAAATTCTGCTTGGGATCCCCAAAAGCATTTGGGATCTCAGAGGCGGTGGAGAGACCCCAAAACCCCAAATCCCAACTCCATTTTCCTCCCGTTTTGGGGCTGAACAGATCAGGATTTTCCTCCCCGAACCTCTCCCCCACACCCCCAAAACCCTTTGGGGGGCCGTGTAAACACCCGGAAAAAAACCCCAATGATTCCACCATCCCTCTAACACTTCCCCACGGATATTTTCCCCGCCCTAATTTATATAATTTATATAATTTATAATAATTTCCCGTTTTCCTTTTCCCGGGAAAGCTCCGTGCCATGCCGGGAACAGCCGCTAGACGGCAATTCCCGCCCGGAAAAAAATTTTGGTTGGAAAACCTCCCGGAGAGGAGGAGAGGCTGCGGCAGCCCCGGGACGCGCTGGCTGCAGGTGCGGGAAGGGTTTTATTGGAGGTTTTGGGGTTTACACTTCATGCTGGTGAAATTACAGAATTTTTAGGGTTTTTTTTTTCTTTTTTAAAATGCTCTGTGCATGCAGGAACAACGCGGAGGTGACAACCCCGGACAGGTCACCCCAAAGCTCGGCTGCCCCTCAAACTCAGCCGGGTGAGGGTCCGAGCTGCGCGGTTTGGGATTTTTTTTGGGGGGATTCCAACGTGCTGAGGGCGCGCGTGGATTTGGGGTTATTTTTGGGGTTTTAATTGGGATATTTGGCTGCCTGGGCATCCCTCCCTGAGCTCCTTCCTTGCCCAGCTCCGGGGGTGACAGCTCCGGGGGTGACAGTACAGGGGGTGGGGACAGCACCGGGAATTTCCCCATCCTGCCCTCATCCCTGGCTCTGGGAGGGAGATTTGGGACCCCCCCGTGACCAGGCTGTTCCCTGGGGGCTTCGCTCTGACCCCAGGGAAGGTTTGTCCCCTTTAGAGTTTGTTGCCTTTAAGGTTTGTCCCCTTAGGTTTTCTCCCCTATAGGGTTTGTCCCCTTTAGGGTTTGCTGCCTTTAGGGTTTCTCCCCTTTAAGATTTCTCCCCTTTAAGTTTTGTCCCCTTTAGGGTTTGTCCCCTTTAGGTTTTGTCTCCTTTAAAGTTTCTTTCCTTTAAGCTTTCTCTCCTTTAAAGTTCTCCCCTTTAGGGTTTGTCCCCTTTCCCCTTTAAAGTTTCTCCCCTTTAAGGTTTCTCTTTTTTAGGGTTTGTCCCCTTTAAGGTTTGTCCCCTTTAGGGTTTCTCTCCTTTAGGGTTTCTCTCCTTTAAAGTCTCTCCCCTTTAGGGTTTCTCCCCTTTAATGTTTGTCCACTTTAAGGTTTGTCCCCTTTAAAGTTTCTCCCCTTTAAAGTTTCTCCCCTTTAAGGTTTCTCTCCTTTAGGATTTCTCCCCTTTAAGGTTTTCCCCTTTAGGGTTTGTCCCCTTTAGGGTTTTCCCCTTTAAATCTTTTCCCCTTTAGGGTTTCTCCCCTTTAAGGTCTCTCCCCTTTAGGGTTTCTCCCCTTCAATTCTGGAGCAGGAGGCTGATGGAAAAGGGGAAAAGGAAGGGAAGGAGAGGATTTTCTCCTCCTCACCCACACCGAGCGATCCCCAGCCCGGAGATCTTTAACCCTTTTACTCCTGCACCTCCCAACCCCTTGGGATCCTCCCGGGGATCGCTGGCCAGGCCCAGGGGTTTGGATCCGGTTCTGGGATCAGGATTGGGATCAGATTTCCGAGGTGGGACTGACCCCAATCCAGAGGAGAAGGTGACAACAGCTCCGGCGCTTTCTGGGGTGGCGGTGGCGGGGTCAGAGCGGCATCAACACCACGATCCATCCCCGTTTTTGGGAAAAGGGCGAATTTCGGTAAAAACACTCCCATGGGAGCACCGTGACTGTGCTACTGCGAAGGCGATTCGGACGGAAGAGCGGAATTAGGGTGGGAACGAGGGGACCCCTGGGAATGAGGGAACCCTGGGAATGAGGGGCACGAATTAGGATGGGAACCTCTGGGAATGAGGGGCTCGAATTAGGATGGGAATGAGGGACCCCTGGGAATGAGGGGCATGAATTTGGGTCGGAACCCCTGGGAATGAGTGGCACAAATTAGGATGGGAACGAGGGGAAACCCTGGGAATGAGGGGTGCAAATTAGGATGGGAATGAGGGGACCCCTGGGAATGAGGGGCGTGAATTAAGATGGGAACCCCTGAAATGAGGGACTCGAATTTGGGTGGGAACGAGGGGACACCCTGGGAATGAGGGGCACGAATTAGGATGGGAATGAGGGGAATGAGGGGCGTGAATTTCGATGGGAACGAGGGGTCCCCTGGGAATGAGGGGCACAAATTAGGATGGGAACCCCTGGGAATGAGGGGCACGAATTAAGATGGGAACCCCGAAAGTGAGGGGCACGAATTAGGATGGGAACCCCTGGGAATGAATGGCACAAATTAGGATGGGAACGAGGGGAAACCCTGGGAATGAGGGGTGCGAATTTGGATGGGAATGAGGGGACCCCTGGGAATTAGGGGCACAAGTCCTGCGGTGGCGGAGGCCACTCAGATCTCGATGACGGTGGCCACTCAGATCTCGATGACGGTGGCCACTCAGATCTCGATGACAGTGGCCACTCAGATCTCGATGACGGTGGCCCGGCGCAGGCACAGCGGCGCGTCCGGGGGCACGGCGTTGCGCTTGATCTCGTTGCCGTCCAGCCGCAGCACCTGCAGCCGCGAGTAGTTCATGACGTCCACCACGGAGCAGAAGCTGCTGATGGAGAACTCTGGGAGCGAGAGGAGACGGAGAAATCAACCCCAGTAGGGCCGGTTTTGTGGGGTCAGGGTGGGAAATGCTCTGTGTGAGGGCAGGCAGGGAAAAAAAAAAATGGGAGTGTTCCAAATTAATGGGTTTTTCCTGGGAAGGAGAGGAGATGGAGTCGGATTCCCTACAACCTTCTCTATGGGTTGGTTGTAGGTCCCAATTTTATTATTGGGATTTTACAGGATCTGAGTTTTATGGGATCCAACTTTTAGGGGATCGGTGTGGGAAATGCTCTGCATGAGGGCAGGCGGGGGAAAAAAATGGGAAAATTCTAAATTCACTGATTTTTCCTTGGGAAGGAGAGGAGATGGAGTTGAGCTCCCTACAGCCTTCCCAATAGGTTGGTTGTAGGTCCCGATTTTATGATCAGGATTTTATGGGATCCAATTTTTCCAGGATCGGTGTAGGAAGCAGGCAGGCAGGGGAAAAAGATGGGAGAACCCCAAATTCACAGATTTTTGCTTGGAAGGAGAGGAGATGAACTCCCTACAGCCTTCCCAATAGGGCTGATTTTAGGGGATCTATGTGGGAAATTATCCATCCAGAGCAGGCAGGGGAAAAATAATGGGAGCACCCCAAATTAATGGATCTTTCCTTGGGAAGGAGAGGGGTTGGAGTTGGATTCCCTACAACCTTCCCTATAGGTTGGTTGTGGGTCCCGATTTTATGATCGGGATTTTACGAGATCCGAGTTTTACGGGATCCGACTTTTATGGGATCGGTGTGGGAAATGCTCTGTGCGAGGGCAGGCAGGGGAAAAAAATGGGAGCGCCCCAAAATCACTGATTTTTCCTGTGGGTTTGGGCTCAACCCCTCAAGCTGAAAGTGTTCCTGGAGCTCCCGAAGGAGCAGGAGGGTTTGTCCCTATCCCAGGGTTTGGAATCAGCGGCCTGGATGGGTGGAGTCGGATGGAAAATGTCGCTTTCCATCAGGATTTGCCTTTCCTGCCTCTTTTGGAGGCTTCCTGTGCCTCAGCCTCCGTCCCTTGGCCCCCCCGGCCACCGTGGGACCTCCGGGCAGTGTGTCCAGGACGGGAAATGTCCCTGTCCCCATCCCGGCCCCGCTCTGCTCCTCATCCGCCAGCGCCAGGCAGGCAAATTCCAGCCCAGCCTAGGCTGGAGATGGAACAAACTCCAAAATATTTTTTTTTTTTTTTTTCCGTGCAGGATTTAGGCCTAGAGGGCAGCAGAGCTCCAGGCCGGGACGCTGCTGGGAAAGGCAGTGGGATTTGGGGGGTCCGGGCTGGGATTGGGGGTCTGCCCCCACACAGGGGACCCTCGGAGGGTTGGGATGCTCCAGAGGGATTGGGGCCGCGCTCCTGGAGCTGCATCCCTGATCCTGGGGTGCTGTGAAGGGCAGCGAGGAGGAAGAGGAGGAGGAGGAGGAGGAGGAGGAGGAGGAAGAGGAGGAAGAGGACAGCAGCGGCTCCGCGGTGTTGGTTTGTTCGTGGGCAGCCGGCGGCAGCTCCGGCTTTGGAAAGCAAACATTTGGGAATCTGTTGCCGTGTCTGTGCTGCTGGCAGCTCCCGCTGCGGGGTTCTGTGTTTTCCCTGCAACAGCTGATGGCTGTGCTGACACTTTCCCGTTCCCATTCCCGTTCCCATTCCCATTCCCATTCCCCTTCCCGTTCCCATCCCCATCCCCATCCCCACCCCGGGATTCTACCCCTCCGGGTCTGGCAGGTGAGGGGAGCAAGGCTGGGTTTTTCCGGGAGGTTTTGCTCGGGGGTTTGTTTTTCCAGCCTGTTTTTATAAATAGCGGCCCCAGAACAATCTGTTCCCTTTTATTTATTTGTGTTTGGAGGGGAGGGAATGTCGGGCCTGGCAGGAGATTGGGATCGGAGCGCCGAGAGCTCCTGTGGGAAGGACGGACCCCTTGGCTGCAGGCTGGGGGCTTTGGGGGGCTTTGGGGAGCTTTGGGGGGCTTTGGGGATGTGGTGGGGCTGTGGAGGGGACAGAGAGGCTGTGCTGGCCCCGGGCCCTGGGGAATGTCCCTGTCCCCTGTGCTGACCCCGGGCCCTGGGGAATGTCCCTGTCCCTATGTGGGCCCTGGGTAATGTCCCTGTCCCCTGTGCTGACCCTGGGGAATGTCCCTGTCCCCTGTGCTGGCCCTAGGCCCTGGGGCTGTGCCATTGTGTGTCCCCAGCACGGCCTTGAGGACCTCTGCCCACAGCCGTGACCCCTCCTGAAGCCCCAGACCCCTCCCCAGGTGGTCACCCCCTGCTTTCTGCCACCCCCAACCCCGGGAGATGCTCAGGCTCCCGAGGAACACCCCAAAAACCCACAGCAGCGATCCCACAGGAGCATTCCAGGCTGGAACACCACACCTCCCACCCCCACCTCGATCAAAATCCTCCCCAATCCCAAAATCCCACCCCAGCCACTCCCCCAGGCCGTTCCCCGCGGGTTTTCCCCATTTCCCCTCTCACCGTCGATGCGGTTCCCCTGCAGGTAGAGGTTCTCCAGGTTGGTGTTGACGCGCGGGATCTTCTGGAGGCGGTTGTAGGACAGGTCCAGCTCCAGGATGCTGCTGCTGTTGAAGGCGTTGCTGGAGAGCCCTTGGTTGGTCAGGCCATTGTGGGACATCCTCACGTAGAGCAGCCGCGGCGACACCTGGAAATACTCGTCAGGAATGGCCTGGATGTAGTTGTACTCCATGTAGAGCTGCTCCAAGGACGCCGGGAGCCCGTCGGGAACCTTCCGGAGGTTGTTGTAGCTCAGGTCGGCCAAAATCAACGACTTGAGCCCCTTGAGGGACGCACCCATCTCGAAGATGAAGTTGTGGCTGAGGTAGAGCGCCGTGAGGTTCTCCAGCCCCTCCAGGGCGCTGGGCGGCACCTTGGAGATGTGGTTGTAGGAGAGGTGGAGCTCCCGCAGAGAGCGCGGCAGAGGGCTGGGCACCCGCGTCAGGTTGTTGTTGTTCATGTAGAGCCTCTCCAGCCGCCGCAGCTTCCCGAAAACCCTCTTGCCCATCCTCTCGCTGCCGATCTGGTTGTTGTGCAGCGCCAGCCACTCCAGCTCGGTGGCGTTGTCGAAGGCTCCCTCCTGGATGGAGGTCACCAGGTTGTTCTGGAAGTAGACGTACTTCATCCGCGACGGCACGAACGGGAGGTAGCGCAGGTTCCGCGCGTCGCAGTACATGGCCGACGAGAAGTTGGGGGGACAGTCACACTCCTGGGGACAGCGCCAGGGTGACGCCTGCTGCGGCTCCGGCTCCGGCTCCGGCTCCGTGTCGGGCCCCGAGGGGTAGGAGTAGGCGTACGGGGCGCTCTCCTCCTCGTAGTAGGGCACGTAGTTGTAGGAGGCCACGCGGGACTGCCGCAGGTAGTACTGCAGCCACGCCAGGTCCTCCTCCTCGTTGTACTGGCCCAGCGCGGCCCCGCAGAGCCCGGCCAGGATCAGCACGGTGGCCCAAGGCATGGCGCTGGAGGGACCTGCAGGGACAGAGCCGGGGCAGGTGAGATGGGGGTCCAGCCTGGGGGTCCAGCCTGGGGGTCCGGAGGAGATGGGGAAGTGGGAAATGAGGGAATTCTGCCTGAAAATCCCCTGCGTGCGGTTACCTGATCTTCCCCTTTTTCACCCCAGAGAAGCCTCTAGCCCAGTGGAGATTTGGGAGAAAATTCCATTCTGGTGGAGATTTGTGAGGAATCTCCATCCCCAGAGGAAATTTGGGAGAAAACTCCATTCCGGTGGAGATTTGGGAGAAACCAATGGGAATTTGAGAGAAACTTCCACCCCAGTGGAGATTTGGGAGAAAACTCCATTCCGGTGGAGATTTGGATGGAACCTCCATCCCCAAAGGAGATTTGGGAGAAACCAGCAACGATTTGGGGGAAATCTTCCTCCCTGTGGAGATTTGGGAGAAACCACTGGAAATTTGGGAGAAAATTCCACCCCAGAGGAACCTCTGTCCCCAGGTGGAGATTTGGGAGAAACCAGCAGAGATTTGGGAGAAAACTCCCTCCCCAGTGGAAATTTGGGAGAAACCACTATAAATTTGGGAGAAAACTCCCTCCCCAGTGGAAATTTGGGAGAAAATTCCCTCCACAGTGGAGATTTAGGAGAAACCTCCATCCCAATGGAAATCCGGGAGGAACTTCCATCCCTGGCAGAGATTTGGGCTAAATCTCCACCCAGGGATTTGAATTCTGCGTCTGAGAGGGGGAGCTGCCAGATCAGGGTGATTTCGGGAACTCGAGGCGTCCTTTGAAGGAGCTCGAGGCGTCCTTTGAAGGAGCTATTTCTGGTGACAGGAATCGCTGTGGGTTTCATCCAGCCCTCCCTTCCCCCACACGAAGGATGCGGATCCCGGTAAACAAATTCCGCCTCATTTTTGAGCCGAAACCGCTTCCCACCTTCCATTTTCCCCGGGGAACCTCGGTGTGACAGGGGAGAGGGGACAGTGCCATCCCCGGTGACAAATCCTGGAATCCCTGGGATGGAACCCATCCCTGCTCTCCGTGGCCGTGCCCAGGTGGGGCTGCGGGGAGGATTCCAGCTCTGGAGTCATCCCGACTGCTCCTCGCCGGGGATAAACGAGCACGCGGGGTGTTCCTGCAGCCAGGCAGCTTGAAATCCCTCCAGGAATTTCGCCGCTGGGAGCGGGAGAGGATCCGACATACGTGGCTGGGACAGGCTCGGTGCCAGCTCTGCTCCAGCAGGGACCAGTATGGACCAGTAGGGACCGGTGTCGCCCTCTTTGCCGTGCCAGGGGTGGCCCTGAGGTCAGCTGGTGACCCCAGCCGTGTCCCCAGCTCGCAGCGGGGAGGGGACACCTGGCCTGGCACACGTGGAGGGCACAGAGTGCCCTGCCCTGCCGGCCTGACACGGGAAAAAGAGGGATTAGGGTGGTGGCGGCCAGGCCTGGCTGCCGGGATTGGTCCTTTTGTCCCCAATTCCTGCTCCTGGAGTTTGGGATGGGATCCTGGGGATGCTGAGTGCCACGGGGAGCTTGGCAGGGGCACAGAGTTCCTCCTCCTCCTCCTCCTGCTGCTGCTCCAGGGCTCTGTGCCTGCTCTCATACCACAGCCTCGGCTCCTCCACCCTCTTGGCAGCCCCGGCCCTTCTGGGGGGGCCTTCTGGGGCAGAACCCCATCCTTGGGGGGAAAAAGTCCCATTCCTGAGGGCAGAGCCCCATTCCTGGGGAAATACCCCATTCCTGGGGAAATACCCCATTCCTGGGGGAAAAACTCATTCCTGGGATCAGAACTCCATCCGTGGGGGCAGAACCCCATCCTTGGGGAAATACCCCATTCTTGGGGAAATACCCCATTCCTGGGGGAAAAACTCATTCCTGGGATCAGAACTCCATCCGTGGGGGCAGAACCCCATCCTTGGGGGAAAACCGATCCTTGGGGCAGAACCTTATCTTTGGGGAAAAACCCCATTCCTGGGGGAAATACACCATCCTTGGGGAAATACCCCATTCCTGGGGGAAATGCCCCATCCCCGGGGGAAAACTCTATTTCTGGGGGCAGAAACCCCATTCCTGGGGAAATACCCCATTCCTGGGGGCAGAAACCCATCCTTGGGGAAATACCCCACTCCTGGGGAAATACCCCATTCCTGGGGGAAAAACCCCTTTCCTGGGGGCAGAACCCCATCCCTGGGGGAAAACCCCATCCTTGGGGAAAAACCCCATCCTTGGGGAAAAAACCCATCCCTGGGGGAAATATCCCATCCCTGGGGGGAAACCCCATTCCTGGGATCAGAACCCACCCCTGGGGTCCTCCCACCTTTCCCAGTGCCCTCCCTCCACCCTCTGGTGACCCCAAAACATTTCCCCAGCAGACCCTGCTGTCCCCTCGTTGTTTGTGGGGTTTCACCCCCCAGTTTGGGGTGGGATCTGGCCCTGAGGTCCCTGTCCCCTCCCAGTGTCCCCAGGCTAGTGGGGTCAGGTCCTCATCCCCAGGGTTTGGAGCGAGAGGATCCATGGAGTGTGGCCATCCATGGGATCATCCCGGCGTGGAACCAATCCCCGTTTCCTATGGGATATGGGATATGGGGTATGGGATATGGGATATGGGATATGGGATATGGGATATGGGATATGGGATATGGGATGGGATGGGATATGGGATAGGATAGGGGATATGGGATATGGGGTATGGGATATGGGATATGGGATATGGGATATGGGATATGGGATATGGGATCTGGGGTATGGGATATGGGATATGGGATGTGGGGTATGGGATATGGGATATGGGATATGGGGTATGGGATGGGATCGGGGATATGGGATATGGGATATGGGATATGGGATATGGGATGGGATGGGATCGGGGATATGGGATATGGGATATGGGATATGGGATATGGGATGGGGGGCACTGCCCACTCTGGGTGGACATCAGGGAAGGTGTCCAGCTCCCAGCTAAGTGGGCATGGAGGTGCCAGAGGGGCAGGAGGGGAGATGGGCAGGAGGAAAACTGGGCAGGAGGGGAGAGGGAAACAGGAAAAGTGGGTGAGAAGGGAGGGGGAAAAGCAGGAAAAGTGGGCAGAAAAGAGAGAGGGGCAGGAGGAAAAATGGGCAGGATGGGAGGTGGGCACCAGAAGTGGGCAGGAGGAGAGATGGACATCAGGAGGAGCGGGAAAGGAGGGGAGCTGGGCACCAGGAGGGGAGCTGGGCACCAGGAGGAGTGGGAAAGGAGGGGAGATGGGCACCAGGAGGAGCGGGCAGGACGGGAAGTGCTTCCCTTCCCTTCCCTTCCCTTGCCTGGCAGCTCCGTCCCTGCAGCCGTGCCACCCCTGGCGCTGCCACACGCTCCCGGTGACAGCCGCCGCACCGGGGCCCGGGGATGCAAACCACGCTTCGAAAACCCAAATCGATCCTAAAAAAACCTTCCCACGACCGCCGAGCCGCACTTACCGGGGCGAGCTCCCCCTGTGCAGAGGCTGCCTGCGCTGCTCGGGGCTGCGCCGTGTGACAAGCAGCATCGAGTGTGGCTCCGAGCCGCAGCGCCGGTGCCCGCCCCAGATCCCGGAGCTGGCAGGGCACGGCTCGGAGGGATTTTCGGGAATGACCTCCCGGCGGCAGCAGGAGAGACTGGAGAGCCCCCGGTGCTGCCTGGCGTTATAAATAACCTGCGATTTCTTGCCTCTCCCTCTCTCTCTCTCTCTCTCCCGGCTTTTCTCACAGGAGTGTTGGCACTTTCCAGGCTCCCTCTGGATAACGACTTAGTGGGATTGGGGTTTTGTTTTTTTCTCTTGTCGGCTCTCCTGCGTTTCTCATCAGGGAGGCCTCTGGCCAGATTAGGGAATATGGGATTTTGGAGGTGCTGAGGATGGGATTTTTTTTTTTTTTTTTTTTTTTTTGGAGGAATGGGGAATGATCCTTAACTTTCACAGCACCAGGAGGGGAGAGGTCGGTGCTGCTCCGACTGCTCCCCAGGAAGCCTCAGTTTGTGCAGCGCTGCCGTTAAATATTTGGGATAAACATTTCCATGAACGATAAGGCAGCGGCATCCAAGGTAAATAAATTCCCTACCAAAGGGGCCACTGTGACAGCGGGAATTTGTCTTGGGCTTGGCGGCGCGGGGATGCCAAGCTGGCATTTCTGTGGGCTGGGAAAATCCAGCCGGGACTGGGGGGGTCTGATCCATCCTCGTGGGGTTGGGGGTCTCAGCCACCCCCCGACGCGGAGCCGGGGTGGGAATGGGGGGATGGGGAAGGGGAGAGTGTCCTGAGGGGGATCTGTGGTTGGGAAGGTTTGGGGCTCATCCCAGTGCCCCAAAGCTCATCCCAGTGTCCCCAGGGCTCATCCCAGTATCCCAAAGCTCATCCCAGTGTCCCAGTGCCCATCCCAGTGCCCCAAGGCTCATCCCAGTGTCCTGATTCTCATCCCAGTGTCTCCAGGCTCATGCCAATGTCCCAGTGCTCATCCCAGGGTCCTGGGACCCATCCCAGTGCCCCAAGGCTCATCCCAGTGTCCCATGGCCCATCCTAGGGCTCGTCCCAGTTTCCCTGGACTCATCCCAGTGTCCTAAGTCTCATCCCAGTGTCCTGAGGGTGATCCGTGGTTGGGAAGGTTTAGGGCTCATCCCAATGTCCCAAGGCTCATCGCAGTGTCCCCAGTGCTCATCCCAGTGTCCCCAGACTCATCCCAGTGTCCCAGGGCCCATCCCAGTGTCCCCAGGGCCCATGCCAGTGCCCCAAGGCTCAACCCAGTGTCCTGAGGCTCATCCCATTGCCCCAGTGTTCATCCCAGTGTCCCTAGTGCTCATCCCAGTGTCCTGAGACTCATCCCAGTGTTCCAAGGCTCATCCCAGTGTCCCCAGGGCTCATCCCAGTGTCCCGAGGCTTATCGCAGTGTGTGAGGCTCATCTTAGTGCTCATCCCAGTGCTCCAAGGCTCATCCCAGTGCTCATCCCAGTGCTCATCCCAGTGTTCATCCCAGTGTCCCGGGACTCATCCCAGTGCCAGCCTCGCCCTGAGGGTCCCACAAAGCTGTGACACCACCCCATTCCTAAGGGTGATGTGTGGTTGGGAAGAAGGTTTGGGGCTCATCCCAGTGCTCATCCCAGTGTCCTGACAGTGATCCATGGTTGGGAAGGTTTGGGGCTCATCCCAATGTCCCAAGGCTCATCCCAGTGTCCCCAGGCTCATCCCAGTGTCCCCAGTGCCCATCCCGGTTTCCCAGTGCTCATCCCAGTGTCCCGAGGCTCATCCCAGTGCTCATCCCAGTGTCCCAGGGACTCATCCCAGTGTCCCCAGGCTCATCCCAGTGCTCATCCCAGTGCCCCCAGGCTCATCCCAGTGCCAGCCTCGCCCTCGGGCTCCCACAAACCCGTGCCCCCACCCCATTCCCGTGCCCCCATCCCCGTCCTGGCTCCCCGAGCCCTTTGGAGCAGGCTCTTCGCAGCCTCTCCAAGCATTTCCTCCCGCAGGGAGAGGAAAGGAAAGGAGGAGCCGTGCCCGTCCCTCGCCGAGCTCCAGCCGCGCTCCCGGATCCTCCCAGGAGCCTGGAATCGCTTAGCGGAGCCCAGCAGGTGCCAGCTCCCCCCCCGGGCTCCATTTCTCCCTGTTTTCCACAGAAAATTCCCAGCCAAAACATCCTCCCCGGGGAGCCCTGCGGGGATCCCGAGCCCTGCCGAGGTCCCGCCGGGAGGAGGAGGAGGAGGAGGAGGAGGAGCAGGGGTGCGAGGGGAGGTTTGGAGGGACACGCTGTACGCCGGGGACTTGGCCAGAAATCGCGAATATTTGGGAAGGGAAATGTGCCTGGAAAGCACAGCCCGTCTGCGGGGAGGGAGGATGTGGGGAAAGTGGGAAAAGAGGACGGGGAGAGGGAGGAAAACCCCGGGGAAGGGATTTTGGGGGTTTTTATTTTGGGGGGGATTTTTTTTTTGGCAACTTTTTGTCCCCTCCGGACACCTAGAGGAGGAATCCCAGCACGGAGGGGAGGGTGGAGAGGATGGAGGGGTTGGTTCCCACTTCCAGGGATTTCAATTCCCGGGAAATCGGTGTGAGGACCACCAGCTCCTCCAACGGTGTCGGAGCATCTCCGGCAGGGCCCAACAGCTCCGAGGGTTTTGGGATGTTTTTGTGGGAAAGGAGACAGCCCCAGCTGGGTTAGATAAGGAATTCCAGCCTCTGGAAGTTTGAGGTGTCCAGGACAGGCTCCCTTGGGAATGCCGAGGAGCCCTCCCGGCCCCGAGTGGAGCCATTCCCCTTCCCATGTTCCCTTTCCTGGCCGAAAAAAGGGAATTTCAGCGGGATGGAGCCCAGTCTGTGTGCTCCCCACGGAATCCAGGGCTTTCTGTCCAATCTCATCCTGACCAGAGCGCGATTATCTCAGGGAAGTGAGAATTTTCCATCTGAAGAACCACACATTTTCCCTTTTTTTCCCCATCCAACCCTGGAATCTCACGCTCCCTGCCATGAGCTGGGTGTGGATAGGACCTCGCCGCTCTCGCTCCTTTCATCCCAGCTCCTCACACTTCCCAAGTGCCTTCCATGGAATTTTTCCACATTTTTCCCCCAAAAAACACCATTTCCCCATTGCTGGCTGTTCAAAGGAAGCCTGGAGCTGGTGACAGGAGCTGGGAATGTGCTGTCCCGACTTCCTGGAATCCTTTATCACTGCCCAATCCCATCCGGATTCAGCGATCCCAGTCTGCATCTCCTCCGTGCCTGCTTTCCTTCGCTTCCCCATCCCAAACCGAGCAGGGATTGTTTTGGATGGATTTTTTCCAGCTGTTTTGATCAAACCCTTTGGAATTTTTTATCTGAAACCACCAAATCTGGCCCGGCTCTGCCTTTAATCCGCCAGTCCCGGGAGCTCTGGACGGACACGGATTTATCGGGATGCTTTCGGGGCTGGATGATTCCCAAAAAAACAAAGCAACAAAACATTTCCCTGCTGCTCCTGCCGAGGCTGAATCCCGCCCGGACGGAGGGAGGATTAAACCCACCCGACGACAGCCGCTGTCAAACTCGGTTCCTTCGGCAGCTTCCCTTTTTTTTTTTTTCCCTTAATTAAATCATGGAAATTTCTGCTCCTTCCACGCTTCCGAGGAGTTCTGGCCTGGCTGGAGATCTTGGCTGCTCTGTCCTCCCACTCCTGACATTTTTCCCCATCCTGGGAAGGAATCGCCAGTCGCGGGGATTGGTCACTTGTGCCCTGTCCTGGCTGGTCCCGAAGGTCCTGGATCTTGTCCCTGAAGGTCCCAAACCTTGTCTCCTGAAGGTCCTGGACCTTGTCCCCTGAAGGTCCCGGACCTTGTCCCTGAAGGTCCTGGACCTTGAAGGTCCCAAACCTTGTCCCTGAAGGTTCCAAACCTTGTCCCTGAAGGCCTTGGACCTTGTCCCCCTAGGTCCTGGATTTTGTCCCCAAAGGTCCCAAACCTTGTCCCCTGAAGGTCCCAAACCTTTTCCTCGAAGGTCCTGGACCTTGTCCCTGAAGGTCTTGGACCTTGTCCCCGTAGGTCCTGGATTTTGTCCCTGAAGGTCTTGGACCTTGTCCCCGTAGGTCCTGGATTTTGTCCCTGAAGGTCCCAGACCTTGTCCCGAAGGTCCCAAACCTTGTCCTGAAGGTCCCAAATCTTGTCACTGAAGGTCTTGGACCTTGTCCCCTGAAGGTCCTGGACTTTGTCCCGAAGGTCCCAAACCTTGTCCTTGATGGTCCTGGAACTTGTCCCCGAAGATCTTGGACCTTGTCCCCAAAGGTCCCAAACCTTGTCCCCGAAGGTCTCAAACCTTGTCCCCCTAGGTCCCAAACCTTGTCCTGAAGCTCCCAAACCTTGTCCCTGAAGGTCTTGGATCCTGTCCCCCTAGGTCCTGGATTTTGTCCTCAGAAGTCCCAAACCTTGTCCTTGATGGTCCTGGAACTTGTCCCCAAAGATCTTGGACCTTGTCCCCAAAGGTCCTGGACCTTGTCCCTGAAGGTCCCAAACCTTGTCCTGAAGGTCCCAAACCTTGTCCCCCTAGGTCCCAAACCTTGTCCCGAAGGTCCCAACCGCCCTTTTAAGAGATCCCAGTGACAAAATTCCCGAGCAGGAGCCGAGGATCTGTCGGCACCTCCCGCCTCGCTTGGGCAGGGCATTACACACTAAAAAAGAACCGCAGGATTACAAATACACGAAAAACAGAGAAGCTGAAACCCTAAGGCATCAATGGGATCGCTTTGGGGTGGAGGGCGCGGACCCCACAAGTGCAGGGACGGGAAGGGCACCGGGAAGAGCAGAGCCAACCCTGCCCCGACCTCCCCGCTCACCCCGAGCCTCCCTTTTCCCTTTTTTCCTTCCCAGCCACGCATTCTTCAGCCCAAACAACATTCTTGGACCGAGATTTGAGGGAATCTGGAGGGACTCGGTCACCCGGAGACAGAGCAACAGCCGAGCGAGCGCCGGAGCGCCGCTGGAAACTCTGACCGGCGCTGCTCCGGCCCCGGGGCCCTGCGGTCAGCTCCCGGAGCTCCTGGAATCACCAGATTTCTGTGCGAGGTGCCTCACAGCTTCCCTGGAATGGGAAGGACAGCAAATCCCGAGGGACAGCAAATGCCGCCTGTCCCTTCGCGTTCCCGGCTGGGATTTGGGTGCTGGCGCCGGGAAATGCTGGGAAAGGTTCGGGCAGCGTTTTCCCCGTCCCGCTGTAATTCCAGGCTTGGAATATCGCGATTCCCGCCCAGAGCCTCGGGGTCTGCGGCTTATTGTGGGGTGGGCTCGGTCCTGACCCCAGGAATGTCCCTGCAGCCCACCCCGAGCTCCCAGCCCCACTAAAGTGGGATACCCCACGGTCCCCGCAAATCCAAGGCGCTGGATTCCCTAAATCCCCAACCCCAGGCTGTGCTCGGCACAAAGAGGGTCAGAGCTGCGCTCAGCCGCTGGAAAAAAAGGGCTTGGAAAAGGTTAAGGGATTAATTTGGAGCAGAGCTGGAAACTCTGAAGCGTTTCCTCATCCCAACGTTCCCTGTGTCCCTGGACGTGCTCGGACAGCGCCGTGGTTACAGACAAACACATCTGCGAGCCCCGGGCTGTGCCGAGGAGCGGCGGGGACGGCCCGAGGGCAAATCCTGCCGGGGATGATCCGAGGGCAAATCTGACCGGGAATGGTCCCAGGGCAAATCCTGCCAGGAGTGATCCAAGGGCAAATCCCAGTGGGGACGGCCCGAGGGCAAATCCTGCTGGGGATGATCCGAGGGCAAATCTGACCGGGAATGGTCCCAGGGCAACTCCTGCTGGGGATAATTCAAGGGCAAATCCTGCTGGGAATGGTCCAAGGGCAAATCTGACCAGGAATGGTCCCAGGGCAAATCCTGCCAGGAGTGATCCAAGGGCAAATCTGACCGGGAATGATCCGAGGGCAAATCCCACTGGGGACGGTCCAAGGGCAAATCCTGCCGGGAATGGTCTGAGGGCAAATCTTGCCAGGGATAATTCAAGGGCAAATCCTGCCGGGAATGGTCTGAGGGCAAATCCCACTAGGGATGATCCCGGGGCAAATCCCATCGGGAATGATCCAAGGGCAAATCCCACTGGGAATGATCTGAGGGCAAATCCCAGGGCAAATCCCATCGGGAATGATCCCGGGGCAAATCCTGCTGGGGATGATCCCCAGGCAAATCCTGCCCAGAATGATCCCAGGGCAAATCCCACTGGGAATGATCCCAGGGCAAATCCTGCCAGGGATAATTCAAGGGCAAATCCTGCCGGGAATGATCTGAGGGCAAATCCCACTAGGGATGATCCCGGGGCAAATCCCACCGGGAATGATCCAAAGGCAAATCCCACTGGGAATGATCTGAGGACAAATCCCATCGGGAATGATCCCAGGGCACTTCCCACCAGGAAGACAGGACAGAGCTGTGGAGGCCTCAAGTCCCTTTGGGGTTCCAGGGTGGCCGTGGTTCATTCCCGGTGCCCTGGGTCGGGATGTGGCTGTGTCCCGGGGCTGTGAGGGCTCTCCTGGGGTGCCGAGGGGCGCCAGACCATTCCCAGCAGGATGCTGACCTCTCCCGAGGGGTGCCAGGGCAATCCCATCAGGATCCTGACCCCTCCCGAGGGGTGCCAGGCCATTCCCAACGGGATGCTGACCCCTCTCTGAGCCAACCCTGCCTCGACCTCCCCACTCACCCCGAGCCTCCCTTTTCCCTTTTTTCCTTCCCAGCCATGCATTCTTCAGCCCAAACAATATTCTTGGACCGAGATTTGAGGGAATCTGGATCACTCTCGAGGGGTGCCAGGCCATTCCCAGCAGGATCCTGACTCCTCTTGAGGGGTGTCAGGCCATTCCCAGCAGGATCCTGACCCCTCCCGAGGGGTGCCAGGCCATTCCCAGCAGGATCCTGACCCCTCTGTGGGGGTGCCAGGCCATTCCCAGCAGGATCCTGACCCCTCTCCAGCCCTATTTTGAGATCAGCACATCCCAACCCTGGCACAGGAGCCTCGGATGCGCCATCCCCGAGCCCTGAGCTCCATCCCGGGTAGGACCTGGCAGCCCCTCCCTGTCCCTTGCAGGACCCAGGATGTGTCAAGCTCCAGGATGTTTTCCAGGGGGGATTTCTCCATGATTTCAGGTCCCAGCTGCCTCTCCTCTCTGGGGCATTGATTCCCCGGAGGCCCTCGGGCTCTGCCTGCAGCTGTCCGGGAGAACCTGCGGTGTTCCCATGCTTGGAGCCCCCAATCCCTGATTTCCAAAGCCCCTGGAACTCCCGACTCTGCTCCGGAGCCTCTCCCGGACAAACAGCAGGAGGGAGCAGGGTCATTCCAGCCGGGAATGAGGCTGCTGGAGGGGGAAATCCCACACGGTGTTCCCTCCGAGCCCTGCTGGGACACCTCCTGCCAGTGCTGTCCCCAAATGTGTCCCCAACCCTGCTCCCGAACCCCAGGGCTCTCCTCTTCCTCCTCCTCCACGAGTTTGGTACCCAAATCTCACTGCAAAGAGGGCTGGAGACAGACTGGGAATAGGTTGGAATCAATATGGGACAAATGAAATCCTTGTAGGACAAATAAATCTATAGAGGACAGATATAAATTCATATAGGACAAATAAAATCCTAATAAGACAAATAAATCCATAGAGGAGGAATATGAACCCATGTGGGACAAATGAAATCTCTATAGGACAAATAAATCTATAGAGGACAAATAAAATCTCTATAGGACAAAAAAAATCCCTATAAAACAAATATAAATCCATATAGGATGAATAAAATCGCTATAGAACAAACAAATCCCTAGAGGACAAATAAAAACCCATGTGGGACAAATGAAATCCCTGTGGGACAAACGAAATCCCTGTAGGACAAATAAATCCATAGAGGACAGATAAAAATCCATATAGGACAAATAAAATCCCTGTAGGACAAATAAAATCCTTATAGAACAAATAAATCCCTATAGAACATATAAATCCCTATAGGACAAATATAAATTCATATAGGACAAATATAAATCCATGTGGGACAAATAAAATCTCCATAGGACAAATAAATTCCCTATAGGACAAATAAATCTATAGAGGACAGATAAAATCCCTATAGGACAAACATAAATCCATATAGGACAAATATAAATCCCCAGAGGACAAATATAAACCTACATAGGATAAATTATATCCACACAGAGGTTAATTAATTGTAATCAGTGGGCACAGGCTGTGCTCGGCCCGTCCTGGATCCCCCAGGATCCCCCCGGCTCCAGGAAGGTCACAGCCCCGAGCTGCCCTCCTGTTTGTCTCTCTAAAGTATCCAAAATATGAACCAAAAAAAAAAAAAAAAGGAAAAAAAAAAAGAGAAAAAAAGGAAAAAAAAAAGAGAAAAAAAAAAAAAGAGAAAAAATAAACAAAAAAAAAAAAAGGGGAAAAGAGAACCATCAGCTGCCTGGGAAAGCCATCAGCATTCCTGCCTGCTCCTGCCACCTGGCTTCCCAAAAATCCCCGTGCCCAGAGCCTCTCAGGGCACAGCTGAGCCCTGCCAGGGCCCTGCTGCTGCCTCTGCCCAGCTCCGGCTGCTCCCGAGCCGCAAAACTCCTCTGGAACAAAGGCAGAGATTCGGGGGATTTTTTTAAAAGGGAAAAAAAAAAAATAAAACTCTTCGGAGATAAACAGGAGGAAGGAGCAGGGCGTGGGCGGGCGCTGCTGCCGCTGCCGTGCAGCTGAACTGAGGTGTCTGGGGGGGCTGGGGGGTCCTGGCAGCGATTTTGGGGTTGAAAAGAGCAGCTGGGAGGAGGTGGCACGAGGTGGATGTGTCCCCTGGGGGTCGGGGGTCCCTCTGTGCCGTGTCCCAGGCTCTGGGGCGCGTCCCTGGGGTTCTTACCCCTCGGAGGGGGGCGTTGGGATCTGTGGGATCATTCCCTGGCCCCATAGAGCTGGGAGAGGCGGGGGGCAGGCTCTGGGGTTTGTGGGATCATTGCCTCAGCCCCACAGAGGTCGGAGAGGATGGACTGGGGGTCCGTGGGCAGCCACCTGGATTGGGGGTCCTGGTCCCTCACCAGGCCAGGGTGGGCTCTGGGGTTTGTGGGACCATTCCCAGCCCCACAGACAGCCGGGCCGGGGGTGGGCTCTGGGGTCTGTGGGACCGTTCTCTGCCCCACAGAGCTCAGAGAGGCTAGACTGGGGTCCGTGGGCAGCCATAGCCAGGCCAGGGGTGGGCTCTGCGATTTGTGGGATCATTCCCGGCCCTATGGAGCTCGGAGAGGCTGGGGGCGGACTCTGGAGTTTGTGGGACCATTCCCCTGCCCTATAGAGCTCGGAGAGGCTGGGGGTGGGCTCTGGGATTTGTGGGATCATTCCCTGGCCCTATGGAGCTGGGAAAGGCTGGAGTGGGGTCTGTAGGGAGCCGCAGCCGCACCGGGGGTGCACTCTGGGATTTGTGGGACCATTCCTCGGCCCTATAGAGCAGCCGGGCCGGGGCTGGGCTCTGGGATTTGTAGGACCGTTCCCTCAGCCCCACAGACAGCCGGGCTGGGGGCGGGCTCTGGGATCTGTGGGATCATTCCTTCAGCCCCATAGAGCTCAGAGAGGCAGGATTGGGGGTCCTGGTCCCCCATCAGGCCGGGGGCGGGCTCTGGGGTCTGTGGGATCACTCCCCGGCCCTATAGAGCAGCCGGGCCGGGGGCGGGCTCTGGGATCTGTGGGATCATTCCCTCAGCCCCACAGACAGCCGGGCCGGGGGCAGGCTCCGGGATCTGTGGGATCACTCCCCGGCCCTATAGAGCAGCCGGGCCGGGGGCGGGCTCTGGGGTTTGTAGGACCGTTCCCCGGCCCTATAGAGCAGCCGGGCCGGGGGCGGGCTCTGGGGTTTGTAGGACCGTTCCCCGGCCCTATAGAGCAGCCGGGCCGGGGGCGGGCTCTGGGGTTTGTAGGACCGTTCCCCGGCCCTATAGAGCAGCCGGGCCGGGGGCGGGCTCTGGGGTTTGTAGGACCGTTCCCCGGCCCTATAGAGCAGCCGGGCCGGGGGCGGGCTCTGGGGTTTGTAGGACCGTTCCCCGGCCCTATAGAGCAGCCGGGCCGGGGGCGGGCCGTGCCGCAGCGCTCGGGCGGGGGCTGTCAGCCCGTGAGCGCTAATTAGCGATGATCAAAGCGCTCCTTCCCGACAGCCCTGCATGCGGATGCCTGGAAATCTCCCGGCTGCTGGCGGGGGGAAAACAACCCCCGCTGCCGTCTGAGCTGCTTCCAGGGTCCCCAGCGCCAGGAGCGGGGATTTTGGGGGGATTTTGGGGGTTGGGAGGGTGACACCGCGGGCGGAGCTCTGGGGTGTCCGGGGCTCCACGGGCGCGCCCCGCAGAGTGAAAAAGAAGGAGCTGGGGAGTCTGGAAGCTCCTCAGGGCAAGGACCGGAGGGTGAGGGGGCGATGGGGCAGCGGCCAGGCCACCCCAGGCCGGGATTCGGCCCCTCCGGCCCTGTCCGGGTCACGGTGTCGCTGCTATCCCAGCGGGACGTTCCGCTGGGGCCAGAGGCTCATCCAGGCTCCCTCAGCCCCGGGGCAGGGATGAGCCGTGCCCCGGGCACGCCTCGCGGGGTTTGATGAATTCCCGTCTTGTTTTCCCTGGATTTCCGCCTCTCCCGGGGCTGTGTGTGTCCGATCGGAGCCGGCGCGGCTCGCGGCTGTCCCCGAAAGGGCACCGCCGGCTCCTGCTGCCCTCGGGGGCTGGAAAAGCTGCTGCTGGTGGGGCTCAGCTCCTCCTGCTGCTCCCGGCGGCTCTGTTCCGCACGCTCTGCTCCAAGGAAACACGCAGGGATCCCTGGAAAACTCCTGCCCGCAGCTCCCGGCCTCATCCCGCCGGCAGAACCATCTGGAAAAGCCCTTTTCTCCCTTTTCTCCCCCAAAAGCTCGGCCTCGACCCTTCCACCCGCTCGGGGTTTGTGCCCCGGCTCCACCCCGGCCCGCAGAGCCCCCGGGGGTGGTCTCCCCCATTTTCCCCTCTCCATCCTTCCCTCTGGAATTGCACAATGGAGCACGGGGGGCCCGGGAGCCTCTCCTCGGTTTTATCTGTCCCTCCGAAGCTGGAGGGACCCCCGAGCCTGCCCCGCGGCCCAGCAGTGCTGGGAATGCAGGGAGGGCTGACCCCGGGCCCGGCTCCGGGTTTGGGATGCTCCGTGCGCTCCCTTCGCTGTCCCTCGGCTGTCACAGCCCCGCGTCGGGGACACGGGACAGCCCCGGGGTGTGAGAAGGTTGGGAATGTTCCCAGAATTCCCAGAAAAACCACCCTGGGAAAGGCAAGGAAAGGGAAGCGGAGGGGGCCCAAATCGGGGCCAAACCAAACGCGGGGCTCAGAGGCTGCGAAGCCCCGGGGATAACCTCAGGGAAAACTTCTCCCGCTGCCATTCCCATTTAATTTCCTCCCTCCCCGATTGGATTCGGGAGCTCCCGCTGCTCCCTGCCGGCGCTGCGGGGAGGGATCGCCTCCCCAGGACGCTGCTGATGTGGAAGCTCTGGGTCTGCTCGGCTCCCCAGGTTCTCCCTGCCGGGAGGAGGCAGCCGCCGCCCCTCTCTCTCTCTCTCTCTCTCTCTCTCTGTCTCCGCGCTCCGATATTCCCAAATTTCCGCCGCCGTCTGGAGCGGGAACGTGCGGCTCCGGAGCTGTTCGGGCTGCAAGAACAGGGCAGCTCCCTCCGCTCGTCCCGAGCCTGGAGCCGGCCCCGCTCCAAGCGGCGAATCCTCCCATCCCAGAGCGATTTTCCGACAATTCTGCCCTTCCAGGGAGCCTGACCTTTTCATTAATAAAGCAGCCGTGTTATTGAAGGGATGAATAATTCACCGTCGCACCCAGCCCCGCGCTAAGCGCCGGCTGTAAAATTTAATTAATCCTCTCCCGGATCGCCCCCGAGGGCTGCGGAGGGAGGGATGGGGATGGATGGGGATGGATGGGGATGGATGTTCCTTCCCCGGCTGGTGGCTCCAGGATATTCAAGCAACACATCCCTGTCATTCCCCCTGGAATAGGGATATTTTATTTTTTTTTATGGATGCTTTTTTCTCTGAGTGTTTAAAGGGGAAAAATTCCTCTTTGCTGCGGAGCTGCCGCAGGGAAGCCCCGCAGGATCCGCTCCCCGAGCTCTTCCTCGGGGAAATAACAGCAACTTTGGCTTTTCCCGACCTTTTCCTGCCGCGGCTGCTCAATATCGGGAAATCCTGGGTAAATGTCTCCATCCAGGGGTGTTGAGCAGGGAGCCGGCGGCAAACATCTCCAGGAGACCCCCGGGATTGGGATCGGCCCCCAAAATCCTGACAGGTCCTCCTGCTGCCACTCGGGAAGGCTTTCCTCAGTTTTGGGCTCCATAAATTCTCAGCCCTGGATGGTGCCAGGGACAGCGGGAGGGATCCCGGGGGGCTCCTCTCACTCCCCGGGGGGATTTCCCCACATTTTCCTTGGCTCTGCCCCCCAAATCCACGAGCGGAGGGAGTGGGGGGCTCGCAGGGAAAACCGCAGCGGCGCAGGGTTAATTAGCGAGCAGCCTAACGAGGTCTGGTACTAATTACGGCCAGGAAGCAGCCGCGGAGTGACGTGGGCTGTGCATTGGGGGGCCACCCTCTCCCCCCACCCACACCCATGGGTGCCAGGGGACCCCACGGGGACCCCTAATCCTGGGGACCCCCGGCTCCAGCTCTGCCAGGGCTGTGTGGGAATTTGGGATTCGGGATTTGGGATTTGGGATTTGGGAAGCGGCCCCACGCTCTCCTTTCAGGGGACACACGGATGGGGACCCCCACTCGTGTCCCCACTCTCCCACCACGGCTGTCCCGTGGGATTTTTGGGGTTGGGGCCGCTCCCGCTGCCAGCAGGAAGAATCCCAGGTGGATTTCCCTCGGAAAACACCTCCGAGATTGTTGGGAAGGGATGTGGGGATCACGCAGGATCTCCGGGGTGGGTTTTAAACTGATCCCACGGATCCAGGGAAAGCTTTTCCCGGTCCCAGAGCTCCCCCGGCCGCTGCCTCTCCCCCCGAGCAGGGTAGGGAATGTGCTGGAAAATCCACGCGTTTCCTGCAGCTCCAGAGGCGCGAATGTTGCCCTTGGCCGCGGCCGCTCGCGCGCGGCTGAAGGAGCTTTTTGTTGGGAAAACGGCGGCAGGAATCGCTTGGAATCTCCTTCCAGGTTCCTCTTCCTGCTCTCCTTCTCCCAACCTTTCCCGAGCATGACCCCGAGGGATCTGCAGTGCCCAAAGGCCCAAAGGCCCAAATCCCTGCACTTCCAGCTTTTATCCAGTTTTTATCCAGTTTTTATCCAGCTTTTATCCAGCTTTTATCCAGCTTTTATCCAGTTTTTATCCAGCTTTTATCCTGCTTTCCCTCCCTTTCCTGGGCTCCCTCCTCGCTCCTTCCCAGCCCTCCCAATTAAATGCTTCCGAGCGAGGCTGTCGGGAAGCTCGGCAGCTCCAGCAATCCCAGCAGGTCATCTCTGCGGAGCGCCTTCAAAGGCTTTCTCCGCACTCAGAGCCGCCGCCGGGAGCTGCCGGAGCTCCAGGGTGGATGGAATGGGCACAGGGATAACAAAGGCACGGCACAGCCCAGGGTTTTAGGGAATTCCAGGCTGAGATTCTGGCTCCCAGCCTGGGTGCGGCTCCCAGGGACAGCCAGGATGGGCTGGAGGATGGAAATGTCCCCTGAGTGTGTCCCTCACTCTGGCTTTGGCTTCCACGGCTCCGTGAGGAGTTGGGTTCCTGCGCCAGGAGGGCTTGGACATGCCCAGATTTCACTGCCGGACTATCCATGGTCATTCCCAATCCTGCAGGAAACCCTGGGGAGGCTTGCCAGAGCCAACGCTGTGGGCGAGAGTGGAATTGCTCCTTGTTGGAAATGTCAGGGAAGCTGGGTGTGGAGCTTCAGTGGTTTTCCTTGGAGATTGATCTACTAATGTGGTCATCCATCAATCCCTGCATGCATGCATCCGTGCATCCATCCATCCGTCCGTCCGTCCGTCCATCCATCTCTGTCCATCCATCCATGTCCATCCATCCCTCCATCCATCCATCCCTGTCTCCATCCATCATCCATCCCTCCATCATCCATCCATCCATCCATCCGTCTGTCTGTCCATCCATCCATCCATCCATCCATCTCTATCCATCCATCCATCCTCCATCCATCATCCATCATCCATCCATCCATCCATCCATCCATCATCCATCCTCCATCCATCCATCCATCCATCCATCCATCATCCATCATCCATCCATCCCTGTCCATCCATCCATCCGTCCGTCCATCCATCCATCTCCACCCATCCACCCATCATCCGTCCCTCCCGCCCTCCCTCCCTCCCTCCCTGGGCCCCCAGCAGTCCCTGCCGCCCCGCATGGGCAGAAGGAGGGGAACACAAGGGCCGGGAGGGAGGTGAATCCACACGGAGCTGATGGAGACCTTTGGGATATTCCCGCCGGGCTCTGGGCACAGCCGAGGGCAGCGTGGCTGTGCCGCCGCCGGGGCTGCTGGCAGTGTCCGAGCTGCTGGCGAGACACAGCTGGATGGCTCCGCGTTTTTCCAGGCCTGTGTCTTGCTTTCTTTTTATTTGCTCTGTTTTGATTTCCTATTAAAAGCAGAGCTGTCTCATTTCCTCCGAGAAAAACAAGGCTCTTGCAGCGGGATGGATTCCTGCAAGGGGATGGATTCCTGGGGATTAATTCCTGCAGGGGGATGGATTCCTGTAGCTGCAGGGGGATTGATTCCTGTACTGGGATTGATTCCTGCATTGGGATGGTTTGATTCCTGCAGCAGGATGGATTGATTCCTGCAGTGGGATGGATTCCTGGGGATGGATTCCTGCAGTGGGATTTATTCCTTCAGCAGGATGGATTCCTGCAGCAGGATGGATTCCTGGGGATGGATTCTTGCAGGGGGATAGATTCCTGCAGCAGGATGGATTGATTCCTGCAGCAGGATGGATTGATTCCTGCAGTGGGATGGATTCCTGGGGATGGAGTCCTGGGGATGGATTCCTGCAGTGGGATTTATTCCTTCAGTGGGATGGATTCCTGCAGCAGGATGGATTCCTGGGGATGGATTCTTGCAGGGGGATAGATTCCTGCAGCAGGATGGATTGATTCCTGCAGTGGGATGGATTCCTGCAGCAGGATGGATTGATTCCTGCAGTGGGATGGATTGATTCCTGCAGTGGGATGGATGGATTCCTGGGGATGAATTCCTGCAGCAGGATTGGTTCCTGCAACAGGATGGATTCCTGTGGCGGGATGGATTCCTGGGGATTGATTCCTGCAGAGAGATGGATTCCTGCAGGGGGATGGATTCCTGAAGCAGGATGGATTCCTGAAGCAGGATGGATTCCTGCAGGGGGGTGGATTCCTGGGGATGGATTCCTGGGGATGGATTCCTGCAGGGGGGTGGATTCCTGCAGGGGGGTGGATTCCTGCAGTGGGATGGATTGATTCCTGGGGATGGATTCCTGTAGCTGCAATGGGATGGATTCCTGCAGTGGGATGGATTCCTGGGGATGGATTCTTGCAGGGGGATGGATTCCTGCAGGGGGATTGATTCCTGCAGGGGGATGGATGGATTCCTGCAGTGGGATTGATTCCTGGGGATGGATTCCTGCAGGGGGATGGATGGATTCCTGCAGTGGGATTGATTCCTGGGGATGAATTCCTGCACTGGGATTGATTCCTGGGGATGGATTCCTGCAGCTGCAATGGGATGGATTCCTGCACTGGGATTGATTCCTGGGGATGGATTCCTGCAGCTCTGGCAAAGCCCCAGTGCTGGAGCATAACCAGGGGGCACCTGCCATGCTCTCCCCTCTCCTGTCCTTTCCCAGCCCCAAACCCCTCGGGGGTTGCCAAATCGCCTCTCCAAGGGCAGATGGATCCAGATTTCCATCAGGAAAGTGCCTCCCCTTCCCTCCCGGAACCTTCCTCGTTCCGGGCAGGCCCCGGGGGCTTTTCAAGGACCAGGAACCAGCGATGCTTTCCCAGCTGCTCCATCCTTTTACCACTCCGGGGGCTGCAGGAAAGGGCCTGGAGCCTTCAGCCCCTCCCAGGCAGGAGGGACCGATCCCGGGAGGCCGCGGGAGCAGCTCCCGGAGCATCTGGAAGCAGCGGCGCGGATGCCTCGGGGATGAAAACACTTCCTCCGCCTCCACCTCCACCTGACATTTGGGAAAAGCGGAGCCGCGGCTCCCGGGAGCTTTCCAGATTCCTTTCACTGGAGCCGTCACGGGGAGAGGGAGGGAGGGAGGGAGGGAGGGAGGGAGGGAGGGAGGGAGGGAGGAGGTGTCGGGGCAGCGGCGGCCCCGGGACAGCCTGGACGGGAGCCGGGCCCGGCCGTTGTCCCGGGAACGGAGTGTTTATCCCGGGCCGGGTGTTTATCCCGGGAGCGGCTCCAGGGGCTCAGCCCCACTCCCGATGGCCCTGGTGGCACCGCGGGCTGTGTCACCCGCGGGAGGGACCCTGCCGGGGATCTTTGGGCGAGCGGGGGATGTTTTGTGCCGCGGCAGAGCCGAGCTCCTCTGTCCCCACCCCTGTCCCCATCCCTGTTCCCATCCCTGTCCCCATCCCTGTCCCAAATCCCCCGAGTGACGCCATCGGGGCTGTCCCCTCCTGTCCCCTCCTGTCCCGCGGCTCAGCTCCAGCAGAGCCCCGCAGGGCCGTGGGCTGTCCCCATTTTGGGGTTAACCCCTTTTGGCCCTGCTCATTTGGCATCCCCGCCTTGGGAAGGGATTTTGGGACGGGGCCGCCGCAGCCGAGGGGTTTGGGGTTTGGGGCTCTCGGGCTCTGCTCCAGCCCCTGGAAAACACGGGGTGGGCACGGCCGGGGGACAGCAGCTCCCGGGAAGGCTCCTGACAGCTGATTTGATGGGACTGGCAGCTCGGCTTCTCCCTCAATCAAAGGAATTTTTCGGTGCTGAAGGACGAGCCGTGCTCCCCGGGCAGAGGGAGGCAGGGAGGTGATCCTTTTCCAGCCCGGAGCGATGGAGTTGGGATGAAATGTTGGGGTGGAAGGGCTGGCGGGGCTCTGAGGCTGGGAAAGAGCCTCCAGGAGATTCCTGCCTGGTCCCAGCCCCCTCGGGAATGAGGGAAACTGCTGGGATCGTCCCTCGGGAAGGGGAAAGGATGGGGAAAAGGAAAGGGAAAAGGAAGGGGAAAGGAAGGGGAAAGGAAGGGGAAAGGAAGGGGGACAGGAAGGGGAAGAGGAAGGGGAAGAGGAAGGGGAAGAGGAAGGGGAAGAGGAAGGGGAAGAGGAAGGGGAAGAGGAAGGGGAAGAGGAAGGGGAAGAGGAAGGGAAAAGGAAGAGGAAGAGGAAGGGGAAGAGGAAGGGAAAAGGAAGGGAAAAATGAAGGGGAAAGGAAGGGGAAGAGGAAGGGGAAGAGGAAAGGGAAAGGAAGGGGAAAATGGAAGGGAAAAGGGGAAAGGAAGGGGAAAAGGAAGGGAAAACGAGGGTGAGGCAGGTGGATGTGGCTTTGACACCTCGCCAAAGTTTCCTTCGGAGCCTGAGGGCCTCAGGAGCGAATTCCCAAGGGATGGGGCTGGGAAAGGGAATGTGGCCGAGGTTGGGACATCCAAGGTTTGAGAGGGAAATGGGGAAGGTTTGAGGAGGGGAATGGGGAAGATTTAAATGGGGAAATGGGGAAGATTTAAATGGGGAAGGTTTGAGGAGGCTCCAGGAGATTAACGCCAGATTGATGGGGCCTTAATGGCTCAGCCATAAATTCCTCCTGGGAGCGCTCCCGGAGCTCCCCTGCTAATTAAATAACCTAATGAAGGGATTTGATTAAAGGCGGGGAAGTCGTTGTGGCTGCTCCGGTGCCTTGTAGCAACCTGGGAATACAACCTGGGAATAAAACATGGGAATACAACCGGGGAATAAAATCTGGGAATAAAATTTGGGAATACAACCTGGGAATATAATCTGGGAATATAAACCTGGGAATAAAACATGAGAATACAACCCGGGAATAAAATCTGGGAATAAAATCTGGGAATAAAATTTGGGAATACAACCTGGGAATATAAACCTGGGAATAAAATCTGGGAATATAAACCTGGGAATACAACCTGGGAATAAAACTTGGGAATACAACCTGGGAATAAAGCCTGGGAATAAAATCCGGGAATACAACCCGGGAATATAACCCGGGAATAAAACCTGGGCATAAAACCTGGGAATACAACCCGGGAATGCCGATTCCTCGGGAGCCGAAGTGCTTTAAATGCTGATTTTGCCGTGATCCATTGCCCCGGTCCCTTTTTGTCACCTGCTTTTTGGGGACACCCTACCAAGGGCTCGGGATCCGAGGGACGGGCACGAAACTCGGGGGTTTTTTGCAGGGAATAAATCCAGGTTTTTTTTCCCCCGGGAATGCCGCAGTCCGGGGGTTTGGGCTGCGAGCAGGGAGCGATGGACGCCCTGGGAAGAGCCGAGCGTGGGGGCTCCAGCAGCGGATGGGAACCGGAGCCCAGCGGGATGGGCGAGAGCTCCGCTAATTAGCGGCGCTGATTAAAATAATTAAATAATGAACAGCAACGGTGCTAGAACGAGAAAAGGGAGAGGGGGAGTGGGAAGGAGCCGCGTGAGGAAGCGGCAGAGGCAGGAGGAGAGGGAGAGGAGGCGCGGTGACCTCGGCAGAAGCGCGGATTACTCAGCTCCTGCAGCCGGGAGCGTCTGAGTCACGGGAATTAACCCCTGCGGCTCGGGCTGCGCTGCCGCCGCGCCGGGAGGGTGCGGGGCTGAGGGGCTGAGGCTCCCGGAGGGTGGCAGCGGCTGCTGGGTGTCCCCTGTCCCCTCGGAGGGGAGGGAGGAGTGCGCCAGGCTTGGGGTGTGGAGTGAGGGAGGGGTGGGGATGGAGGGATGGAGGGTGAATCCCATCGCTCCCATTCCCTGCAGTGCCAGATCCCAAATCCTGCAGAAATGGCCCTTCCCTTTTCCCTTCCCCTTTCCTTTTCCCTTTCCCTTTTCCCTTCCCCTTTCCTTTTCCTTTTCCCTTTCCTTTTTCCTTTTCCCTTTTCCTCTTCCCTTTTCCCCTTTCCTTTCCTTCCCTTTCCCCCTTTCCTTTCCTTCCCTTTCCTTTCCTTCCCTTTTCCCCTTCCCTTTTCCCCTTTCCTTTCCTTCCCTTTTCCCCTTCCCTCTCCCTTCCCTTTCCCTTCCCTTTCCCTTCCCTTTCCCTTCCCTTTCCCTTCCCTTTCCCTTCCCTTTCTCTTCCCTTTTCCCCTTTCCTTCCCTTCCTCTTCCCTTCCTCTTCCCTTCCTCTTCCCTTCCTCTTCCCTTCCTCTTCCCTTCCTCTTCCCTTCCTCTTCCTTCCCATTGGCCAGGAAGGTATGGGAGGGGTCTGCACCCCCAGATTCTCCAGGAAAACCCCAAAAAATCCCATTTTATCCCATCCCCAGCTGCCCCTTCCCCAGCCCCGCCCGTGATGGAGGTGCAGAGGACGAGGATGGAGGGATGAAGGATAAGGGATAAATCCCATCCCTCCCAGATCCCAAATCCCGCAGAGCTGTCTCGCTCATCCCTGGGTGCAGGGCTTGACCCAGAGGGATCTGCATTCCCAAATTCTCCGGGAAAACCCCAAAAATTCCCATTTTATCCCATCCCTGCTGAGGGTGGAGGGCTCTGGTGCCTCCTCCTTCATTCCCATCCTGACCTCCCGGGCTCGGGGCTGTTCCTGCACCCATCCGGGGGAATAACTGGGAATTACTGGGAATAAATGGGAATTACTGGGAATAAATGGGAATAACAAGGAATAACTGGGAATAACTGGGAATAACTGGGAATAACTGGGAATAATCAGGAATAATTGGGAATAATTGGAAATAATTGGGAATAATTGGGAATAATTGCGAATAACTGGGAATAATTGGGGATAACTGGAAGCTGCCAAATGGAGCTGCTCGCTTGGAGAACCTGAGCTGCTCTCCCCTCACTGAACCTGGCCTGGAATTCCTGGGAAGAGCCCAAAATTCCGCTGGACGCCTGATCCAGTCACGCTTTTCCCAGGGCACATCCCGCGGGACGCCAGCTGCTCCCTGTGACCCCAAATCACCCAGAAAAACAGGGAAGGGGAGAGGGATATTCCAGCAGAGAGGGGAAGTGGGATCAGGGAAGGGCCGGGATGGGGAAAAACAAGGTGGGAAAAACGAGTTTGATTTATTCGCTGTGACTCTTCATTCCTTTTCCTTTCCAGGGAAGAGTTTATGGACTTGGAGCAGAACATTCCCAGGAAAAAAAACCCAGATCTCAACCCGGGATGGATCATCCGGGGCCTTGGGACCTCTGGGATTTGTTTGGGGATTTTCACCAGGGCAGTTCTCACTTGGGATTTTTCCATTCCCTTTCCAGGGAAGAGTTCACACAGCTGGAGCAGAACCATTCTCGGTAAAACAAACCCAGATCCTGACCCAGGATGGATCCTCTGTGATGTTGGGACCTCTGGGATTTGTTGGGACCAAGCCAAATTGGGATTGGGATTTTCACCGGGGCAGTTCTCACTTGGGATTTTTCCATTCCCTTTCCAGGGAAGAGTTTACAGACCTGGAGCAGAACCATTCCCAGGAAAAAAAACCCGGATTCTGACCCGGGAAGGATCATCGGGGCCTTGGGGCCTCTGGGATTTGTTTGGGGATTTTCACCAGGGCAGTTCTCACTCGGGATATTTCCATTCCCTTGCCAGGGAAGAGTTCACAGATCTGGAACAGAACCATTCCCGGTGAAACAAACCTGAATCCCTAGCCGGGGTGGATCATCTGTGACATTGGGACCTCTGGGATTTGTTGGGACCAAGCCAAATTGGGATTGGGATTTTCACTGGGATTTCAGGATTTCCAAAATGCCATCCCAAAATCCCCATCCCAACACATCCCTGCGATCCCTGGGAGCACAGAGTGAGAGCGGCAGAGCTGGACAGGCCCTGGGATTTCATTTTCACTGCAAAGGCCCCATATTCCAATTTTTTTTCCGCTCCGAAATAATACAAAAACAAAGGGAAGATGTTTCCTGCAAAACAGAACCTTTTTGGAAAAAATTCTCCCTTTGCAGCTGAAGGAAATATTTTTCAATTTTTTTTTTTTTTTTTTTTAATGCAATCAAAACATTTCGCTCCTATTTTTACCTTCAGCAAAGCCCTTAGTGGGAAATGGGGGTTGTTTTCAGGGATGAGATTTCACTGGAATTTTTCGGGATGAGATTTCATAGGAAGAACTCAATTCCCTGGGATGGGAGCTGAGGGATTTCAGGAAATTCAGCCAAATTCTGTTTCCCCAAAGGTGCTACCCCATTTTCAAGGGCTGGAATAAAGGGAATTCCGGGATTTTTTCCCTCTCAAGAGTGGTGATTCCGAAATTCTGTCTCCCCGAAAGTGCTGCCCCATTTCCAAGAGCTGGAATAAAGGGAATTCTGGGATTTTTTTTCCTCTCACGAGTGATGATTCCCTATTTCCCAGCTCCCGGTGCTGCTGCTCCCACGTGGGAAATTCTGAACCCTCATCCAGGTGGAATTCTGTGCCACCGAATTTCGGGTTAAGTTCAGGTTAATTTCAGATTGGTTTCAGATTAATTTCAGACTGGTTTCAGATTGGTTTCAGATTGGTTTCAGATTGGTTTCATATTAATTTCATATTAATTTCATATTAATTTCATATTAATTTCATATGAATTTCATATTTCAGATTAATTTCATATTATTTTCAGATTAATTACGGATTAATTTCAGATTAATTTTATATTAATTTCAGATTAATTGAAAGGGTTTCCGCCACAGTGCCTTCTCTAGGTGTGGTACAGGGCTTTGGGAACATCCCAGCTGATTTTCCCGAGGCGATGCTGAGCCCCCAGGCCGTGCCTCCCCTCCCTGCAGGAATTCCCCGGGAATTCGGTGGGATCAGAGCTCCAGAGGGAGCTGAGGTCCTGCGGGGAGAGGAAAAACCCGGAGGAGGAGGAGGAGGAGGAGGAAGATGAGGACGAGGAGGATGAGGAAGGTGAGGAGGATGAGGAGGAGGAGGAAGATGAGGAGGATGAGGAGGAGGAGGAAGATGAGGAGGAGGAGGAGGAGGAAGATGAGGAGGAGGAGGAGGAGGAAGATGAGGATGAGGAGGATGAGGAGGAGGATGAGGAAGTCAGGATGAAGTCCAAGCCCGAGGGAGGAGCAGACACAGCTCAGAGTTTTCCATGGAAAGGGAAAATCTGCGTGAGGAATTCTGGACAGGGAGGGAGGGGAAGGATCCTCTGGGGACAGTGACCACCCAGCGCCACACGAGATGTCCAGCAAGCTCGGTGGCTCTGTCTCCATCCCCAATATCTTTGGGGTCATCCCAGTCCTTGTCCCCGGTGATTCCTGTCACGCCATGTCCCCACCCCAAACCCTCCCGCGGTTTATTCCGAGCCCCGCGTGTCCCCTCGTGGCTCCGCCACTAACGGGGTGTGGGACACAAAATATTCCCGTTCCCGCTTTCTGCCGCGTTCCATCGCGGATTTCCTTCAATGTCCTCCTTGTTCCTGCCCGAGCCCAAGCTGGGAGCTCATCCCAGGGTGAGGTGACACCAGAACGCTGCCACCCTCGAAAGGGCCACAGTGGCTGGTGGCCTTGGCTGGATCCGGGCATTCCTGGATGAATCCAGGGATTCCTGGGTGCCACTCTGGGTGCCACTGTGGGTGTCACTGGGTGTCACTCTGGGTGTCACTGGGTGTCCCTTGGTGTCAGTCTGGGTGTCATTCTGATTGTCGCTGGGTGTCACTGTGGGTGACACTCTGGGTGTCATTCTGGGTGTCACTCCGGGTGTCACTGTGCGTGTCACTGGGTGTCACTGTGGGTATCACTGTCACTGAGTGTCACCCTGTGTGTCACTCTGGGTGCCGCTCTGAGTGTCACTGAGTGTCACTCTGGGTGTCATTCTGATTGTCACTGGGTGTCCCTCTGGGTGTCACTAGCTGTCATTCTGGGTGTCACTGTGGGTGCCACTGAGTGTCACTCTGGGTGTCATTCTGGATGTTCCTCTGATTGTCACTGTGTGTCACTGTGGGTGTCACTGGGTGTCACTCTGGGTGTCATTCTGGATGTTCCTCTGATTGTCACTGTGTGTCACTGTAGGTGTCACTGGGTGTCACTCCAGTTGTCACTGGGTGTCCCTTGGTGTCAGTCTGGGTGTCACTCTGATTGTCACTGGGTGTCGTTGTGGGTGCCACTGGTGTCACATTGGGTGTCGCTGACTGTCACTCTGGGTGTCACTCTGGGTGTCACTGCGTGTCCCTTGGGGTCACTCTGGGTGTCATTCTGATTGTCACTGGGTGTCACTGTGGGTGTCACTGGGTGCCACTGGGTGTCCCTCTGGTGTAACTGTGGCTATCACTCTGGGTGTTCCTCTGGATGTCACTGTGTGTCACTCTGGGTGTCACTGGGTGTCCCTTGGTGTCATTCTGATTGTCACTGGGTGTCCCTCTGGGTGTCCCTCTGGGTGTCACCAGGCTCTGCTGTCCCCAAGTTTGTCCCCAAGTTTTTCCTTCCTTTGGCATTCTCCCGGCTGGGAGGGATCCCAAGGGAAGGAAGCAATCCCAGGAGGAGCCCCCGGCGCGGTGGCCTCGAGCCAATGTCACTGTCCCCTCTGCCGAGAGCTCGGGAGTGGCTGCTCAGCCCTGCAGGGGGAAACAACTGGAAAAAGGTCAGGATTCTGGACTTCTCTCCCCGGGAGAAATGAGTGGGATGATTTAATCCGCCAGAAATGTGAGGTTTGGTGTGTCCTGGATCCCCTCCCTGTGCTTAAAGCGGCCACGGGAGCTTTTCCAAACCCTTCCCTCCATTCCCAAACCTTCTCTCCATTCCCAACCCCTCCCCTTCCATTCCCAACTCTTTCCCTCCATTCCCAAACCTTCCCTTCCATTCCCAAACTCTCCTTTTCCGTTCCCTGACCCTCTCTTTCCATTTCCAGCCCCTTCCCTCTCATTCCCAGCACATTCCCTCCCATTCCCAACCCTTCCCTTCCATTCCCAATCCTTCCCTCCCATTCCCAAACCTTTTTGTTCCATTCCCAACCCTTCTCTTTCTATTCCCTAACCCTTTCCTCCAATTCCCAACACATTCCTTCCATTCCCAGCCCTTCCCTTTCCATTCCCAACCCTTCTCTTTCCATTCCCAGTCCTTCCCTTTCCATTCCCAACCCTTCCTTTTCAATTCCCAAACCTTCCCTTTCCATTCCCTAACCCTCCCCTTCCATTCCAAACCCTCCCCTTCCATTCTCAATCCTTCCCTCCCATTCCCAAACCTTTTTGTTCCATTCCCAGCCCTTCCCTTTCCATTCCCAACCCTTCCCTTTCCATTCCCAATCCTTCCCTTCCATTCCCAGCCCTTCCCTTTCCATTCCCAACCCTTCCCTTTCCATTCCCAACCCTTCCCTTTCCATTCCCAACCCTTCCCTCCATTCCCAACCCCTCCCATTCCCAGCCCTTCCCCGGCCCTGCAGCTCCCGGGCTCTTCTCCAGGGACATTTGCCCACGGATTTAACAACCCAAGCAGCAGCTGGGCTCCATCCCGGCCTGTTCCTTGTTTTCCCTCTTTAAACACCTGGCCGGGACTGGGATCAGCTCCTTTGGCTGCTTCTCCTGCTTGGAAGCGAGCGCAGCGTGTCCTGTCCAGCCTGGCCCGGCCTCTGTCCAGCTGTGCTGCACGTCCTGGGATCCTGCTCCAGGATCCAGGATCCTGCTCCTGCCTCAGGGATGCTCCGGGATCGACATTTGGGATGGCTGGAATCGGCGTGGAAGAGATCCCTGCGCTGGGATGGCCGAAGTGATGCGGAATCCGAGCAGGATTCCCAAATCCCGGAGCCTCCAGAGTGCTTTGGGGCCGGGCTGGCTTTGCTCCAGCATCTTCCACACCACGTTCCCGGGTGGTTTTTAGGGACAGGAAAGGTTTTTTTAGGGATGGAGTGACTGGGACATGAACCAAGTGACCAGGGAATGGCTGAAATGACCACAGAATGGCCAGAGTGACCAGGGAATGGCTGGAGTGACCAGGAAATGCTCCAGCACCTTCCACACCATATTCCCGGGTGATTTTTAGGGATGGAATGGTTTTTTTAGGGATGGAGTGACCAGGACATGGCCAGAGTGACCAGGGAATGGCTGAAATGATCAGGAAGGACTCAAATGACCAGGGTATGGCCGGAGTGACCAGAACATTGCCTGGGTGACCAGGGAATGGCTGGAGTGACCAGGAAATGCTCCAGCACCTTCCACACCATATTCCCGGGTGATTTTTAGGGATGGAATGGTTTTTTTAGGGATGGAGTGACCGGGACATGGCCAGAGTGATCAGGGAATGGCTGAAATGACCGCAGAATGACCAGAATGACCAGGGAATGATTGAAATGACCACAGAATGGCTGAAATGACCAGCGAATTACTGAAATGACCACAGAATGGCCAGAATGACCAGGGAATGGCTGAAATGACCACAGAATGGCCAGAATGACATGGAATGACCCAAGTGACCAGGGAATGGCCAGAGTGACATGGGAATGACTGAAATGACCCAAGACATCACCAGAGTGACCAGGGAATGGCCAGAGTGACCACGGAATGGCTGAAATGACCCGAGACATCACCAGAGTGACCAGGGAATGGCCAGATTGACCAGGGAATGGTCAGAGTGACCAAAACATCACCAGAGTGACCAGGGAATGGCCAGAGTGACCACGGAATGGCTGAAATGACCCGAGACATCACCAGAGCGACCAGGGAATGACCCAAGTGACCAGGGAATGGTCAGAGTGACCAGGGAATGGCTGAAATGACCCGAGACATCACCAGAGTGACCAGGGAATGGCCAGATTGACCAGGGAATGGTCAGAGTGACCAAAACATCACCAGAGTGACCAGGGAATGGCCAGAGTGACCACGGAATGGCTGAAATGACCCGAGACATCACCAGAGTGACCAGGGAATGGCCAGAGTGACCACGGAATGGCTGAAATGACCCAAGACATCACCAGAGTGACTAGGGAATGACCAGAGTGACCAGAGAATGGCCAGAGTGACCAAAACATCACCAGAGTGACCAGGGAATGGCCAGAGTGACCAGGGAATGGCCAGAGAGACCAAAACATCACCAGAGTGACCAGGGAATGGCCGGAGTGACCACGGAATGGCTGAAATTACCCAAGACATCACCAGAGTGACCAGGGAATGACCCAAGACATCACCAGAGTGACCAGGGAATGACCCAAGTGACCAGGGAATGGCCAGAGTGACCAGGCACAGCCCCATCACCCCCCACCGCACACCCGCGGGTGTTTTTGGGGTGGAAGGGGCACACGCGTGGCCGGAGCGGCTCAGCTCCCGCCGGTCCCTCCCGGCCGCGTGAGTCGCGGTCCGCGCGGCTCAGCCCCGAATTCTTTTCGCCTTCGCTCACTTCCCGCGGCGGAGCTTTTCGCGGAGCCAAGCGCTGCTCCTCGGGCTCTCGGTGACGCTGTCCGCGGCTCCGGCGGGCGGAGGGGCCGCGGGGCCGGGCAGGAGCCTCTTCCCGGCTCCCGGCGGGGCTCGGGGGAAGCTGACCGCGATTTTCCAGCCTGGAACGGCCGGGAAGGGCAGCGCGGGCCCTTCCCACCGCGTCCTGAGGGAATGGGGCTGTGCCACACTGCCAGGAGTGCTTTTTGGGGAGCCCCGCGCGCCCCTTGTCCTTTCCCTGCGTTCCCTTCCCGCGGAGGCCTCCGAGGCTCCGAGGTTTTGCTGCCAAACTTCCCAAATTTGTCGCCGAACACCCCAAATTTGCCTCCAAACACCCCGAATTTGCCGCCAAACACCCCAAATTTGTCTCCAAATATCCCAAATTTGCCCCCAAATATCCCCAGTTTGCCGCCAAACACCCCCAATTTCCCACCAAACATCCCCAATTTCCCACCAAACATCCCCAATTTCCCTCCAAACATCCCCAATTTGCCATCAAACTTCCCAAATTTGCCGCCGAACACCCCCAATTTGTCTCCAAATATCCCAAATTTCCCACCAAACATCCCCAATTTGCCATCAAACACCCCAAATTTGCCCCCAAACACTCCCAATTTGCCTCCAAACTTCCCAAATTTGCCTCCAAACACCCCCAATTTGCCGCTGAACACCCCGAATTTGCCATTTTTCATCAGTTTATTTTTTCCTTCCCTTTCTGAACTTTTTTTTTTTTTTTTTTTTTTTAATTTTATTTTTTTTTTTTTTACCTCTCCGAAGGGAATTTTGAAGATCTGGTCCTCAGGAAGATCCATAAATCCCCCGTTTTTGTGGCACCGAGTGCAGCCGAGGCTCGGCGTGGGACAGGGCAGTTGGAGTTGGGATAACGTGAGGAATCATCGTCTCCCTGGGGCCAAATCCGTATTTTCAGCAGCTGGAATCCGGGCTGGGATGTGGGCAAGGTGAGCCTGGTTTGGGGACAGCCTTTTGCTCTGGAAAATTTGCCTTTCGGGAACTCCTGGGGCTTGAGAGCTCCTGACACTTCCAGAGCTGGGATCACCAATTCCTGGGGTCCTGTGGTGTCCCCAGGATCGGGATCCACAATTCCTGGGGTCCTGTGGTGTCCCCAGGATCGGGATCCACAATTCCTGGGGTCCTGTGGTGTCCCCAGGATCGGGATCCACAATTCCTGGGGTCCTGTGGTGTTCCTAAAATTGGGATCCACAATTCCTGTTGTCCTGTGGTGTCCCCAGGATTGGAATCCACAATTCCTGGGGTCCTGTGGTGTTCCTAAAATTGGGATCCACAACTCTTGGGGTCCTGTGGTGTTCCCAGTAGTTTATCCATGCAGGAAATCCATGAAATGACCAGGGAATGGCTGAAATGACCAGACAATGGCCAGAGTGTCCAGGGGATGGCCAGAGTGATCAGGGAATGGCCAGAGTGATGAAGGAATGTCTGAAATGACTAGGGAATGGCCAGAGTGACCAGGACATGGCCAGAGTGACCAGAACATGGCTGGAGTAACCAGGGAATGGCCAGAATGACCAGAACATGGCCAGAGTGGTCAGGGAATGGCTGAAATGACCAGAGAAGGGTTGAAATGACCAGGGAATGGCCAGAACGACCAGGGAATGGCTGGAATGACGAGAACATTGCCCGAGTGACCAGAACATGGCCTGAGTAACCAGGGAATGGCTGAAATGATCAGAACATGGCTGGAGTGATGAATGAGTGTCTGAAATGACCAGAGAATGTCTGGAGTGGCCAGGGAAGGGCCAGAGTGACCAAGGAATAGCTGGAACGACCAGAGAATGGTTGAAATGACCAGGGAATTGCCAGAATGACCAGGACATGGCCAGAGTGACCAGAACATGGCCAGAGTGATCAGAACATGGCCAGAGTGATGAAGGAATGTCTGAAATGACCAGGGAATGGCCAGAGTGACCAAGGAATGGCCAGAATGACCAGGGAATGGCTGAAATGACCAGAGAATGGCTGGAGTGACCAGGACATGGCCGGAGTGACCAGGGAATGGTTGGAATGACCAGGACATGGCCAGAGTGACCAGAACATGGCTGGAGTGACCAGAACATGGCCAGAGTGACCGGAGAATGGTTGAAATGACCAGGGAATGGCTGGAATGACCAGGACATGGCCAGAGTGACCAGAACATGGCCAGAGTGACCACAACATGGCCAGAGTGCCCACAATATGGCCAGAGTGACCAGGACATGGCCAGAGTGACCAGGGGATGGCTGGAATGACCAGGACATGGCCAGAGAGACCAGAACATGGCCAGAGTGACCAGGACATGGCCAGAGTGACCAGTACTGCAACCTCCCCATTCCTGGGGGGCCACATTGGGATCCACCAGGAGCCAAATTCCCCAAATTTCCCCATTCCCACCCCCGTCCCTCGCGCTGTCCTCGGTCCCTCGGCCATTCCCGCTGTCCTGGCCCTGCCCCCGGCACTTCCGGACATTCCCTGTCCCACCCCTGCCAGACCCAAGGGCAGTTTTGGTGACAAATCTCTGCAGGACAAAGCAAGAAAAGCAAATCAACCAACGGGATGGAGAAGAAAAGGAAAAAATCCACATCAGGGCCACCAGGACTGCGATGTCCCCAAGCCACCCAGGCTGGGGACAGAGGGGCCACCAGAACTGCAATGTCCCCAAGCCACCCAGGCTGGAGACACCAGGGCCACCAGGACTGCAATGTCCCCAAGCCACCCAGGTTTGGGACAATGGGGCCACCAGGACTGCGATGTCCCCAAGCCACCCAGGTTTGGGACACTGGGGCCACCAGAACTGCGATGTCCCCAAGCCACCCAGGCTGGGGACACCGGGGCCACCAGAACTGCAATGTCCCCAAGCCACCCAGGCTGGGGACACCACGGCCACCAGGACTGCAATGTCCCCAAGCCACCGAGGCTGGGGACACCACGGCCACCCTCCAGCACGCCTTTCCTCGAAGGAACAGCGCTGGATTTTGCTCAAGACGTGGAAAAAAAAAAGGTGCCCGGAGCCACGTCCGAGGCTTGCAGGGTTCGAGAAATGTAAAAGGGCGCCTTTGAAGGTGGATTCGAAACTTGGACGCGGCGGGGATGGAATTCCTGCAGGGAGAAAATTCAACAAACAAAGTTCCCTGGCTGAGAGCAGCGCTCGCCAGAACTGCGGCAAGGATTCGGTGCCTCCCGAATTCGGAGCTTTCCTCGGGTGGGACAGAACATGGAAAAGGTTTGGGGTGTGACACTTTTCCACGCCTGGTGTTGCTTGGAAATGCCCCATTTGGTGCCTCAGTTTCTCCCTTTCCATGCCCAGCCGGGAATCAGCAGGGGAAAAAAAAAACCACAACAAAACCCCACAGAACATTTCCCCGTGGATTTGGGGACTTCCTGAGCGGTTTGGCACCAAATTCCAGCAGCGCGTCCTTCCAAACAGCATCTCCTTCCCCTATTGATCCTGGTCCCGCTCCAGCTGGCGAACTCGAGTCTCCATCCCGAATTTTTTGTTTAAAACAGCCCAAAATTCCTCCTCTCGATCCCTTTTCGCAGCTTCCACTCCGGTTACCTGCGGGATTCTAGGATCCAGGAGAGGCTGTGCCTTGGGATCATCCTGCTCCGGGCACTCGGCAAGGAACAGCCCCGCGGTTTTGGGGTAAAAGAGCCCCGAGTTGGGGATAAATGCATTTAAAGCAAAACGGGGCAGTCCGGAGAGTGGGAATTTTGGGAAAAGCTCCAGTTTGGCTGCCAGCCGCTGCCAGCCCAGTGTGGAAGAGCAGGAGCAGCCCCTCCTGGGCGGCTGCCAGCCCCTGGCGGGGTCGGGATTGGGATTTCGAGGAGCCCGAGCGGCTCAGGTTTCCCGGCCCCGCTGCAGATGGAGAGAGGGGGATGGTGGGGAGGGAAGGACGGGACCCCTGGACCCCAATCCCGGGGATTCCGAGACCGGGAGGGCTGTGGTGGGCGATTCCCATGGCTGGGGGGTTGCTGTGCCCCCCTGGACCCCAATCCCGGGGATTCCGAGACCGGGGGGGCTGTGGGGGGCGATTCTGGGGATCGCTGTGCCCCCTTGGACCCCAATCCCTGGGATTCCAGGATTGGGATGGCTTTGGGAGGGTGATTCAATGGGGTCTCTGTGCCCCCCTGGACCTCAATCTCGGGGATTCTAGGGACCAGTGGGGCTGTGGGACGGCGATTCCATGGGGCCTCTGTGCCACCCTGGGGACCCCTGGACCCCAATCCCGGGGAATCTGGGATCGCGGATGGCTGTGGGACACGGTTCTTGGGGTTGCTGTGCCCCCCTGGACCCTAATCCCGGGGATTCCGGGACCGGGGGGGCTGTGGGACAGCGATTCCATGGGGTCTCTGTGCCCCCCTGGAGACCCCTCAGAGCTCTGAACACGCAGCAGGTCCCGCGTTCCTCTGAGCCCCTCGGCTTTAAAATTGTCCCCCTCGGAGCAGGAATGTCCCCCCCGAGCCTTCCTGGCCGTGTCCCCTCGTTTTCCAGGCAGCAAACTCCGGTGTCCCCCGGGCAGGGACACTCAGCTCGTGCCACCGCCGTGTCACCCCCCGCCCCCCTTTTGTCTTTATGAAGATTTAAATGAAAGGTTTTTAATTAAAACGAACAGCAAACGAACCCCTGCATCCCATTGCACAGATTCCGCCCCCAAAATTTCCACGGGGCCCAGGAAATCGGGATGAGGGGACAGCTGCGAGTCCCTCTGGGTGGCGGCAGGCGGCTGGTGACACCCACCAAAAAAAAAAAACCCCAAAAACTGGAAAACTCCATCCCCACCACCCGCTCCCGGGAAAGCGAAGCCGGTGGCGAGGGCAGGGCTTATCCCAATGATTAATTAGCTTTGTTTTGAAACAAGGAGCTGCCTCCGCAGCAGCAGCAGCGGCAGCAGCGGGAGGAGGAATTGTTGCCGAGCCCGGCGCGCTCGGCTGCCAGAGAAAGACGTGATTGTTGTCACCGTGCCTCGCTCGCAGCCCTCCCAGTGCTCCCAGCCCTCCCAGCCCTCCGCCCCCCGCGCTCCCACCGCTCCCGGCCACAAAACCCCCGCGCCCCGGCCGCGCTCGCTCGTGGCGGAGCGGAGAGGAGGAGGAGGAGGAGGAGGAGGAGGAGGAGGTGGAGGAGGAGGAGGTGGAGGGAGAGAGAAGCCAGAGAGAAACTTGTCTTGGGGATTAATAGGAGGCAGGAGGAGGGAGAGGTGCTCACAGGTAAGCTCTGGGCAGGTGTTTCCCCAGCCAGGACGCCACGGTGCTCCTGCCCTGTCCAGCCTCCCTTCCATCCCCAAAAAAACATCTGATCTTCCTCTTTCTTCCCCCCTCTGCTCTTGGTTCCTCTGTCCCGCGGCACTTTGGAGTCTTTGTTCTCTCCCCCCGCTCCGGCTGCAGGAGTTTCTCGCGGTGTGGGGCGGATGGGGGGCGGGTTTGGGGGCAGTGGGGTCACCCGGGGGTGTGACAGCCACCGCCAGGCGCTTTTTGGGGGGACATTGGGGCGCCCTTCGTGTGTCCCCCACACCCCCAGCCCCACGCACGTTTGGCTCTGCAGCCAAATTGGGGGGGTGGGGTCTGCAGAGCCAAAATTGTGGGATCGGGGGCCAGAATTGGGGGAGCCGGGGGGGCTGCACGAGCCGTGCCTAGGATAATCCCCCGCCCTTGGGGAGCAGGAGGGAAAACAAGCAAAGGAAAAGAGAGGAGAAGGGACCCCTCCGGAGCCAGGAATGTCGCCAGGAGCCTCCGGGGACATCGGGTCACTTTGTCCTGCCTGGCGCGGGGTCTGCGGAGCCGCACGGGGTTTGGGGGGGCTCTCCCATGGGAGGGGGAGCTCCCCCCGTGCCGCAGTGGGAACAGCGAATTTCAGAGCGGACCGGGGCGAGGTGGGAGCGAGCAGCCCCACAGCTCCAGAGCCCCTTCCATCGCTGCCTTTCCGCCCAAAATGTAGGTGGTGAAGCCCTTCTTTCCCGCCTGGATCACTCCGAGCGCTCCCAGGGCATGTAATCCCACTTTTCCTGCCTGGAGCCAGCTCGGATCCAGGTGGGCGGGGAGGTGCAGCCCCCTCCCCGCGGGGGTCCCGCATGGAGCCGGCTCTTTGTCCCCGCTCCGCCCGGAGACGGCGGCAGGAACGACAGGGAAATGATGTTCGCCGAAATCCTGGGGGGGAAAAAAAAGGGTTTTTTTGTCACTTGGAAGAGGTTCATCCCAAACATGCTGTGGAGAGGTTTAGGGAAAAGCATCTCCAAAGCCAAACACGGGAATTCATCCCCCTCGGCGCTGCGGGCACGTGAGGGCTTGGAAACTTTCCTGGGATCCTGCGATCCCGGCCCGGCCTCGTGCGGCGCCGGGGGCATCCCGGAGCTCCCTCCCGGGAAGCGCAGAGCCCTTTCCCGGGAATTCGGGAATTCGGGAATGAGGGAACACGGCGTGTCCCTGCTCCCCGGGAGCTTCCAGCCGCCAGGAGATAAAAGCGCGGCCGTGGGAGGTTTACTCTGCCCTCGGAAGAGGCTAGAGAGGAGGGAAGGAGGCGTCAGAGCTGTTTCCCAGCCTCAGGGAAAAGCGGAGCGGGGCGAGGCGGCTGCTCGGGGGGAGCGGGGCGTGTGTGGGGTCCGGGCCGGCGGCGCTTTGGCAGCGGCTCCTGCCGGGATTCGCTTTTGTCGCCGGCCAGCCTTTGCCGCTGCGTGTGGCAGCGGGACCGGGCCGGGAGCGGCGCTGGGAAGGGTCGGGGCACGCAGCGAGGAGGAATCGCTGACACGGAGGGAGGAATCGCTGCGGGAGGAGGGAGCGCGGCACGGGATGAGCCTTGGGAAGGAGCCCGGGGACTGTGGGAGCCCCGCGCTGCTGTCACCGAGCCCTGGCCGGTGTCACCCATCCCCGCTCGGACACGGCGGCACCGAGTCGCCCCCGGGCCGTGCCCCGGCTCCGCCGCTCCCTGGGAAAGGGCGACAACCGCGGGGCTGTTCCGTCACGCTGCGCTTCCCAGGGGACCCCGGCGACGCCTGGGTGACAGCCTGGCTGCCCTCCCCCTTTCCCACTCCCGTTAGGTCAGGGTTTTGCAGAGACACGAGCGGTGCTGGACACGAGGGGAGCCAAGGAAGGAGCTCTGCCGGATCCTCGTGGTTATTTTTGTCTCGCTCTCCCTGTTCTGCTCCGGCGTTCCCGTTCCCAGGCTGGGAGGGGGCTCTTCCCCCACCGCGGGCGATGGAATTTGGGGGAAGGTGTGAGCGGAACGAACCGCGGGGCCCCGCTCCAGCCATCCAGGCTTTCCCCGCCCCTCCCGGAGTTAAAATTCCCTTTATCCCTCTGCAGGAGAGGGGTCTTGGGCAGATCTCCGCATCCAGCTGCTCCCGCTCCCCTCACCGCTGCAGGAGGCACCCGGGGGACAGCTCTGGGACTTCTGCCCGTGACAAATCCCCCCCTCTGGTGACCTTTGAGCAGCTCCCTCTCGCCCCGGGGTGGTGGCTTCTCCCTGCCCTTGGCGCCCAGCCCGGGGCTGGCAGCCAGCGCCGCGGGGAGCTGGGGGTTACTGGGATGCAGGCAAGAGAAAGTATGCGCAAAGCAAACCCCAGTGGCATTCGGGGCTGGAATTTCCAGCTGTTGCGCCGATTTTTTTTTGTCCGTTGCGAGGGGGGATGGCTGAGGAAGCAGCTGGGAAAAACCCTGGGATCTGTTGGGTGCCTCAGCTTTGCACCCAGGCCAAGCTCAGCGGCTCGGGAGGTGTCAGGACTGGTTTTGCCCATGAATTGAGCCTTTTTTCCACGCCAGGCCGTCGGTTTCCTGAATGCCTCCGTTGCTCCATGACTTAACTTTATTCCAGTGGCACGGATTCCTTGTGGGCAGCTGGAATCAGAGCTGTCCCGTCCGGCGGGAGCGACAAAAAAACTCGGGAGGGGAGGCTGGCAGGGCTCTGCTCTGCTCTGCTCTGCTTGCTGCTCCTGCAGGATCAGGGGTGGGATTTAGGAATTTGGCTCCTGGCATTCAGGCCAGTAAATCCGACTGGATGGAGAGCAGAATTCCAAATGTTCCAGGTCCAGGGAGAGCTGGTTTGGAATCTTCCAGAGGGCTGGAGGCAATTGTGACACTTGTGGTTGCCTCAGGCTTGTTGTATCCCTGCTTTTTTTGGGGATGTCATCTTCTTATCTGCCGTTTGCCCGGAATTGGGTCCTGCTTTCCCCAGCCAGGCTTTAGGGCAGGGTGGTGGCAATGCCACGGGGCTGGGACAGTCCCCACGGGGATATGGGGTGGGCAAAAGGGACATCATCGGCCCTCCGACACTTCCCATCTGTGCCGACAAAATTCCGCAGGATGTTCTCACCCTCCAGCCTGGATTCCTGGTGAGTCCCCAAACATCTGGGACGTCAAATCCTCTCGGGAAGGGGACAGGGCGGGCTCGGCCAGCTCCTGACACCAGCAGGGTGACAGCTCTGCCCTGTCCCCACTGTGCTGGGGCACTGCCGGGTGGCCTGAGCTGAGCCCGTGAGTGTGTCCAACACCTGCATGGCAGCGTGTCCCGGCTGGAATATCGTGTCCTGATATTCCTGGATGGAATATCATGTCCCAGCTGGAATATCACATCATCTCCCAGCTGGAATATCACATCGTCTCCCAGCTGGAATATCATCTCCCAGCTGGAATATCACATCGTCTCCCAGCTGGAATATCACGTCCCAGCTGCTTCCTCCCCTCTGCACCAGGCCAAACTCAGACCTCAGCCCCTACTGCTCCCTCAGGCATTTGTGGGTGCCAAAATCCACGTTCTGGAGCAGAGGAAATGCCCCAAAACCCCAAGAGAAGCTCTGGGACAACATGGAGGGAGACCCATGTGCTGTGGCTGAGGGAGGAGCGGGATGCTGACGGAGCAGGAAGGGCACCGTGCAAACAGCAGATCCCCGTCACGGATTTTCCCATTTTCTGGCCGCCAAATCCGGAATGCCGGGACAGGAGCGTGTCCATCCCCAAGGGAGATGAGGATCCGGCAGATTTGGGCTCGGCTGGCTCCTTCCCTGCTCCTCCCTTCCCCCCGCGGGATGCCAGAGCCCTGACGGAAAGCAGCGGCGCGGGAGGCGTGTGGGGTTAACCAGAGCCAGATGGGAGCGCGGAGAGGAACGGGCTGGGCCTGCGGCGGGGACGGGATCTTTTCCTGGAGAAAATCAATTCCTTTTTGCTCCGAGAGGAGAACTCCAATTCCTTGGAGGCCCCAGGAATGCGGGGGATCGATTCAAAGGGAACAGGGCTGGAAAAGGGCTGCCTGTCCAGGGTGGGATGGAGATCCGGCTGGGAGGAAATGGGGTTGGTGTGGCCCCGTCCCTGCAGGTTGGGTGGGGGCTTCTCCCCCTCCAGGGGTGATGGGAATTGGGGGTTCCAGGTGTGGGAAGAGCAAGCAATGGGCTGGGAAGGGAAGATGGGCAGGAAATCCCACTCTGCTGGGCTGATGGGGGAGCTGGAAGTGCCTGATTTCCCCCCAAAATGCACCAATGCTCCCATCCCAGCAGCGCTGGTTTCTTTTCCCTTCCATTTCCTTCTTCCTCTCATTTTCCTCCTCTTCCTCCCTCTCCTCTGTCTCCACACTCTTTCCCACCCTCCCTCTGCCTTGCCCTGCATCCGGCTCGGCTCTGATCCCTCTGGGCTGAAGAATTCCACCGGGAAAACCTGGTGAGAATCCTACTGCCATCCTGGCCTGCTCCGGCTGGGGAATGTGGGAGCATCTGAACACATCCCGCGTGGGGATTTCAGGGTGGATCCCTCCATACTCGAGGAATCAGTTGGAGAATTCCTATAAAATCTGGCAAGGATGATCAAGGAACTGCTGTTCCAGCCAGCAGCAGGAAAAACAGGGATGGGACAGGATGATGAGGATGCAGAGGGAGAGGTCACCCCGGACGGTGTCCAGGAGAAATTTCCGCGTTCGGGGTTCACAGACTTTGCTTCATCCCTCCCAATCTCCCACTCCTGCCAAGTGTCTTCCCAAAAAACTATCCCAGCAGTGGAGCTGGGTGGGTTCTCTGAGCTGTAGATCCCAAACACCTCTGGTGTCGCCGCTGTGCCAACTTTAGAATGCCCTTTTTATTCCTTTTTATCCCTTTATATCCCAGAGGCTGCTCCTCCTCCCGGCCTCATCCTGGGGCCATCCATCTCTCCTGCCCCGTTAACTGCTGCCGGATTCCCGACACTTTTCCGCAGCCAATTTCCCGCTGAATCGTTGATTTGCTGGCTCCAGTGCCAAATGGAGCCCAATCCATCACGGTGTCCGCAGGGCTGATCCATCCTCTGGGGAGACAGGACGGAATTGTTCTCTGGGGAGGGCCCGGGCACTGCAGGGTGGAAAAATGAAATTAAAACCTGAATTAGAAAAAAACTCAACATTCCCCATGGATCATGGTGAGTCAAGGAGGGATCCATTGGATCCTTATCCATTGGATAATGGTGAGGCACAGAGGATCCCATGGATAATGGTGAGGCACGAAAAGGATCCAATGGATAATGGTGAGTCAAGGTGGGATCGCATGGATAATGGTGAGGGGCACAGAGAGGATCCCATGGATAATGGTGAGGCAGGGATAGGGATCCCATGGATATTGGAGAGTCAAGGATGGGTTTCATGGATAATGGTGAGGCACAGAGGATCCCATGGATAATGGTGAGGCACAGAGGATCCCATGGATCATGGTGAGTCAAGGAGGGATCCCATGGACAATGGTGAGACAGAAGGAGGGATCCCATGGATAACGGTGAGGCAGGGATAGGGACCTCAGTGGCTCACGCCTTGGAGAGGCATTGGATTTGACAATGATTTCCAAAGGGAAGGACAGCGCAAGGCAGGTGACAAGGCTGAGGGACAAACCCCTGCGTGCCAGCAGCGTCAAGGTCACAATTCCTCAGCCAGGCCCTTCCCAACCCCGCTCTCCTTGTGGTCTCCCTTCAGGAAAACACCTGGACCATGAAGGTGGCCCTGGCGCTGCTCCTCCCACTCGTGCTCGCGCTGGTCCCGCCGGCGAGCGGGCAGCGCCGGAAACCCCCCCGCAGGCCCACCCGGCCGCCCGCCCCCTTCGAGGAGCCCGTGGAGCCCACGGAGCTGCCCCCTCCCCTCCCTCCGGGCCCCCCGTCCATCTTCCCCGACTGCCCGCGGGAGTGCTACTGCCCGCCGGACTTCCCGTCGGCGCTGTACTGCGACAGCCGCAACCTGCGCACGGTGCCGGTGATCCCGCCGCGCATCCACTACCTGTACCTGCAGAACAACTTCATCGTCGACCTGCCCGAGGAGTCCTTCCGCAACGCCACCGGCCTCAAGTGGGTCAACCTGGACAACAACCGCATCCGCAAGGTGGACAGGAAGGTGCTGGAGAAGCTGGAAAACCTCATCTTCCTCTACATGGAGAGGAACCAGCTGAAGGAGGTGCCCGCCTTCCTGCCGCCCAACCTGGAGCAGCTGCGGCTCAGCAGGAACCAGATCTCCAAGATCCCTGCCGGCGTCTTCAACAAGCTGGAGAACCTGGTGCTGCTGGACCTGCACCACAACAAGCTGAGCGACGGCGTCTTCAACAAGAACACCTTCAAGGGGCTCAAGAACCTCATGCAGCTCAACCTGGCGCACAACATCCTGAGGAAGATGCCTCCCGGCGTGCCCAGCGCCATCCACCAGCTCTTCCTGGACAGGAACAACATCGAGGACATCCCCAGCGATTATTTCAAGGAGTTTCCCAACCTGGCCTTCATCCGGCTCAACTACAACCAGATCTCGGATAAGGGGCTGCCCAAAAATTCCTTCAACCTCACCAACCTGCTGGTGCTGCACCTGGCCCACAACAAGCTCACCAACGTGCCCTTCATCAGCCCCAAGCTGGAGCACCTCTACCTGAACAACAACTCCATCGAGAGTGAGTCCTGCTGGCCACTCGTGGGGCTCCGGGGAGGTTTTTTTGGGAGGAAAACTTTGGAAAGGTCATTTCCCACCCCCGGGGGGATGAGGGGAGGTGTGAGGATGGATCTGCAGGCGGGGAAGGGTGGAGGGAGGGTTTGGGTGGAAGGGGAGGAGAAGAGAAATCCCCCCCGGGACTTTTCCTGGTTGTCTTCTTCGGGGCCACCTGTCCTTGGAAGGGCTCCTTCCCTGGCAAAAATCAGGATATTTAACAAGGAGAGCCTGGGAATATATTTTAGGAATGGATGCCAAACACATGGTGAGAAAATATCCCAGCTCTGCTGCCGAGCGGAGCCGTGTGGGGAAGGAGCAGGGAGAACGAGGCTGCCATGGAGGCAGAGCAGCCAGGGCTGTTTCACACAATTCCAGGGAAATTCAGCCGCAATTCCATGGGAGAGGAGCTCGGGGGGTGTGGAAACAGAGCACAGAGGAGACAGAATCCCACTGTGTTCTCATTCAGCTTTCCAGTGCCTAAAGGGCTCCAGGAGAGCTGGGGAGGGACTGAGGACAAGGGATGGAGGGACAGGACACAGAGAATGGCTTCCCACTGCCGGAGGGCAGGGATGGTTGGGATTTTGGTATGGAATTCTTCTCTGGGAGAATGGGGAGGGGCTGAGATGGAATCCCCAGAGAAGCTGTGGCTGTCCCTGGATCCCTGGAAGAGTCCAAGGCCAGGCTGGACAGGGCTTGGAGCACCCTGAGACTGGGTGATCTCTAAAGTCTCACTCAACCCAAACCATTCCAGGATTCCTGGTGTGCCCAGATGTTCCTGCCATCAGAGCTCCAGGACTCCGCTGTGACCATTTCTGGTTCCTGAATTTAATCAAACACCACCAAGTTGGAGCTGGGGGGACCTTGGGATGAAGGTGGCAACTCCTGCTGGCTTCCCACCCCTCCCAGTGTCCAGGTCCTGCCGCGGTTTTCCGTGGAGAGAAATCCTGTGCAGCTTTTCCTCACCCATTTCCCCCAGTTTTTAGAAGGTTCCAATCCCTGGAGCTAGGTGCTGACAGCAGAATCCCGGGATTTATTTTCCGTAACGCAGGCCCTGGCTGGGCAGGGACACGTGGAATTCCGGAGGCGAGCAACGAGCTGGGTGCTGACGTTATCTCGGGCATGACGGGGCCGGAGCGGGATTCCTTGATGTTTTTTTGGGAATCTCAGGGCTGGCTCGGCAGGTTCCGGGAGCGGGATGATCCCTTTTCTCCCTGGAATGCCGCGCTCCGGAGGAACGTGACCTACTTCGCTCCTGATCAAAAGCTGGATTTTTCCTCTCGCTGGGGCTTGGGGAACAGGCTGGGATTGTCCTTTTGGCAGCAAAACAACCCCGATTTGGGGCTCAATAATGAGGGGAGGGCTCAACCATCCCTGTCCACGTTCCCTTTTCCCTAACCCTCATCCCGCCGTGCCTCCTTTCCCCACAGAAATCAACGGGACGCAGATCTGCCCCACCTCGCTGGTGTCCATCCAGGATTTCTCGCCCTCCGACCTGGACGGTGTCCCCAGGCTTCGGTACCTGCGGCTGGACGGGAACCTCCTGAAGCCCCCCATCCCCCTGGACCTGATGATGTGTTTCCGCCTGCTGCAGTCCGTGGTGTTCTAGCCCTGTCCTGCCTGTCCCAGGGCCCGGCTTTGCTCGGACATTTCCCCCCCGGCGGCGTTTGACACGCGGCACTCTTTATCCTCCCTCTCCCCCTGCTCACGCCCTGCCCCAATCCCGCGCGGCACGGCCCCAGTATTGCTCCTACACCTTTCTCATAGGGAAAACCCAGGTATGGGGTTGGGGTAATTCACTAGGGGTAGGGTTAGGGTTACGCCGAGGGTTTAGGGTTGAGAGATCTAAAGGGCCTCGAGCTCCGGGAACGCTGTGGCTGACTGGCCTGGCTGGCCAAGTGACCAGCAGTCCCACCTGAGGGGCAGCGCAGGAAGGCCGTAGGGCTGAAAAGGATGGAACGTGAGGTCAGCACATGGTCACACCCTAGAACCCTGCCTGGAGTTCCTATCCTGGCTCCGCTGCAATCCTAGGACGTGGTTTTTATCTTATGTGTGTTTTCCTAGATCTCTTCTCTCCTTGGGTCTTTCTCTCTTTGTTTTCCTGATTGTCTTTGCCTGGAAGCTCTGGGTCACAGCGTTTTGTAAATGTAAAGGTTTTTCTCGGTTGGGCTGAGTTTATGCTAAGTAAATGTAAATTAACACCAAGAAATGCCATGATAAGTGGTTTAATGTTGAATTCTATGTTGTATTTTATCGTTTGCCAAAGATCATTGGTTTTATGATTGTTTGATTTTGATCCTTTTTCCAGTGAACTTTCGTGTGATTTTCACCTCTTGAGTACATCTGGTTGGGATTTCTCCTTTGCGCTGAGAGAGAGCAATAGAACCTTGAATTCAACCTCAGGATCTGAGTGTCCAGGGCTTCACAGGTGCCTCCATTGCCACCTGCACACTTTTTAATCTGTGCCACCTATGGCGATGAGCCCCTCCGGCCCAGTGCCAGGCTGCCCTCAGGGGCTGAATCAGGCTGGAGAGATCTAAAGAGCCTTGAGCTCCAGGAACACCGGGGCTGGAAAGAGCCTGCCAAGGCAAACACGGCTGTGCCCCAACATTGCTGCTACCACACCTTTCTGATCTGTACCCCCCACAGGGGTGGGCACCTCGGCCCCGGCCACAAGCTGCCATTAGGCCTAGAGTGAGGGCTGAGAGAAGGAAAGATCCTCGAGCTCCAGGGACACCGGGGCTGGAAAGAGCCTGCCAAGGCGAACGCGGCAAGGCCCCAACCTTGGTGCTCCTCCATCTTTCTGATCTGGACCCCCACAGGGGTGGGCACCTCGGCCCCGGCCACGAGCTGCCATTTGGGCCAGAGTTAGGGTTGAGAGAGGGAAAGAGCCTAGATCTGCAGGGACACTGGTGCTGGAAAGAGCCTGCCAAGGCCATCACGGCAGTGCCCCAACATTGCTGCTCCTTCATCTTTCTGATCTGGAGGCCCCACAGGGGTGGGCACCTCGGCCCCGGCCACCAGCTGCCATTTGGGCTGGGGTTAGGGCTGAGAGAGGGAAAGGTCTCGAGCTCCAGGGACACCGGGGCTGGAAAGAGCCTGCCAAGACAAACGCAACAAGGCCCCAATCTTGCTGCTCCCACACCATTCTGATCCGGACCCCCACAGGGGTTGGCACCTCTGCCCCGGCCACAAGCTGCCCTGTGGGTCGGGCTGAGGCCACAGAGAGCTGTGGAGCCTGCAGCTGCGGGGACACTGGCACTGGGCAGGACATTGCAAGGGCTTCCATGGCGGCAGGCTGCTGCCAGAGCCTGGAGGCTCCATGGCACCAAAATCCTGCAATGGCAGAGCCTGGCTCTGCTGGGAGGTGCTGGCCGGGCTGTGCTGAAGGTGAGAGCTCTGAGTTACCTTTGCCTCGTCCCAAAGCCTGGCTGAGCTGTCAGCCCTGCACTCTTGGGCTGGCCTAAGTGCTCCCCTGGGCCCTGAGTGACCAAATGACCATCAGTCGCATCTAGGGGGCAGGTGCATGAAGGCCGTGGGGCTTAAAGGGCACAGCATGAGGTCAGCACACTCCAGAACCCTGCCTGGAGTTCCCGTCCTGCCCCGCTGCAATTCTGGGAGGTGGTAGGTAGCTCTCTGTGTGTTTTTCTAGATCTCTTCTCTCCTTCTGTCTTCACCTCTGCCTCTCTTTCTTTTCCTAATTGTCTTTTCCTGGAACTTTTGGGTAACGGAGCGTTTGGTAAGTTTGAAGGTTTTTCTCGGTTGGGCTAAGTCTGTGCTAGGTAAATGCTAAATTAACACTGAGTACCGCTCTGATAAGTGGTTTAATGTTGAATTCTATGTTGTATTCCATCCTTTGCCGAAGACGGTTGATTTTTGATTGACTGGTTTTGATCCTTTTGCCAGCGATCTTCAGTGCGATTTTCACCTCTCGAGCAGATCCCATGGGGATTTCGCTGCTGGGAGGAGCTGGCCAGGCTTTGCCGAAGGTGACACCGCACCCTGCTCCAGCCCCAGAGCCACCCCGAGCCCTGCTCCCCCTGCAGGGACACTCGTGGCTCCTTGGGGACCTCTCTCTGCAGGACAGCGCCGTGTCCCAGCTGTCGCCCCAGGTCACAGCAGCAGCTCAGCTCCCTGTCCTTGTCCCCCAGGCCAAGCCCGGTGCCAGCGCCGTCTCTTCCCACCCCGCAGAGCTCCGGGAGGTTGGATTGGGTCCAGATGGAGCTGCTGGGCTCAGCTTGTGTCCCTGGGGAAGGATTCCCCGTGGATTTTGGAGCAGGGATGGGATGGTGGCCTGGAGAGCGGTGCCACACGGGTGGGATCCTTGGAATCGGAGGGAGGATGGATCTGGGGACAAGGCGGCCGCAGTTGGTGGCCAGAGCCTAACCGCAGGGGATGGGGACACGCTGCCGTCACCTGGGCCCTTCTGGGGGGCTTCGGCTCCATTTCCCTGCAGGAGGAGGAGGATCTGAATCCCTCCTGGAGATGTGGATTTGCCAGGATGGAGCAGGGAGGGTGTCCAGCCCCTGGATCCTGTGCCCTGTGTAGGCCACATGTCCCCCTCGGCCATCACCACACCCCCTCAGCAGGAACAGGCTCTTCCCGGCCTCAAATCCCCCATCCCAGCCCCGATCCGTGGGCCCACAGCCTTATCCCAAAATCCTGAATCCACATCCACGGGATCACAGCCTTATCCCAAAATCCTGAATCCACATCCATGGAGCCACAGCCTTATCCCAAAATCCTGAATCCACATCCATGGGGCCACAGCACCATCCCAAAATCCTGTACCCTTACCTCTAAAATCAGGGGCTGCAGGGCCACATCCATGGGATCACAGCCCCACCCCAAAATCCTGAATCCTCATCCATGGAGTCACAATCCCATCCCAAAATCCCAAAATCCTGCATCTGCATCCACAGGGCCACAGCCCCATCCCAAAATCCTGTACCCTTTCCTCTAAAATCTGGGATGCAGGGACAGATTCATGGGGCCACAAGCCCATCCCAAAATCCTGCATCCACATCCCCGGGATCACAGCCCCATCCCAAAATCCTGAATCCACAGCCATGGGGTCACAGCCCCATCCCGAAATCCTGAATCCACACCCATGGGGTCACAGCCCCATCCCGAAATCCTGAATCCACATCCATGGGATCACAGCCCCATCCTGAAATCCTGACGGGGCCACAGCCCCATCCCAAAATCCTGAATCCACATCCCCGGGATCACAGCCCTGTCCCGAAATCCTGCATCCTTCCCACTGAGATCGGAGGATTCAGGGCCACATCCACGGCTCAATTTCTCCCCGGAACAAGGCGTGCATGGCTGGGGTTTGCCTTTTTTATTAGAAATAAAAGGCAGGGAAGAGAAAAGGGAAGAATTACCCTTTGGAAAAGCTATTTTTATCCCTTCTCTTCGCCGTCCTCACACGGATTGCTTCCCCCTTTGATAGCTGTACCTGCATTTATAGGGTGTCCGGGTTTAGGGCGGATTATTCTCTTCTTTTCTTCCTGAGTCTCAGGATTTGGATTTAAAGGCCGAGCATTAGAGGGAGGGGAAAAAAAAAAATCCAACTGCAATGAGCATTAAATAAACCAAAGAAACCTTCTTTGTGTTCAGTCAGCAGAACTGACCCTTCCCAGGATGGAACCCTAACCCGTGTCCTTCTCCCTGGGGATGGCACAGGGCTGCTTCCCTTTTCCCATTAATTAACACCCTGTGCTAATTAAGGACATTTTTTTCCTCACAATAAAATATCTTTTCCAGCTCTCCCTGCAGTGGGGTGGGGTAGGTTTCAGCCCTAAACCCGCATGGAGCCCCCCATTTATATTGATTATAATATTTATATATATGTAAATTTTTATATGCAAATTTTTATATATATATTTAAAATATTATATTTATATTATTTATTAGTATTTATATAGGATGTGTATATGGACCGATAGCGTACGGATATTCCAGATATTCCAGATATTTATGTACAGATATTCCAGATATTCCCGATATTTATATACAGGTATTCCAGATATTCCAGATATTTATGTACAGATATTCCAGATATTCCCGATATTTATATACAGATATTACAGATATTCCAGATATTTATGTACAGATATTCCAGATATTCCCAATATTTATATACAGATATTCCAGATATTCCAGATATTTATGTACAGATATTCCCAATATTTATGTACAGATATTCCCGATATTTATGTACAGATAGTACAAATATTCCCAATATTTATGTACAGATATTCCAGATATTCCAGATATTTATGTACAGATACTCCAGATATTTATGTACAGATATTCCAGATATTCCCAATATTTGTGTACGGATATTTCCGGTATTTATATACAGATATTACAGATATTCCTCGTGTGCCTCCAGACCCAGCACCGCTTATGGGATTTGCACTCCCACTCCCCGCAGCAGTGGAAATAGAATGATTCACAGGAGCCTCTCCCTGATCCATCCTCCTCTTCCTCCACCCAGGAGCGAAATCTCCTCTCCTGGGGACAGCTTTCCCGGGATTTTGGGAGGTTGGGGGTTTGCCCTCGGCGGGAGCGATGCTAAATTTGGGAAGGAATTGGTGACTGGGAGGGTGGGGAGGGGCAGGGATGGAATTCCCGGAGAAGCCGGGGCAGTGCCCAGGCCGGGCTGGATCAGCCCGGGATGGCGGAAGGTGGAACGGGATGGGATTTGAGGCCCCTCGACCCCAAACCAGTGTGGGATTTGGTGGGCTGGACTCACAGCTCCGGTGTCACCCCTGCAGCGTGCCCGCCCTAACGAGCATCCCCGCTAATTAGGAGAGCCCGACCTCATCTGCATCTCCCCGGGCCGCGGGCGCCGCTGTCACGCCGCAAGAAGGTGACACCGACAATCGGGGAGGGTGACAACGGCGAGCTGCCCCCGTGGCACCAGCGAGAGCCCTACAAACCTTCCCGGGGTGGGATCGGCCCGGAGGGTCTCCAGGGCACCAGGGCGAGCCCTACAAACCTTCCCGGGGTGATTTTCCGGGTGGGATCAGTCCGAAGGACCCCCGTGGCACCAGGGAAAGCCCTACAAACCTTCCCGGGGTGGGATCGGCCCGGTGGGTCTCTGGGGCACCAGGGCAAGCCCTAAAAACCTTCCCGGGGAGATTTCCCGGGGTGGGATCAGCCCGGAGGATCCCCGGGGCACCAGAGGAAGCCCTACAAACCTTCCCGGGGCGGTTTCCCGGCTGGGATCAGCCCGGAGGCTCTCCAGGGCCCCTGTCCCACCCGGCCGCAGCCGGGATGTCGCCGGGATGTCGCCGGGATGTCGCCGGGCTCGGGCCGCGCGTGTTCCCGCACGAGAGGGGTGGGCGGCGGCAGCGGCTTCTCCTCCTGCCCGGAGCTGCGGCTCTCCCCACGTGAATCCCGAGCGGAGAGGGAGGGACGAGGCGGTGGGCGAAGGTGTGAGGATGTGGGATGAGGCGGGGGGCTGCTCCCGGCGTTTTGTGTGCGTTCGCGGCGTGCAGAGCAAGGCGCAGGCTCCCACCCACCCACCCTCAAATCCCTGTGTTTCGTAACCAGGCTGCGAGCCCCCCGCTCCCCGGGGTGTTTTCCCTCCCTGGGGAGGTCGGGCCCGTCTGCCACGGGAGCCGAGCGCCCCAAACGCGATCCTGCTCCCCGCAAAGCCTCGGTGCCGCCGCGGGAGCGGGACTGGGGCTGTGGGGGTGGGACGCTGCTGCTGTGGGGTCACGGGAGGGCTGGAACCCCTCGTTGGTGGGGCTGAGAGGGACGGGGGTTCCTCGGCTGCTCTTCCCAGCGCTGGGAAGGTTCTGGACACCCCAGGGATGGTTGGGAACAGCGGGAATTCCGGCTCCGGTCAATCCCCCTGCAGCTGGTGACCCCCAGACCCATTTGTGGGCGCTGAGCAGGGACCTCCCGCGCCGAGAGGGTTGGCACCGACCCTTTGGGGGACACTTTGGGACGCGCCCACCCTTGGGGCGCTCAGGGACCTTTGGGATGGTGACAGGGACTCTTCCGGTGACACCGTGCAGGGGATGTTGAGGGGGGGACAAGGGGAGGCTCCTGCCTGTGGGGACAAGGACAGGACATCTCCGAGTGGCCCAGGGTAGAAGAGCAAAGACCCCAAAGACCCCACTGCCCTGGGGACCCTTCACTCCTGGGGACCCTTCACTCCTGGGGACCCTTCACACAAGAGACCTCCACTGCCCTGGGGACCCTTCACCCCTGGGGACCCTGGGCCAGCCCAGGCTTTGTCACAGCACCCCCCTCCCCCCGGCAGGGCTGACGCCCCCCCAGCTGCCACATCGCCTCCGTCACGGTGGCCACCGAGCCGCCTAATGAGGGGCTTAACGAAGATTAGCGGCCGCTCCGTGCTGAGCGGGGCCTGGGGGGGACAAACGCCGTGGGCCGGGGGGCTGCAGGTGCTGGGGGGCTGTGGGGGTGTCCCCGGGCGGGGTGGCCGGGGGGCTGCGGGGGTGTCCCCGCCGCCCCACGAGCAGATGGGTGCGCGGGGAGGGTGGGTGGGTGCGTGGGGGGCGATGCGCCGGTGGCGACGGAACATTTTCGCGGCCGTGGGTGGACACGAGGCTGCCCGGGAGGGGCTGCGTGCACCCCCTGCCCGTCCCGGGGTGTCCCAACCCTGCGGGACACGGCGCTGGCGGTGACAGCCCCCAGGAGGGCCGTGGGCCCCCGAGCTGAGCCCTGTGGGGGAGATCAGGGGGTCCCCCCTGCCCCGCGGGAGGGGAATTGGGGTGGATGAGCTGAGTGTCCCCATCCGTGGGGCTGCGGGGGGGGTCTGTGTAACCCCCAAACCTTGGGGAGTAGCTGGGCTGGGCTGGGCTTGGGCTGGGCTGGGCTGGGCTGGGCTGGGCTGGGCTGGGCTAGGCTGGTCACTGGGCTGCTCACTGGGCTGAGCTGAGCTGCTCACTGGGCTAGGCTGGTCACTGGCCTGAGCTGGTCACTGGCGTGAGCTGGTCACTGGGCTGGGCTGGGCTGGTCACTGGGCTGGTCACTGGGCTGGGCTGAGGTGGTCACTGGGCTAGGCTGGTCACTGGCCTGGGCTGGTCACTGGGCTGGTCCCTGGGCTGGTCACTGGGCTGGGCTGGTCACTGGCCTGGGCTGGGCTGGTCACTGGGCTGGGATGGTCACTGGGCTGGGATGGGCTGGTCACTGGGCTGAGGTGGTCACTGGGTTGTACTGGTCACTGGGCTGGGCTGGTCACTGGGCTGGTCACTGGGCTGGTCACTGGGTTGGTCACTGGGCTGGGCTGGTCACTGGGCTGAGGTGGTCACTGGGTTGTACTGGTCACTGGGCTGAGCTGGTCACTGGGCCCCCCCGGTGCTTCGGGCCCCCCTCGGGCCGGGCACAGCTGGGGATCCCTGTCCGGTGGCCCCACCTGGGGCAGGGATGGCGCTGGCTCTGTTCCCCGCCCTGGGCCGTGTCCCCACCGCCCCTGGGGACACCAGCGCGGGGAGCACCGCGCGTTCCCCTCAGTGCCACCCCAGCCGCCCCTCTCTGCCCCAGCTCGGGCTGCTGGAGCGGAGCCACCGCCGGGGCTGGCCGGCCCTGGGGACAATCTGAGGTCGCAGCGGGGGCTGCCAGCTCGATTGGCCGCATCGTGCCTGTCCCCGCCAGACCCCCGCCTGCAGCCCCCCTCCTCCTCCCGCCGTGCATTAAAAGCCCAGCAGCCCTTCCCCAGCCCCCGGAGCCGAGCGGAGGAGGAGGAGGAGGGACAGGGGGTACGTCCGTGCCGCTTCGTTCGGCTCCTCCGGGCTGGGGCAGCTGGGGGATGGGACGGTCTGGGGGGCTGGGGGGGATGTGGGGGCTCAGCGCACTGGGGAAGGGCTGATCTGGGGGGAAACGGCGAGAATTGGGGAGCAGCGTCCTCAGGACGGGGTGAAAAACTCAGGGCTGGGTGGTGGATTTGGGATTTGGGTTGGGAGCGGCTGGAGGGGGCCGGGACCCTCCCCCTGCTCTGCCGAGGGGATTCTCCTGTGGGAATGGGCCCTGGAGGGTTTGGATGCAGAGCTGCCAGGATTTGGGGGGGTCCTGCGGCCTCTGATCCCCCCGGACCTTGGAGAAGCAGCATCTTGGGCTTCAGACGTGGATTGGGAGCAGAGAGGGGAGCAGCTCCAGGGCTCCTGGGGCAGCTCTCCTTGGCTGCTGGGCCAGTTCCACCCATCGCCACCAGCAGGACCCTGACCCCCTCCCCACTGCTGACCCCCTCCCCATTCCCGACCCCCGGACCACCTCCCGACCCCCGGGTCACCTCCCGACCCCCTCCCCACTCCCGGGCTGGGAAAGCCGGGAAGCACCGGCAGCCCGGCGGGGCCTCTCCTGCGCAGCCGAGCGTGAAATGGGCTGAAAAGAAAAGGGCCGTGGAACGTCCCCGGGGCTGGGGCTGTCTGTCCCCGCTGGGCTGGGGGCTGTCCCCGCTGGGCTGGGGGCTGTCTGTCCCCGCTGAGCTGGGGGCTGTCTGTCCCCTCTGGGGCTGTCTGTCCCCGCTGGGGCTGGCATTCTCCCCACTAGGGCTGTCTGTCCCCGCTGGGGCTGGGGCTGTCTGTCCCCGCTGGGGCTGTTTGTCCCCGTTGGGGCTGTGTGTCCCCGCTGGAGCTGTGTGTCCCCGCTGGGTCTGTCTGTCCCCGCTGGCTCTGTCTGTCCCCGCTGGGGCTGTGTGTCCCCGCTGGGGCTGTCTGTCCCCATTGGGGCTGTCTGTCCCCTCTGGGGCTGTCTGTCCCCACTGGGGCTGTGTGTCCCCGCTGGGTCTGTCTGTCCCCCCTGGCTCTGTCTGTCCCCGCTGGGGCTGTCTGTCCCCGCTGGCTCTGTCTGTCCCCTCTGGGGCTGTCTGTCCCCGCTGGGGCTGTCTGTCCCCTCTGGGGCTGTCTGTCCCCTCTGGGGCTGTCTGTCCCCGCTGGGGCTGTCTGTCCCCACTGGGGCTGTCTGTCCCCGCTGGGCTCAGCCCCATCCCACCCTTGCCTCCCACCCCTCGCTGTTTCCAGCCCTTGGTGACCCTTCCAGGCCCCATCCCTCGCAGCGGTGACCCAGGCCAGGTGCACGATGTGTCCCCTGGGCTGGCTGGGCGTGGCCAGCCTGTGCCTGGGGACACTTTGGGCTGTCCCGGCCAAGGAGAGGCGGAAGGTGGACAAGGCCAAGGCTGACCTGACCCTCTATGAAAACCTGGATTTGGACAACTACGACCTGAGCTTGGATAACTACGGAGAGATCCTGGACTTGAGCAACTACGAGGAGCTCTACGACTACGGGGACCTCGCTCCGAAGGTGAGGGGGACACAGGAGTCCAAGCAAAGTGCTTTGGTCCCAGTGATGCCTTGAGGGGCTGACCTAAACCAGAGGCTGGACAGAGTTAGAACAAAAATCAGTTAAATTTATTGAAGGCATTCAGGTGTATTGAGGGGAAGCACAGCCCACCCAGAGCTGCACCCAAAATGGACAGCAGGTCAGAGGTATTTCATACTTAGTAAGTTTTTTATAAGGTCACGAGTTTTTCATACTTTATAAGTTTTGTCCATTTGCATATCTGGGCTTAATCCCCCAATTACAGCTTCAGGTAATGAAATCAATTACTCCAAATTTGCTCCCCCAATTCACTGTTTTTTACTTATCTTGGGGCTTGGAGTCCCTTGATTTCTGAGCTTACAGAGGAATAATTTTGTCTAAAAATGCTGAGAACAGGGGCTAAGCACCCTATACGGAGCCCAGAGTTTTACAGGATTACAGATATGCGAAAAATATAGAAAAATTACAGGATTACAGATACACAAAAAATACAGAAGCTAAAATCCTGAGGCACCACCAGGGACGGATGTGGCACCGCAGGAGGAGCAGCCCTGGCAGCTCTCCCAGAGCTGGGAAAGGCTTTACCTGACCCAAAACTGTGCCAGCTCTTTGTCCCCTGCCAGCGCCCAGCTGGGACAGCACTGGACTCGAGGATTCCTTCATCCCTCTGGGCAAGGAGCGGTGGGGGAGTTTCTTAGAGAGCTTTTTCCGAGAAGGAATCACTTTTCCAACAAACCCAACCCAGTGCCTGTGACCCCAGAACCAATGCCACCCACCCCGAGGGGGACAAGGCTCCCACCCCGGAGTGTCACCCTCCCCGGAATGCCACCCACCCTCAGGCCCAGGCTGTGTCAGCAGATCGGGGTTGGCACTTTGGCTCCTCGCCCCAAGGACCCCAGGAAAGGTTTTACCTGACCTGAAACTGTGCCAGCTCTTTGTCCCCTGCCAGCGCCCAGCTGGGACAGAGCTGGATGTGAGAATTCCTTCACCCCTCTGGGCAAGGAGGGGTGGGGGAGTTTCTTAGAGAGCTTTTTCCAAGAAAGAATCACCTTTCCAATAAACCCAACCCAGTGCCTGAGACCCCAAAACCAGTGCCACCCACCCCAGAGTGCCACCCACCCCGGAGTGCCACCCACCCTGGAGTGCCACCCACCCTCACCCCCAGGCTGTGTTGGCAGATCGAGGTTGGCACTTTGGCTCCTCGCCCCAAGGACCCCGAAACCGTCCCCGACTTGGGTTTAGCCACGGCCGGAACCCCGAAACTTCAGCCTCCGACCGGCGCTGGCCCCGTGCCCCCGGCACCCATCCCCAGGCAGGGTGAGTTGTGTTCCCATTCCCACGCTTTTTTGGGGGAAAAAGATGGAATTTGGGTGCCGCCAGCAGCTCTTTGCAGGGTTTTGGGGTTCAGTCTGCTCACACAGTGAGGCAGAAATTTCTGGGGAAAAAGGAAATCTTCAGCAAAGCAGTGACATTTTAATGAGCAGAGGCCTTGTAGGACGGCGTCGCAATTAGATTAGTGACAATTAAAATCCTGGAGCGAGGCATAAATATCTTTATTCCTTTCCTGTCGCTCCAGACCGGGACAAATTCAGTGGGAGGTGGAGGAAAATTGATTTTTCTTTGAGCTCTGAAGGATGGGGAATCTCAGGGCAGACCAGGATGGGGCTGGGGGAGACCAGAGGGGTCAGGGATGGGGTGGGCTCGGTTTTACCCCTCCTGCCCCCCGGGCTGGGGCCTTGGGATGGATTTTTTTCGATGCCAAACTGTTTTCTTGAGTTGTTTCCCCCGGTGGGAAAACAAAGGGCAGCCCTGGGTGTAAAAAGCTGAATTTGGGAGCTTTCCGTCTCCTCCTGCGGGAGGGATTTGGCGCTGAGCAGCTCATTTATTATGGGAATTTCTGAGCCTTCCCTGGATGGTGCTGGGGCTGTGACAGCTCTGGGTGTCACAGACTCTGTGTCCCCACAGGATGGGCACTTCCCTCTGTTCTGGGGTATTTTGGGGTGCCACAGACTCCGTGTCTCCATAGGGTGGGCACATCCTCCCACTGTTGTGGGGTATTTTTTGGGGTCAGGGAGCTCTGGGTGTCACACACTCCATGTCCCCATGGCAGGGTGGGCACTTCCCTCTGTTCTGGGGTATTTTGTGGGGTCAGGGAGCTGTGACAGCTCTGGGTGTCACACACTCCATGTCCCCGTGGCAGGGTGGGCACCTCTCGCTGTTCTGGGGTATTTTGTGGGGTGTCACAGACTCTGTGACCCCACAGTGTGGGCAGGGTGGGCACTTACCACTGTTCTGGGGTATTTTTTGGGGTCGGGGAGCTGTGTCAGCCCTGAGCATCACAAACTCCGTGTCCCCATAGTGTGGGCACATCATCCCTCTGTTCTGGGGTATTTTGTGGGGTCAGGGAGCTGTGACAGCTCTGAGTGTCACAGACTCTGTGTCCCCACAGCAGGTTGGACACCTCCCACTGTTTTGGGGTATTTTTTGGGCTCAGGGGGCTGTGACAGCTCTGGGTGTCACAGACTCCATGTCCCCACGGCAGGATGGGCACATCCCTCTGTTCTGGGGTATTTTGGGGTGTCACAGACTCCATGTCCCCATAGTGCGGGCACATCCTCCTGCTGTTGCGGGGTATTTTGTGGGGTCAGGGAGGGTTTCCCACGCCCGGGGGTCTCTCTGCCCCCCAGGGCTGCCCAGCTGCCTGCTGTGCCTGTGCCTCGGCACCTCGGTGTACTGCGACGACGCCGACCTGGAGCACATCCCCGCGCTGCCCCCGGACACGGCCTACCTGTACGCTCGTTTCAACCGCATCGGGGCCATCCGCGCCGGCGACTTCACCGGCCTCGGTACGCCCGCGCTGCCCGAAATCAGGAGAGGAAACCCCCGGGAGGATAGTGAAGTGAAAAAACAAACCTTTGTTGGGAGCTTTTCCATGTCCTGGTGGTGATGGGAACACACAGAATGGGATTTTTATGGTTTTATAGGGTTAATTAATTAGGGTATCTAACAGGGCCTTCACTGGCCTCGGAACATCCGTGCTGCCCAAAATCAGCAGAGAAAACCTCCTGTAGGATAGTGAAGTAAAAAACCAGCCCTTTGTTGGAATCTTCCCGGTGGCGATGGGAACACCCGGAATGGGATATTTATGGTTTTATAGGGTTAATTAATTAGGGTATCTAACGGGAACTTCACTGACCTCAGCACATCCATGTTGCCCAAAATCAAAATCAAAAAGCCCCCTTTAGGATAGTAAAGTAAAAACCAGACCTTTGTTGGAAGCTTCACGGTGGTGATGGGCACACACCCAGAATGGGATTTCTATGGTTTTATAGGGTTAATTAATTAGGGTTTTTAACAGGGACATCCTTAATTAATTAGGATATCTAACAGGGACATCTGATAGGAGATTTGGTTGTCCCACCCTTGGGTGTGACACCATGGAGTTGGTGCACTGTGCCCCATTCCTTATTGTGCCTCATGGTAGGTCCCCTGCTGGGAAGAGGACTAAGCAATATTCCAGGAATGCGTTTGGAAGGTCGGCTTATTGCCCTAAAACCTAAGAGAAAGGGCAGGAAAAGCACTCGAGTTCGTTAAATAAATTAGTCTACAGAGCTACGAATATATGAAAAATATATAAAAAGCAAGAAAATCTTTTTGGCGTCATCAGGACAAGGGGAAAATTGGGATTTGGAGCGGGGAACGAAGGGGATAAACCCCCCAGCCTTTGTCGCTGTTCTCCCTCCCCGCAGAGAAGCTCAAGCACATCGACCTGAGCAGCAATTCCATCTCGTGGGCGGATGTGGACGCGTTCCGGCTGCTGCCCAGCCTGCAGGAGCTGCTGCTGCCCCAGAACCTCCTGACGGCGCTGCCCGAGCTGCCCCACAGCATCGTGCGCCTCGACGCGCGCCTCAACCGCATCCCCAGCGCCGGCCTGCGCCCCGAGGCCTTCCGGGTGTGCCCCGGGGGGGACACGGGATGGGGCAGAGGGTGGGGAGCAGGGAGGGTCATCTCTAGAGGGGTCATCTCTAGGGGGGTTTGTCTTTAGGTGTTCTTTAGGTTCTTTAGGTTTGTCTTTAGGTGTTCATCTCTAGGTGTTCATCTCTAGGGGATCCATCTCTAGGGGATCCATCTCTAGGGAGTTCATCTCTAGGGCGTTAATCTCTAGGGAGTTCATCTCTAAGGCGTTAATCTCTAGGGGCTTCATGTTTAGGGGGTTCATCTCTAGGGGGTTCATCTCTAGGAGTTCATCTCTAGGAAGATCCATCTCTAGGGGATCCATCTCTAGGGGGTTCATATTTAGGGTGTTCATCTCTAGGGGTTTCATCTTTAAGGGGTTCATCTTTAGGGAATCCATCTCTAGGGGTTCATCTCTCGGGAGGATTCATCTCTGGGGATGTTCATGTTTAGGGTGTTCATCTCTAGGGGATCCATCTCTAGGAGGTTCATCTCTAGGGGTTTCACCTTTAAGGTGTTCATCTTTAAGGGGTTTCATCTCTACGGGTTCATCTCTAGGGGTTCATCTCTAGGGGTTCATCTCCGGGGGTTCATCTCTGGGGGGGTTCATCTTTAGGGTGTTCATCTCTAGGGGTTCATCTCTAGGGGATACATCTCTAGGGGTTTGTCTCTAGGGTGTTAATCTCTAGTGGTTTCATCTCTGGGGGTTAATCTCTAGTGGGGTCATCTCTAGGGGTTCATCTCAAGGGGATCCATTTCTAGGGGATTAATATTTAGGGGGTTAATCTCTAGGGGTTTCATCTTTAAGGGGTTCACCTTTAGGAGGTTCACATCTAGGGGGTCCATCTCTAGGGGGTTCATCTTTAAGGGTTCATCTCTAGTGGGGTCATCTCTAAGGGGTTTCATTTCTAGGAAGATTCATCTCTGGGGTTCATCTCTAGGGGTTTATCTCTAGGAAGGTTCATTTCTAGGGGGGTCATGTTTAGGATGCTCATCTTTAGGGGGTCCATCTCTAGGGGATCCATCTCCAGGGGCATTCATCTCCAGGGCACTTCACCTCGAGGCAGGGCCATCTCCAGGGGGTTTCATGTCTGCCCTGTCCCCACAGGACCTGAAGCAGCTGCAGTTCCTCCACCTCTCCGATAATCAGCTGGATTTCATCCCAGTGCCGCTTCCCGAGAGCCTGCGCTCGCTGCACCTCCAGGTGGGATGGGCCTTGCCTCTACCTGCGCATAGCAGAGCCAGCGTCCTCCTCTTCCTCCTCCTGGCCCTTGTCCTGATCCTGGTTCTGCTCCTCCTTATCCTTGCACTGGTCATGGTCATGGTCCTGGTCCTGGTCCTGGCCCTGATCCTGGTCCTGGTCCTGGTCCTAGTCCTGGTCCAGACTCTTTTCCTGGTCCTTTTCTTGGTCCTGGTCCTTGTCTTTGTCCTGGTCCTCCTCCTCTTCCTCCTCTTCCCCATCCCTTTGATTTGGATTTGTCCCTTTCCCTGCACCTCCAGGTGAGATGAAGTTTACCTGAGTTTAACAGAGCCTTCCTCCTCCTCCTCCTTATTCTTGTCCTGGTCCTGGTCCTGGTCCTGGTCCTGACCCTGGTCCTGACCCTGGTCCTGGTCCTTGTCCTTGTCCTTGTCCTTGTCCTTGTCCTTGTCCTTGTCCTTGTCCTCCTCCTTCTGGTTGTGGTCCTTGTCCTCCTGGTCCTGGTCCTGGTCCTGACCCTGGTCCTGGTCCTGACCCTGGTCCTGGTCCTGGTCCTGACCCTGGTCCTGGTCTTTGTCCTGCTCCTGCTCCTGCTCCTGCTCCTGCTCCTGCTCCTGCTCCTGGTCCTTGTCCTGGTCCTTGTCCTGACCCTGGTCCTGGTCCTGGTCCTGACCCTGGTCCTGGTCCTGGTCTTGACCCTGGTCCTGGTCTTTGTCCTGGTCCTGGTCCTGGTCCTGGTCCTGGTCCTGACCCTGGTCCTGGTCCTGGTCCTGGTCCTGGTCCTGGTCCTGACCCTGGTCCTGGTCTTTGTCCTGCTCCTGCTCCTGCTCCTGCTCCTGCTCCTTCTCCTGCTCCTGCTCCTGGTCCTGCTCCTGGTCCTGGTCCTTGTCCTGACCCTGGTCCTTGTCCTGGTCCTAACCCTGGTCCTGGTCCTGGTCCTGACCCTGACCCTGGTCCTGGTCCTTGTCCTGGTCCTGCTCCTGCTCCTGCTCCCCACGCCCCTGACCTGGTCCGTCCCTTCCCGCCCCGTGCAGAACAACAACATCCAGACGATGCACGAGGACACATTCTGCGACAGCCACGACCACGGGCAGATCCGCCGCGCGCTCGAGGACATCCGCCTGGACGGCAACCCCATCAACCTCAGCCTCTTCCCCAACGCCTACTTCTGCCTGCCCCGCCTGCCCACCGGCCGCTTCTCCTGAGCCCCGGAGCTGGGAAATGCGGGAAAGCATTCCCAGATCCCATCCCGGATGGCTCAGACCCTGCTGCTCCATGAGAACACTCCCGCGTTGCACCCCAGCGTGGGGAAAACGCAGCGGGGAGAGATAAAATTAAAATAAAATCACAAGTTTTAAATGCATTCGGTGTCTTGCTGACTGTGAGAGCAGCGGGAAGCCCTCGCCCAGCCCCAGCCCTGCAGCTCCTTCGGGAATTTGGGATTTCCCTGTGTCCTGTTTCTCCCTCCACTCCCTCCCAGTGCCTCGGGAAGATGCTGAGGTCCTGCTCAGGGCTTTCATCTCTGGCGGTTCGTCTCTGGTGGGATCATCTCTAAGGGGATTCGTTTCGAGGAATTTTCATCTCTAGGGGTTCATCTCTAGGGGATCCATCTCTTGGGAGGATTCATCTCCAGGGAGGATCCCAGGCAGGGATCTGGAGCTGCTTTGCCCCAGGGAGGTGATGCTTTGGCCACCTCAGGTGTGACCTGTCCCCTCGGCCACCCCTGGGTCCGTGTTGCACATCCAGCTGTGACCTCTGGGCACATCTGGACTCTCCCAAAGTGAATAAAACGGGAAATCCCAGCACAGGGCAGCTGGAATCCTCCATCCCCTCATCCCAGGCCCACTGCAGTCCCGGGAAATGGGACCGGGAGCTCTCCTGGCAGTGGGTGGGACCTCCAGCAGGACCTCTGCCCACAGGGAGGGCATCACTGGATTTGGGAGAGAATCTCTGAGTTTCAGGGAGAATCCCTGGATTTGGGGGAGAATCCCTGGATTTGGGGGAAAATCCCTGGGTATGGGGGAAAACCCCTGGATTTGGGGGAAAATCCCTGGATTTGGAGGAGAATCCCTGGATTTGGGGGAAAATCCCTGGATTTGGGGGAAAATCCCTGGATTTAGAGGAGAATCCGTGGATTTGGGGGAAAATCCCTGGATTTGGAGGAGAATCCCTGGGTTTGGGAGGGCATCCCTGGGTTTGGGAGACAATCCCTGGATTTGGGAAGGCATTGCTGGATTTGGGAGAGCATCACAGGATTTGGGAGAGAATCCCTGTACTTGGGAGGGCATCCGCGGGTTTGGTACTGCAGAGGAACCTGGAGAGGAACCCTCGAGTCAAAACTCGCAGCAGGAAAATCACCGCGATGGAGTTAAAACCTCTCGGATCATCGCAGCTTTCAGCACCCGAAAAGAGCTGCCCAGTGGTGTGAGATATTTTCGACGCGATGTATTCATCCCTCGTATTTTTATCCACATGTAACAAACACCGTGAGGGGGATGACACATCCCCGGAGAATCCAAAGCCCTGAACCGAAACCGCGGAGCTCAGCCCACATCCTCGGAGCCCGGGGAGGCATCCGAAGGCGGCTGGAGAAAACCTGGGGAGAGGATCCGGCTCATCATCCGTGGGGACCCAGAGCCCGCGGCGCTGGTTCAGGAGTGTGGGCATCTCCTCTCTCCCTTTTCCCGTGCAAAACCCAGCTCAGACATGGATCATCGGTCCAAAATCCTCGGGAAAAGGCAATTTGGAGATATTTTACCCAGAATTCCGGGGTGTGCTGCCGCTGTTGTCGCATCACCCTCGAGACAGCTCTGCCTGTCCCCACATCCTCCTCCGTCCTCATCCATCCTTCCAACACCTTCCCACCCGCCCTCATCCCGCTGATCCCATGGGATGGAGCCCCCAGCTCCCCAAAACCAGCCCCAGCTCAGCCTCTCCGAGCTCTGGGAATAGGGACACCCCTGTCCCATCCTGTCCCATCCTGTTCCATCCTGTCCCATCCTGTCCCCTCCTCCCCGGGGGCGAGGGGACCCCAAACCCACCCAAGGCATGGCAACGCCCCGAAATCTCAAATCTCCCGCAGCAAATCCCCCTCAGAGCTCTGGGAATAGGGACACCCCCTGTCCCATCCTGTCCCATCCTGTCCCATCCTGTCCCCTCCTCCCCGGGGGCGAGGGGACCCCAAAGCCACCCAAGGCACGGCAACGCCCCGAAATCTCAAATCTCCCGCAGCAAATCCCCCTCAGAGCTCTGGGAAAAGTTGGGATTTTTCCCAGTCGGGCTCCAGCAGGACGGAATTGGCCAACTTTCCCCTTCGCCTCCGTCCCACTAGAGGGCAAAGGCAGAGTGTCGGGAGCGCCTTTGGACCTTCCCTTCGGAGCGCGCCCTCCCTGCTCCCCTTGGGGCTCCCGGGAATGCCCACCGGGCTCGGGAATAGCCCGGGAATGATAGGGAAAGGGCTCGAAGGAGCTGCAGAGGAGGGCGCGGGCAGGGCAGGGATGGCTCCGGGGGCTCCCGGGTTGACAGAAATCCCAAATTTCCAAGAGCAATGAGGGGGCTGTGCTGGGGGGCAGCTGAGATTGAGGGCGGGGGTCTTGGTTTCTGGGTCCCTGTCACCCCCAGGATGGGGCAGGGGATGTCCCCTTCCCCAGAGCCCTGCGGGGGCCGAGCTGGGGCTGCTTTGGGGGCGCGGTGATTGACTATTGGGGCATTTATCGATCGTGCCCTCGTGTCCCTGCTCAGCCCCGCAGCCCCTGCCCGCCCCGCGTGTCCCCTCCGTGGGCAGGGACAGTCCCCAGGTGCCCCTCAAGGCCCTGGACCCTGTCCCGGAGCAGCCAGGAGGGCACAGAGGGGCAATCCGGAGGGCTCTGCACCCTCTCGTCCCCTCCAGCCCTCCTCCCTCGCCCGGGGTTCATCTCTGTGCGCATTCCCGGCTCTCCTCTCTTCCCTCCCTCTCTCCCTCCTCGCTGAGCCGCTCAAGGTCACCTTCCCCGGCCGGGAATTGTCACACATTGATCGCTCGGCTCTCGCAGAGCCCCCGCCAGCTCAGCATCTTGCAGCTCTCGGCGAGAAGCTGCTCCATATGGGCTCCCTCCTCCTCCTCCTCCTCCTCCTCCTCCTCCTCCTCCTCCTCCTCCTCCGCCTCCTCCTCCTCCTCCTCCTCCGTGCCTCGGGAAGCGGCACCAAAACACAGACAGGGAATTCTCCAAATTCCCCGAGCCCCGGAGAGCGGGACCCGCTCCCTCTGTGCCTCTGGAAGAGCTGGGAATGTCCCACGGGGATGGCACAGGTCCCCGGAAAAGATGGGAATGTCCCACAGGGATGGCAGAGGTTCCCTGGAAAAGTCGGGAATGTCCCACGGGATCTCGCAGATCTCTGGAGAAGACGGGAATGTCCCACAGGTCCCTGGAGAAGATGGGAATGTCCCATGGGGATGGCACAGGTCTCTGAAAAAGATGGGAATGGCCCACGGGGATCCCACAGGTCCCCAGAAAAGATGGGAACATCCCACAGGGATCTGGAAAAGATGGGAATGTCCCACGGGGATGGCACAGGTCACATTCTGGGCACAGCGTTTCCCTCGGTGGCTCTGCGCCTGTCCCAGCTCACGGCAGGATGGACAAACGCTGCAATGGGAATGCTGACGAGCTCCAGCCCTGTTCCTGGCTGGAATTCACCCGGAGCCGCCGCTGGGGAGGGAACGCTGCGGCCCAGCTCTGCAGGGGAGCGGGGCAGGGCTGACAATGGGGTTATTTATGGTTATTTATGGTTGTTTATGGTTATTTATGGCCCCGAGCCTGCTCCGGGCACCGCTCGGTGCCACTGGCTGTTGGTGCCCTCTGGCCGCTCCCACTGCCCCCAGGACACAATTCCATGTGTGCCACCCCTGTCCCCGTCCTGGACCGCAGCGCTGGGATCAGGCTCCCCCAGAGTGACCAGAACCTCATTTTCCTGCCTCGACCCCAATGGGGTCACTGGTGGAGTCACAAACAGCAGCCCCCGCCCCGCGGTGCCCAATTCCAGAGATTTTTCCCTTTTTTTGTTTTTTTTCCAGAGGATCCCAGCGCTGGGATTGATTAGGTGTGAGCTGGGGATGAAAGGGCAGTCCATGAATTATCCCCGGGGTGCAGACAGCTCTGGGGTCCCTCCAGGGAAACTTAACAATGGGAATGGGAATACAGGAGGGAATGGGAACAGCCTGGGCTTTTTCTTCTCCCCATTTTCCCCTTCACCACTGGAAAAAGGAAAAAAAAAGAAAAAAAAAAAAAAAGAAAGAAAAAGGAGGAGGGAAAACTGCATCGAAACGCAGCAAACACATTCCTTGTTTTCTCACATCCCCCCCTCCCCCTCGAACCGTGTAAAAATAATCCGAAGAAATTCAGATTTCTCCTGCTCGGCCCCCTCCCTGCAGCACTCCCAGGGGACTGGGGGTTCCTGCAGCACCCCGGGGCTTTCCTGGCTTCCTCCCGGAGTGGGATCCCGCGCCCCGAGCGGCTCCGGGGTGGGAGATGTGACCGACACACCGCTATTTTTAGCGGCGACGCGTTAGGCCTTGTCAACAGGAGCCCTGACGCCTGGGGAAGGCTCCGGGATGGGAAATGTGTTTTCCCAGGAAGGAGGGCCCTGGATGAACCCAATTCCTGCTCAGGGAACAGCCCTGAGTGGCCTGGGTTTGGGGGAAGAGGGTCAGGGGTGTTGGGATGGGATCGAGGGGAGGTTTGAGCCCCTGGGGTTGGAGGTGGTGGCCCTGGGGCAGTGTCACCTCCCCGGGTGACGCTTCCCAAAATAGGGAAGGTTTTTCCACCCAAGGATCCTGCCCCAGGGAGGAGTTTTCCCAACACCATTCCCAAAAGGATCGTCTCCCATCTGATCACGGAGAAATGATGAAATGGAGGGAAACGCCGGCGGGAATGGATTTTCCGTGCCGCAATCCCGGCTTTTCCAGGGCCCAGATCTACCACCCTGAAGGGCATGAGGCTCTCCCCCACCGCAAATTCAACATTCCCCTTTTTAGTTTTTAGGGGTTTTTTTGTTAATTGACCCAAATCCGAGCTCTTTCAGGTGGGTTTGGGGTGGGTTTGGGGGGGATGCCCTGCTCGGGAAGGATTCGGGGTGGCAGCAGCCGCCGTGCCGCGGAGCCGAGGATCCAAACGGGAGGAGGGGAGCTCTGATTGATTGGCGTCTTTTAAAATAACCACCCGGAGCCTGGATCTTCCCTTTCTGTGGGATGTGGAAAACCTGGAGAGGGGGAAGAGAGAAAGAAACAGCTTTGAGCGAGCCGAGTGCAAGTATCGCTAATTTATGATCAGAGAAACGCTGGCGCTGGAGGGTTACGTGGAAAGGACCTGGCGTTCAGCTCAGGAGAAATCTGTTTTCCCCAGGGCTTGGGAAAAGGCTTCCCCGTGGGGAAAATTGTGGGAACGCAGAGCTTGTTTAGCCCAAATTGCTGCTCCAGGAATGATTCTTGAAGGCCTGGCCCTGCCCTGGCACCTCAGCTCTGTGGAGAGGTTTGGCTTTTCCCGTGGGGAATGCCCTTGGGGATGCAATTCCCTGCCTGAGTCCGGAGTTCGGGGTTTGCCGGAGGTGCCGAGGACTGGGGACAAGGGACACCTGGGATGGATGGGCACTGGGACATCCTTTGGGGTGGAAAACCGGGATGAGCCGAACCCCAGCGGCTAATCGGGCCTGGAGAATCCCGGGAATGGCCTGGAGAATCCCGGGAATGGTTGGGAGAATCCCGGGAATGGTTGGGAGAATCCCGGGAATGGTTGGGAGAATCATGGGAATGACCGGGAGGATCCCAAGAATGGCCTGGAGAATCTCAGGAATGGCCGGGAGAATCCTGGGAATGGCCTGGAGAATCCTGGGAATGGCCTGGAGAATGCTGGGAATGGCCTAGAGAATCCTGGGAATGGCCTGGAGAATCCCAGGAATGGCCTGGAGAAACCTGGGAATAGCTTGGAGAATCCTGGGAATGGCCTGGAGAATCCCAGGAATGGTTTGGAGAATCCCGGGAATGGTTTGGAGAATCCTGGGAATGGTTTGGAGAATCCTGGGAATGGCCTGGGCACTCCTGGGAATGGCCTGGAGAATCCCAGGAATGGTTTGGAGAATCCCGGGAATGGCCTGGATAATCCTGGGAATGGCCTGGGCACTTCTGGAAATGGCCTGGACAATCCCGGGAATGGCCTGGACAATCCCGGGAATGGTTTGGAGAATCCCGGGAATGGCCTGGACAATCCTTGGAATGGCCTGGAGAATCCCAGGAATGGCCTGGGAACGGCCTGGAGAATCCCGGGAATGGTTTGGAGAATCCCGGGAATGGCCTGGAGAATCCCGGGAATGGTTTGGAGAATCCTGGGAATGGCCTGGACAGTCCTGGGAATGGCCTGGAGAATCCCGGGAATGGTTTGGACAATCCCCGGAACGGCCCAGCCGCGTTCGCCCTTCCCCACCCGGCCGTGTTTGCATTCACGCGGTCCCAACCACGCCGCGGGAAATGCCCAAAAATCGATGGATTATCAATCCCTGAGTGGATCGATGCCCGGCTGAATTCCTGATGGGCTCCCGCCGGCAGCGGGAGAGCGGTGAGCGCTGGGAATGTGCCGCTCCGGCGCCATCCGCGCTCGCATTTATTTGGCTTTTAAGTCGATTTATTTCGCGTTTAATCCACTCCGAGTGCGGAGCGGCCGATTCCCGGTGGGCTCTGCTTTTGGAGAGGCAGATTTTGGGAATTTTGGGAAATTTTGGGCTGATTTACATCATCCCGTAAATCAGGATGTGGGGAATTCCTGATGGACCCCACAGCCCTGGGCACGCTCCCCGGCGTTATCTCTGCAATTAAAGCGTTTTCCCCCCATAATTGCATCAGGAACGTGCCGGTTTTTGGGAAAATTCAGCCTCTCGGGTGCTCCCCGATGTCACCGCCCCTTGGGGACACCGGGCTGTCCCCACCCCCAGTTTTGTCCTTGTCACCGCGGCTGTGCACTCCCAGATCTCCGATTCAATCCCTGCGCTGTCCGAATCAATAAATATCCACCGCCGGGCCCGGAATTGGGATAAAAACCCCATTAGGGCGATAAATGTGGGGAGAGAGGGACGGCGGCACCATGGATCGGCTTCGATCGCCCTGTTTGGATCGGCAGGGCCACGCTTGGGAAAATTCGGCTCCAAATCCATAATTAATGGGGATTCAGGAATCTTCGGCGGTGTCGCCACACGGGAGAGGGGTTGAGACTCGCGGGAATCGCCGATCCTGCCCCAAAGAGGGAAGAAAATGTGAAAATCGAAATTGTGAGGGGAAATTCCCTCTCCGGCCCACCCTGCAGGGATTGAGAGCAGTGGGGACGGGAGGGAGGCACCATTAAGAGGTTGCCTAGGGAAAGGAATAAAAATCAATTTATAATCGCGGCCCCATCAATCCGCGCCGTTCCCGATCTCCCCTGCGCCGGGAGGATCCCAGCGCTGGGGGTGTGGAGTGACACCAGCACTTCTCAGGTGAAAAACACGGAATTTTTCCTGAAATAAAACGTGGATCTTTCCTTAAATAAAACGTAAATGTTTCCTTAAATGAAACGTGAATTTTTCCTTAAATGAAACGTAAATTTTTCCTTAAATAAAGTAGGAGTTGTGGGAGCAGGATGGTTTTGCTTCTCCGGGGTTTTCCCTGAGAGCCGGAGCGATTCTCCCTCTCTCCAACTGGGGAAAAAATCCACCTGGAATTCCCGAAATCTTCCAGCCGGAAGCCCTGGGGAATGGCCTGATGGAGTTCAAGGATCTCATTTTGGGGGGAACATCAAACCCCGGGAATGACACTTGGCCCAGGCAGAACCCATTTTTAGCAATTGGAATAGAAAACCAAATTGGTTTTTTTTTCTGGGAAAATGGGGATTTGTTGAAACTCGCCGTGTTTACAGAAAAAAAACCCAGCAAAACATCGATTTCAACAGATTTCTGCGTCCACATGTTTAGTTTTTTTTTGTTTTTTTTCAGGAGGGGAAGGGAAAACTTCCCAAATTGCCAGAAGATCCCAGGAGGAGCAGAACCCATTCCTCAGCTCCCGAAATCACTTCTTCATTTTGCAACGCATGGTTGCAAAATCCCCTTTGGGAAGGGGCTGGAGTCCTGCTGGGAAGGGCTGGGGAGGATCCCAGGCTGGCTGGGATTAACTCGCTGCATCCTGGGCCCCGGGATTTTCCAACAATTCCCTTTTCCCCCCTCTCTTTTCCAGGAGAATTTCCCACCGCGATAAATTCTGGCAGTTCCTCACTGGTGTGGAAATCTCTTCATCTGCAGGGGGCGGATATTAAATGCCGGGGGGGCCCTACAAACCCCTTGGTTTTGTGCTGCTTTTCCCTGCTTTTCCCTGCTTTTCCCTAATTTTCCCTGATTTTCCCTGATTTTCCCTGATTTTCCCTGATTTTTCCTGATTTTCCCCTTTTCCCACAGGATTTTTGCCGCCCTCGTATCCCAACGAGGGATGCTTTGGTTGCGCTAATCCAGCAATAATTCCCTGGAATGAGGCACGGGATGGAATTTCGGACAGGGAGGAACCACCTCCATCCCCGCCCGAGCCTTTGGAATTTTGGGTTTGGGAAGTGCAGCCTCCGGGGATTCTCCTCATCAGAGCCCGGAGCAGTTTGTTTATCAAAGTGGCATTTCCAAGGATTTTTACCCCATTAATCAGGTTAATAACTCCAGGTTTTTAGGTTTCCTGGAGGTTTTCCAGCCCGTGGGAATGCACCTGGATGGGAAGGATGCTGGAGCAGAGCGAGGGCTCCCCAAAATCCCGGGAGGAGCCACGGGAGGATCCAGGGGAATCCCTGGTTTGGTTCTGGACACAAATAATTCTCACAAATTAGTCCATTCCCTATCCCATGGATCCCATCCCATCCCATGGATCCCATCCCATGGATCCCATCCCATGGATCCCATCCCATCCCATATCCCATATCCCATATCCCATATCCCATATCCCATCCCATATTCCATCCCATCCCATTATGCCAATTCCATCCCATTATCCCAATTCCATCCCATCCCATGGATCCCATTCCATTCCATTCCATTCCATTCCATATCCCATATCCCATATCCCATCCCATATCCCATATCCCATATCCCATACCCCACATCCCATATCCCATATCCCACATCCCATATCCCATATCCCATACCCCATATCCCATACCCCATATCCCATATCCCATATCCCATTTCCCATATCCCATATCCCATTTCCCATATCCCATATCCCATATCCCATCCCATCCCATCCCTTTACCCCAATCCCATCCCATCCCATATCCCATATCCCACATCCCATATCCCATATCCCATACCCCATATCCCATACCCCATATCCCATATCCCATATCCCATATCCCATATCCCATCCCGTCCCATCCCATTACCCCAATCCCATCCCATCCCATATCCTGGGAAGGTTGGATGATGTTTGTGGGGATGAACTGGGAACGACGAGGGACAAAATTCCCCTTCCCCCTCCCTGCAGATTCCCGGGAGCTGCCGCCTCCAATCCCTTCGGGAAAGCGGCGCGTGGAGCAAAATATTTATAAATTCTCTAACTCCTGAAACTGAGCCGTAACTTTGGACAAACGGGGGGAAAAATTAAGGAAAAAATGAGGAATAAAAATAAGGAAAAAGAGAGAGATGTGGGCAAATGGATGCAGGCGAAAATGAACATCCAGGCAGCGTGGACTTGCCGGGGGATGGGGATGGCAGGAAGGGTCTCCAAAGGAGCTTTTCCAAAGGTTCTTGGTGCCCGAGGGGGCTGCGGGATGTGGGACAGAGCCACCGGGATTTTGCTTGGTAACTCCCAGACCCCAGTCCTGCTGATTTTTAATTTAATTAAACCTGCTGGGTTTTAATTTTTAAGCCCAGTGTCTCCTCTGGCGACGAGTCTCCACCCCGGAGGGGACCCCGGGCAGGGTGACATTCCTCGGAGCGCTCTGCACGCTTCCCACCTGGTGACATTCCTCGGAGCGCTCTGCACGCTTCCCACCTGGATCCACGGCCCCAAACCCTTCCGATTTTCGGGGTCGGTTTGTCACCGCCGCCCCGAGCGCCAGCGGGGCCGCGTGGCACCGCCAGCTGCGGGGGACATTCCGGGTGGCACCGGCTGCTCCCGCACGCCGCGATTCCCCCGCACCCGCGATTCTCCAGGGTTGATTCCACGCTGTGGGATGGTGAAATGTCCCATTCCCATCAACCCCCCGCCGGTTTATTTTAATCCTTTTCCCGGCTCGAGCCCACGGAGTCCCCGAGTGTCCCTCCCCGTTCCCCGTTCCCCGCTCCGGCACCCCCAGCCCGTTCCCGAACTTTCCTCTGCGCCGCAGCTCCGGGAAGCGGCTCCATAAATCACCCGAGAGCCGGGAAATAAAAATCGTTACGGTGATTAATAGGGTTTATTTCACTTTTAAAAGGAGAGGGATCGTGGAGAAGAGCAGGGCAGGGGGGAGCGGGGAAAAGGAGGCGCTGGGGTTTCCTTTGGGGGAAAATTGTGGGATGGAGGGGATGGGATGAGAGCTGGGGGAGAAGCGAGGGGGTGCTGAGGATTCCTTGCAGGGATGGAGGGAGTTTGGGGAAGGGTGAGGGTTTTCCACGCGGCTCTGCGTTTTTGGGGTGCTGGGCTGCACTGCTTAGGGTCGTGCCCACCCCAGAGGGGTTTTCCTGGCCATGGGGTGGTCCCAATCCTCAGGGGAAGGTTATCCCTGGATCCAGGCTGGGGGCGATGATCCATCCGCGGCCTCACCAGCGCCCACAGCACCCAAACTGCAGCACCCAAATCCTGCAGCATAAAAATCCTGCAGCACCCAAACCCTGCAGCACCCAAACCTTGCAGCACCCAAACCCTGCAGCACCCAAATCCTGCAGCATAAAAATCCTGCAGCACCCAAATCCTGCAGCACCCAAACCCTGCAGGACCCAAATCCTGCAGCACCCAAACCCTGCAGCACCCAAATCCTGCAGCACACACATCCCACAGCACCCAAATCCTGAAGTACACACATCCCATAGCACCCAAATCCTGCAGCAACTGCATCCTGTGACATCCAAACCCTGCAGCACCAAAATCCTGAACCACCAAAATCCCACAGAACCCAAATCCTGCAGCACCCAAACCCTGCAGCACCAAAATCCTGAACCACCAAAATCCCACAGAACCCAAATCCTGCAGCACCCAAACCCTGCAGCACCAAAATCCTCAACCACCAAAATCCCACAGAACCCAAATCCTGCAGCAACTGCATCCGGTGACATCCAAATCCTGCAGCACCAAAATCCTGCAACACCCGCATCCCACAGAACCCACATCCCACAGCATCTAAATCCTGCAGAACCGAGATCCTGCAGCACCCAAATCCTGCAGCACCCAAATCCTGCAGCAACTGCATCTTATGACATCCAAATCCTGCTGCACCAAAATCCTCAACTGCCAAAATCCCACAGCACCCACATCCCACAGAACCCACATCCTGAACCACCTGTATCCCACAGGACCCACATCCTGCAGCACCCAAAACCCAAAAGATCCGCATACCACAGCACCCAAATCACACAGCACCCAAATCCTGCAGCACCCACATCCCACAGGACCCACACCCCTCAGCACCTGCATCCCACAACACCCACATCCTGTTGCCTCCAAGTAGCATCCTGCCTCCTGCAGCATCCACATCCTGCAGCACCTGCATCCCAACAATTCCAACAGCCCCAGCATCCCACAGCATACACATTCCAACAATTCCTGCATAAAACAGCATCCACATCCCACAGCCCCACATCCCACAGCCCCTGCACCCCGATAATTCCTGTATCCCACAGCCCCTGCATCACTCAGCACCTGCATCCCAACAATTCCTGCACCCAACAGCATCCAATCCCAAAGCACCTGCACCCCAGCAATTCCTGCATCCCACAGCACCCTCATCCTAACAATTCCCGCATCCAACAGCATCCAATCCCAAAGCACCTGCACCCCAGCAATTCCTGCATCCCACAGCACCCTCATCCTAACAATTCCCGCATCCAACAGCATCTAATCCCAAAGCACCTGCACCCCAACAATTCCTGCATCCCACAGCACCACATCCCAAAGCACCTGCATCCCAACAATTCCTGCATCCCACAGCACCCCCATCCTAACAATTCCCGCATCCAACAGCACCCACGTCCCTCAGCACCTGCACCCCAACAATTCCTGTATCCCACAGCACCTGCACCCCAACAATTCCACATCCCACAGCACCCACATCCCACAGCTCCTGCACCCCGACAATTGCCGCATCCCTCAGCACCACATCCCAAAGCACCTGCACCCCAACAATTCCACATCCCTCAGCACCACATCCCAAAGCACCTGCACCCCAACAATTCCACATCCCTCAGCACCACATCCCAAAGCACCTGCACCCCAACAATTCCTGCATCCCACAGCACCCCCATCCTAACAATTCCCGCATCCAACAGCATCCACGTCCCTCAGCACCTGGACTCCAACAATTCCTGTATCCCACAGCAACTGCACCCCAACAATTCCACATCCCACAGCACCCCCATCCCACAGCCCCTGCATTCCACAGCAACTGCACCCCAACAATTCCACACCCCACAGCCCCCTCACCCTCAGCCCCAGCCCGGCTCCCGCTGGCCCCGCAGCCCCCGTGGGCTCGGGCAGCAGCTCCCGCAGCCAAAGGGCAGCTTCGCATGGGATGACTTCAGGATTTGGCCCCAGCGTGGCAGGGATGGGAGCCTGTGTTAATTAATCATCGCTGATCCAAGTCACAGGGCATTTCCTGGGGATTAATGACCAGCTCCGGGAGGAGTTGGTGACTTGGGACGAGGCCAGAAATCCCATTTACCCCAACCGGTGCTGAGCCCCTGCGCACGCTTCGTGCCAAGGTCAGCAGCACCTTTCCCAGCCAATTTTTAAAATCATTATTAATAAGAATAATCAAGCGCTGGAAATGGATTTCCATTCCCACCACGGCGATGCCGCTGGATTCCTGCGGAGAGAGGGGGATGGACACCCCTGACATTGGAAATGGAAATGGAAGGAGCGTCCCTCTCCCCCGGGAGCCTTTTCCTGGCGCTCCTGGGGACAGGAGCGTGTTGGGGACAGTCCTTGTCCTCTGCTGCGGTTCCCACCGGGATCGGGTGCCCGGGAGGTGCAGGGGAGGGGTGGGGCGAGGAAAACAAGGAAAACCCTCTCCCCACCGGAGCAGGATGAGCCCCGGGCGATTCTCCCCAGGGATGTTTGCGGGCTGCCATGGCAACGCGAGAGCCGCGCTAATCCCTGGCTTTCCTCTCTTCAAAGGGAGGAAAGTTTTGTGGGGATGGGGTGGGAGCCGGTGGGGTCAGAGCTGCGGGAATGAGGTGCGATCCGGTGGGATCCAATGGAATCAGAGCTGCGGGAATGAGGTGCGATCCGGTGGGACCAGAGCTGTGGGATGAGGTGGGATCCAGTGGGACCAGCACTGTGGGAATGCAGTGGGATCCGATGGAATCAGAGCTGTGGGAATGCGGTGGGATCCGGTGGGATCAGAGCTGCGGGGATGAGGTGGGATCCGGTGGGACCTGGTGGGATCAAGCTGCGGGAATGAGGAGGGATCCGCTGGGATCAATACCATGGGAATCCGGTGGGATCCGATGGAATCAGAGCCGTGGGATGAGGTGAGATCCGGTGGGATCAGCACCACGGGAATGCGGTGGGATCCGGTGGGATCAGCGCTGTGGGATGAGGTGGGATCTGGTGGGATCAGCCCCATGGAATGCTCGGGAATGTGGTGGGATCCAGTGGGATCAGAGCTGCGGGAATGCAGTCGGGTCCAGTGGGATCAGCACCACGGGAATCCGTTGGGATCCGGTGGGATCAGGGCTGTGGGAATGCAGTGGATCCAATGGAATCAGAGCTGTGGGAATGCGGTGGGATCCGGTGGGATCAGCACCGTGGGATGCCCAGGCTCTGCTTCTGCCACTGCCACGCGTGTGCAGAGAGACACAAAAACATCCAAACACTCTGGAAAATATCCAACCCAAACCCATCCCGAGGAGCGGGAGAGCCCCTCACTCCCGCTGCACATTCCCACGCGTGGAATTCCAAAGCGTGTCCTTGTCTGCAGTCCCCATCTGCGTCCCTGCCTTGGGGCAATCCAGGGTGGAGCCCTGGATGCTCCCTCGGATTCGGAGCCGACCGCAGGGATGCAGCTTTGGGGTGGGAGAGGATCCGAAACACGCTGAGGAATTCCAAGGAGGAATCCTTTCCAGGCCCTGGGCAAATCCTCAGAATTCCCACCAGGAATTCCCAGCTCCAGTCAAAGCTCACCCCTCTCCCGATCCAAAAGGGACCCTAGCACTCCAGGTCGAGTGGGAGTGGATCCAAAATACACTGAGGAATTCCGAGGAGGAATCCTTTCCAGGTCCTGGGCAAATCCTGGGCATTCCCACCAGGAATTCCCACCAGGAATTCCCACCTCCAGCCAAAGCTCACCCCAGTCCCGATCCAAAAGGGACCCAAGCCCCCCAGGACCATCCCTGCCCTCCCAAATCCTGCTGGGAGCCCAGTCCCACTCCGGAGCCTCTCCCGCTGCCGAGCCACTCGTCCCGCTCTCCCTCCTTTTCCTGGGAAGTTTTATGGCTGCTCTGTGTTTGTGATCCATCATTTGGGTTTAATTGCTCTGCTCCAGCCCAGCCAGGAGTTGATTCCTCTTGGCTGCTTCCCCCGGGATGGAGGAGCCCGGCCCGGGAGCAGCCCTGCAGCAGCGGGAGGAAGGTTTGGGGTGCCGGATCAGGATCCCCATGGAGCTCCCCGGTCCTGCAGCCGGACTGAGGCTGGAAAATGGGATTTGGGTCAAAGCATTCAGGGTTTGATCCCAGCCGGGAAGGAGCAGAGGGTGGGGAATGCGAGGGTGGCCCAGGGTGATCCCGGGATGTCCTGAGGGGTGACACCGGGTGGCCACACGGGTGTCACTGCAGGGCCTGTCCCAAAGGGGTGGGAGGGAGCCAGGGATACAGAGGGACACGAATGACAATGGCCTTGGGACCCTGAGCGTCCGGCTGCTCTTCCTGCCTTTCCCAAACCTCCCCAAGGCATGGGCTGAGCTTGGCTCTCTGTCCCTCCTTCTGGACAGCTCAGCCCCCATTTCCAAGCCTGGAAGCAAAGGAAATCCTCTCCTCATCCAGCCCTGGGAATGGGGGATGGGTGTCCCAGCTCTGAGTGTCCTCAGATCCCACTGGGAGCAATGGAAACCTGAACCTCATCCAGCCCTGGGAATGGGGGATCAGTGTCTGAAGTCCCAAAGTCCCCACAGACCCCACTGGGAGCAAAGGAAATCTACTCCTCATCCAGTCCTGGGAATGGCGGATCAGTGTCCAAGGTCCCAACATCCCCAGACCCCACTGGGAGCAGTGGAAACCTGCACCTCACCCAATCCTGGGAATGGGGATCGGTGTCTGAGATCCCAATGTCCCCACAGACCCCACTGGGAGCAATGGAAATCCTCTCCTCATCCAGTCCTGGGAATGGTGGATTGGTGTCCCTGTCCCGTGTCCCCAGACCCCACTGGGAGCAGTGGCGCCCTTCACCTCACCCACTCCAGGCAGTGAGGGATCCCTGTCCCAGCTCCCGCTGTCCCTGTCCCCAGTGTCCCCAGTGTCCCCAGATCCCACTCCAATCAAGCCTTGGGATTCGGACACAATTCAGGAATAACACCACACCAGCAGCAGCACACCCAAGGAGCAGAGGGGAGCCGGGAGCACGGAAATCAGGGAGCAGAGCGGATCCGCAGCAAGGTGCCGCAGCATTCCCTCCATCCCAGCGACCTCCTGCTCCCTGCGAGAGCCTTCCCGGGAATTCCGATGGTTCCTGCTTCACTCCTGGAGGTTTTTCCCTCCTGTCCCTCGCTGCTCTGCTCAGGATTCCCGGCCAGTCTCGGCACATCTGCGTTCCACGTGGCCACCGTGTCCTCCGCTGCCACACGGAGAGCCCCCGGACACAGCTGCCGGATCAGCCCCCACCTCGGCTGCCCTTCCCTTTCCTGATGAATTATTGAGAGCTCGAGCAACAGCCACGAATATTTCATCGCTGCCTCATCAAAAATTTACCCTCGTTCGAGCTGACGGCCCGGACGTGTGACGGGGCTGGGCAGGGGCAGTGGGGAGGGGACAGCCAGGACAGGGTGGCCTGGCCGGAGGGATCCATGGAGGATGGGGAATTTGGGATGTCGTGGTCCTGTGGGCAGGGGGATCCTGGGGATGGGACCCTCCTGCTGAGCGGGGGAGGGATCAAAATTCATCTGAGCGTGGCGGTGCCACCAAGTCCTGCTTGCTGTCCCCATCTGCTCTGTCCCCCCCAGAGAGGGCTCAACCATTCCAAGAAATCCCCGATCCCAAATTCCAGCCTCAAAGCCACCCCAGAGCCCTCCAGGAGCCAACCCGGCGTTGGATGAACTGGTGGCCGCTGGCCGGGCTGGGTGTGACCCCGGCCGGGAATGGACACAAGGACAGCCCAGCCTTGTCCCCCGGTGCCAGGCGGGCAGAGGGGACAGCCCGGTGACCCGGAGCCACCGGCAGCGACGGCAGCAGGAGAGATAAAAGGAGATCTAAAAGGCCGCCCTACTTAGCGGGGTTTACGTAAGGAGGCATCTCCACGGCAGGATGGGGAAACAGACGGCGATGGGAAGTGCTGCTCGGAGCGCTCTTCGCAGGGGAATCCCTGTTGATGGGTGCGGTGGCACCCGGGGGGGCGCGGCCGCCCCCTGCTTTGTCCTCACCGCGGCCCCGCCGCCCCCCCCGGGCAGGGCTGTCCCCCCCTTACCGCCTTCTTATCGCTAATTAACGCTCATTGATTAATTTTTTGGACAATGCCTCTCTGCACTCAGGGCTGTCCCCAGCAGGACCTTCCCACATTTGGGGTGGGGACCGGCGGTACTGCCGGGATTTTGGCCAGCTCCTGACCCCCTTGCCCCCTTCCTATCGCTAATTACAGCTCATTCATTAATTTTTTGGACAACGCCTCTCAGCATTCAGGGCTGTCCCCAGCAGGGCCTTCCCGCATTTGGGGTGGGGACCGGAGATGCTGCCGGGGGTGACTCTGCGGGGCACAGCCAGCTCCTGCCCCCATTTACCCCCTTCTTATCCCTAATTAATACCGATTAATTAATTCACGGCCCCTCTGCACTCAGGGCCATCCCCAGCAGGACCTTCCCGCATTTGGGGTGGGGACCAGAGATGCTGCCGGGGGTGGCTTTGGGGGGCACAGCCAGCTCCTACCCCCCTTATCGCCTCCTTATCGTTAATTAACGCTCATTCATTAATTCACGGTCCCTCTGCACTCAGGGCCCTCCCCAGCAGGTCCTTCCCTCATTTGGGGTGGGGAGCGGCGGTGCTGGGGCGGTGACCCTGCGGGGCTCCCGCGCATCCCAAACCCGGGATTTGCCGGGATCGCTTCTCCCCGCGCGGCCCGCGGTGACCGCGGCTGGAACGGCGCCTGGAGCGCGGCACCTCGGCCAGCAGGTTCGCTCCCCTTATGGAAAGGCATGTGCGATGTGTTTATTCCTGTCGGAGCGCTTGGCCCGCGGCGCGGAGCGGGATTAACCCGGCAGGAGCGGGCACCTGCTGCCAAGATCCCCCGAGAGGCGCAGGGGGCTGGATTTGGGGGGCTCCGGGCCGCGGGGGGAGCTGGGGGTCCCGCTGGAGGAGGGGGCGGTGGGTGGAGGCTCTGCAGCAGTCCCCGCTCTCTCAGGGATCCCGGGAGGAGCAGCCGCAGAGGGAAACTGAAGTGGAGGAAAGGGACGAGAAATCCCCAGGGTCACTCTGGGCTCTGGGAGCGGAATTTTGGGACAGGCAGCAGATTGTCCCAGCCTGGCTGCGCCTCGCTCAGGGCACTGTCACCGCCGGGCCGGGCGAGCAGCGAGCACCAGCGAGGCACGAACTGGGAGAGGATGTCCTTAATTAAAGCCCCGTTCCCAGCAGATCTCCGAAGGGACACCCGGGTGACACCCGAGGCACGAACTGGGAGAGGATGTCCTTAAGCCACGCTCCCAGCAGATCTCCGAAGGGACACCCGGTGACACCCGAGGCACGAATTGGGAGAGGATGTCCTTAAATCCCCGTTCCCAGCAGATCCCCTCCGAAGGGACACCCGGTGACACTCGAGGAAGGGAGAGGATGTCCTTAAAGCCCCGCGCCCGGCGGATCTCCTCCGAAGGGACACCCGGTGACACCCGAGTGGCCAGCAGGGCACGGAGCGCCGCTGGACTCCTGCCCTCGGCCCGATCCAGGTGCTGCCAGCCCTTCCCGGCCGGGCTGCAGGAACTGCTCCCTCTCATCCCGAGGCGGTGGCGCGGTGGCACAGCAGGTTCCTGTGGCGGTGGCCCCGGGGCTGGCGGTGGCACCGGGCCAGGGAGGCAGCAGGAAGGGCGGCACCGACCTTGTTCCCCGAGCCTGGCACGGCTGAACCCCGGAGCTTGTTAATTACCAAAATTCGTGATTATCATCCATCAGGCGACATGGGCACCTTGTCCCCATCCTGCTGCCCTCCATCCCAGCCCTGGCCACCTCCACATCCATCACTGCCTGTCCATGCCCAGCCGTCTCCGTTATCCATGGATTTCCTCACAATTTTCCATCTCTGCCCGCTCCTGCCTGTCCATGCCCAGTGGTTTCAATTTTCCATGGATTTCCTCACAGTTATCCATCTCTGCCCGCTCCTGCCTGTCCATGCCCAGCCGCCTCCTTTTTCCATGGATTTCCTCACCATTATCCATCTCACTCCCCTGCCTGTCCATGCCCGTGGGTCTCCTTTTCCCATGGTTTTCCTCACAATTTTCCATCTCTTCCCGCTCGCGCCTGTCCATGCCCAGCTGCCTCCTTTTTCCATGGATTTCCTCACAATTTTCCATCTCTGCCCGCTCCTGCCTGTCCATGCCCGTGGGTCTCCTTTTCCCATGGATTTCCTCACAATTTTCCATCTCTGCCCGCTCCTGCCTGTCCATGCCCAGCTGCCTCCTTTTTCCATGGATTTCCTCACAATTTTCCATCTCTGCCCGCTCCTGCCTGTCCATGCCCATGGGTCTCCTTTATCCATGGATTTCCTCACAATTTTCCATCTCTCCCCTGCCCAGGTGCTGCCCCAAGGGATCTTTTTGGGATTGTTCCCGGGCTATCCTCACCCTCCTCAGGCAGGCACCAGCGGCGCAAATCGCCCCTTTGGAGCTGTCCTGAGGAGCCTGCAGAGCCCTCCGCCCCCAGGGGATTTCCTGATTTTTTCCGACCCCCATCCCGGCTGGAAAACCCGGGAAAACGCTATTTTGTGAGGACGGCGCTGCCTTAAACACAAATCTCTCCCCTCCGAGAGCGGGGTCCTGTCCCGGAGCCCACCCCCGGGGTCTGGAGCGGCACCAGTCCCCGGGAGAGCAGAACCGGTGGCCGAAGCCAGCGTGAGTCACGGCGGCTCCGCTGCCACCGAGCCGTGCACAGCTTAGGAGCCGCGTCCCAGTTTCTCGCGCTGTTTACATTGATCTGCCTTCCAGGCTCTGCTTTGCTCCAGTTTTTAATGTAATTTCACCAGCCCTCAGCCCAGAACGCGGCTCTGCCCCTCCTTCGCTCCCCAGCAGTTTTTTTCCTAATGTTTTCCTAACTTTTCCCTGATTTTCCCCCCCCCCCCCCTAATTTTTCCCCCATCTCCATTTTAGATCGCTTTGGTAACAAAATCCTCAAGGTTTTTTGGGACCCTCGCCACGACCCGGCAAAAGCGTTGGGAGCGCAGGGTTTGTGCCTCCCCAAAACATCCCAATTATGGTCAAACTGCCTCAAAACCATCCCCGAGAGCCTCCTTGACATTCTGGAAGCCTCTGGAAGCTGCTCCAGCCCGCCGGGAATGACCCAGCGGCTTCACCCAGATGATTTCAGCGGTGATTTCCTGGGGGGTCTGGGTGAAAGGGGGATTTTTTATTTTTTTTTTCCACGCTGAGGGAAAATGAAAACGCTGAGGCGCAGAAAGACTCTCACTTCCCCAAAAATTATTAATAGCACTCGGTGCTTTTGGGGCCAGCGGGTGCCCTGAGCCTCGTGCAGCCTGCGGAGGTGGGAAACTGAGGCACGGGAATCCTGAAATCTGTTTTAAGGAGGTCTGAGGAAGGGTTGAGCTCCTCTTGAGTCTGCTCTGAGACTGGCGGCGGGGACACAGGGTGGGGGATATTCCCTGAATTCATCCCCGAGCTGAATTCCCAGGACTGCAGAGCACCCGGGGCACAGGGAAAAATCCTGGAGGAAAATCCGGGGGGGAATGGGGTCCTGGAGAGGAGTCAGAGCCGCCAGCTCTGAAAAATCCTGGGGGAAATGGTGTCCTGGAGAGGAGTCAGAGCTGCCAGCCCCGAAAAATCCTGGGGAAAAATCCTGGGGGGAGTGGGGTCCTGGAGAGGAGTCAGAGCCGCCAGCTCCGGAAAATCCTGGGGGAAAATCCTGAGAGAAAATCCTGGGGGAAATGGTGTCCTGGAGAGGAGTCAGAGCCGCCAGCTCCGAGCTGCCGCCCCTCGCGGCTCGGCCGCGGTGACAGGAGCGGGCAGGCGGGGACACGGGGCCGGGGCGAGCGGGGACACCGACGCTGTGTCACGCCAGGCGCGGCTCCTCGGGCTGCAGCGACAGCCCCGGGGACTGCCAGAGCCCGGAAAAAATGCCCAAATCCCGCTTGTCCCAAAGCCAGGCTTTTTCCGCTGGAAGCCACCAGCTGTCCCCCGGCCAGGTACAGGGACTTTGCCACGGCTTTGGACGCTCTCCTCATTAGTTACAACCTGATTAATTACCCTGCTGCCTCCTCTCCCAAACAGAGCTGGGTATCCAGGCGCTAATCAACAACTCCGGCAATTAATTGCAGGGGGTGAGCCCACTCCTAATTAGGAGCAGATTTAGGGAATGAGCGCTGGGAGAGCTCTGGTTGGCTGCCGGGTGCCTCCGGCCGAGCGCGGGCCTCGAGTTCCAACCTGTGGGCCTTTTTAATTAATAATTGAGGGATTGATTAGGCCCGAGCTCGTGCGCTGGGGAGGGGGGGGTGGAGCCGGAGGTGCCGCTGTGTGTTCCATTCCCAGAACAGTGTGGGTTCCATTCCCAAAGTCCCATGGGTTCCATTCCCCACATCCTGTGGGTTCCATTCCCCAAACCCCATGGGTTCCATTCCCAAAATCCTGTGGGTTCCATTCCCCAAACCCCATGGGTTCCATTCCCAAAATCCTGTGGGTTCCATTCCCCAAACCCCATGGGTTCCATTCCCAAAATCCTGTGGGTTCCATTCCCAAACCCTGTGGGTTCCATTCCCAAAATCCTGTGGGTTCCATTCCCCAAACTCTGTAGGTTCCATTCCCAAAATCCTGTGGGTTCCATTCCCCAAACCCTATGGGTTCCATTCCCAAAACCCTCTGGGTTCCGTTCTCAAAATCCTGTGGGTTCCATTCCCAAAATCCTGTGGGTTCGTGGTGGCGATGCTGGCTGGGGAATCGGGTTGGATCCAGCTGGGATCCGGATTGGATCCAGCCTGGATCCAGCCTGGCTGGGAGCACTTTTACCGCCAGGGAAGGAGGTGTGAAGGCAGCCAGTTTTTTTTGGGAGCTCCAGCGAGGCTCTCCATGGGTGCGAGGCTTTTCCCAGCTGCTTTCGTATTCCCAAAGTCCACTTTAAATGTCCAGATTTCCGCTGTGCTGCCAGAGTGGCACAGCCACGAGAGTGGCACCTGGAGTGGGGACAGGGCTGTCCCTTTCGGGTGTTTGGGTGCTCCGGGCTGGGCTCTGCCTGTCCCCTTGGGCAGCAGCTTCACCTCTGGCTCTCCCTGACCGATCCCAAGGAAAAGGGGGATGTTCCCTGTCCCCTCCCTGTCCCCTCGCTGTCCCCAGCAGAGTTGTCCCTGGCCGGGCCGGGCCCATCCCTGTGTCATGGTGGGCTCTGTTTGGGGCTGGACCCTTTTTTGGGGCACTCCCCATGGTCCAAGCTGGAGCTGGAGTTGGGAATTTTCCGCTTTTCCCCGTGCATCTCCCCCACTCGGAGCAGAACCGAGAGAGTCCCGGTGCCAGAGGTGATGCTCTGTCCTCCGCGGGTCAATCAGGGCTGGGGGAACAGCTGGAAATTAAAAAAAAAAACAACACCCAAATGAAAATCTTGGAGAAGAAACAGCCGCAGAGCGGCTGAGTTTCCATCAGCACTGGGTCACTGGAAAATCTGAGTGGGGACAAGAGGGAAGGAACGAACTTCTGCTTCCTGATAGCAGTTCCTGCGAGGGCGTGGGGCAGGGAGGGGCTGCTCATCGCGGCTGAGAGCGCTGCCGAGAGCCCCGGGCCCTTCCCCGGCTCCCTCTGCCCTCTAAAAACACCGCTGGAATGGCGATCCCGGCCCGATCCGCGTCCCGGGCCCCTCCCCGACTCCCTTTTCCCTCTAAAAACACCGCTGGAATGGCGATCCCGGCCGGGTCCGCGTCCCAGCGCCGCGGGGCTGCTGCTGCTCGGCTGAGAACGAGTGACAAAAAGCAGCTGATGTGCCCGCGGGGTGGACACTGATCTGCCCACAGGGTGGACACCGAGATGCCCACAGGCTGGACACTGATGTGCCTAAACTGGACACTGATCTGCCCACAGATTGGGCACTGAGATGCTCACAGGGTGGACACTGAGATGCTAACAGGGTGGACACTGAGATGTCCATAAGCTGGACACTGATGTCCCCACAGGCTGGACACTGAGATGCTCACAGGGTGGACACTGATGTCCCCACAGGCTGGACACTGAGATGCTCACAGGGTGGACACTGATGTCCCCACAGGCTGGACACTGAGATGCTCACAGGGTGGACACTGATGTCCCCACGGGCTGGACACTGAGATGTCCATAAACTGGACACTGATCTGCCCACAGATTGGACACTGAGATGCTCATACGCTGGACACTGATGTCCATAAACTGGACACTGATGTCCCCACAGGCTGGACACTGAGATGCTCACAGGGTGGACACTGATGTCCATAAGCTGGACACTGATCCACCGGGCTGCAGCTGCTCGGTCTCTGCCAGGATTTGGGTGGGAAAGCTGTGCTCCCAATCCCTGCTCAGCTCGGGCTGGGATTCCAGGGAAGCAGGAGCGCAGGGAGAATGGCAGGAAGGATGTTCGTCACAGGGGGACCGGGACAAAGGACAAGCTCGATCCCTCCCGGATGGCACACAGGGAATGAGCCTGTGTGCAGAATTCAGGAATTCTGCCTGCCTGGATTCCTCCTGTCTGGGTTTTCTGGGCACAGCCGAGGCCGCACCTGCAGCCGCGGTGCCCCGAGGGACCGCACGGATCCTCCTCCTCCTCCTCTTCCTCCTCCTCCTCCTCTTCCTCCTCCTCCTCCTCTTCCTCCTCCCGGCTGCTCGCGGCGCTGCCCACAGCCCATGCCTGAAAGGAGAGTCTGTTCCCAGCCGCGGCGCCGGGAGTTGGGATCCGCAGCCAATTTCCAGCTCGGCAGAGCGGAACGAGCTCCGCGGAGCTCGGCAAGGAGCGCGGGGGCTGCGGCTCCCCTAGGGCTGTGCTCCCCCCGGCCCGGTGTGGGTCCCCCCGCTGCACACCCGGGCTCGGTGGGGTCACAAACACGGCAAGGAGCTCGAGGGATCCCAAATCACACCCTGGGAATGCTGCGCAATCGTGGGATGCCGGAGTGGGTTGGGTGCAAGGGATTGTGAAGATCCCCCAGTGCCACCACCTGCCATGGCAGGGACACCTCCCACCGCCCCAGGCTGCTCCAAGCCCTGTCCAGTGTGGCCTCGGACACTCCCAGGGATCCAGGGGCAGCCGTGGATTCTCTGGGAATCCATCCCAGGGCCTCACCACCCTCACAGGGAGGAATTCCGTCCCAATATCCCATCTGCCCCTGCCCCATTCGCTGTGTCCCGTCCCTCCAGGCCTTTTCCCCAGTCCCCCTCCAGCTCTCCTGGAGCCCTTCAGGGCCTGGAAAGGGCTCCAACTTTTCCTGCCCAGAAACCTCCCCCAGATGCCAGATCAGCCCAGGGCTCTTTGCCACCTCACCCAGGGAGGGTCACCTCCCAGCGGTGCTTCCATCGGCAAATTCCCTTCTCTGGGATCAGCCAGCTGAGCACACCTGGACACAGCTGTGGATCTGGGAGCACACCTGGACGCAGGTTTGGATCTGGGAGCACACCTGGATGAAGGTTTGGATCCAGGAACGCATCTGGACTCAGGTTCACCTCCCTGCCTCCCACACCTGTCCTGCACCTTTGCACCCCCAAACCCCAACCCGCAGCACCCCAATCCTACAGAGATGCTCCATCCCCTCCCTGGGGTTCGGGGAGGGCTTCTCCCTCCCCTCCTGCCCACACTCCCCGCTGGCCTCCCTTCCTCGGCTGTTTTTATCCCGGGAGCTCTTCTCCAGCCTCATCCATCCACATCCTTTATGGATGAGATGTGTCATTCCTGACCCGGGTTCACCGGGAGCTGCCAGGGACACTGCCAGCCCGGCCCGTGGCCCTCGTTAGCTTAATTGCTCCTCGGGAGGCCGGGATGTGCCAAGCCCGGGGCCTCCCGGCACTCCATCACCGCCTGCCACGTCCTACATGGAGCAAAGTGGGGCTTGGCAGGGGAAAAGAAGGGAGAAAACAGATCGGTGCCACCGGGAATGAAGGGCAGGTTCCCACGTCAGCGCCGGGAGCTGGGATCAGCTGTCTCAGCAGTCAGCGGGGACAGGAGCTGCTGGCGTCACCAGTGATGTGACACAGGCACGTCCTGCAGGAGGGAGGGAGGGAGGGAGTGAGGGAGGGAGGGACATCTGTGCCAGAGCCGCAGCGCGAACCCTCCCGGCGCGGGTGGGATCGAGGTGATCCTGCAGTCAGAATCCCAGAGGGATTGGGGATGGAAATCCCTCGGGGATCATCGAGTCTGAGCTGTGGCCGATCCCCGCCTTGACCCCAGAATCCCAGAGGGGATTGGGGCTGGAAAATCCTCTGGGATCACCAGGTTTGAGCTGTGCCCGATCCCCACCTGTCCCCAGAATCCCAGAGGGGATTGGGGCTGGAAAATCCCTCGGGGATCACCGAGTCCAAGCTGTGCCAAATCCCTGCCTTGTCCCCAGAGTCATCAAGGATGGAAAATCCCTCTGGGATCATAAAATCCAAGCCGTGCCCAATCCCCACCTTGTCCCCAGAATCCCAGAGTCGTTGGGGCTGGAAAATCCCGTGGGGATCATCGAGTCCCAGCTGTGTCAAACCCTCACCTTGTCCCCAGAATCCCAGAGGCATTGGGGCTGGAAAATCCCTCTGGGATCATCAGGTTTGAGCTGTGCCCACTCCCCACCTTGTCACCCGGAGTGCCACGCCCAGGCCTTTCTCAGACACCCCAAACTCATGGGCAGTTCCACTCCTGACCACCCTTTCCATGGGGAAATTCCTCCCGATGTCCAGCCTGACTCTCCCCCGTGTCGGGGCAGTGCCCTGCCCGGTGGGATGTCCCCGTCACCTCTCCAAGCCAGGCAGAGATCTGCTTTCCCAAGCCCGGGTGCCAAAACCTCGATATCTGGGAGCTGCAGGGAAAATCCTGCACCCCCAGCTTGGCGGGAGGGTGACAGCGGCTGTGTCCCAAATTTCCAGCTCCGTCAGGTGTCCTGTGCCGTGCATGCTTCCCAGTGAATTCCCATCGTTTTTCCCGGTGTGTCCCAGCCCTGCTGCTAGCTCTCCTTCCCCTTCGAGCTCCTTCTCTCCCTGTCATGACTCATTTCTCTCCTGCCAGGGCTCGAATTTTTAAAGAAGCCCTGGGAGACGTGGAGGGTTCCGTACCTGCAGAGGCTCCCAGCAGGTGCCGTGGAGATTTTCCAGGCTGGATATGGGCACGGGAGGATGGATGGATGATGGATGGAGGGATGATGGATGGATGGATGGATGGATGGATGGATGGATGGATGGAGGGATGATGGATGGATGGATGGATGGATGGATGGATGGATGGATGGATGGAGGGATGGATGGAGGGATGATGGATGGATGGATGATGGATGGATGGATGGATGGATGGATGATGGATAGGGATGGATGGATGGATGGATGGAGGGATGGATGGATGGATGATGGATGGATGGATGATGGACGGATGGATGGATGGACACACAGGGATGCAGGGATGGATGCAGGGGTGGATGCAGGGATGGACGGATAGACGGACGGACGGATGGATGGATGGATGATGGATGGATGGACACACAGGGATGCAGGGATGGACAGACGGATGGGTGATGGATGGATGGATGATGGATGGAGGGATGATGGATGATGGATGATGGATGATGGATGATGGATGGATGGATGATGGATGGATGGATGGATGGATGGATGATGGACAGATGGACACACAGGGATGCAGGGATGGACGGACGGATGGGTGATGGATGGATGGATGGATGGATGGATGGATGGATGGAGAGATGGATGGATGATGGATGGAGGATGGATGGATGGACACACAGGGATGCAGGGATGGATGCAGGGGTGGATGCAGGGATGGACGGACGGATGGATGATGGATGGATGATGGATGGATGGATGGATGGATGGATGGATGGATGGACACACAGGGATGCAGGGATGGACAGACGGATGGGTGATGGATGGATGGATGATGGATGGATGGATGGATGGATGGATGGATGGATGGACACACAGGGATGCAGGGATGGATGGATGGATGGATGATGGATGGAGAGATGGATGGATGGATGATGGATGGATGGATGGATGGATGATGGATGGAGGGATGATGGATGGATGGATGGATGATGGATGGAGGGATGGATGGATGGACGGATGGACACACAGGGATGCAGGGATGGATGCAGGGATGGGGAGGGTTGAAGAGTGCTCAGGATGCAGGCCCAGCACAGGTCTGGAGCTGGGAATGGGCTCCCACGCTGGTGCAGGGACCCCATTCCCATCTCTGGGGAGGCAGCAAGGACGGGGATGTTCCAGCCCTGGAGAAGTCCCTGGGAAGCACAAGCCAAGAGCTGTGAGGGAAAAGGAAAATATTTTGGCTTCAGGAGGATCCCTGCAGGATCTGGCCTCCCCCTGGCTCCAGGAGCTCTTTCGGGAGGGTGGGAATGGCTCCACGACCCTTCAGCACCGCCCCTGGATCCCTGGGAGTGTCCCAGGCCAGCTCGGATGGGACTTGGAGCACCCCAGGATCGTGGGAGATGTGCCATGGGGCACGGCCCCACCCTGGGAGTGCAATTTGTGGGGTGCAGAACACCTCCGCCACCCCAAACCCACAGATCCCCCCTCCCGCACCTTTCCCAGCCCCATCCCCGAGCTTTTCCCGGTCAATATTTGCGCTCCGCGTTCCCCGAGGAATTCCCGGTGCCTCCTCCAGCCCCGGCACGCTGCCAGGCGGAGGGAGGGCATCGCCACCAGCTCACATCTGCACCTCCCCGAGCAAACTCCAAACTTTCCACGGCAGCCGGGGCCCCTCGGGAGCCGTGGGTGCGGCCATGTGCTCTTGGAGGAAAGTTTCTCCTCCGTGTTTGTGATTAATTCCTTCCTCCCACCACGGCCGCCCGCAGTCCCATCTATATCCATGGCTCCCCACTCCTCCTCGGCTGTAAAATATTTATAACCCCCTACATTAGGGCCCTTTTTTCATTTTTTTTCCTGCCTTTTTTTTCCCCATTCCTTCCACCCGGGCTCCCCGGCTCTGCCGAGCTCCAGGAACCGCTTCATTTCCATAAATCTCGGGGAAGCGGCGAGGAATAATTTCAGGTTTTTTTTTGCTCGGGGAATGCGATGCTTTTTTTAATTGCACTCATCTGCAGCTCCTTAGCAATGCATTATTGATGGTTATTATTCCAATAAAGGAGCCGTTCCTGGTTTGTTTTCCAAGGGATGTGCTTGGAAATGTGTCTGGTTTTCCTTTCTCCTCATTTTGGGAAAAGCTCACCTTCGCATCCGAGATTTTCCCACCTATTTTCACCCCTCCCGTGGGTGAAAGCCTTGCCCTGCGGCATCAACACTCGTGATGTCCCCTTGTTGTCACCCAGAGCCCCCCAAGCACCTCAGGGTGGATTTAGGGGAAAAATTGGCTTTTCTGGGAGCAGGAATCTGTAGGATCCTGGAGGAGGGGACAGTCTGGAGGCTCCGGGTGGCTTTGTTTGGGGTCCGTGTGCAGCACAGGGACCTGGGGCTGCTCCCGGGGGGTTTCACTGCTGGTTGGGCCTCCAAACTCAGGGTTTTGGGAGTGTTTTGGGGTCTGTTCCTCTGGGAAAGCTGCTCCTGAACCCACAGCTGGCCAGAAAAAGGCCTGCTGGTGTTATCTTTGCTGGCACATCCCAGGATTTGTTCACCAGATGCAGGCGGGACCAAGGGCATCTCCAGCTGGTTTGGCTTCCAAAGCCACGATTTTGGGAGTGTTTTGGGGTCTGTTCCTCTGGGAAAGCTGCTCCTGACCCCACAGTTGGTCAGAAAAAAGCCTGCTGGGGTTATCCATGCTGGCACATCCCAGGATTTTAGCTCTGTGGGGTCACCAGGCGGCACCAAGGGCATCTCCAGCTGGTTTGGCTTCCAAAGCCACGATTTCGGGAGTGTTTTGGGGTCTGTTCCTCTGGGAAAGCTACTCCTGACCCCACAGTTGGTCAGAAAAAAGCCTGCTGGGGTTATCCATGCTGGCACATCCCAGGATTTTAGCTCTGTGGGGTCACCAGGCGGCACCAAGGGCATCTCCAGCTGGTTTGGCTTCCAAAGCCACGATTTCAGGAGTGTTTTGGGGTCTGTTCCTCTGGTAAAGCTGCTCCTGACCCCACAGCTGGTCAGAATAAAACCTGCTGGAGTTGCCCCTGCCCTTGCAGGCACATCCCGCGATTTCAGCCCCACAATCTGCAGAGTCACCAGGATCCACGTAGGACCGAGGGCATCTCCAGCTGGTTTGGCTTCCAAACCCAGGATTTTGGGTATGTTTTGGGATCTGCTTCTCTGGGAAAGCTACTCCTGAACTCACAGCTGGCCAGAAAAGGACCTGCTGGGGTTATCCCTGCCCTTGCTGGGGTTATCCCTGCCCTCGCCGGCACATCCCGGGATTTTGGGAATACACTGGGATTTGTTCCTGTGGGAAAGCTGCTCCTGACCCCACAGCTGGCCAGAAAAAGGCCTGCTGGGGTTATCCCTGCCCTTCCTGGCTTCCAAACCCACGATTTTGGGCATGTTTTGGGGTCTGTTCCTCTGGAAAAGCTACTCCTGACCCCACAGCTGGCCAGAAAAGGACCTGCTGGGGTTATCCCTGCCCTTCGTGGCTTCCAAAGCCACGATTTTGGGAGTGTTTTGGGGTCTGTTTCTCTGGGAAAGCTGCTCCTGACCCCACAGTTGGTCAGCTAAGGACCTGCTGGGGTTATCCCTGCCCTCGCCAGCACATCCTGGGATTTTGGGAATACACTGGGATCTGTTCCTGTGGGAAAGCTGCTCCTGACCCCACAGCTGGCCAGAAAAGGACTTGCTGGGGTTATCCCTGCCCTGGCTGGGGTTATCCCTGTCCTTGCCGGGGTTATCCCTGCCCTGGCCGGGGTTATCCCTGTCCTTGCCGGGGTTATCCCTGCCCTCGCCGGCACATCCTGGGATTTTGGGAATACACTGGGATCTGTTCCTGTGGGAAAGCTGCTCTTGACCCCATAGCTGGCCAGAAAAGGACCTACTGGTGTTATCCCTGCCCTGGCTGGGGTTATCCATGCTCTTGCCGGGGTTATCCCTGCCCTCGCCGGCACATCCCGGCATTTCGGCTCTCCGGGCTCACCACGATCCAGGCGGCACCTCCAGCCCCTCCAGCCCCTATTCCCCCACCCCTGGAGGGAAGCAAGGCCCCAAATTGGGGCTCGGGAGCTCCCCCGCCTCCCCAGCTCGGCAGTGACGGGCACAGCGCTCTCCTCCCGCGCTGTCACCTCGCTCCCGTCCCTTCCCTTCCCGCACCGCCCACCGCGCTGTCACCGCCGCCAGCGGGGACTTTCCTCGGGCCCACCAAGGTCCCCGAGCTGTTAGCGCGCCGGGAACGCCGAGCGCGAGGTTCCTCCGCGAAACGAGGTCGGGACGGGAGGGGAAAATGTTCATTTCGGGAGGGATGGAGATGAGGATCCTCGGGGGTTTTCCCTGGAGATGTTCCCCGGGGAATCCTGGGGGGATCCTGCGGATCTCGAGCTCGGATCCACCATCCCCGAATTCCCTCTCGTTCCGCCCGGGGATGCTCGGGAAGGAGAGGCTCCTCCTGAGCTGTCGCGGATTTTGGGGTTTAATAACAGGCCCTAAATGGATTTAGAGCCTGCCGTGTTTCCAGCCGGGAATGGGAAAGGCTCGCAGGCACTCTGGTGATGAATTCCGGAGGTGAGCGAACGATTTCGCCTCCTAATTACAGCCGTAAAGCAAAAAATTCCTCCCAGTCCCCAAATTCCTCCTCTCGCTTTCGCTTCTCCCGTCAAACCCCTTTTCCCCGGTGAAAGAGCTGCTTAATTAGGAATTAACAGGGCTGTTGGAGTAATTGGGAGCAGGAATGGGCTGTGAGAGGTTCATTAGTGCGCTGATGGGTAATTAGCAATCCCGCGGCTGCGGGAATTTTTCCGGGGCTCCAAAGGCCCCGGAGCGAGGGGGAAACAGAGTAGGGAATTGGTGTGGGTGCAATGGAACCTCCATGGGATCTTTTCCCATCGGGAAATTCCCTTAAATTCCAGGCGGGAATCCAAGGGGCGGGAATCCAAACCTCGGCCCGGCACCTTTGGGTGCTGCAGCTCAGAAACGAGAGGGGAAAAGGGCAGGAAAAATCTCAAAAGGCAGGAAAAATCCCCCAAATCCCCCATGGAGCACCCCCAGCAGGACCCCCGGCATTCCCCACAAAGCCTCTCCGGGGTTTATTTATCCCCGAGCACCGCCAGTCCCAGCGCTGGCGCTCGCTCTCCCTATATTTAGCCCTTGAATGGAGAGAGATTTCACAGACGCCTGACTCTGCCTTGTGCTTAGAAGTCACTCAGTGTTTCCATGAGAAACCCGCGGGCTCCAATCCGGAGCTCCGCTCACAAAAGAATCTTCCCCGAGCGTTCCAGCGGCGCTGGGTTTACCCCCTCCGGGGATGAGATCAGGATCTGGCCCCGAGTTTTGATGGCTTTGTAACTTGGCTGATACAACTCAGCTGATTTAATTCATTTTTTGGGCTAAAAACTCCACCTACAAGTTCCCAGCCTGGGAGGCATTAAAGGCAAATTAATACAAATATTAGAGGCTGGGTTTAAAGGGAAATCATCAGGGAAGCCGGATTTTTTTTTTAATTTTTTAAAAAATTTTTTATTAGGGAAGAGCCTGGTGGAGTGATATTTTCTATTTTGGGGTGATTTATGTTATTTTATGCTGCTGGGTTTCCTCAAGGCCTGGCACTGCCCAGGCCAGGCACGGCTCTGCTTCACTTCCAGAACATCCAGAAAAGCACTGCGAGAAAAAAAGAGCCCCAAAATTGGGATAACTGCAGAGATTCCAGAGGGTTTCGGTCCCTGATGGAGATCTCGGGTGCTGCTGGGCACTGGGGGAGTTTTATCCCTGCCTGTCCCCATTGCCATCCCAAAAGTGGCCTGTCCTTGCTGCCACCCCAAAAACTCAGCCTGTCCCCAGCACCACCCCAAATTCAGTCTGTCCCCACTGCCACCCCAAATCCTGTCTGCTCCTAGTGCCACCCCAAATCCAGCTTGTCCCCACAGCCACCCCAATCCAGCCTGTCCCCAGTGCCACCCCAAAAGCAGCATGTCCTTGCTGCCACTCCAAATCCAGCCTGTCCCCACTGCCACCCCAAATCCAGTCTGTCCCCACTGCCACCCCAAACGAGCCTGTCCCCAGTGCCACCCCAAAAGCAGTCTGTCCCCACTGCCACCCCAAATCCCGTCTGTCCCCACTGCCACCTCAAATCCAGCCTGTCCCCAGTGCCACCCTAAATCCCGTCTGTCCCCACCTCCACCCCAAATCCAGCCTGTCCCCAGTGCCACCCCAAATCCAGCCTGTCCCCACCTCCACCCCAAATCCAGCTTGTCCCCACTGCCACCCCAAAAGCAGTCTGTCCCCAGTGTCACCCCAAATCCAGCCTGTCCCTAGTGCCACCCCCAAATCCAGCCTGTCCCCACTGCCACCCCAAAAGCAGTCTGTCCCCAGTGTCACCCCAAGTCCAGCCTGTCCCCAGTGTCACCCCAAATCCAGCCTGTCCCCACTGCCACCCCAAATCCAGCCTGTCCCCACTGCCACCCCCATGGCTGCGACACCTGGAGCTGACCCTGCAGCCCCAGCCGGGGTGGGTGGGACACGAGGGGGAACTGTGCTGGCTCAGGGGTTGTGTCCTTGTCCTTCCTGCTCTGTGGGCAGCATGGGGACACCTCAGTCACCGCCCCGGGGTGGCAAAGCCACCAGAACGAGCAGTGGCCTGTGGCTGATGTGGGTGGGGCAGCAGGGGTGGCACCACCACGGGCAGGATCCTGGGACGCAGAGACACACGGAGGGTCTTCGGGGTCTCCCAAAATACTCCATGAAGGAATTTTTCCCGTGGGGGGACAGGTTGGTGTTTCCTTGGAGGTGACACTGCTGTTCCCACCAGGATTTTCCCTTTTTTCCTTCCCTTCTCCTCAAACGTGGCCTGGAAAGGCTCTGGGGCTCTGCCAGTGATGGGAACGCACCAGGCAGGAGCTGCCGAGCTCCTGTCACCACACGGGAATCACATCTCCCAAACGGATTTTGGCTGATTCCTCCCCTCCCCGGGGTGCAAAACCTTCTTCTCCCCATTTCACCCCAAATCCAGGAATCCCAGAGGGCTGTGAATTCCTGCCATTGCCGAGCTGCCCTGCTCCTGAAGCTTCCCCGAGGCAGGAAGGCTGATTTCCTTCCAGGAGCCAAATCCAGATGGTCAGAGGCTCCTTCCAAGCTCCCAGAACCTGTTGGGAAAGGCCATTTATGTCTCGATAGCAGTTTTGCATCCCGGCCCGTTGGAAGGGGCGCCTGCCAGCTGCTCCAACACCTCTTTTCCAAGCTTCTCTGTGCCCGTGGAGAACCAGTCCGATTGTGAGTTTGATTTTGGTGTCTGATTTTGGTGGAGGGATAAAATCCGTGTGTTTATTCCCACTTTTTCCAAGCTGTTCCATGCCCGTGGAGAGCCAGTCTGGGCAGGGCTGCCGGATTTTGGTGGAGGGATAAAATCCATGTGTTTATTCCCACTTTTTCCAAGCTGTTCCGTGCCCGTGGAGAGCCAGTCCGGGCAGGGCTGCCGGATTTTGGTGGAGGGATAAAATCCATGTGTTTATTCCCACTTTTTCCAAGCTGTTCAGTGCCCGTGGAGAGCCAGTCCGAGCAGGGCTGTCTGATTTTGGTAGAGGGATAAAATCCATGTGTTTATTCCCATTTTTTCCAAGCTGTGCCATGCCCGTGGAGAACCAGTCCGATTGTGTGTTTGATTTTGGTGTCTGATTTTGGTGAAGGGATAAAATCCATGTGTTTATTCCCACTTTTTCCAAGCTGTTCCGTGCCCGTGGAGAGCCAGTCCGGGCAGGGCTGCCGGATTTTGGTGGAGGGATAAAATCCATGTGTTTATTCCCATTTTTTCCAAGCTGTTCCGTGCCCGTGGAGAACCAGTCCGATTGTGTGTTTGATTTTGGTGTCTGATTTTGGTGGAGGGATAAAATCCATGTGTTTATTCCCATTTTTTCCAAGCTGTGCCATGCCCGTGGAGAACCAGTCCGATTGTGTGTTTGATTTTGGTGTCTGATTTTGGCGGAGGGATAAAATCCGTGTGTTTATTCCCACTTTTTCCAAGCTGTTCCATGCCCGTGGAGAGCCAGTCTGGGCAGGGCTGCCGGATTTTGGTGGAGGGATAAAATCCATGTGTTTATTCCCACTTTTTCCAAGCTGTTCCATGCCCGTGGAGAGCCAGTCTGGGCAGGGCTGCCAGATTTTGGTGGAGGGATAAAATCCATGTGTTTATTCCCACTTTTTCCAAGCTGTTCAGTGCCCGTGGAGAGCCAGTCCGAGCAGGGCTGTCTGATTTTGGTAGAGGGATAAAATCCATGTGTTTATTCCCATTTTTTCCAAGCTGTTCCATGCCCGTGGAGAACCACTCCACACAGGGCTGTCGGATTTTGGTGGAGGGATAAAATCCGTGTGTTTATTCCCACTTTTTGTGCGGGGCGAGTGTGGAGCTGTTGAATGGAAGGGGCCTGAGTTTGGTTTTTGGGACACAAGGCTTGCCCTGAGAAACTCCAGCCCTGGGATGTTTTATTTTCAGAAGGAATAACCCCATCAAGTCCCCAGGAAGACACCAAGGAGGAATTGAGGAGGAATTCCCAGCCTGGGGTGTTTTTATCTCCTCAAAGCAAAGCTCCGGAGCAGGTTGGAGCCTCAAAGGGATGGAATTAAATCCAACACAGGCGGCCCTGATGCCACTCAGGTGACTTCAAACAGCATTCCGTGCTCCAAAACAACCCCTGGATCAGCTCAACTGGGCAGGAAGGTCCATCCTGGCGAGCTGAGGAAGGGATTTTATGGAAATCCCGGGGTGAAGGAGTTATTTCTTCGCTGTGGCCTGTATCCAGGCCCGGCCTGGGGCCTGCGCGGCCCCACAGGAATGTGGAATTATGGAGGAGCAGGCCCTCAAGGGGGAAAAAAACCATTCCGGGCGTTAATGGGGGGCTGAGCCCGCACGGGTGCTCCACTGGTGTAACTGGAACCGCTCTGAGCCCAAACTGGGGCTCCGGGGGGGTTTGGGGTGTCCCCTCCCAGCCCTGCCCCGAGGCCACGTGTGGCAGTGCTTTGGGATTGATTCCATGAGGGATTTTTTCCTGGTTGCTTTAAAAAAAGGGGTGAGGGTGGGATCTGGAGTTGGGGGGTTGGTGGTGCTGGACCCTCGTGCCCCACACATGCTGGGGATCAACCACAAAACCCCAAAATCGCTTTAACCCCACAAGGAACCCCGATTTTGCCACAGGTCATGGAGTTCTTTCTGCCACCCCCATGCCAGGAGTGGGCAGGGGTTTGGGCATGAGGATGCCCTCGATTTTTGGGGTGCCCACATTGCCCTGGGGGGTCCGAGGGGTCCCCACACTTTTTGGGGCTGCTCCCACATTTTCTGGGGGCTTACAGCCCACTCTGCCCGTGGGGTCCCCACACTGCTTGGGGGTGCATGGGGCTGCCTGTGGGGGTCTCCACATTGCCTGAGGAGTGTCCCCACATTTTTTGGGATTGTACACCCCACTCTGCCCGTGGGGGTCCCCACCCTTTTCAGGGGGGTACACCCCATATTTCCTGGGGATGTCCCCATCCTTTTTGAGGGTGTACACCCCACTCTTCCCGGGGGTCCCCAAACTTTCTGGGGGTGCACCCACCACCCTGTCCAGTGTGTCCCTACCCTTTTTGAGCATGTGCACCCCACATTGCCCAGAGGGTCCCCATCTTTTTCAGGGGTGTACACCCCACATTGCCTGGGGGGTCCCCACACTTTCCAGGGGTGCACTCGCTACCCTCTCCGGTGTGTCCCCACCCTGTCCCGGGATCCCCACACTGCCCAGGGGGTCCCCACACTTTTCAGGGGTGCATACCCCACTCTACCCGTGAGGTTCTCCCACTGTTTGGGGGTGCACACATTCTCTTCTCCTGGGGGTCCCCACACTTTCCGGGAGTGCATTCGCCGCCCTGTCCAGTGTGTCCCCACCCTGTCCTGGGATCCCCACATTGCCCAGGGGTGTCCCCATCCCTTTTGAGGGTGTACACCCCACATTGCCTGGGGGGTCCCCACACTTTCTGGGGGTGCAGTCACTACCCTGTCCGGTGTGTCCCCACCCTGTCCTGGGATCCCCACATTGCCCGGGGGTGTCCCCATCCTTTTTGAGGGTGTACACCCCATTCTGCCCGGGGGGTCCCCACACTTTCTGGGGGTGCAGTCACTACCCTGTCCGGTGTGTCCCCACCCTGTCCTGGGATCCCCACATTGCCCAGGGGTGTCCCCACACTTTTTGAGGGTGTACACCCCACAGCACCCAGGGGTCCCCACATTGCCCGGGGGGTCCCCACACTTTTCAGAGGTGCACTCGCCGCCCTGTCCGGTGTGTCCCCACCCTACCCGGGATCCCCACATTACCCAGAGGGTCCCCATCCTTTTCAGGGGTGTACACCCCACACTGCCCGGGGGGTCCCCACCCTTTCCAGGGGTGCACCCCCACTCTGGCCGTGGGGTCCTGCCCCTCTTTGGGGTCCCACACCCCTCTCCTCCCCAGGCCGGGCAGTCCGCCCCGCTCCTTTCGCCGTCCCCCTTAAGCAGCCGTCGGGGCGTGCAGCCACCTTAAGGGAGCCCCTCCCCCGGCGGGCTGGGACGAGCCCTCCCCCTCCCTCCCCGCCGTCCCCTCCCTCGCCGGCCCGGCCCCGCACGGCCCCGCACGGCTCGGGGGTTGCCATGACAAGCATTTTCTCCCGTTAGCTCCGGGACCGGTCCCCCTCCATCCCATGGCCAGTCGCGGGGGCTCCGCCGCCAGCCGGGCGCCGTGGGACCGGAGCCGGTGAGTGCGCGGGGGGACCCCCGGCAGCGGGGAACGGGGGTCCCGCGGGGGGTGGAGGTGCTGGGTGCCCGGGGGGACACACAGGAGTGGCGCGGGGCGGCCGCGGAGGGGGGGCTTTGTCGGAGCGGGGGGCGCGGGTGGGTGCGAGCATCGCTGCCGCCGCTCTGCCGGGGCGGGTGGGGCACGGGGAGTGGAGCTCTCGCCCGCCCCGCTCCGTCCCAGTGCAGCAGGTGGGATGGGGGGGGCTCGGCGTGGGTCCCCAGAGCAGCGGGGGGGGCTCGGCGTGGGGACCCCCCCGACCCCAACCCCACTTGGGAGCGAGGTGGGGTGATGGGGTGACCGCGCTCCGTCCGCTCTGGGGCGTGGGGGCTGCGGGGCGTGCAGCCCCCAAACCTCTTGGGGAGGCAACTCCGGCAGCCCCCCGGGGTTTGGGGCGGGGGGGACGCTCCGGTCGGATCCTACAACTTGTTGCCCGCCCTTGAGGCGGCGGGGGGGAAGGCGCGGGGTTCCCGGCCGCGCGTGTGGCTGGATTTTTGGGAGGCAGCGAGTTGTGGCATTGCGGGGAGGAGGAGGAGGAGGATGATGGAGGAAGGAAGGGGCGGGGGAAGGGGAGGGGGGCTTGCGGCAGCCCAAGGACAGAGCGGGGAAGGTGCTGCGTGGGTGGGTTTGGGGGGGTTTTTCCCCGCCCGTGGGGCGGCAGGGGGGCTGCTCCCTGCCCGGGGCGGGGGGCGCGTGGGGTGGGATGCGGCGGGGAGGCTGCGTGGGGGCTGCCCACGCCGCGGCTGGGCACGTCCCCCTCCCGCCTGCACCAATCCAGCCGGGCAGATCCCCGGCAGAAAACAGGAGTGGGGAGGCGGAAAAATAAATTGCAAAATAAATCAGGAAATCTATTGGAAGCCCGGCCAGGCTCTGGCCTCGTCCGTCTCCTCCTGCCTCTGCCCCCAGCGCTCTCCCTGCATCCCAGCCCAGGCTCTGGAGCCTCCCAGCATCCCCGGCCTGGCTCGGTGGGTCCGTGCCCCCCGTGGGGCGGAGGTGGGGGGGCTGTGCGGAGCTGGGTGGTCCCTCCCTGCTTTGCCAGAGGCGAGTGGAGATGTTGGGAGGGGAGGAGGGACAATAGGTTATTGTGCTCTTATCTCTGGAGACCTGAGCTTGGGTGGGGGTTTGCATTGCGAAGCTCAAACCAGTGCAGCCAGTTTCTGCCCGTGGCCGTGGCCGGCCAGCCCTGGACGTGGGTCGACGGGCGAGAGCCGTGGGTACCGAGCTGGGCTGGAGGTGAGTGCTCGGAGCTCGGCGTGGGGCACCCAGAGCCGTCCTGGGGCCGGGGGACCCCGAGCGGAGCCCCCACCCCAAAGCCCCTGGGCTGCGGGGACAAGGCAGGGGCTGCACCGCTGCCTGCGCCCTGCCTGCCTCCAGACACTGCCCTCAATCTTTCGCTTCCCTGAGCACTGAAACGCACCTCAATTATTAAATCATGAGCGAAGAGAGGCTGACGCCCCCGCGCTCCGCCAGCCCCACCCCGCCGCGCCCCGGGGATCCCTCCCCGGCCCTGGGCTTCCCTCCCCGGCTGCCCCCTCGGGTGACCCTCCCCGGGAATCCCACCCGCGGGCTGGGGGTGGCTCTGGGGGTCTGCAGGTGCCCCTCGTGTGCGGCGAGCGGAGGACCCTCCCTGAACGGTGGGCGCTGGGTGGGCTCGGAGGCCTCCCAAATTCCACCCCGTGGCTCCCCGTGGCCGGGCTGCATTGACTCGGACTCGCGGGGAAGGTGCCGGTGCCGGGATGGTGCAGGTGGAGCGGCTGGGACGCGCCCAGGGCAGGAGGCAGCGCTTCCCCATTCCTCCCCTCGCACCGCGCATTCCCCGCGGGGCGCGGGTCCGGCCCCGTCCCACCCTCGCCGCCGGCGGGGCCGTGGGTGCTGCTCCCCGGCCGAGCCCCAGCTCCTTCCCTGCCTCCTTCCCGGCTGGAAAAGCGCTGGGAAGTGCTGCGAGCGCTGCAGGTAGAGAGCTTGGAGAGGGCGCAGGGTGTTGTTGGGTGTTGGTTTCTTTTCTTTTCTTTTTTTTTTTTTCGCCTGAGATGATGACGGAGGGAATTCCCTGCGCTGCCGGCTCGCCGCTCGCGTGCCGTGGGTCCGCATCTCTTCCCGGGGGATCTGTCGCCGTCCCCCGAGCCAGGAGCCTCCGGAGCCGGGAGCCGCCGGGCCGGAGCCCCCGGGCCGAGGCCGGGCAGGGCGGGGGCGGCCGAAGGGTGGCACAGGTCCTTGGGCAGGATGAGTAAGAGCAGGGAGGGACGGCTGCTCCTCTCCACTATTGTTTCGCAGTCGAAAGCGCCGGGGTGGAGCTGAGCCTGGAGTTTTCCCTTGTCCCCAAGCCCTGGGAGCCGAGCCCGCTCCCTCCCCGCCCGCCCCTCGCCGGGGCCGCGGATTCCCCGCGCGCTCCCCGTTCCTCTCTCGGGCTGTGGCTTTTTTTCCTTTTCCTGTTTCTCCTCCCCGCTAGGCCACGAGCGGAGTGTTCCCGCAGCGGCCACACGCGCCCGTTCCAGCAGCGCGGGCTGCAGCCGGCGGCGATTTGGGGCCGCAAATCTCTGCGGTTGGGGGCACTCTCTGCCGCCGCCGCTGCGCCCCGGATCCGCTGCTCCCCGCGCAGGGCCCGGGGAAGGGCTGGCAGCTCTGGCTTCCTCCTCGCCCACGGCTCCTCCCCGCCGGGCACGGCTGCGCCGTGCTGGGGAAGGAGCCGGCGGAAAACCTGGGGTGAGAGCCCGGGGATCCCGCTCGGCTCCCGGAGCGGATGGGCAGGGAAGGCGCTCGCTGTGGCAGGGACGTGGAGCCTCGGGGGGATGCTCGGCGTGGCCGTGGAAATGGGATAGAGGTCCTTTGGGAAGTGACCGATGGTCAGCGTGACCGCGGCAAGGGGGAGTGACCAGTGCTCGGTGTGACCACAGTAATGGGGAGTGACCAGTGCTCGGTGTGACCATGGCAATGGGGAGTGACCAGTGCTCGGTGTGACCGCGGCAAGGGGGAGTGACCAGTGCTCGGTGTGACCACAGTAATGGGGAGTGAGCAGGGCTCGGTGTGACCGCGGCAATGGGGAGTGACCAGTGCTCGGTGTGACCGCGGCAATGGGGAGTGACCAGTGCTCGGTGTGACCATGGCAATGGGGAGTGACCAGTGCTCGGTGTGACCGCGGCAATGGGGAGTGACCAGGGCTCGAAGTGACCATGGCAATGGGGAGTGACCAGTGCTCGGTGTGACCATGGCAATGGGGAGTGACCAGTGCTCGATGTGACCATGGCAATGGGGAGTGACCAGTGCTCGGTGTGACCACAGCAATGGGGAGTGACCAGTGCTCGAAGTGACCATGGCAATGGGGAGTGACCAGTGCTCGGTGTGACCACAGCAATGGGGAGTGACCAGTGCTCGGTGTGACCATGGCAATGGGGAGTGACCAGTGCTCGGTGTGACCATGGCAATGGGGAGTGACCAGTGCTCGGTGTGACCGCGGCAATGGGGAGTGACCAGTGCTCGGTGTGACGATGGCACTGGGAGGTGACCGATGCTCGGTGTGACCATGGCAATGGGGAGTGACCAGTGCTCGGTGTGACCATGGCAATGGGGAGTGACCAGTGCTCGGTGTGACCATGGCAATGGGGAGTGACCAGGGCTTGGTGTGACCATGGCAATGGGATGCAGGTCCTTGGATGTGAAGTGACCAGCGATGAGAGTGACCATGGCAATGGGATGCTGGCCCTTAGATGGGAAATGACCAATACTCAGTGTGACCATGGTAGTGGAAGGTGACCACAGCAATGGGATACAGGTTCTTAGATGGGAAATAACTGATGCTCGGTGTGTCCATGGCACTGGGAGGTGACCAATGCTCGGTGTGACCATGGCACTGGGAGGTGACTGATGCTCGGTGTGACCATGGCAGTGGGAGGTGACTGATGCTCGGTGTGACCATGGCAGTGTGAAGTGACCGATGGTCAGTGTGACCATGGCAGTGGGAGGTGACCAATGCTTGGTGTGACCATGGCAGTGTGAAGTGACCGATGGTCAGTGTGACCATGGCACTGGGAGGTGACCAATGCTCGGTGCGACCATGGCACTGGGAGGTGACCGATGCTTGGTGTGACCATGGCACTGGGAGGTGACCAATGCTCGGTGTGACCATGGCACTGGGAGGTGACCAAGGCTCGGTGTGACCATGGCACTGGGAGGTGACCAATGCTCGGTGTGACCATGGCACTGGGAGGTAACCGATGCTCAGAGTGACCGCAGCGATGGGCTGCAGGCCCTTAGATGGGAAGTGGCCACTGCAGCACAAAGCGGTGCCGCTGCCGTGGTGTTCCCCATCTCCTGTGGCTCGCTGGGAACTCCGGGATGCAGGAATGCTGTTGGAGGGAGGCCTGCAGCACCCCCGGCACGGAATGGATGTTCTGTCACGCCGGTGGGGATCTGCTGTGCAGAGGAGGAGATAAATCAATGGGGGCGAGCTGGGAACTCGAACCCATCCCTCTCCCCTCGTGTTGTGCCGGGTGGGAATGAGGATCCCATGGGTGGTGCTGGTGCTGGAGATACTCCTGGGGGATGCAGCTTTGATGGCAGAGGGTGGCACAGCTGTCCCCAACCTCCCTCCTCTCCAAATTCATGACCAGCTGGGGGACAGGGACAGGCAGGTGACAGGATCCTGCCCAGCCCCGAGCTTCCCCCTGGTTTTTTCACTGACATTGGGACAGGGAATGTGTTTTGGGGTGCAGATCCATCCTTGGGGTCCGTGGGAGCAGCCAGGTGACAGCCACATTCCCTGTCACCTCCTGCCAGCGCCGAGGCTGAGCTAATGAACCCTGTGGCTTTGATGTTTTAATTAGTTGCTTTTGGCTTTAATGCACGGGGATAATAAAGTTTCCACGGAATTATAAAACCTGCCCCTCTGCTGGATCATTAGGAAAAGGGAAAAAAGACACCAGGTAAGCCTGGGCAGGGGAAGGAGGGAAAACTTGAGCCCTGCAGAGCACATGACACCCGCCGGGGTGTCACCCACCCGGCTGGTGACTCTTTTCAAACGCTAATTAAGCACCTTAAATCCCGGCAGAGCTCTCTGTGAGTAAGAGCTGAGTTGAGAGTCCTCCTGCGTTTGTGAGCTTCGGGGAGGGGTCTCGGATTCCAGCGTGGGAAGGCAATGCACAGCGGGGCCGCTGGATTCGGGAATTGGGGCTGTGGGATTCCCTTTTGGGGCTGGCCCTGCTCCCTCCAGGGCGGCTAGGCCACAGCTGGTGAGGGACAAGGGGACCCGGGTGGGACACCGAGTGCTCCTGGGCAGCTTCCCTGGGATTTCCGGGCTTCTGGGTCACGGCATCGAGTCCCAAATGGGGCCTAAATTGGGATCAGGAGGGTGCAGGCTGGGGAGGGGACACACACAGAGCGGTGACACCAAATCCCTCAGCTTTGGAGCGAGGGAAGGGACATGGGAAGGATCATCCTGGGGGAGAGCTCCTGGCCTCGGGAATCGCTTTCTTCCCCGTGGCACGAGGGGCTGTGGCAGCCCCTGGGGTTGTCACCGCCCTGTCCCCTGCCACCCCCGCCACTGCGGCCACCCGGGGCCGGGCTCTGGCGTGTCCCCAGCGGGGGGAACTCCTGCCCAGGGCGGCAGCGGCCAAGGGGAAGCTTGGGCCAAGTGTCTGCGTTTTGTGCTGACGGGGAAACTTTTCCTTCGACGCTTCCACGGCAGGGATGAGTCGGCAGCTGGGCTGAGCCGCGCGGGGCGCCGGGGGCGAGGAGCAGTCCCGATTTTCCCATTCCGTGCCGTGTCCCGGTGTTTTCCTGCCGCCGAGGCAGCCGTGGGCTGTGGGAAGGAGCAGCTCGCTGCTGCTGTGCCTGGGCAGAGCGCGGCGCGTAGGAGTCCCCACCCGGAAGAGTTTGTCCGGCGGGGACGGGGAGGGAGGAATCCGATCCCTCCTTTTCCCAGGCTGGGATCCCAGCGCGCTTGGCTCTCCGTGGCCTTGGCCGGCTCCCCGCTGCCGAGCCCCCGGCGTGGGGCTGGCCCCCGCTCCGTCCCGCCGGGCCGCGAAGGGTCCCGCAGCAGCGATTCCCGACATCTCCTCTTTGTCTGCGGCTCGGAAAGGTCAGCCCTGCCTCGCTCCGTTAAGGAGCTGTAAATAATCCCGGTCCCTGTGCCGCGGGGCCGGCTCCGGGCTGAGCCCAGCATCCTCCCGCTGCTGCCCCGGCCGGCGAGCCGTGCCAGGGGCGGTGATGCCAGCCCGGGGGGGACCCTGCGCTGCAGAGCCGGGGGGCAGCGGGCTGCGGGGGTCCGGGGCGCTCGCTGCGGGGTAAAAGCGGCGTGTCCCATGCCAAGGGCAAGACTCGGGATGGCTGCTGCCGGCTCCTGCTTTCCCCGGGCTAAAAATAAGCCGCTGGCCCTCACCGTGCTGCCTCTGCTCCGTCTGGGGGGGCTGGCGGTGGGCAGGGGGTGAATCCAGGCACCAGGGGTGGTGGCAGGGCCTGTGTGCGGTTGGAAGTGACCTTTGCTCTTTGGGCATCGGGGCCAGTGATCAGATTTTCAGGTCCGGGCTCGGATTTCGGGCAGAAGGTGTCTGATTTTCGGCGCCGTTTCCCGAGATGCTAATTCAGGACCCTGCTGCAGCAGCTGGAGCTTTACTGTCCCTTCGCCACCCCTCGCTCAGCTGGGAGGTGCCCGTGGCCCCTGGAGTGCCCTCGGCTTTTCGCTTCTCACCTTTTTTTCCTGCTCGGGGACGCCGCTGCTTCGCCTTTCCGTGGCTCCAGCCTTTCCAGAGCTCAGCGGCCTGGCCCTCGCGGCATTCCAGCTCCTTGCCTCCCTTCCCACCTTCTCAAAAATAACCCCCGTGTTGCTGGAGCGCTGCTGGGGGCACATCCCATCGGATCCGGTGGGGAAGCCACTTTCCCACTCCTGCCATCCCGCAGGACGCTGGGACGGGCGAGGAGATGGCTCAGTCCTCCAGCACTGTCCCCTCTCATCCCGGCTCTGTCGAAGCCCCCTCACTTCGGGATAAGCCAGGGAAACGGGAACGCTCCGAGCGGGATCCGCCGGCTGTGGAATCCTCGTGGCACCTGCACAGCTCAGCCCGGCTGCATCCCAATCCCCGGCGTGACGGATCGCTGCAGCTGGCAGCCGGCAGCGCGTGGTGCCGACAGCCTCCCGGAGCTTCCCGCTCCAGAGGGGCTTCCTGCCGCAGCCGGGCTCCGCCGTGGGCACGTGGGCACGGATCCGGCACGGCCTCGGCGACGGGAACGCGCCTGGGGGTGACCCGAGCTGGGAGGGAGCCCGTGCTCCGGTGTGAACCTGAGTTAAACATTATTCCTGCCTCTGGAGCAGGGAGGGATTAGTGCAAGGAGGGAGAGCTCGGTGCAAGGAGGGGGATTGCAGGGAAATGAGGGCAGGCTGGATTTGTGGCCGTGTCGGCAGCTGGGAATGCCAGGCTGGCGCTGGGATGGGCCGGAGCGAGGCTGGAATTGCGCCTGGCGAGGGTCGCGGGGCGGGTGGCAACCTCTGGAGCAACAGAAGAGCTGGAACGACAACTAGGATTTATCCCGACAGCACAGGCCTGGCTGCCGTCACCCGGGGCTGAATCAGCTGCAGGGAGCCGGGATCAGAAACTTGGCCAGGCTGGGAGAAGCTGGGAAGCGTGGCTGGGACCTTTCCTGGGTGTCCCAGTGCAGACGTGGCTCTGAGTCACCGCATCCTGCCTGGGAAAGGTTTGGGTCCCTACGCTTCCCTCGGAGCAGCCGTGCAGGGATCTGGGATGGCTCCCAGGAGGGTCCTGTGGATTCCCGGTGGGAACAAGGCCATGCTCACCCCTGGGGACACACAGTGGGGCTGGGGGCCACCAAGCCCCGTGGCCAGGCTGGAGCTGGGAGAGGGTGAAGCTCCACATCCTGCATTTTCCAGCGTGACTGGTGCTGGCTATTTTTAGTTGTCCGAATTAAGCTCGCCTTAAATGCTGTCTTTTGAGGTTTCTCTGAGGGAGGAGGCCTGGAGTGGTGTTATTTCCCAAGTGACGGATTGCTCTTCCATCTGACCCCAACTGGACTGGCCAAAAAAACGAAGGGAAGGACCAAAGCTGTGGCTGGGAAGCGTCTCCTCCCCGCAGAGCTTTGCCTGAGGGTGTTTCCCGAGTCAGCAAGAGATTTCCCAGGGGGAAGGAGAAAGCAAACAGCCGAGCCCTGCTCGAATCCCATCAGGGGAAATCCAGCAGGATAACCTCATCCTGCTACCTGACATCCCCGGGGTGTGCTGTGCCCCTGGGAGCCGGGCTGGGTGTGAAATCCATGGGTTTTTCATCCCAGGGGCATTTTGGATTTACTGGCGTGTGCTGGGGTTCCCGGAGGCGGTGGAAAAGGCTGGAGCCACGACAGGTGGGGTGCTGAGATGTCGCTCCCTATTTTGGGGGAGCTCATCCGGGGGGGCTGTCCTGCTCTCTGGCAGATTCTCCAGGGCCGGGTGCAGGCCCTGCTGAGCCAAAATCCATCCCCGCCGTGTTCCAGCTCCGTCTCCACCGCTGCGTTCTGCCGTGCCAGCTCCTGACCCGCTGCCTTCCATCCCCTCCCGTTCACCGCTTCCCTTCTCAGCGTCCTTTCCCCACTCCCCCCATCCGTGGACGCGCTCCGTGCCCATCTCGCCTCAGCGGGCACCTGCTGGAGCACCCCACCCCGAGAGCCGGGAGCGGGAACAGCCTTTCCTCCTCCTCTCCATCCCTCCCCGCAGCAGCCGGGTGTTTCCGTGCAGGTCAGCAGCCAGGGGATCCTCGGGCTCCTGCAGTCGGACGTGAAATGCATCGAATCCCGGGAAGACGCTGCAGATGGAGGTTCTGCAGCGCCGGCGGGGACGAGGCTGTGCGTCCCCGAGGGCAGGCACGGCCCGGGGCGAGGAGAATGGAAGTGTTTCCTGGCGTTTCCATGCAGGGGACTGTCCCTTCTCCCTCTGGAAAGGACAATGAGGGAGCCTCCCTTCCTCCTCCCACTCCCCCGGACGCAGCTGTCCGCACAGCCCGGCCTTGCTGTGTCTCTGTCCCAGGGACCTCCTGGGATTTGTCCCCTCTCAGGGTGATCCTCTGGGCCCAGGAAAGCCAGAAGGGAGCAGAGGGATTTTCCTGAATCTCAGCCTCCTCACCTGGGGCCTTCCTACCCCCGGGGAGCAGCTAAGATGGTGCTGGGTGACCCCAGACAGTTCTGGGTGTTCCCAAACAGTTCTGGGGGACCCCAGACAGTGCTGGAGGACCCCAATCCAAGATGTCATGCTGCATTCCCATTATCCTTGTTATTCCAGGACCAAACTCGCCTGCCCAGCCCTTCCTGGGCTCCTCAGAGGGGGCAAAGGCTGACGGAGAGGGTGAGGAAAGCCCCCCAGACTGCAGGGGAAATGTGGGGGAAGAGCAGCAGAGCCAGAGCGTTGGGAGCAGAGGGGATTCCGGCAGGCAGAGCGATCCGGGTGGGACAGCTGGGGCCGGAGGGGGAATCCTGCCCGGGAATCCTGTCCATGCAAACTGGGGGTGGGTTTGGCGTTTTTCCAGCAGGGTGGGGAGCGGGAATTGCCACCCCGAGCTGCAGGCACGTGTCCGTGCTGTGCTCTGGTGTCTGGCAGGACCCTCGTTCTATTCCCACGGATCCCTCGCTGTATTCCCGCTGATCCCTCGCTGTATTCCCATGGATCCCTCGCTGTATTCCCGCTGATCCCTCGCTGTATTCCCGTGTATCCCTCGCTCTATTCCCACAGATCCCTCGCTGTATTCCTGTGGATCCCTCACTGTATTCCCAATGATCCCTTGCTCTATTCCCACAGATCCTTCGCTCTATTCCTGTGGATCCCTCGCTGTATTCCTGCTGATCCCTCGCTGTATTCCCATGGATCCCTCGCTGTATTCCCGCTGATCCCTCGCTGTATTTCCGTGTATCCTTCGTTCTATTCCCACAGATCCCTCATTGTATTCCCGTGGATCCCTCGCTGTATTCCTGCTGATCCCTCGCTCTATTCCCACAGATCCCTCGCTGTATTCCTGCTGATCCCTCGCTGTATTCCCGCAAATCCCTCGCTCTATTCCCACAGATCCCTCGCTATATTTCTGTCGATCCCTCACTGTATTCCCAATGATCCCTTGCTCTATTCCCACAGATCCTTCGCTCTATTCCTGTGGATCCCTTGCTGTATTCCCGTGGATCCCTCGCTGCATTTCCGCTGATCCCTCTCTGTATTCCCATGGATCCCTCACTTTATTCCCATGGATCCCTCTGTATTCCTGCTGATCCTTCACTGTATTCCCGCAGATCCCTCGCTCTATTCCCACTTATCCCTCACTGTATTCCCGTGGATATCTCACTGTATTCCCGTGGATCCCTCACTGTATTCCCGTGGATCCCTGGCTCTATTCCCGCGGATCCCTCGCTGTATTCCTGTGGATCCCTCGCTGTATTCCCGCAGATCCCTCGCTGTATTCCCGCGGATCCCTCGCTGTATTCCCGCGGATCCCTCACTGTATTCCCGCGGATCCCTGGCTCTATTCCCATGGATCCCTCGCTCTATTCCCGTGGATCCCTTGCTGTATTCCCATGGATCCCTGGCTCTATTCCCATGGATCCCTCACTGTATTCCTGCGGATCCCTTGCTGTATTTCCATGGATCCCTGGCTCTATTCCCGCGGATCCCTCGCTGTATTCCTGTGGATCCCTCGCTCTATTCCCGTGGATCCCTCGCTCTATTCCCATGGATCCCTGGCTCTATTCCCGTGGATCCCTCGCTGTATTCCCGCGGATCCCTGGCTCTATTCCTGCAGATCCCTCGCTGTATTCCCGCGGATCCCTGGCTCTATTCCCGCGGATCCCTCGCTCCGCCAGCCTCCGGCGCCGCTCCCTGCCAGCGCAGCGCCCCTAACACCCGGATTTTCGCAGTAATCCGGGCCCAATCGCTGCTAAAGCCGCAATTATCCCTGGATTAGCGCTGGTGCTTAGAGACCCACCTGGGTCAATGCCGGCCGGGCCGTGCCAAAGCCTCCCGCGGCTCCGGCTCCAGCTCCAGCCAGGACGCGGTGGCCGATGGCTGGCTGTCACCTCGGGTGACCCCGGGGTGCTTTGTCCCTCTGTTTGGTGGCTGGGCAGAGGCTGCAGGGCTTTGGGGGGCATTGCTTGTGGGGTCAGCCCCCCCGGGAGTGCCACGTCCTTGTCCCCGTTGTGTCTGAGGTTGAGTTCATCCCAAGGCCAGGTTGGATGGGGCTCGGAGCAACCTGGGATAGCGGAAAAGGATGAGTTTGAAGGTGTGTTCCGACCCCAAATAATTCTGGGATTCTGTGATTCCCTCTCAGCGTCGTTCCAAGGTTCAGCAGTGAGGGTTTTTTTGAGGAGGGGGATGACCTGCAGCACCCTGAGCTGGGATTTGTGGCACAAAGGGCCTGGCTTGGGGCCGTGCCGGAGGGGCTGGAAGGCCTCAATCCCTCCTTGCAGGGATGAGGGAAGGGATATCCCAGTTTCCCGGGGTTACTGGTGCAGCTGGGAGGCTCTGGGGCGTTGTGGGGTTGGGTGGCACAAACAGGATGGCAGGTCAGGACTGTGCCGGGAATAATGGGACTGGGAATGACAGCCCAGCACTCCATGGCTTCATTTTGGGGTCACTGACACCACCGGTTTCAAAATTTCTTTTTTATTTTATTTTATTCCTCTAGCCGGGCTTGGTCTGCCTTTGCCTCGGGGAGAGGAATTTTAAGGTAAAAATTTTTAAACTGTTTTTTTTTTCCAATGGCGGTGTAGCAGAGGGAGAAAGCCCAATTTTAGGGAGTGAAAGATCCATCCCGTTGGGAGCAATGCCCATGAGGATGATGGCGACGATGATGATGGTGCTGTTGCCTCTCCCCCCACTCAGCGACTTTTAAAACATAATCAGCACTTAATTAAAGCACGGTAACGGTTTTTAAACGCTCCGACCCCCGGGACAGGCCCCGTCACCGGGAATGTGTTGCCTGCCCTGGATTATGGCAGTGCCTGGCGCTGGTGGGAAGCACAGCTCGAACAAAGAGGCTCTGAAGAGCAGATCCAGGGTTTTTCCAGGGTTTCTCCAGGGTTTTTTCCATCCTGTGCATGCCTCCTGCCCTGCCTGGGATGTTTTGGATCCCCCGAACATCGCTGGGGTTCAGCTGGGGCTGGGTGGGCGAGGCCGGGCTGGGGTGAGACCCTGTGGGTGACCCCAGGGTGGGTGGGTGCCCCAATTTGGTGCCCAGGATGGTGTCCCTTCCCTCCCAGCCTCTGCCACCCACCCTGGCATCCCTCACGGCGCCTCCTGGCATTTCCCACCCCCGGCCCCACTCCTGCCCGCGTAGCTTTGCTTTCATATTTATTTTCCGAGCGGATTCCTGCTGTTTACTTAAATCCTGGCCTCTCCCACCTCGAGGGGACCCCGGGGGGCTCCCGGGGAGCGACTGTGCCCCCGCCCACCTCATTCTGCCTTACCCCAGCCCAGAGGTGCTTCTCCTTCTCCTTCCCTGCCCCTCCCCGTGCTCTCCTGGCCCATCTGGCTCTTCCCTCCTATTTACTTCTCCATATTTTCCAAGCTCCGATTTGCCCCTCCCGCCTGGATTTCTTTTTTCCCCTTTCTCTTTTTTTATAATTTTTTTTTTTTGGGGGGGGGGGGGAATCTCCGCGACCACACCACACCACGGAGCTTTTTCCTTTTTTTTTTTTTTTTTTTTTCCCCCCTTTCCCCCCCCCTCCCCCGGCTCGGGGAGCGTCCGAATTCAGGGACGGCGCTTTCTTTTGCTGGGGTAAATACATTTTTTTTTTTTTTCCCCTTTCGCTCCGCTGCGTCCCTGCCGCTCTCCCTCCTTGCCTGGCTCCCTTTAATTAGACTTCTTACTGCATGGAACAGTTTGCAGTTATATATGGAAAACAGCCCACACTTTCCCAGGAGCGGGGCATGTTGGGAAGGGAAACGGGAGCAGCCGGCGCGCTCTTCCCTGCGAGCCGCGTGTGTTTTTCCTATCGCTTTTCCCGACTTTATTTTTTTAACCCTTTGGAGCAGCGAAAGGGCTCGCAGCCCCTTTTTTTTTTTTTTTAACCCTCACCCCCATTCCTTGTTGCCGGCTCGTCCCTTTGAAAATCCCCGCCCGGCTCGGGGTTTTCGGTGGGGAGATTTGGGTTTGGGGCTGGAGGAGCTTGGGGGAGAGGGCTCCGAGCTAGGCGGGGTGGCACGAGTCACCCGCTGTCCCTCGGGGGTGTGACCCTGAGCGGGGATTCTCCGAGCGGCGACAATCGGGAGCTGTAGGGACCGGAGCAGGGACACCCATCCCGTCCCCCCGCTCACGTGGTGACGGTGGCAGGAGGGGCATTGCTGTCCCCAGCCCTTCCCCGTGTCCCCAGGGCTCTGCCAGCCTCGGGATCGCAGTGCGGGATCTCCCTTCCCGCTCTGGAATCGCCGGGCTTCCCCTACAGCATTTTAGGGGATCCCCACTCTCCCAAATTTCCCCGCTGTATCCAACCAGCTCCGCCTCTCGTGCCTCAGTTTCCCCCGCTGTGATCCAGAGGGGTGGTTTTTTTTGGGAATTGCTGCTGTTTGGGTGGTTTTTTTCCATGGGATTCTTCACGGAGCAGGGAAGAGGAAGCGGCTCCCGGTGACGAGGTGAGTCCCCAGGTGCCACACGGTGTCCCAGGCACCCCAAAACCCCAGGGCCACACCTCTCCTCCTCCCGCCTTCCCCAAGCAGCGGATGCTTCTCCCGGCTGCTGCTGGAGGAAGTGACGGGACCTATTTTCAGCCCCCAGGGATCTTCGGGGTAGGAATCCCCTGTCCCTGTGTAATCCTACTAAAAATACCGGGCCTGGATCCGCATGTCCTGCCCGGTGGCTCTCCCGTCCCCCGAGCGTTGTTTTGCCTCTCAGACTCCCCCAGTGCTCCGGGTCAGGCCTTGCCTGCTGCTTTGGACTTTATTTCAGCGAAAATTTAAAAAAATCCTGCTCTTTCTGCGCGGGATTTGGGAAGGTGGAGTCGGGATCGCTGGTTTGGGGCTGGGACAGGGACGGGGCAGTGCTCAGGGGTGTGGGGACATGAGCTGGACATCATCAGCTGCTCCATCTCCCATCCCATGGGAATGGCCGGAGCATCCCTGCCTCTCCCTGACCTCCTGCCCCAATCCTGGTGTCCCCTGGCTGTGCCATGCCCCGGGGACAGCTCTGTGCAGCAGGGAGTGAATGCCCGTCCCAAAATCCCGGGGTTGGGTCCTGGCCCCGTGGCCTCTCCTCAGGCCTGGCCAGCACGGACTCTGTTCCCAGCTGTGCTCTGAGCGCTCCTGGCAGCGAATCCGAGTGCTGGGGGTGGGATTCCCCCTGGGAATGGGACCCCCAGGTGCCCATCCTGTCAGGATGCTCGGTGTCACCTCCCTCCTGTCCGGGTGTGCTGGGAATTGGGATCCAGGTGTGCTGGGAATTGGGATCCAGGTGTGCTGGGAATTGAGATCCAAGTGTGCTGGGAATTGAGATCCAGGTGTGCTGGGAACTGGGATCCAGGGGTGCTGGGAATTGGGATCCAGGTGTGCTGGGAATTGAGATCCAGGTGTGCTGGGAATTGGGATCCAGGTGGCTCTGACTGGGCTGGGATGTGTCCATCCTGTGTCCATCCTGTGTCCATCCCGTGTCCACCCCATGTCCATCCCGTGTCCATCCCATGTCCACCCCGTGTCCATCCCGTGTCCATCCCATGTCCCTCCCATGTCCATCCCGTGTCCATCCCATGTCCATCCCGTGCCCATCCCATGTCCATCCCGTGTCCATCCCGTGTCCATCCTGTATCCATCCCGTGTCCATCCCGTGTCCACCCCGTATCCATCCCGTGTCCATCCTGTGTCCACCCCGTGTCCCTCCCATGTCCATCCCGTGTCCATCCCGTGTCCCTCCCATGTCCCTCCCATGTCCATCCCGTGTCCATCCCATGTCCATCCCGGTGCTGCTGCCAGAGCAGCCCCAGGCCTGCTTTGCTGCTGTGTTTTTATCCCCCAGATAAAAACAGAGCTTTTATCCTCCAGTCCTGCTCCGCCATTCCAAACATCCTAAACCCCAAACCTCTGCTCTGGACCCGCTCGTTGCTCTGGGCTGTGGATCTGCGCTGGGCCAAGCCCGGGATGGGCGGGAGGGTGGGAGGGGAGGTCGTGGGGGCAGCAGGGTGGGCGCTGCTGCCCCGGACACCTCCCTGCACCAGCTTCACCTGGAGGGAAGGGCAGAGAGGACTAAAGGGTCACCCAGATGTGCCAAACAGCCCCACGGTGGGTGCCTGGCGCTGGGAGGAACCAATTTCCTGGTGCTGGACGGGATGGAGAGGAGTGGACAAAGCCTCCAGGACAATCCTCCCAGCCCGGCAGCACCAGGGTTCCGCCACGTGTCACCTCACCAGGTACCAGGTGCCCGGCGCAGGGGACAGAGGGGACACTCGGGGGATGCTGTGCCCCTCCAGAAGGTGAGGCCTGCAGGTATTTGAGGCGGCAGGAGAGGCCAGCTTTGCCCCCCATCCTCTGCATTCCTGCACCGGCCGTGCTACCTTGTAAAGCACAAAAGAATAATGAGAGGAGCTGCGCTGATTTAGTGCAGGCGCCGCGAGAGAAATACCAAGGCCTTAGATGGAAACATTCCCCCTGACAGCTCGCCTGGAGGCTCCCTGCTTTTCCTCTGCTTCCACCCCCCCGGAATTCCTGGGCCGCTGCACCCTGAGGCGCGGGGAAGCCCCGGCCGGGGGCGAGGGCGGATTCCTGAGCCCCCAGCACCGCAGCTGCACCCGTGGCTTTGGCACATGGATGTGATGCTTTTGGAGGCCTGGACAGCAGGAGCTGGGGCTGTCACAGCCCCTGGTGGCAGCAGGCTCAGGGTTGTGGGTTTTGGGTCAGGGCTGTGGGTTTTGGGGCTCAGAGCAGCAGGATTTGGGGCTCAGGGCTGTGGGTTTTAGGGTCAGGGCTGTGGGTTTCGGGGCTCAGGGCAGCAGGATTTGGGGCTTAGGGCTGTGGGATTTGGGGCTCAGGGCTGTGGGATTTGGGGCTCAGGGCTGTGGGTTTTTGGGCTCAGGGCTGTGGGATTTGGGGCTCAGGGCAGCGAGATTTGGGCTCAGGGCTGTGGGTTTTTGGGCTCAGGGCTGTGGGATTTGGGGCTCAGGGCAGCGAGATTTGGGTTCAGGGCAGCAGGATTTGGGGCTCAGGGCAGCGGAATTTGGGGCTCAGGGCAGCAGGATTTGGGGCTCAGAGCAGCAGGATTTGGGGCTCAGAGCAGCAGCATTTGGGGCTCAGGGCAGCAGGATTTGGGGCTCAGGGCAGTGGAATTTGGGGCTCAGAGCAGCGGGATTTGGGGCTCAGGGCAGCAGGATTTGGGGCTCAGAGCAGCAGGATTTGGGGCTCAGGACAGTGGGATTTGGGGCTCAGAGCAGCAGGATTTGGGGCTCAGAGCAGCGGGATTTGGGGCTCAGGGCAGCGGGATTCGGGGAGCCGCGGCCTGCGAAGGCAGTGCCCAGTGTTCCGCCTCCAGCCTCTTCCCTGCCCTTTGCGGGAGTTAATTGCTGCCTTGGGCACGCCAAAACCCAGCAGTTTTCCAACGTCAATTAACAGGAGGCAAAATAGGAGCAAAATGGGAGCCAGGGCAGCTGGAACGAGCGGGGTGGTGGCGGCCGCGTGAGTTGCCTGCGGAGTGGCCGGCAGAGACATTCATTTTTGGGGACGGTCGCCTCTCTTGGTGCCTTTTCCTTGTGCTCTCCCCGTGACCTTGGCCCTGCTGCCATCCCTCCTCTTGGTCCCCAGGCCTGGCAGGAGGAAGGAGGAGGAGGAGGATGGTGTGACACTGCCAGGGGTGGGACAACGCTCCGGTGTCCTCGCCACCCGCGCTGCCCGCAGTGTCACCCGCGTGGGGACGACAGTCCGCACGCGGCCGGGGGGGTGACAACCCGACTGGGGACAGGCCCCCAGCCCCGTGCCCTGCACGTGGCAGCCCCGTGGCTGCGCTGCTGGCACCGGGAATGGCACAGCCGCGTGGGAGAGAATACTACGGGGCTGTGCCGCCCGTGGGCTGCCACCGCGATTCATGCGCCGCCGGGAGCTGGGTGACAGTGACATCGCCGCTGACGGTGACACGGCGGGGCCAGCGAGCGGCACCCTGAGCCTGCGCTGCCCGGGGGCTCGTGGCGTGTCCCCTCCCTCGTCCCCAGCTCGGTGCGGAGGAGCTGGCCCCGCGTGGGAGTAAGGAGGGAATTGTCACCCGCGGGGATGCGGGAGGAGGCGAGGCCGCCCTGCCCTGCCCTGCCCGCGGGGGAACAGCCCCGAGCGCCCGATCCCAGCTCGAATTCCCGCTGGATTCGGCATTCCTGGGCTGCTGCACCGGCCCTGGGCTCAGTCACGGCTCCGTGACTCGGTTTGTCACCGCTTTGTCACTCGCTTGGTGACTCGCTTGGTGACTCGGTTTCCCTGGCACTGCCGCACTCTTGAGAGGCCCCAGCGCTTCCTGGGCGTTTTCCCGGTCCTTTTCCAGCTGCGGTGCCCGGGGGGGACACGTTTATTGCCCCCACCATGGCAGGATGGAGGCGGGGGGCTCCTTCCCCTCTGCACCGCTCGGGAATGAGGGCTCTGGCAGTCCTGGGGGTCTCCCCGTGCCGGGGTTTGTCCCTCTGTGTCCCCAGGTGCTGGGTGTGACCCTGTCGGGTGCTGGGGGAGCCCCTCCGCGCAGGGAAGTGTCGCTGTCCCCTCCCCTGGCGGAGCGGAGGAAGCGGATGCCGCGGCGGGAGGAGGGAACGTCCCGCGGGTGCCACAGGTGGCTGTCCCCGGGAGCCCCGGGCCACCGCTTCTGCTTTCGGCACCTGGGGCCCGGGGGAAGGCCAGGGGACAGCAGCGTGGCCGGGGGAGGGGGACAGATCCTCCCGAGCCGGGCGGGTGCTGGAGCTCAGGCCTGGAGGGCCTTGTCCCCTTGTCCCCTTTGCCTCTCGGTGGCATCGGGATGGAGGCTCTGCCACCGTGACCTTCGCCGCCTGTCCCTCCCGCGCCCCCTCCCCTGCTCCCTGCCGCGGGGGAGCCTCTTGCCCCCGAGGGTGACAATCCTCGCCGGGATGTCCCCTGCCCCCCAGAGCCAGCCCCGAGCACGAGGTTTGTCCCCGTGACGAGGTTTGTCCCCCGCCGGGGGAGGTGCCGCCCCCGCGGTGTCCCTCCCCCGCGGTGGCCCGGCGGGGCGGCCGGCGGCGCAGGGGTTAATGGGGAAGGAAGGCTTCCCCTGCCAGGGGTGTTGCTGGGAACAGCAGGAGCGCTGCCATCGGCACATTGCGATTTGGTGAGTGTGCAGGGAGGGGCCCGCCCGGGCCTTGGGGCGCTGGGGCCTCCCCGCTGCCCGCGGGGCCCCGCGCCGCCCCCGGGGGGAGGTGGGGACCCCCCGGAACCCCCCGAGCGTCGCTGTCGCCGCGGGCCGGGCACCACGTGCTGCACGTGGCCGGGTGGCCATGGCCAGCCCGGGACATGGAGCTGGCCCAGCCCCGGCGAGGCCGGAGTGGGGCCATGCCCTCCCTGTGCCCCCCTGAGCCCCCCGAGCTCTGCCTGTCCCCAAGGCTGTCACCTGTAGGAATGGGGCAGGACAGTTGTGCCGAGGTCGCAGTGCAGACCCCCTGAGACTTCCCGGTGGGGATGTGAGACTTCCCCTGTTCCCATTGGGATGGTGTCCCCCTCCCGCTCCGAGGGGCTGCAGAGGGTGTCATCCCCTTCCTTCCGCGGTCCCACATTCCCTGGGGTGTTCCTCCTACTCCGAGGGGCTGCAGAGGGTCTCATCCCCTTCCTTCCGCGGTCCCACATTCCCTGGGGTCTTCCTCCCACTCCGAGGGATTTCTTGTCCCCTTCCTTCCCTGGTCCCACATTCCCTGGAGCCTCCTTCCCACTCCGAGGGGCTGCAGAGGGTCTCGTCCCCTCCCCGGTCCCACATTCCCGTTGGGAAGGTGTCCCCCTCCTGCTCCGAGGGGCTGCAGGGGGGTCTCGTCCCCTCCCCGGTCCCACATTCCCATTGGGACGGTGTCTCCTTCCCTCTCCAGGGGGGTTTTGTCCCCTTCCTCCCCCGGTCCCACATTCCCTGGTGTCTCCTTCCCACTCCGAGGGGCTGCAGGGGGGTCTCGTCCCCTCCGCATCCCCCCCAGCCCCGCCGTGTCTCCCCGGTGATTTCCCCGCTGGATTCAGCCGTTCCAGCAGGTTTGCAGCTCCCACGCAGGCCCAGGCTCCCCGCAGCCGAGCGGGGTCCGTGTGGTGGGAAGGGAGAGCCGTGCAGCCTCTCCAGGGACAATTCCCAGCTGGCAGGGCGGTGGAAGGTGCTCCAGGCCCGTTTTTCTGCTTTAATTGGCCACTTTTGGCTGCTGGGAGCCTGTGTGTCCATCTGGACAACGGCTCTGTCCATGCAGCCTCTCTCATCCCACAGCTTCGGATTCCCAAGGAGAAAAATCTTAAACCCGAGCTGGGAAGGGTAATTTTGGGGGAGTTGATTTTCTTTTTTTTCTTTTAATTTTTTTTAAATTTTTTTTTCCCTTCCTCCCCACTTGGCAACATAAACAGCATGCCTGACAGCTTTACATTGAGTTTGCCATGGCAACCTCCAGCAGCCAAGTGTTCCCATCGCCCCATTCCCAAAGTGGGAGAGGAGATGGACCCTGCTGGGTGCTGCTGAGGGGGGCGGCGTGTGGGGCTGGGGTCCGGGAGCTTGGGGGAGGATGATCTGCCTCGATCCGTCCCATCCCACCCATCCGAGCTGGGGTTTGGGGCTCGGGGCAGGGGATGTGGTGGCTGGGGACGGGCATGGCGCTTTGTCCCCTGGGTGGTGACAGATGGGCACAGTGCTTTGTCCCCTGGGTGGTGGGAGATGTCCCAGCTGGAGGAGATGATTCAGGGTGTGGATTCCACCCTCCTTCATGGATCGATGGAAAGCCACCTGAGCTCGGGTGGGGATCACTCCATCTCTGATCATCCGCGGGAGGACAGAACGGTGCTCCCGCTGGGATCTGATCCCATGACCCGAGCTGGGAGGATCCCTGTCCCTGCCCAGGGACCCAGCCACGGCCACTGCTGGCCCGTGCCAGGCTCCTGGTGCCATCGGCAGTGCCACCAGCATGGCGGCAGGGCCACCCGCGGCACGGCTGAAGGCGTCACTTGTGGCTGGTTCATTCCTCCGTGTCGCTTTTTGAGCCCTTCCGTGTCCCCAGGGTGAACCCCAGCAGCTCCTCTCCCTGTGCCTGGGGCTGGGTGGCACAGAGGCTGCTCCGGTGGTGGCCCTGGCCGTGGGCACTGTCCCTGCCAGGACGGAGGTGTTGTGCAGCCGTTTATTATTCCGGGCAGGTTCAGCTGCAGCACCGCGTCGGCTGTGCCGCTCCTCGCCAGCCGCTCCTCCTGCCTGGAGCCTGCTCTGCCTCACCTCACGCCCCGGGAGGCTCCTGCCCCTCATCCCAAACTCCACCGCCGCCCCTGAGCTCAGGGATGCCGTTCGGGAGGTGATATCCGCTCTGGGAATTTGGGATCCCGCTCAGCTCCTGCCTGGGCTGTGTTTTCTTCCCTCGGGGAACACTTGATCCTCTCCAGGGGCTCTGGGAGTGAATTCCTGGAGTGAAGGACTGCTGGAGTTACTGGGAGCTCCTTGGAGTGATGGCTCTGGTCCGGGTGGATCCTCCACGGCTTGGCCAGGGAGCGTGGGATGGGGCAGGGCTGGGAACGGGGCTGGGATCCCAAAAGGGCTGGAGGAGGATGCTCAGAGCTCACAGGAGCCATCCCACACGTCAGGCCCTCCTTTCTTCCTGAGGTCAGAGCAAATCCCAGTCTGGGATCGGTATGGGACACACGGATGGTGCTGGGTCCCTCCCTTGTCCCCAAATCCCAAACTGGGATCTGTGGGACATGGATGGTGTTGGGTCTGTCCCTCGTCTCCAAATTCCAGTCTGGGATCGGTGTGGGACACAGGGATGGTGCTGGGTCTGTCCCTTGTCCCCAAATCCCAGTCTGGGATCAGTGTGGGACACAGGGATGGTGCTGGGTCTGTCCCTTGTCCCCAAATCCTGGTTTGGGATCTCTGTAGGACACACAGATGGTGCTGGGTCCCTCCCTTGTCCCCAAATCCTGGTTTGGGATCTCTGTAGGACACACAGATGGTGCTGGGTCCCTCCCTTGTCCCCAAATCCCAGTCTGGGATCGGTGGGACACAGGGATGGTGCTGGGTCTGTCCCTTATCCCCAAATCCTGGTTTGGGATCTCTGTGGGATTGGTGCTGATTGCTGCCCCCTGAGCTCCTTCAGGGCTAATTAAAGGCCAGGCCGTTACAGTATTAATTAACCGTCTCCCTCTTAACCTCGGAGCACTCCTCAGACAGCGCCGGTTGCTATGAAAGAGGAGGAAATGAGCGTGGTGGGGTGGGGGAATTAGCGTTTTTTCTCTTAATCAGCAGGAGCCTGCTTAATTGGGCCTGCCACCTCCTGCTTCCCGCCGCCGGGAGCCTGCCTGCTCCATCCTCGCGGTGACAGTGACAGAGGAGCTCAGCTCCGCGGGGATGGGGCTGGGAACGGGCAGGGTGCGGGAGCGGCCGATCCCGGCGGGATGGGGCAGCAGCGACCCTCGGGAATGAGGGTGGGAGCTTGGGTGTCCTGGGAGCTGCTGTGTCCCCATCCCTGTGTCCCCAGCCCCATGTCCCCATCCCTCTGTCCCCATCCCTGTGTCCCCATCCATGTATCCCCATCCCTGTGTCCCCCATCCCCCTGTCCCCCAGCCCTGTGTCCCCATCCATGTGTCCCCATCCATGTGTCCCCATCCATGTATCCCCATCCCTGTGTCCCCATCTCTCTGTCCCCCAGCCCCATGTCCCCATCCATGTGTCCCCATCCATGTGTCCTCCATCCCTGTATCCCCATCCCTGTGTCCTCATCTCTCTGTCCCCCAGCCCTGTGTCCCCATCCATGTGTCCCCATCTATGTGTCCCCATCTATGTGTCCCCATCTATGTGTCCTCCATCCCTGTGTCCCCATCCCTGTGTCCCCCATCCCCCTTCCACCCAGCCCAATGTCCCCCATCCCTCTGTCCTCCATCCCTGTGTCCCCCATCCCTGCACTCCCACCCCTGTGTCCCCCATCCCCATGCTCCCATCTCGGTGTTCCCATCCCCATTCTCCCCATCCCTGTGTCTCCATCCCTGTCCCCATCCCCATTATTTCTCCCCGTCCCTGTCCCCATCCCCATTATTTCTCCCCGTCCCTGTCCCCATCCCCATTATTTCTCCCCATCCCTGTCCCCATCCCCATTATTTCTCCCCGTCCCTGTCCCCATCCCCATTATTTCTCCCCGTCCCTGTCCCCATCCCCATTCTCCCCATCCCTGTGCTCCCATTCCTGCTCTCCCCACCCCCACAGCAGGGGGACAGGTCCCTCCCAAGGTGGGGACATTCTGACAGTGTCCCTGCTGTCCCCGAGGTTCGGTTGGTGCCTGTGGTGTCCTGATAATGCCAGCGGAGCTGTCCTGGGGGTGCTGCTGGCAGGATAAGGAGCTGCTCCCGAGGGCCGGGCAGGAGGGCGTTGGTTTTTTGGGGCTGTGCTGCCCCAGGGATTGAAAAGTCACCATGGCTGGGGGATCGGGATCCGGATCGGAATCGGGATCGGGGTGGTTTGGGACAGCCCCGCAATGATTCAGTGCCGATCTGTTGGGTTTTTGAGGGCTGTATGCTCCTGGGAAGCAGCAATGCACATTCCCTGTCCCTTCCCTGTCCCTTCCATGTCCCTCCCCAGCTGACTCTGCCCCCCTGGGCCCTGTCTCGGGCTGATGCTGCCGGAGTGGCCGTTCCCCTTTTGTTCTGTCTTTATTTCGCCCTAGGAAAGATTTTATTTTCTCTCCGCAAGAGCCTCCCCTCGCAGCCTTTTTGCCTCTGGAGCGCTGCGAGCTTCCCTGGAGCTCGGGAACACAGCTAACCCTGCCTGACAAAAAGCCCTTTTTCCCTCTGGCCTGTGCTGTTCCCTCCGTGTCCCTGTTTGTCCCTAGAACCCATCTCAGCCTGGAATGCCAGCGGGGGATCCCAGCCCCCAAATCCCTGAGGAATGGGGGAGCTGCGGGATGCTCCTGCTCCCTGCCTGCCTTGGCTGAAGGATTTTTGGGGCTCCCCCGTCCTCGTTGGTGGGGTTAGGGGGTTGTGACCCTGGTGGCAGCACTTGGGGACACTGAGAAATGAGGCTGAGAGCTGCTCGCTGCCCTCAGGGAGCCGCCTAGGAAAAGCCTCGATTTCCGAGGAACCCCCAGGTTTTGGTGACTTCTCTGCGCCTTCTCTTTAGGGGTTCCTGCAGCACCTCCCAGCTGATGTGGAGACCGCTGGGGGCTGCAGCCTCTTTCTCGTGGATATCGGGATATCGGGATATTGGGATATCAGGATTTTGGGATACTGGGATATCAGGATATTGGGATATCAGGATATTGAGCTATCGGGATATTGGGATATCAGGATATTGGGATATCAGGATATTGGGATGTCGGGATATCGGGATATCAGGATATTGGGATATCGAGATATTGGGATATAGAGATATCGGGCTATTGGGATATTGGGATATCAGGATATCGAGATAACAGGATTTTGCGATATTGGGATATTGAGATATTGGGATAACAGGATATCAGGATATTGGGATCCTTCCCTACCTGCTGGCAGGGCAGGGAGTGATCCTCCGGCCCCGGCGTCCTGCCCGGGGGAGGAAGCAGCTGTTTCCCACTGCCGAGGGGTATTTTTAACCCAAAATCAGCGGCAGGGTTTGTCTGGGCTGAAAGCGAAGAACCACCTGGGCTCCCTTCCTGCCCGGCCCCGCTTTTCCCCGCTCCGCGCTCCCAACTCCCTCCGCACTCAACTTCTCACTGGGATTTTCACCCGAGCCACACCGACCCCACACTGTCCCCACCTCGGGGCAGCCCTGCTCCCCTTCCCCACCCCGCCGGGGGCTCCTCGCCCGTTCCCAACCCCTCCTAACGCCGATATTTTTGTTTCCCACGGTTGTTTTCGCAGCTCCAGTTGCTGTGGTATCCAGGGAGCCCTCCTCCTCCTCCTCCTCCTCCTCCTGCTGCAGGAGCCGCACGCCGGGCGTTGCTAAGGTCGCCTCCGCGGTAACATGCACATCCTGTTTACACCTTCATCCCGACAACTTGGGCTCGGATAGAGCCGCCCGATCCCCCCGGGAAGCCCCCAGGGAAGGGGCAGCGCCGAGCATCCCCCAGACCCCTGCTGAGCGAGCGGTGGCACCGTCACCATCACCGGGACAAAAATGACGAACAACGTGGCCGACCACCACCCCGGGAACTCGGTGGCCGAGGGCAACCATGAGGGGGACTTTGGGTGCTCCATGATGGAGCTCAGGAACCTCATGGAGCAGAGGAGCGCCGAGGCCGTGGCCCGGCTCAACGACTCCTACGGCGGCGTCCAGAACATCTGCAAGAGGTTGAAGACGTCGCCGGTCGAAGGTGAGTGGCCCCGCCGTGGTCTGGGGGTGTCACCTCTGTGGGTGTCACCGCCTGGGTGGCGTCTCGTGAAGGGCACGCCCGAGGGTGGTGACACCGGTGGCCATCCCGTGGTCTGGGGTTGGCATTTTTGGGATGGAGCCACGGGAAGGTGACATCTGAGGGTGGTGGCTCTGGTGGCCATCCCGTGGTCTGGGCTTGGCATTTTCGGGATGGAGCCATGGGAATGTGATGTCCAAGACTGGTGGCTCCCGGGTTGTCACCTCTGGGATAGAGCCACATGAAGGTGACACCCAAAGGTGGTGGCTCCTGTGGTCTGGGGTTGTCACCTCTGGGATGGAGGCCCACAATGGTGACACTCAAAGGTGGTGGCTCCAGTGGCTGTCTTGTGGTCTGAGGTTGTCACTTTTGGGATGGAGACGTGCGAAGGTAACATCCAAAGGTGGTGGCTCCAGTGGCCATCCTGTGGCCTGAGGTTGTCACTTTTGGGATGGAGACATGTGAAGGTGGCACCCGAGGGTGGTGGCTCCAGTGGCCATCCCGTGGTCTGGGGTTGTCACCTCAGGGATGGACACACGTGAAGGTGACACCCAAAGGTGGTGGCCTCAGTGGCCATCTTGTGGTCTGGGGTTGTCACCTCGGGGATGGAGCCACGTCACTGTGACACCCGAGGGTGGTGGCTCCGGCAGCTGAGCTCACCTGGTCCTGTGGAAAAGGAGGAAGAAGGACGAGAAAGGTCTTCCTGGGGTTCCCCCACCTTCCAGGGGCTTCCCCGAGGTGTAACCCGCATCCCCCGGGAGGATGGGGCGGGGGCGGGATTTGGGATTTGGGATTCGGGATGTGGGATTGGTGCTGAGGGATGTGGGATGTGATATTGGATGTGGGATGAGGGATGGGGTGAGGAGCTCGCGGGGTGTAGGAGGGGCTCATCCCCACAGCCCAGCGCCGTTCCTGCTCTTCCCTGTTTAATCATTTACAGAGTTTCGGGGTGGGAAGGTTGGAGGGTGGCCAGGCTGTCACCTGCAGCTGCTGGTGGCACCTCAGGCGAGGGACAGGGCCAGCAGGACCCCAAATGGGGGGGGATGCACCCAGGGCTGGGGAGATGGACCCAGGTCCCTCCCGATCCGAGGATTCCCCAAGACAAACCTGTCTGAGTGGTGGTGGCAGTGATGCCTGGGGGTGCCAGCTCCCCCCTGCGAGGGTGTCAGGCTGTCACCTGTCCCCTCGTGGGCTGGGCTGGCTTTTGGGGTCCCATTACTGGTGGCACTGGTGCCGTTTGTCACTGCAGTGGAGCCGTCCCTGGCATTGGGGGGTGCAGGGAGGAGAGACCCCCAATCCCAGCCCCAAGGGAATTCCTGGATCCGTGGGACGTGGGACGTGGCCGTGCCTCAGCTGGGACAATCCGTGGGTTATTTTTAGGGCCGTGAGGTGGGGATTCGCAGCTTTCCAGCTGGGAGCGGGGCCGGGAAAGAGAGACAATCCCGGGATGTCGTTAGAGAAGGGGGGAAATCCCGGTGGAAATGCAAAGCCCAGGTCACAAAACAATGTGCTGGGCCCTGCCAAAGTGGGGTCACGCTCCTTTGGGGCGGGAGGAGGGAGGGGAAGGGAACCCAAAGGCTCTTTTAGGGGAGGTGAAGGGAACCCAAAGGCTCTTTTAGGGGAGGGGAAGGGAACCCAAAGGCTCTTTTAGGGGAGGGGAAGGGAACCCAAAGGCTCTTTTAGGGGAGGTGAAGGGAACCCAAAGGGTCTTTTAGGGGAGGTGAAGGGTTCAGTCCCATCCCGATGCCAGATCTGGCACCCCCGGCACATCCCTGCCTGTCCCAAATCCCAGAGGGCAAAGAAAGGCCCTTTCCTGCAAGCTGGGATTTTTGGGAAGAGCAAAATCCCAAGGCAGGCTGTGGCACCTCAGTCTGGGGCTCCTGTCCCAGCCCCGTGTCCATCCCTGCTCCCAAATGTTTGTCCCCATCCCTGTTCCCATTGTCCCTCTGCTGATCACCCCGCTGGGATGGCACAGGGCCCTGTCCCCTTGTGTGTCACCAGGACAAGCTGCTGGCACTGCCCGAGTGTCCCCCCAGCCCACCCATCCCACTGTGGGGTCCCTCGGCCTGGAGAGGTTCGATCCCTGTGGCTCCTGAGCCGCGGTGCCACTCCGTGCTGCAGGTCAGGCTGTCCCCTCTCCAGCCTGGCACTGTCCCCAGAGTCAGCCTGGGGTGTCCCTCGGGACCCCCACCCACCCCGGTTCAGTTTGGGGTCTGTTGGTTCCAGCAGTTCGGCTCTGCCCCAGGAGGTGTCGGCAGACCCCAACCCCTCGGGGCTGCCCCCCAAAGTGGCTTTGGGGTGTTGTGGGGTGTCCCCAGCCCTGTGCTGCCTTTGCACCTCCTCCCCCTGTCCCCAGCGAGCGGGTGGTGGCTCCAGTGACTCACCGATGTCCCTTGGGTGTCCCCTGAGTGTCCTATGGGTGTCCCCTTGGTGTCCCATGGGTGCCTGGTGCCAGCGCTGCCACCCTGACTCCCCCGGGGCTGCCACCTCCTTCCCAGTCCGGGCTCCTCGTGCCACCCCACAGCGTTCCCCAGGCTGATCGGGAGTGGGGACAGTCCCCTGCTGTCACCTGTACCCTTTCCTCCGCTAATCCTGAGCCCCAGACCCTGCGGTGTGGTTCGCTGGTACCCCACGGGTGGCACCTGCCCGGGGCTGCTGCTCTTTGTCACCTTCTGATCGGACCCCAGGCCCTGCAGCGGGGATTTGGGTGGCGCGTGCCCTTTGTCACCCTCCCTGTGCCAGCACTGAGCCATTGACCCTCCCCATGTCCCCCGGGACAGCCCCGGGATCATTCCCACGGGTGGGGTCTGCTCTGGGATCCGTGACTGCCGTGCCCTGTGGGATCATCCCGTGTCCCCGTGCGTGTCCCCGTGTGTGCCCACGTGTGTCCCCAGCCCGCGGCCATGAGCCTCATTTTCCATGATCCGCCGGGTGGGACCCGGGCCGGGCCATCCCCGGATCCTGCTCAGCCTCCCGGCACGGCTGGGTGGGGACAGCGCTGCGCTCCGCCAGCTGCCAGCGCGTCCCCTCCCTGCGGCTGGGGCGGGGCCCTGCGAGGGCTGCCAATGGCACCGGTCCTGCTGCCCCTCCCGGCTGGAGTGACACCGGGAGTGTCCCCGCAGTGACGAGGGACGGGCAGGGAGGTGTCCCCTGGAATGACACGGAGAGGTGTCCCCCAGAGTGACACGAGGCTGGCAGGGAGGTGTCCCCAGGAGTGACACAGGGCTGGCAGGAAGGTGTCCCATGGAATGACACGGGCCTGACAGTGAGGGTGTCCGCAGAGTGACAGGGGGCTGGCAGGGAAGTGTCCCCTAGAGTGACACGGGGCTGACAGTGAGGGTGTCCCCAGAGTGACAGGGGGCTGGCAGGGAGGTGTCCCCAGGAGTGACACGGGGCTGGCAGGGAGGTGTCCCCCGGAGTGACATGGGGATGGCAATGGGGGTGTCCTCAGGAGTGACACGAGGCTGGCAGGGAAGTGTCCCCTAGAGTGACATGGGGCTGGCAGTGGGGGTGTCCCCAGAGTGACAGGGGGATGGCAATGGGGGTGTCCCCAGGAGTGACACGGGGCTGGCAGTGGGGGTGTCCCCACAGTGACACAGGGTTGGCAGGAAAGTGTCCCATGGAATGACACGGGGCTGGCAGTGGGGGTGTCCCCAGGAGTGGCAGGGGGCTGGCAGTGAGGTGTCCCATGGAATGACACAGAGCTGGCAGGGAAGTGTCCCCCGGAGTGACAGGGGACTGGCAGAGAAGTGTCCTCCGGAGTGACACGGGGCTGGCAGTGAGGGTGTCCCCAGGAGTGACACAGAGCTGTCCCTCGAGTGCGAGGGCTGGCTCCCCATCGCTGCCAGGCTGCTCCAGGCACCACCGGGATGTGTCCTGGGCCACTTCCCGGAGCATCCCGGGACCTGGCAGTGGCCCCGAGGGACATCTTAAGGTGGAGGAGGACAGGGACTCTCTTAAGGTGGTGCTGGGCAGGGGCACCCCTCAGCATTTATGGCTTTATGGGGGTGGCCATGTCCCATTGCCACTGTCACCCATTGCTGCCTCATGGCCTGGGACCCCCTCAGCATTTATGGCTTTATTAGGGGCGGCTGTGTCACTTTACTGTTGTCACCCATTGCTCCCTCCAGGGTCCCCCTCACCATTTATGGCTCTTTTAGGGGTGGCTGTGTCACTGTGCCACTGTGACCCATCGCTCCCTCAGCATTTATGGCTTTATGGGGGTGGCTGTGTCACTTTGCCATTGTCACCCATTGCTCCCTCCGGGGAACCTCAGCATTTATGGTTTTATTAAGGGTGGCCGTGTCCCATTGCCACTGTCACCCATCGCTCCCTCCAGGGTCCCCCTCACCATTAATGGCTTTAGGGGGGTTGGCTGTGTCACTTTGCCATTGTCACCCACTGCTCCCTCAGCATTTGTGCCTTTATTAGGGGTGGCTATGTCACTGTGCCACTGTCACCCATTGCTCCCTACAGGGACCCTCAGCATTTATGCTTTTATTAGCAGTGGCCGTGTCACTTGCCATTGTCACCCATTGCTCCCTCAGCATTTATGCCTTTATGGGGGGTGGCCGTGTCCCATTACCACTGTCACCCATTGCTCCCTCCAGGGTCCCCTTCAGCATTTATGGCTTTATGGGGGTGCCTGTGTCACTTTGCCACTGTCACCCATTGCTCCCTCCAGGGTCCCCTTCAGCATTTATGGCTTTATGGGGGTGCCTGTGTCACTTTGCCACTGTCACCCATTGCTTCCTCCGGGGAACCTCAGCATTTGTGCCTTTATTAGGGGTGGCCGTGTCACTGTGCCACTGTCACCCATTGCTCCCTCCGGGGAACCTCAGCATTTATGCCTTTATTAGGGGTGGCCGTGTCACTGTGCCACTGTCACCCATTGCTCCCTCAGCATTTGTGCCTTTATTAGGGGTGGCCGTGTCACTGTGCCACTGTCACCCATTGCTCCCTCAGCATTTGTGCCTTTATTAGGGGTGGCCGTGTCACTTTGCCCCTGTCACCCATCGCTGCCCGGGAGGGCTCTGAAGGGCCCCAGGCTCCTTTTTTTCCCCCATTTCCTCCCATTTCCCCATCCCTGCTCTGCTCTCTGTGGGATCACTCCCAGTTCAGCTCCTGCCCCTGCCCCATCTCCTCCCCAGCTCGGATCCGTGTCCCCAGGGCTGGCAGGGGACAGGGATCGGGTGGCCGCGGGCACTGCCGGTGCCAGATCTGCCCAGATTTGCCAGATCTGCCCAGATCTGCCCAGATTTGCCCAGATCTGCCTAGATTTGCCAGATCTGCCCAGATTTGCCAGATTTGCCCAGATGTGCCAGATCTGCCCAGATCTGCCCAAATCTACCCAGATTTGCCAGATCTGCCCAGATTTGCCCAGATCTGCCCAGATTTGCCCAGATGTGCCAGATGTGCCCAGATCTGCCCAGATTTGCCAGATTTGCCCAGATCTGCCCAGATTTGCCAGATCTGCCCAGATTTGCCCAGATTTGCCCAGATTTGCCCAGATTTGCCCAGATCTGCCCAGATCTGCCCAGATCTGCCCAGATTTGCCCAGATTTGCCCAGATCTGCCTAGATTTGCCAGCTGTGCCCAGATGTGCCCAGATGTGCCCAGATCTGCCCAGAGTTGCCAGATCTGCCCAGAGTTGCCCAGAGTTGCCCAGATTTGCCAGATTTGCCCAGATCTGCCCAGATTTCCCCAGATTTCCCCAGATTTGCCAGATCTGCCCAGATTTCCCCAGATTTCCCCGATTTCCCCCGATTTGCCCAGCTTTACGGCTCATTTGCCGCAGCCTGTAAACAAGGCTGGCGGTGCCAGCTGGCAGCGCCTGGCACTGGCTGGGCTCAGCCTGGTGTCCCCTGCCCGGCGGTGACAGGGCACTGCCCTGCTGTCACTGGAACGGCAGGAAAACATCAGAGGATTTAGGAATTATTTTATTCTGGGATGTGCGATAGGAATTATTTCGTTCTTTCACACCCGGTTCTTTTCCAGGTTTTTAGTGTATTTATCCATTTAAAAAAATCAGAAAAATATTTGTTCTTTGGTTCTAAGTGACACAATTGTTGGCACTCGATTTCTTATCAGTTATTGATCCCTTCCGTGCTGATTTGGTCCTGGCTCTTTGGTTCTCTGATCGATCTTTTTTTATCCATTAAAAAAATCAGAAAAATATTTGTTCTTTGGTTCTAAGTGACACAATTGTTGGCACTCGATTTCTTATCAGTTATTGATTCCTTCCGTGCTGATTTGGTCCTGGCTCTTTGGTTCTCTGATCGATCTTTTCCTGCTCCAGGTGTCTCTGACTGCACTGGGGGGGTGTAATATTAATTTAATTCCTAAATTTATAAATGTTTCTTTATAATATTTATTTATATGACACATTTTAATTTATACTGTTCATTTAAATAATAAGTATTTATTTGTAATATTTATTTATATGACAGATTTTCATTTATACTATTCGTTTAAATGAATTTATAGTATTTATTTAATTAACATTTATCTCCGCGGTATCTTCTGGCAATTCCCAACCTGTGGATGTTCAGCTCATCAGGCCTCACCCAACTGTGGTGAACGGAGGCTTTGGAAGAGAAACTTCAATCCCCAAAGATGGAAAACCCTTTAAATTTTTTTTTTTTTTTAATTATACATTTAGTAATTTAATTTGTTTATTTAAATTTATTTAATCTAGCTTTCTTCTTTATTTCTTTCTTTTTTCTTTATTTGTTCTTTATTTTTTCTTTTTTTTTCTTTTTCGTCTTTCTTTCTCTCTCTTTCTTTCTTTCTTTCTTTCTTTCTTTCTTTCCTTGTTTCTTTCCGTATTTCTTTGCATATTTCTTCCCATATTTCTTTCTGGATTTCTTTCTTTCTTCCCATATTTCTTTCCATATTTCTTTCTTTCTTTCTGTATTTCTTCCCATATTTCTTTCCGGATTTCTTTCCATATTTCTTTCCGGATTTCTTTCTTTCTTTCCGGATTTCTTTCTTTCTTTCCGGATTTCTTTCCTTATTTCTTCCCATATTTATTTCCTTATTTATTTATTTATTTCCTTATTTATTTATTTATTTCCTTATTTATTTATTTATTTCCTTATTTATTTATTTATTTCCTTATTTCTTTCTCTCCTTATTTCTCCCTTTCTCTCTTCATTTCCCTATTTTCATTTCCTGACTCCCTGCTGTCTCCGGGGCAGGCAGAGCTGCCCTGGGGTCAATCCCATAGGGCTGACAGTGGGATTTCCCCTCATTGGGGTCAATCCCATAGAGCTGACAGTGGGATTTCCCCTCACCAGGGTCAATCCCAGCAGTGGGATTTCCCCTCATTGGGGTCAATCCCATAGAGCTGACAGTGGGATTTCCCCTCACCAGGGTCAATCCCAGCAGTGGGATTTCCCCTCATTGGGGTCAATCCCATAGGGCTGACAGTGGGATTTCCCCTTCCCCGGGGTCAATCCCATATGGCCAGCAGTGGGATTTCCCCTCACTGGGGTCAATCCCAGCAGTGGGATTTCCCCTCCCCGGGGTCAATCCCATAGGGCCAGCAGTGGGATTTCTCCTCATTGGGGTCAATCCCATATGGCCAGCACTGGGATTTCTCCTCATTGGGGTCAATCCCATATGGCCAGCACTGGGATTTCTCCTCATTGGGGTCAATCCCATATGGCCAGCAGTGGGATTTCTCCTCATTGGGGTCAATCCCATAGAGCTGACAGTGGGATTTCCCCTCATTGGGGTCAATCCCATATGGTCGGCACTGGGATTTCCCCTCATTGGGGTCAATCCCATAGGGCCAGCAGTGGGATTTCTCCTCATTGGGGTCAATCCTTTATGGCCAGCACTGGGATTTCTCCTCATTGGGGTCAATCCCATAGAGCCAGCAGTGGGATTTCCCCTCACTGGGGTCAATCCCAGCAGTGGGATTTCTCCTCATTGGGGTCAATCCCATATGGCCAGCAGTGGGATTTCCCCTCACTGGGGTCAATCCCAGCAGTGGGATTTCCCCTCCCCGGGGTCAATCCCATAGGGCCAGCAGTGGGATTTCTCCTCATTGGGGTCAATCCCATAGGGCCGGCAGTGGGATTTCCCCTCCCCGGGGTCAATCCCATAGGGCCAGCAGTGGGATTTCCCCTCACTGGGGTCAATCCCATATGGCCAGCACTGGGATTTCCCCTCACTGGGGTCAATCCCATAGGGCCAGCAGTGGGATTTCCCTCACCCCTATTTCCCGCCCCCCTCCAGGCCTGTCCGGGAACCCCACTGACCTGGAGAAGCGGCGCCAGGTCTTCGGCCAGAACTTCATCCCTCCCAAAAAGGCCAAGACGTTCCTGCAGCTGGTGTGGGAGGCCCTGCAGGACGTCACGCTGATCATCCTGGAAATCGCAGCCATAATCTCCCTGGGGCTGTCCTTCTACCATCCCCCGGGCGGGGACAACGAGCGTGAGTCCCGTGGGGTCGGGGGGACTGCCCCGTTCCCTGTGGGAGCAGGGTTTGGGGTGGAAGCAGGATTTGGGATGTGAGCAGAATTTGGGGTGGGAGCAGGATTTGGGGTGGGAGCAGGGTTTGGGATTGGAGCAGGATTTGGGATGGGAGCAGGGTTTGGGGTGGGGATGGTCACCCCTTGGAGTGACTCATGGGATCATCCCTATTCCCTGTAAGAGCAGGATTTGGGGTGGGAGCAGGGTTTGGGATGGGAGAGGGATTTGAGGTGGGAGCAGGATTTGGGATGGGAGAGGGATTTGGGGTGGGAGCAGGGTTTGGGGTGGGAGCAGGGTTTGGGATGGGAGCAGTTTGGGATGGGAGCAGGATTTGGGATGGGAGCAGGGTTTGGGGTGGGGGTAGTCACCCCTTGGGGGGACTCACAGGATCGTCCCTATTCCCTGTAGGAGCAGGGTTTGGGGTGGGAGCAGGGTTTGGGATGGGGGTGGTCACCCCTTGGAGGGACTCATGGGATTGTCCCTATTCCCTGTTGCAGCGGGATTCGGGATGGGAGCAGAGATTTGGGGTGGGAGCAGGATTTGGGGTGGGGATGGTTGCCCCTTGGAGTGACTCATGGGATCATCCCTAGTCCCTGTAAGAGCAGGATTTGGGGTGGGAGCTGTTACCTCTTGGAGGGGACTCATGGGATCTGCCCTGTTCCCTGCGGGAGCAGGGTTTGGGGTGGGAGCAGGATTTGGGATGAGAGCAGGGTTTGGGGTGGGAGCAGGGTTTGGGATAGGGTCAGGGATTTGGGGTGGGAGCAGGGTTTGGGGTGGGAGCAGGATTTGGGATGAGAGCAGGATTTGGGGTGGGAGCAGGATTTGGGGTGGGAGCAGGGTTTGAGATGGGGTCAGGGATTTGGGGTGGGAGCAGGGTTTGGGGTGGGGGTAGTCACCCCTTGGAGGGACTCAAGGGGTCTGCCCCATTCCCTGTAGGAGCAGGGATTTGGGATGGAGCTGTCACCTCTTAGGGGGAGCCAGGAGTTGGTTATCCCATCAGGAATTCTGCACCCCGGGCAGTGTATGGGTTTATCCCATCAGGAATTCTGTGCCCCGGGCAGTGTTTGGGGTTATCCCATTGGGAATTCTGCACCCCGGGCAGTGTATGGGTTTATCCCATCAGGAATTCTGTGCCCCGGGCAGTGTTTGGGGTTATCCCATGGGGATTTCTCCGCCCCGGGCACTGTTTGGGTTATGTTATCCCATGGGGATTTCTCCGCCCCGGGCACTGTTTGGGTTATCCCATGGGGATTTCTCCTCCCTGGGCAGCGTGTGGGGTTATGCCAATAGGAATTCTGTGCTTGGGGCACTCTTTGGGGTTATCCCATTGGGAATTCTGTGCTTGGGGCACTGTTTGGGGTTATCCCATGGGGATTTCTCCTCCCCGGGCAGTGTTTGAGGTTATCCCATCGAGATTTCTGTGCCTGGGGCACTGTTCGGGGTTATCCCATGGGGATTTCTCCGCCCTAGGCAGTGTGCGGGGTTATCCCATTGGGAATTCTCAACTCTGGGCACTGTTTGGGGTTATCCCATGGGGATTTCTCCACCCCGGGCACTGTTTGGGGTTATCCCATCGGGAATTCTGCACCCCAGGCAGTGTATGGGGTTATCCCATTGGGATTTCTGTGCCTGGGGCACTGTTTGGGTTATCCCATGGGGATTTCTCCGCCCCGGGCACTGTTTGGGGTTATCCCATTGGGAATTCTCCACCCTGGGCACTGTTTGGATTATCCCATGGGGATTTCTCCGCCCCAGGCACTGTTTGGGGTTATCCCATCGGGAATTCTGGACTCTGGGCACTGTTTGGGGTTATCCCATCGGGAATTCTGGACTCTGGGCACTGTTTGGGGTTATCCCATCGGGAATTCTGGACTCTGGGCACTGTTTGGGTTATCCCATGGGGATTTCTCCACCCCGGGCACTGTTTGGGTTATCCCATGGGGATTTCTCCACCCCGGGCACTGTTTGGGTTATCCCATGGGGATTTCTCCGCCCCGGGCACTGTTTGGGTTATCCCATGGGGATTTCTCTGCCCCGGGCACTGTTTGGGTTATCCCATGGGGATTTCTCCGCCCCGGGCACTGTTTGGGGTTATCCCATGGGGATTTCTCCGCCCCGGGCACTGTTTGGGTTATCCCATGGGGATTTCTCCGCCCCGGGCACTGTTTGGGTTATCCCATGGGGATTTCTCCGCCCCGGGCAGTGTGCGGGCAGTCCACGGGCGGCGTGGAGGACGAGGGCGAGGCGCAGGCCGGCTGGATCGAGGGCGCTGCCATCCTGTTCTCCGTCATCATCGTGGTGCTGGTGACCGCCTTCAACGACTGGAGCAAGGAGAAGCAGTTCCGCGGCCTCCAGAGCCGCATCGAGCAGGAGCAGAAGTTCACGGTGATCCGCAAGGGCCAGGTGATCCAGATCCCCGTGGCCGAGATCGTGGTGGGGGACATCGCCCAGATCAAGTACGGTGAGTGGGGCTGGGATCCCTTCCCTGATCCTCCTCCTGCTTTCCAGCCCTTTTTCCTCGAGGAAGAGCGGTGGCTCCTCGGGTTTCTCCATGTCCCAGCCACTGGGGGTTGAGAAATGCTCCTGGGGAGGTGGTGGAGCTCCACTCACCTTCTCGTGCCCCGCTGGAGGTCTCAGAACTGATTGATTTTCCCAGTCTTATTCCTGTTGGGGAATAATTCCTTATCCAGGAGATGCTGGTGGATATTTCCTTATCCGGGAAATGTTGGGGAATAATTCCTTATCCAGGAGATGTTGGTGGATATTTCTTAACCAAGAGATGCTGGGGAATATTTCTTTGGTCAGGAGATGCTGGGGAATATTTCCTTATCCAGGAGATGCTGAGGAATATTTCCTTGGTCAGGAAGTGTTGGGGAATATTTCCTTATCCAGGAGATGCTGAGGAATATTTCCTTGGTCAGGAAGTGTTGGGGAATATTTCCTTATCCAGGAGATGCTGAGGAATATTTCCTTGGTCAGGAAGTGTTGGGGAATATTTCCTTATCCAGGAGATGCTGGGGAATATTTCCTTAGTCAGGAAATGTTGGGGAATATTTCCTTGGTCCTTGATACTGGGGAATAATTAGTTATCCAGAAGATGCTGGGGAATAATTCGTTATTCAGAAGATGTTGGGGAATAATTCCTTATCCAGGAGATGCTGGGGAATATTTCCTTATCCCAGAGATGCTGGGGAATATTTCCTTATCCCGGAGGTGCAGCCTTTGGGATAAATTAGGCCCTGCTCCTGGTTTCCCAGGGGAATATTGCTCCCATTCGGGAAGGAGATTGATCCAGCGCCGTGTTCGTTCTCCCAAGGGCCTTTTTCCCTCCTTGGCAGGTGGATATGGTGGATTTGGGATGCATCAGGAGCTTTGGGAAGGATTCATTAAATCCAGATGGGGAATCACTGAGCCAAATCCTCCCCAGGACTCTTCCCATGCCTTAGTGAGGATTTGAGAGTTATTCGATATAATTTTATTGCATTTTCTTTTACCTGCTGCTTCTCCTCCCTCTAGATTTGATCTGAGACTGAGTTTTGGTTCTTTCTGGAGCATTCCCATGGGGTGGAGCAGGCAGGGAGGAGCCCAGACTGGGCTGATCCCTCTTTTCCTCCTCCCCCAGGTGATCTCCTGCCGGCGGACGGGATCCTGATCCAGGGCAATGACCTGAAGATAGACGAGAGCTCGCTGACCGGGGAGTCCGACCAGGTCAAGAAATCCATGGACAAAGACCCCATGCTGCTGTCAGGTGAGGTCCCGGCAGCCCCAGCGGGATGGGCGCAGGGCTGGGATGGGTCCTGGTGGTGGGGAGGTGTCCCAGGCTGGGTCGGATGCGGTTTGGAGCAAGCTGGAATAGGGGAAGGTGTCCCTGGGATGAGCTTTAGGGTCCCTTCCGTGCTGGGATTCTGCGGGACGGTGACAGACGTGTCCCCATCCGTGACGTTCCCGCCGTGCCAGGTACCCACGTGATGGAGGGCTCGGGCAGGATGGTGGTGACAGCCGTGGGCATCAACTCCCAGACAGGGATCATCTTCACCCTCTTGGGTGCGGGAGAAGGAGACGAGGAGAAGAAAGTGAAGAAAGGTAAGGGAATGCCCTGAGCCTGCCCTTTCCCTCCTCGGGCCTTTCTCCCTTTCCTGGGATGCACCCACAGGCATCGGGGTCAGCTCCTCTGCCCCAGGCCACCACAGGGAGGGCTTGGGGGTCCCTCCCTGTCCCCTCCGCCTGGTGCCACCAGAGCAAAGGCCCCCAAGACCTCTTCAGGACCGGCTCCAGCTCCATCTTCTCCATCCCTGTGGAGCTGTGGGGTGGGGGGATCAGGGATCCCGCAGGAAAAGGGGATGGTGGTGCTGCCCCCGCCGTGCTCAGGTGGGAAGGTGAGTCCTGGGTGCCCACACGGTGTTTATTGCCCATCCCAGCGAGTCCTGGGTGCCTACACGGTGTTTATTGCCCATCCCAGCGAGTCCTGGGTGCCCACACGGTGTTTATTGCCCATCCCAGTGAGTTCTGGGTGCCCACACGGAGTTCATAGCCCGTCCCAACCCTCGAGGGCTTGGCTGAGGATCCCCACCGGCATTCCCGGAGCTCCCGGGGGATGGAGGGGACGGCATTCCCGGAGCTCCTGGGGATGGAGGGGACGACAGGAGAGCGGCCAGGCTGAGGTGTTCCCGCCGTGCTGGGATTTGAACGCTCTCCTGTCTCAGCTTTCACATCCTGCTGCTCATTCCCAGCGCGGGAAGCTTGGGACACTCCCGGGACACCAGGATCAGGCGCTGGCAGCGGGATCGGGCTGGCACCGCCGGCTGCTCCGGCATCCCCGCGCCAGGGAGCCCTTCCTGGGAGGCGATGCCAGGCAGGGAGAGGCTGCCCGGGCTGTGGTGGCTGCCAGCTCCGAGCTCTGGCTGTGTGTGTGTGTGTGTTGGCTTCCCCCAGCTCCGGGATCGCCGCGGTTTGGGGCTGCGGAGCTCCCGGGTTCGGCTGCCACCACGGAAGTGCCCTGGGGTGGCACTGGGATGGCACTGCCCTGGGAATGGCAGTGGGGGCTGCCCAGGCACAGCGCTCGGAGCTTTCCCAACGTTCCAGCTCCGTGGATTTGGGAGCAGAGCAGGACACGGGTGTCACTGGGTTTGTCCCCACTGGAACTGGGGGGTGACACAACCCCCTCATCACCCGAGGCTTGTGGAGCCCCGTGTGGCACCCTGGGGATCCCCCTTGGCAGATTTTGGGGGGTCACAACCTCCTGCTCTGGGTCCGGCGCTGTTTGTCCCACGGTGGGGACAACCCTGGATCCGACGGGAGGAACCTGGAGCTGCAGGAAGTCAACTCCGCTCTGTGATTTCTCCTCCTGGAAATCCGAGACCCTTCCAGCACCCTCGAGGCACCGCTGGGGTTGTGGGGATGATTTTTAGGTGGGGAAAATCAGAATCTTAGGAATGGGGCAGCCGGGGAGCTCCTCGAGCCGTGCGGACCAAGGCACAGTGTCCGGAGGGTGACCTGGATGGCCCTGGAGTGGCCCCTCGGAGCGTCCCCACCGGATGGGGGACACCGCTCCCAGTCTGCTGCAGGGTTAGAGGCTGGAAGAGACCCCAAAACCTGAGCCGCGTGCTCAGCCCTCCACCCTTTCTCTCTTTGAACAGGTAAAAAAAGCGGAGCCCCCGAAAACCGCAACAAAGGTAACGCCAGCCTCTCCATCCTTTGAACCAGCACCACACTAACTACCGAGCATTCCTCCTTCCTTCTTCCTTCTTCCTTCCTTCTCCTCATCAGTCTGTGCTCTTGGCTGCTCCGGTGGGACTCTCGCCTCGTTTTTCTGGGACAGGGTGCAAGGGTCCCGTGGCCGGTGGCCCTGGTGTGGCCCCGCGATGTCCCCAGCGGGGGCTGTGCCTGCTGGGATGGACATTCCCGGTGTCCCCAGCGCCCCAGCAGGGGCTGTGTCTGCTGGGATGGACATTCCCGGTGTCCCCAGCGCCCCAGCAGGGGCTGTGTCTGCTGGGATGGACCTTTCTGGTGTCCCCAGCGCCCCAGCAGGGGCTGTGTCTGCTGGGATGGACCTTTCTGGTGTCCCCAGTGTCCCCAGCAGGGGCTGTGCCTGCAGGGATGGACATTCCTGGTGTCCCCAGTGTCCTCAGCGGGGGCTGTGCCTGCTGGGATGGACCTTTCCGGTGTCCTCAGCAGGGGCTGTGCCTGAAGGGATAAACCTTCCCGGTGTCCCTGCATGGGGAAAAGCTGTTTTTCAGGAAGGACAGGGCTCTTCCATCAGCCTGAACTTGGCAGAGCATTATTTGGGATAAACTTGAGTCGCTGCAGGGATTTGGTGGCTTTGAAGCTCCCGCGGCCTCGAAGCTCTGTTGGTGTCCGGGGCAGAGCTGGCTGTGCCCTCCCGGTGTTCCTGGGATGAAATCTCCCCGGGGCCTGGCCCTGAGGACGCTTGCACCCTGTCCTGCCATGGCCTCGACTCCGTGAGCGTCTCCTCGCCCGTGTTTCTCACAGTGTTCTTTGCAGGCTGTGGACGAAGCCATTTCTGCACCTCTCTCTCCACCTCTCTCTCTCTCTCTCTTTCTCTCTCTCCTCTCAGCAGTTTGAGTTTCCCTCCTTGCCTCAGACTGTGTCCGGGTGCTTGTTGTGTCCGTGTCGGGTCTGTTGTCACCGTGGAGGTGTCCGGGAGCTCCGGGGTGGCCTCGAGCAGCAGCAGCAGCCAGGAGGGGACAGGTCCTGGGGCATTCCTGGGGCCACCGCTGAGGAGGAGCCTCTCGGGGGGGCTTCCCATCCCTCTCCAAAGCTTCCAGGCGTGGGTTTCCCCAGGGCAGCCTTCCAGCTGGATTAGAGCAATTTTAGGAACGGGCAGCCGGGTCCTAAAGGCGCGGTGGATGGCTCCGGGCTGAGATTCGAGGATTCCTGGCTCCCTGCTCTTCAATCTCCATCCGAATTTCTAACCCTCCCCTCCATCTCACCCCTCGGTCGCTTCCCTGGCGAGCGGTTCCCGCTGGGCTGCCCACAGGGCACTGCAGAGGTGGCACCGGGGTGGGAAATTGGGGGCACTGGAGCGTCTCTGGGGTCATCCCAAAGCGCTCCCAGCCTGCTGCAGGGCTAGAGGCTGGACAAGACCCCAAAATCCGCCCTAGAGGGTTTCTCACAGAGGCATAACCGGTGCCGGTGTCACCTCTGAGGATCCCTTATCCATGGGCTGGGGACAGATGACAGAAAACCACCCCTAGGGAGGTGGCAGGGCCCCGGAACACGGAGCTCCCACGTGCTCGGCCGCGTGTGTCGGGAGTGGTTCTTGTCCTGGGATTTCTCTCTCTCTTTCTCTCTCTCTCTCTCTCTCCCACCACCATCCTTCTCAGTGGTGTCCTCCAGGTTTTCCCGGGTCTCTCTCCTATTCACACGTGGTGTCTTGTTTTGCCCCCCGGGCTGTAGCTAAAACTCAGGATGGTGTGGCCTTAGAGATCCAGCCCCTGAAGAGCCAGGAGGGGGTGGAGAACGAGGAGAAGGAGAAGAAGAAGGTGAAGGTGCCCAAGAAGGAGAAGTCGGTGCTGCAGGGGAAGCTCACGCGCCTGGCGGTGCAGATCGGGAAGGCAGGTGGGTGACAGTGACCCCAGGGTTGCCTTTTTCAGCTGAAAAACAAAACTCGAGGTTCATTTTAGTCGAGGAAGTAGCATAAAAGTGGATTTTTATTAGAACTCCAGGGGTACTTATGGAAGAATAGCCACAAATAAGAATATTCACAGGGGTGAATGCAGTTTTATAGGTTTGAGGGAATTAGCAGAATTGATAAAAAGCACCAATTTGGAGGACAAGTGGTGATGCAATTTTTTCTGGGTTAAGCCCCATCTCTGGAGCTCCCTACTCTTGGTATTAGCTGTTCTTGTTTATGAAAATGTGTCTTGAAGATTTTCTTCTCAGCCTTGGTTCCCAGGAAGAGCCGAGGCAGGAGAGAGGCCTTGTGTCCCTCAGGGCCTGGAGCTCTGGAATTTATTTGGTGTTTCTAGCTGGGGAAGAGGGTGGGGAAAAGTACTGGCAAGGTTATGAATATAGAGAAAAAAAATGGAAAAAATCACTCTGGCATCACCAGAGCTGGTGGGGAAGGGCTGTCTCTGCCTGGTCTTTCTAGCTGGGGAAAAGGGTAGGAAAAAGTACTGGGAAGGTTACAAATATAGAGAAAAAACCAGGAAAAAATCACTCTGGCATCACCAGAGCTGGTGGGGAAGGGCTGTCCCTGCCTGGTCTTTCTAGCTGGGGAAAAGGGTAGGAAAAAGTACTGGGAAGGTTACAAATATAGAGAAAAAACCAGGAAAAAATCACTCTGGCATCACCAGAGCTGGTGGGGAAGGGCTGTCCCTGCCTGGTCTTTCTAGCTGGGGAAAAGGGTAGGAAAAAGTACTGGGAAGGTTACAAATATAGAGAAAAAACCAGGAAAAAATCACTCTGGCATCACCAGAGCTGGTGGGGAAGGGCTGTCCCTGCCCCCGTGTCCCCTCACCTCGTCCTCGTCCCCAGGGCTGCTCATGTCGGCCGTCACCGTCATCATCTTGGTGCTCTTCTTCGTCATCGACACCTTCGGGGTGCAGAAGCGGCCCTGGCTGGCCGAGTGCACCCCCATCTACATCCAGTACTTCGTCAAGTTCTTCATCATCGGCGTCACCGTGCTGGTGGTGGCCGTGCCCGAGGGGCTCCCGCTGGCCGTCACCATCTCGCTGGCCTACTCCGTGAAGGTGAGGCCTGAGGGGACGGGGGGGGGGATCCTGAGGGGCTGAGGAGGGGATCCTGAGGGGCCGAGGAGGGGATCCTCAGGAGGAAAGGAGGGGATCCCGAGGGGGTGAGGAGGGGATCCTCGGGGGGGCGAGGAGGGGATCCTGAGGGGGAAAGGAGGGGATCCTGAGGGGGAAAGGAGGGGATCCTCGGGGGGCGAGGAGGGGATCCTGAGGGGGCGAGGAGGGGATCCTCAGGGGGTGAGGAGGGGATCCTCGGGGGGCGAGGAGGGGATCCTGAGGGGACGAGGAGGGGATCCCGAGGGGATGAGGAGGGGATCCTGAGGGGGCGAGGAGGGGATCCTGAGGGGGCGAGGAGGGGATCCTCGGGGGGGCGAGGAGGGGATCCTGAGGGGGCGAGGAGGGGATCCTGAGGGGGAAAGGAGGGGATCCTTGGGGGGCGAGGAGGGGATCCGGGCCTGGTGAGGCCTGCACGCGGCCTGAGGGTGTGAGGAGGGGATCCTGAGGGGCTGAGGAGGGGATCCTGAGGGGATGAGGAGGGGATCCTGAGGGGCTGAGGAGGGGATCCTCAGGGGGAAAGGAGGGGATCTGGGCCTGGTGAGGCCTGCGCGTGGCCTGAGGGGACGGGGAGGGGATCCTGAGGGGCCGAGGAAGGGATCCAGCCTGGTGAGGCCTGCATGCGGCCTGAGGGGCTGAGGAGAGGATCCTGAGGGGTCGACGACGAGGGGATCCTCAGAGGGCAAGGAGGGGATCCGGGCCGCAGGCTCTGACTGTTGCCTAAGACAGGCTCCCTGAAACAGAGGCCAAGAAAAATTGGGAGTATAAAACCAGACAATTTATTCAAGGCCTGCAAAGGCCTTGAAGGCACATTCGGGCAAGCAAAGTCCCCTGTCGGGGACTACACCCAAAATGGATGCTGGGTCCCAAGCCCTTCACCTTTTACAAATTCTGTCCCATTATTGGCGCTTAATTCTCCAATCGCACCCTCAGGTAATGATGTTCACCACCCCAGGCCTGCTCCCCCCAGCTCACAGTTGTTTACATATTTTCGGGCCTAAGGCAACGAATATGTCCTTGAATCTGTGTTCAGAAAGCCTTTCTTGGCCAAAGGTGCTGGGAACAGAGGATTTTAGCACTTTGTAAGAAGCACAGAACTACAGCAAGTTACAGATACACGAAGAGTAAAAAACTAGAAATACCTGAGGGCATCATGACCTTCTCGGTGCTTGCAGAAAATGATGAAGGACAACAACCTGGTGAGGCACCTGGACGCCTGCGAGACCATGGGCAACGCCACGGCCATCTGCTCGGACAAGACGGGCACGCTGACCATGAACCGCATGACGGTGGTGCAGGCCTACGTGGGGGACACGCACTACCGCCAGATCCCTGACCCCGAGGCCATCCTGCCCAAAATCCTGGACCTCATCGTGCACGGCGTGGCCATCAACTCGGCCTACACCTCCAAAATCCTGGTGAGCTTGATGCCTGAGCAGGTTTAACCTAAAGCAGAGGCTAGGCAAAATTAGAATAAAAAGTAGATAAATTTACTGAAGGCCTTCAGGTGCATTCAGGGCAGACAGAGCCTACTTGAGAGGCTGCACCCAAAATGGACCCTGAGTCATGAGTTTTTCACATTTTGTAGGTTCTGTCCATTAACATATTGAAGTTTAATTCTCCAATTACACCTTCAGGTGATGATGTTAATTACTCCAAATTTATTTTCCCCAATTCACTGTTGTTTACATATTTTGGGGCCCTGAGGCAGTGAAAGTGTCCTTGGATTCCCAACTTGGAGGAATTGTTTTGTCTAAAATATGCTGGGAACAGAAGTTTTATCACTCTATACAGAGCACAAAGCCACACACTAAAACTACAACTACACGAAAAATATAGAAACTAAAAATCCGAGGGCATCAAGCTATGGCACCGCCACCTCCTTCCCTTCTTTTCGACCCTCCCGCTCCAGGCCGGGGTTTGACATCACTTTTCCATCCATTTTCCAGCCGCCGGAGAAGGAAGGGGGGCTGCCCCGGCAGGTGGGCAACAAGACCGAGTGCGCCCTGCTGGGCTTCGTGCTGGACCTCAAGCAGGACTACCAGGCCGTGCGCAACGAGGTGCCCGAGGAGAAGCTCTACAAGGTCTACACCTTCAACTCGGTGCGCAAGTCCATGAGCACCGTGCTCCGCAACAGCGGCGGCGGCTTCCGCATGTACAGCAAGGGCGCCTCCGAGATCATCCTGCGCAAGTAAATCCTCCTCCTCCCCTCATCCCCTGGGGATTTAGGGGCTCTGGGGGACCCGTTGGTGGGTGGGGAGGTGGTTGGGAGGGGCTGAGTGCGTTTTTGGGGGGGTTGGGAGGGGTTGAGTGGGTTTTTGGGGGGTTGGGAGGGGCTGAGTGGGTTTTTGAGGTGGTTGGGAGGGGCTGAGAGGGTTTTTGGAGGGGTTGAGGTGGTTGGGAGGGGCTGAGTGGGTTTTTGGAGGGGTTAGGGGGAAGCTGGAGGGGCTGTGGGAAAAGGGATTTCCCCCTTTTTGTGGATGGGAAAGTGCCGAGTGTTTTTTGGGCAGTTTTGGTCAAACCGGAGGGAGCTGTGGAAAGGGGGATGCCCAGATGGGGTGACAGGAGCATGCCGGCGTTTTTTGGGTGTTTTTGGGGAAGCTGGAGGGGACTGTGGGGAAGGGGAGGTCACCCTTTTATAGATGGGGTGTGGCACACAGGAATGTGCCGAGTGTTCCAATGGGAAATCCTGATGGGTTTCCCAGATCCTGCTGCGCATCCCAAATCCTGCTGGGTTTACGAAATCCCGATGGATTTCCCAAATCCTGATGGGTTTCCCAAATCCTGCTGGGCGTTCCAAATCCTGTCGGGTTTATGAAATCCTGATGTGTTTCCTAAATCCTGCTGGGCTTTCCAAATCCTGCTGGGTTTATGAAATCCTGCTGGGTTTCCCAAATCCTGCTGGGTTTACGAAATCCTGATGGGTTTCCCAAATCCCGCCGGGTTTCCCAAATCCCGCTGGGTTTCCCAAATCCCGCTGTGCTTCCCAAATCCTTCTGAGTTTCCCAAATCCCGCTCCTGCCGCAGGTGCACCAAGATCCTGGACAAGAATGGCGACCTGCGGCAGTTCAAGGTGAAGGACAGGGACGAGATGGTGAAGAAGGTGATCGAGCCCATGGCCTGCCACGGGCTCAGGACCATCTGCCTGGCGTTCCGCGATTTCCCCGCGGAGCCAGAGCCAGACTGGGACAGCGAGAATGAGATCCTGTCGGACCTGACCTGCATCGCTGTGGTGGGGATCGAGGATCCTGTGCGGCCTGAGGTACCCAATCCCACCTGTCCCCTTTGTCCTGCGCCGTTCCCGGCCCTATTCCTGCTGCTCGGGGCTGCGATCCCACGATGGATTCCCTGCTCTGTGCCCCCAGCTCCCTGCTGCGGGAATTTCTCTCCCATTCTTGAACAAAACATCCCCATGGCAATCTGTTCCCACCCGAAATTCCTAGATCCTGCTGGGGATCCTAACTCCTGATGGGTTTCCCAAATCCTGATGCGTTTCCAAGATCCTGCTGGGCTTCCCAAATCCTGCTGCATTTCCCGAATCCTGATGGGTTTATGAAATCCAGCTGGGTTTCCCAAATCTTGCTGGGTTTACGAAATCCTGATGAGTTTCCCAGATCCTGCTGTGCTTCCCAAATCCTGATGGGTTTAAGAAATCCTGATGGGTTTAAGAAATCCTGCTGGGTTTTAGAAATCCTAATGGGTTTTCCAAATCCTGGTGGGCTTCCCAAATCCTGATGGGTTTAAGAAATCCTGATGGGTTTTCCAAATCCTGCTGGGCTTCCCAAATCCTGTGCTTCCCAAATCCTGCTGGGTTTCCCAAATCCTGCTGGGCTTCCCTCTTCTCCTTGGATAAATGGTGCTGCTGGGATGCTCAGCAGTGTTTAGGGGTCTGTTCCCACCTGAAATTCCCGCCCCCCAACTGCTCCAGGGTTCTGTTCCCAGCCGAAATTCCCACCCCCGGCTCCTCCAGGGGTCTGTTCCCACCTGAAATTCCCACCCCCGGCTCCTCCAGGGGTCTGTTCCCAGCCGAAATTCCCACCCCCGGCTGCCCCAGGGGTCTGTGCTGTCCCACAGCTGGGTGGGAACAGCCAGGAAGGGTCCCGGAGCGGGGCCGGGCTCCTGGAGCTGATTTTCCCCTCTGATCTAACAGAATAACTCCCCCATCGCTGCTCCGGGATTCCAATTTGGAGCTGGCCCCGTTCCTGATGAGATTTTGGGGATCTGGCTATGGGAATTGCATTACAGATCGCTGTCTGCAGCGGCTCTGGAGGCTCCTGATTCGATTTGCTCATTCCTTGCTGATGTCCTCTCTTCCCCCACTGCTCCCTGATGGATAAACCCATTAGTGCTGGGGCGGGAGGGGATGGAATTCCTGTTTTTATGGCCAGCCTGAGGTGGCAGCGAGGTGGCAGCGAGGTCCCTTCCCCTTGGGGTGACAGATGGAGGTTCCTCACCCCTTTCCAGAACCAGCCTGGAAAAGGAAATGCATTATTCTGGGATTTCCTGGTGCCAACCCTGTCCCTGTCCCTGTCCTTGTCCCCAGGTGCCAGATGCCATCCTGAAGTGCCAGCGCGCCGGGATCACCGTGCGGATGGTGACAGGGGACAACATCAACACCGCCCGGGCCATCGCCACCAAGTGTGGCATCCTGCTGCCCGGGGAGGACTTCCTGTGCCTCGAGGGGAAGGAATTCAACCGGCTCATCCGCAACGAGAAGGGAGAGGTGGGGAACAGCGCTGGGGCTGCTCTGCGCGGGGTTGGGAGGCCTCTCTGGCCACAAAAAGCCCTAATCCTGCTGGGTTCCCCAAATCTGCCTGGTTTCCCCAAATCCTGCTGGGTTCCCCAAATCCTGCTGTGTTTCCCAGATCCTCTTGAGTTCCCCAAATCCTGCTGAGTTTCCCAAATCCTGCTGGGTTTCCCAATCCTGCTGGGTTCCCCAGTTCCTGCTGCATTTCCCAAATCCTGATGAGTTTCCCAAATCATGATGAATTCCCCAAATCCTGTTAGGTTTCCCAAATCCTGCTGAGTTTCCCAAATCCTGCTATGCTTCCCAAATCCTGCTGTGCTTCCCAAATCCTGCTGTGCTTCCCAAATCCTGCTGGGATTTCCAAATCCTGCTGGGTTTCCCAAATCCTGCTGAGTTCCCCAGTTCCTGCTGCGTTTCCCAAATCCTGCCGGGCTCCCCTCATTTCCTGGGATAAGTGCAGGGAAGCTCAGCAGCATTTAGGGCCGAAGGCTCTGTCCCATCCCAGTCGAGCTTTGCTCTCCAGAGGCACAGACAATTCCCGGGTGTAAATCACTTCCCTTTCCCGGTCCCGCAGGTGGAGCAGGAGCAGCTGGACAAGATCTGGCCCAAGCTGCGTGTGCTGGCGCGCTCCTCCCCCACGGACAAGCACACCCTGGTGAAAGGTGGGCGCTGCATCCCCCGAAGGCCTCACCCTGCTCTTCCCGGGGCTTTCCCGTGCCGGGAGCCCTCCCTCAGGGTGTAATTGCTCAGGAATTGCTTGTTCCCACTGCAGGAATTATCGACAGCACCGTGGGTGACCAGAGGCAGGTGGTGGCCGTGACAGGGGACGGGACCAACGATGGGCCAGCCCTGAAGAAAGCGGACGTTGGCTTTGCCATGGTAGGGACGTGCTGCGGGTTTCCCTTTGAGACTTCTGGGTATCCAAAAGTTCATTGAAACTCTCTTCCCAATTTATGGGATGGCTCAAAAATCCAAGAAGGAATTTTCTTAGGAAATTCGTTGGGTTTGCCATGGTGGGGCTGGGCTGGGCATTTCTCTTTGAAACTTTTGGATATCCAAAAGACCATTGGAACTCTATTCTCAATTTGTGGGATGGCTCAAAAACCCAAAAAGGAACTTCCTTAGGAAATTTGTTGGGTTTGCCGTGGTAGGGACAGGCTCGGGGATTTCCCTTTGCTCCACGGGATCAGAAATCCATGGGTTGTTCTGTTATCCCACTGGAATTTTTTCCCAGACTGTTGAAACTCTTTTCCCAATTTATGGATGGCTTAAAAACCCAAAAAGGAACTTCCTTAGGAAATTTGTTGGGTTTGCCATGGTAGGGACAGGCTGAGGGTTTCCCTTTGCTCAATGGGATCAGAAATCTGTGGGTTGCTCTGTTATCCCACTGGAATTTATTTACAGTGGAAAACTCTGGTTCGATGCTTTTTTTTTTTTAAATCCTGTCCAAAAGGAGCAGGGAAATAAACCTGTTGTTTTTAACAGGTTTGCTGTGGATTAATTTTAGGGCTCAGGGAGTTCTGAGCAAACGAGAGATTTTTTGGGAAATGTTTTTGGGGAATGTATTAAACATCCAAACGCAATTCCAGAGCCTTTAGGATGAGCAGGGAACGCGGGCGATCGTTCCCCTAATCCTGCAGCAGGCAGGGAATTCCCGATGGGTCCAATCCCAAGAGATTTTCTCCGGGGAATAAATAATGGGCTCGTTTGGAATTCCCGCACGGAATTCCTGCAGGGCGAGCGCCTCGCTGTGCCGGCGCCGGGAAGCACAGCCCAGCACAGGAAATTGGGAGATTTTTGGGAATTGTGGGGCAGAGAGACCCGCCGAGCTCTCCCTCTCCCTTCTTTTGGAGATGCCCAGCCTGGGGTGGAGCCATTCCCTGGCAAGAGGAAGGAGCCATTTTCCAACTTTTTTCCGGCTTTTTTCCAGCTTTTTCCCTCTTTTTTCTGGCTTTTTTCCGGCTTTTTTCGAGCTTCTTTCCAGCTTTTTCCAGCTTTTTTCCGGCTTTTTTCCGGCTTTTTCTGGCTTTTTTCCAGCTTCTTTCCGGCTTTTTTCCAGCTTTTTCCAGCTTTTTTCTGGCTTTTTTCCAGCCTTTTCAGCTTTTTTCCGGCTTTTTTCTAGTGTTTTCCCACCTTTTTTCCACCTTTTCCGTGCCATGGCTCTATCTGGGAACACCAGGCCAACTCAGAGCCTGCCGAGCTCAAATCAGCACCATCCCTGTGGGATTTTCCTCCGGGAACATTCCCGGGAATCTCAAAACCTTTCGGGCAGCGCCACTCACCGCGGCTCTGTCCCTGCTCCCCCAAGGGCATCGCGGGCACGGACGTGGCCAAGGAGGCTTCGGACATCATCCTGACGGACGACAACTTCACCAGCATCGTCAAGGCTGTCATGTGGGGCCGCAACGTCTACGACAGCATCTCCAAGTTCCTGCAGTTCCAGCTGACCGTCAACGTGGTGGCCGTCATCGTGGCCTTCACCGGCGCCTGCATCACGCAGGTGAGGGTGTCACCTGGGCAGGTGGGACGTGGGGACATGGGGATGTCATCGTGGCCTTCATCGGCGCCTGCATCACGCAGGTGAGGGTGTCACCTGGGCAGGGGGGCCATGGGGACATGGGGATGTCATCGTGGCCTTCACCGGCGCCTGCATCACGCAGGTGAGGGTGTCACCTGGGCAGGTGGGACGTGGGGACATGGGGATGTCGGGGATGTCATCGTGGCCTTCATCGGCGCCTGCATCACGCAGGTGAGGGTGTCACCTGGGCAGGGGGGCCATGGGGACATGGGGATGTCATCGTGGCCTTCACCGGCGCCTGCATCACGCAGGTGAGGGTGTCACCTGGGCAGGTGGGACGTGGGGACATGGGGATGTCATCGTGGCCTTCATCGGCGCCTGCATCACGCAGGTGAGGGTGTCACCTGGGCAGGTAGGCCATGGGGACATGGGGATGTCATCGTGGCCTTCACCGGCGCCTGCATCACGCAGGTGAGGGTGTCACCTGGGCAGGTGGGACGTGGGGACATGGGATGTCATCGTGGCCTTCATCGGCGCCTGCATCACGCAGGTGAGGGGTGTCACCTGGGCAGGGGGGCCATGGGGACATGGGGGGGGATGTCATCGTGGCCTTCACCGGCGCCTGCATCACGCAGGTGAGACAGGGTCACCTGGGCAGGGGGGACATGAGGACATGGGGATGTCATCATGGCCTTCACTGGCACCTGCATCACGCAGGTGAGACAGGGTCACCTGGGCAGGGGGGACATGAGGACATGGGGATGTCATCATGGCCTTCACTGGCACCTGCATCACGCAGGTGAGGGTGTTTACTTGGGCAGGGGGGACATGGGGACATGGGGATGTCATCGTGGCCTTCACCGGCGCCTGCATCACGCAGGTGAGGGTGTCACTTGGGCAGGGGGGACATGGGGACATGAGGACATGGGTGGCTGTCATCGTGGCCTTCACTGGTGCTCGCATCACGTAGGTGAGGGTGTCACCTGGGCAGGTAGGACATGGTGGTGGCCGTCATTGTGGCCTTCACTGACGCCTGCATCACACAGGTAAGGGGTCACCTGGGCAGGTGGGACATGGGGACATGGGGGGATGTCATCGTGGCCTTCACCAGGGCCTGCATCACACAGGTAAGGGGTCACCTGGGCAGGTGGGACATGGGGACATGGGTGGCTGTCATCGTGGCCTTCACTGGCACCTGCATCACGCAGGTGAGGGTGTTACTTGGGCAGGGGGGACATGGGGACATGGGATGTCATCGTGGCCTTCACCGGCGCCTGCATCACGCAGGTGAGGGTGTCACTTGGGCAGGGGGACATGGGGACATGAGGACATGGGGTGGCTGTCATCGTGGCCTTCACTGGTGCTCGCATCACGTAGGTGAGGGTGTCACCTGGGCAGGTAGGACATGGTGGTGGCCGTCATTGTGGCCTTCACTGACGCCTGCATCACACAGGTAAGGGGTCACCTGGGCAGGTGGGACATGGGGACATGGGGGGGGATGTCATCGTGGCCTTCATCACACAGGTGAGGGCGGTCACCTGGGCAGGTGGGAGAGGTGAAGGGTCACCTGGGCAGGTAGGACACGGTGGTGGCCGTCATTGTGGCCTTCACCGGCGCTTGCATCACACAGGTGAGGGGTCACCTGGGCAGGTGGGACATGGGGACATGGGGGATGTCATCGTGGCCTTCATCACACACATGAGGGGGGGTCAGCTGGGCAGGTGGGACATGGGGACATGGGGGTGTGTCATCGTGGCCTTTACCGGCGCCTGCATCACGCAGGTGAGACAGGGTCACCTGGGCAGGGGGGACATGGGGACATGAGGACATAGGGTGGCTGTCATCATGGCTTTCACTGGCGCCTGCATCACACAGGTAAGGGGTCACCTGGGCAGGTGGGACATGGGGACAGGGGAATGTCATCGTGGCCTTCACCGGCGCCTGCATCACGCAGGTGAGGGTGTCACCTGGGCAGGTGGGACATGGGGACATGGTGGGGACATGTCATCGTGGCCTTCACCGGCGCCTGCATCACACAGGTACAGGTAAATGGGGTTTTCAGGGGCTTCTTTGTCACTGGAGCGGGAGAATAAATCTCTAGGGTTTAACAGGTTTTCAGTGGGTTCTATTTTACTGAAGCAGGAGAATAAATCTCTAGGATTTAACAGGTTTTCAGTGGATTCTTTTTCACTGGAGCGGGAGAATAAATGTCTTGGTTTTTACAGGTTTTCTTGTGGATTGTTTTCACTGGAGCAAGAGAAATAAATCTCTTGGGTTTTACAGGTTTTCTGATTGTTCTTCACTGGAGCAGGAGAATAAACCTGGTGCATTTAACAAGTTTTCAGTGGATTCTTTTTCAGTGGAGCAGGAGAATAAATCTCCTGGTTTTTACAGGTTTTCTGATTGTTCTTCACTGAAGCAGGAGAATAAATGTCTTGGTTTTAACAGGTTTTCAGTGGATTCTTTTTCACTGAAGCAGGAGAATAAATCTTTTGGATTCAACAGGCTTTCAGTGGATTCTATTTCAGTGGAGCAGGAGAATAAATCCCCTGGCTTTTACAGGTTTTCAGTGGATTCTTTTTCACTGGAGCAAGAGAATAAATCTCTTGTTTTTTATAGGTTTTCTGATTGTACTTCACTGGAGCAGATGAATAAATCTCTTGGATTCAACAGGTTTTCAGTGGGTTATTTCCCAGTGGAGCAGGAGAATCAATCTCTTGGGTTTTACAGGTTTCCCGTGGATTTTTGGAGTTCAGGGACGTGACCGAGAGCCAGGGGCTGGGAGATGCCTTGTGAGGGAGTTCGGAGCAAAGGAGAAATGTCTGGAGTGTTTTAGGAAGGCGTTAAAGATCCCAGAGCAATTCTGGAATTGTTTGCGTGTTTTAGGAAGGCGTTAAAGATCCCAGAGCAATTCTAGAGCTGTTTTCAGGAGGAGAGTGAAACAAAGAGGGGAAAAAAGGTCAATTTTGGTGGCATGAATGTCCTCCATGCTCGTCCCCCGCAGGACTCTCCCCTGAAGGCTGTGCAGGGAGCTTAGTGCAAAGGAGAAATATTTGGTGTTAAAGACCCCAGAGCAATTCTGGAGCTGTTTGGAACTCTTTTTAGGATGGTGTTAAAGACCCAGAGCAATTCTGGAGTTGTTTTCAGGACCAAAGTGAAACCAAAGAGACAAAAGGCTGATTTTGGAGACATTCTCCACGCTCCTCCCCTGTAGGCCTCTGCCCTGAAGGCCACGCAGAGAGCTTAGGGCAAAGGAGAAATGTTTGGCGTTAAAGACCCCAGAGGAATTCTGGAGCTGTTTTCAGGAGGAGAACAAAACAAAAAGAGAAAAAAGGTCGATTTTGATGGTGTGACGTGTCCTCCATGCTCCTCCCCTGCAGGCCTGTCCCCTGAAGGCCGTGAGGGAGTTTGGAGCAAAGGAGAAATGTCTGGAAATGTTCTAGGAAGGCATTAAAGACCCCAGAGCAATTCTGGAATTGTTTGTGTGTTTTAGGAATGCGTTAAAGACCCAGAGCAATTCTAGAGCTGTTTTCAGGAGGAGAGTGAAACAAAGAGGGGAAAAAAGGTCAATTTTAGTAGCAGGACGTGTTCTCCATGCTTCTCCCCTGCAGGCCTCTCCCCTGAAGGCTGTTGAGGAGTTTGGAGCAAAGGAGAAATGTCTGGGAGTGTTTTTAGGAAGTCATTAAATGTCCCAGAGTAATTCTAGAATTGTTTTCAGGGCGAAAGTGAAACAAAAAGGGGAAAAAGGTCGATTTTGATGGTGTGACATGTCCTCCATGCTCCTCCCCTACAGGCCTGTCCCCTGAAGGCCGTGAGGGAGTTTGGAGCAAAGGAGAAATGTCTGGAAGTGTTCTAGAAGGTGTTAAAGATCCCAGAGCAATTCTGGAGTTGCTTTCAGACCAAAGTGAAACCAAAAGAGACAAAAGGCTGATTTTGATGACATTCTCCACGGTCCTCCCTGCAGGACTCCCGCTGAAGGCCACGTAGAGAGCTTAGGGCAAAGGAGAAACGTTTCGCATTAAAGACCCCAGAGCAATTCTGGAGCTGTTTTCAGGAGAACAAAACAAAGAGAAAAAGGGCCGATTTTGATGACATTCTCCATGCTCCTTCCCACAGGACTCCCCCCTGAAGGCCATGAGGGAGTTTGGAGCAATGTCTGGGAGTGTTTTTAGGAAGGCGTTAAATATCCTAGAGCAATTCTGGAGCTCTTTTCAGGGCGAAAGCGAAACCAAAGAGACAAAAGGCTGATTTTGATGACATTCTCCACGGTCCTCCCTGCAGGACTCCCGCTGAAGGCCACGCAGAAAACTTAGGGCAAAGGAGAAACGTTTTGGCGTTAAAGACCCAGAGCAATTCTGAGCTGTTTTCAGGAGGAGAACAAAACAAAAAGAGACAAAAGGCTGATTTTGATGACATTCTCCACGCTCCTCCCCGCAGGACTCCCCGCTGAAGGCCGTGCAGATGCTGTGGGTGAACCTGATCATGGACACGTTCGCCTCGCTGGCGCTGGCCACGGAGCCGCCGTCGGAGTCGCTGCTGCTGCGCAAGCCCTACGCCGCAACAAGCCGCTCATCTCCCGCACCATGATGAAGAATATCCTGGCCACGCCGTCTACCAGCTCACCATCATCTTCACCCTGCTCTTCGCCGGTGAGCCGCGGCCAAGGGGAAACAGGGGAGGGGAAAGGGGAAAAGGAAAAGGGAAAAGGGAAGGGAAGAAGAAGGAGAAGGAGAACGAGAACGAGAAAGGAAAAAAGGGAAGGGAAGGGAAGGGAAGGGAAGGGAAGGGAAGGGAAAGGAAAGGAAAAGGAAAGGAAAAGGAAAGGGAAAAGGAAAGGAAAAGGAAAAAGGAAAGGAAAAAGGAAAGGAAAGGGAAAGGAAAAAGGGAAGGAAAAGGAAAGGAGAAAGAAAGAAAAGGAAAGGAAGGGGAAAAAGGAAAGGAAAGGGAAAAAGGGAAGGGAAAGGGAAACGAAAGGAGGAAGGGAAGGAAGGAAAGGAAAGGAAAGGGGAAAGGAAAGGAAAGGAAAGGAAAGGAAAGGAAAGGAAAGGAAAGGAAAGGAAAGGAAAGAAAGGAAAGGAAAGGAAAGGAAAGGAAAGGAAAGGAAAGGAAAGGAAAGGAAAGGAAAGGAAAGGAAAGGAAAGGAAAGGAAAGGAAGGAAAGGAGAGGAAAGGAAAGGAGAGGAAGGAGAGGAGAGGAAAGGAGAGGAGAGGGAAAGGAGAGGAGAGGGAAAGGAGAGGAGAGGAGAGGAGAGGAGAGGAGAGAGAGAGGAGAGGAGAGGAGAGGAGAGGAGAGGAGAGGAGAGGAGAGGAGAGGAGAGGAGGAGAGGAAAGGAAATATATAAAGGGTACAGAAAATATATAAAAGGGCATAGAAAATATATAAGAGGGTATATAAAATATATAAAGGGGTATAGAAAATATATAAAATGGCATATAAAATATGTAAAGGATAGAGAAAATATATAGAAGGGTGCATAAAATATATAAGAGGGTACATAAAATATATAAAGGGGTATAGAAAATATATAAAGGGGTGTATAGGATATATAAGAGGGAATATAAAATATATAGAAGGGAATATAAAATATGTAAAAGGGTATATAAAAAAGAAAAGGCAAAAATCATCAGGGCACCCTCGTTGTCTCTGTCACTCGGTGACCTCGTGCAGGACAGAGCTTTGTGAGGATGGATGGATGGGGAGCAGGGGATTACCCGCAGGGATTTTTCGCCCTGGCTGCACAGTTGAGCTTCCTGGCATTTTTAAGGATATTAAGGTTCAAAAAAAGGCTCAGCAGGGCTGCACGGGGAGAAGACACCCTAATCCCACCTCCCCCATCCTCTGCCCTCTTCCCTCTCCCCAAATTCCCTTTTTCCCGCTCAGGGGAGAAGTTCTTTGACATCGACAGCGGCCGGAACGCGCCTCTGCACTCTCCCCCCACCGAGCACTACACCATCGTCTTCAACACCTTCGTGATGATGCAGCTCTTTAACGAAATCAACGCGCGCAAGATCCACGGCGAGAGGAACGTCTTCGAGGCCATCTACCGCAACCCATCTTCTGCGCCGTGGTGCTGGGCACCTTCACCGCCCAGGTGACGCCGCGGGGCTGGGGGTGTGTCACACGCGGGGTTTGTTTTGTCCCCTTGGTGGTACGTCACACTCAGGGTCTGGTTTGTCCCTTGGTGGTGGCATGTCACACATGGGGTCTGTTTTGTCCCCTCAGTGGTACGTCACATGCAGGGTCTGGTTTGTCCCTTGGTGGTACGTCACACGCAGGGTCTGGTTTGTCCCCTCGGTGGCATGTCACATGCGGGGTTTGTTTTGTCCCCTCGGTGGCATGTCACATACGGGGTTTGTTTTGTCCCTCGGTGGCTTGTCACACGCGGGGTTTGTTTTGTCCCTCGGTGGCATGTCACACGTGGGGTCTGTTTTGTCCCCTCGGTGGCACGTCACACGCAGGGTCTGTTTGTCCCCTCGGCATGTCACACGCAGGGTCTGGTTTGTCCCCTTGGTGGTGGCATGTCACACGTGGTGTCTGTTTTGTCCCCTCGGTGGCACATCACACGCAGGGTCTGGTTTGTCCCTCGGCATGTCACACATGGGGTCTGGTTTGTCCCTGGGTGGCACGTCACACGCAGGGTCTGGTTTGTCCCCTCGGCATGTCACACATGGGGTCTGGTTTGTCCCCTCGGTGGCATGTCACATGCGGGGTTTGTTTTGTCCCTCGGTGGCATGTCACATACGGGGTTTGTTTTGTCCCCTCGGTGGCTTGTCACACGCGGGGTTTGTTTTGTCCCCTCAGTGGCATGTCACACATGGGGGTCTGGTTTGTCCCCTCGGCATGTCACACATGGGGTCTGGTTTGTCCCCTCGGTGGTGGCGTGTCACACATGGGGTCTGGTTTGCCCCCTCGGTACATCACACACAGGGTCTGTTTGTCCCCTTGGTGTGGCACGTCACACATTGGGTCTGTTTTGTCCCTCGGCACGTCACATGCAGGGTCTGGTTTGTCCCCTCGGTGGCACATCACACGCAGGGTTTGGTTTGTCCCTCGGTGGTGGCATGTCCCACATGGGGTCTGGTTTGTCCCCTCGGTGGCACATCACACATGGGGTCTGTTTTGTCCCTTCGGTGGCACATCACACGCAGGGTCTGGTTTGTCCCCTCGGTGGCACGTCACATGCAGAGTCTGATTTGTCCCCGCGGTGGTGGCACGTCACACATGGGGTCTGGTTTGTCCCCTCGGTGGCGTGTCACACATGGGGTCTGGTTTGTCCCCTCGGTGGCACGTCACACGCGGGGTTTGTTTTGTCCCCTCGGTGGCACATCACATGCAGGGTCTGTTTTGTCCCCTCGGTGGCATGTCACACATGGGGTCTGTTTTGTCCCCTCGGTGGCGCGTCACATGGGGTCTGGTTTGTCCCCTCGGTGGCGTGTCACACATGGGGTCTGGTTTGTCCCCTTGGTGGCGTGTCACACATGGGGTCTGGTTTGTCCCTCGGTGGCGTGTCACACGCGGGGTCTGGTTTGTCCCCTCGGTGGCATGTCACACGTGGTGTCTGGTTTGTCCCCTCGGTGGCACAATCACACGCAGGGTCTGGTTTGTCCCCTTGGTGGTGGCATGTCACACGTGGTGTCTGGTTTGTCCCCTCGGTGGCACATCACACGCAGGGTCTGGTTTGTCCCTCGGTGGCACGAGAGCCACGCCGGAAGTGCCCAAGGCCGGGCTGGGTGGGCTTGGGCTGGTGGAAGGTGTCCCTGCCCGTGGGTCTGGTGGCTTTAAATCCCTGCCGAGCCAAACTGTCCTGCATGCCGTGATTTGGGTCTGGAGCAGGTTGGGAGGTGCCTCTGGTGTGCCGTGATTTGGGTCTGGAGCAGGCTGGAGTGCCTCTGGTGTTCTGTGATTTGGGTTTGGAGCAGGCTGGGAGGTGCCTCTGGTGTTCTGTGATTTGGGTCTGGAGCAGGCTGGGAGTGCCTCTGGTGTGCTGTGATTTGGGTCTGGAGCAGGCTGGGAGGTGCCTCTGGTGTTCCGTGAAGTTCCCAGCCTGGTTGGAAGGTCCTTGTTCCTCTCTGGTGTCCCACAAAATTCCCAGCTTAGATATGAGGTCTTGCTCCTCTCTGGTGTTTCACAGAATTCCCAGCCTGGATGTGAGGTCCTTGCTCCTAAAATCACCAGGCTGGATGTGAAGTCTCTGGTTTTTGTGGTGTTCCACAAAATTCCCAGCTTAGATGTGAGGGCCTTGTTCCACTCTGGTGTTCCACAAAATTCCCAGGCTGAATGTGAGGTCTCTGTTGTTTTTGGTGTTCCACAGAATTCCCAGCTTAGATATGAGGTCCTTGCTCCTCTCTGGTGTTCCAGAAAATTCCCAGCCTGGTTGGAAGGTCCTTGCTCCTTTCCGGTGTTCCGTAAAACCCCCAGCCTGGATGTGAAGTCTCTGTTTTTTCTGGTGTTCCATAAAATTCCCAGCCTGGATGTGAGGTCCTTGCTCCTCTCAGGTGTTCCCCAAAATTCCCAGGCTGGATGTGAGGTCCTGGCTCCTGTGGCAATCCTAGGAAAGAGGGACAAGTGTGTCCCCAGGGGATCTTTCTGTGCCCTGGGAGCTGCCCGGGGTGTGACTCTCGTCTGCTGTGCCGCAGATCATCATCGTGGAGTTTGGTGGGAAGCCCTTCAGCTGCTCCGGGCTCACCCTGAGCCAGTGGTTCTGGTGTGTTTTCATCGGAGTGGGAGAGCTCCTGTGGGGCCAGGTAAGAGCCAATCCCAAAACCCTGCCCCATTTCCCCAAAACCCTGCCCCATTTCCCCAAAACCCTGCCCCATTTCCCCAGAACCCTGCCCCATTTCCCCCAAACCCTGCCCCATTTCCCCAAAACCCTGCCCCATTTCCCAAAATCCTGCCCTGTTTCCCCAAAATCCTGCCCCATTTCCCCAAAATCCTGCCCCTCTTCCCTCCCTGCCCTTGTTTGTCCCAAAATTTCCCCGAGGTGGCTCCAGGAGGAGGAGATGCCCCAGGCCCATCCTCTTCCCCTCCTCATTGCTGCACTGCTCCACAGGGCCACACCCAGCAGTGACAGTGACATTGCCATCCCACACCTGCAATGAGGACAGTTCCATCCTCATCCTCTCATTCCCCCACTGCTCCACAGGGCCATGCCCAGCAGTGACAGTGACATTCCCACGTCCCCACCTGCAGCGAGGACAGTTCCATCCTCATCCCCTCCTCATCCTCATCCCCTCCTCATTGCTGCGCTGCTCCACAGGGACACACCCCACAGTGACAGTGACGGTGACATTCCCACGTCCCCACCTGCAGTGAGGACAGTTCCAAGGACAGTTCCATCCTCATCCCCTGCTCATTGCCCTGCTGCTCCACAGGGCCACACCCCACAGTGACAGTGACATTGCCATCCCACACCTGCAACGAGGACAGTTCCATCCTCATCCCCTCATTCCCCCACTGCTCCACAGGGCCATGCCCAGCAGTGACAGTGACAGTGACATTCCCACGTCCCCACCTGCAGTGAGGACAGTTCCAAGGACAGTTCCATCCTCATTCCCTCATTGCCATGCTGCTCCACAGGGCCACACCCCACAGTGACAGTGACATTCCCATGTCCACACCTGCAGCGAGGACAGTTGGGTCCTCATCCTTTCCTCACTCATCCTCATCCCCTCCTCATTGCCATGCTGCTCCACAGGGACATACCCCGCAGTGACAGTGACAGTGACATTCCCACGTCCCCACCTGCAGTGAGGACAGTTCCAAGGATGGTCCCATCCTCATCCCCTCATTCCCACACTGCTGCACAGGGCCACACCCTGCAGTGACAGTGACATTCCCACGGGATCAGAGCATCCCAGCAGCCCCCCCGGGGCGGTGACACTGCCACAACCTCGGGCTCAGCTCTGCCCTGTCCCCAGGTGATCTGCACCGTCCCCACGAGCCGCCTGAAGTTCCTGAAGGAGGCCGGGCACGGCATCACCAAGGAAGAGATCCCCGAGGAGGAGCTGCCCGAGGACGTGGACGAGATCGACCACGCCGAGATGGAGCTGCGGCGAGGGCAGATCCTGTGGTTCCGGGGGCTCAACAGGATCCAGACCCAGGTACGGGGGGCACAGGGGCCGGGGGGGTCCTCCTGCCCTCTCCTTCTCTCTCTCCCTATCCAGGGCTCTGTCGGCACAGAGGTGACGGCTGCTGCTCGGGGGATCTGTCACCTCCTGGGCCAGCATGCCACCGCCTGTGCCTTTCCCTGGGCTGGGAATTGGGATAATCTGGGTTTGGGGACAGCTGGGGGCGGGGGGAGGCTGTTCTGGTGCAGCCACGGTGTCCTGGTGGCCAGCAGGAGGCTGGACATGCCACTGACGGTGTCCTGGTGGTCAGCAGGAGGCTGGACATGCCAGTGACAGTGTCCTGGTGGCCAGCAGGAGGCTGGGCATGCCACTGACTGTCACCAAGGCTGTTTTGGTGCAGCCGCAGTGTCCTGGTGGTCAGCAGGAAGCTGGACATGCCACTGATGGTCACCTCCGAGGCCGTAGTGATGCAGCCACGGTGTCCTGCTGGACAGCAGGAGCCTGGACATGCCACTGGATGTCCTGGTGGCCAGCAGGAGCCTGGACATGCCATGGTGGTCACCTCCGAGGCTGTTCTGGTGCAGCCACAGTGTCCTGGTGGCCAGCAGGAGGCTGGACATGCCACCAATGGTCACCTCCGAGGCTATTCTGGTGCAGCTACAGTGTCCTGCTGGACATGCCACTGACGGTCACCTCTGCAGCACAGGAGGCTGTGAGGGGTCCATGGAGCGCCCCAGGCTCTGTCGTGCCCCTGGTGGCTGCTGGGATGCCATTCCCGGTGGGAATGTGCCACCACAAGACCCTCGCTGGTGTCACTCCTTGGCCGCGCTGTCCCTGTGCCACCCCGTGCCCCACACCCGGAGCTCAGCCCCACGGCACAGCAGGGCAGGAGAAAATCTCTCTTCATCTGCTTTGGACATCACTTGGTTTTCCCTGCCTTGTTTCCATGACTTTTCCCCTTTTTCCCACCCCAAAAGGGTTGGTTTTGCCCCCAGCCGCTGGGCAGGGAGAGCTCTGTGCCTCAGTTTCCCTCGAGGCCTAGGCAGAGCTGTCCCACGGAGGGAAGTCCTGGTGGCACTCAGGGCTGCTGGGTCACCGTTGTCCCTGCTCCTTTCTGTCCCTGTGACAGAAGATGGCCCGGGGACAGGACAGAGTGAATGTCCCTCCTTCTCTGTGAGTGTCACCTGGATGGTGTCACCTGGATGGTGTCACCTCCATGGTGTCACCTGGATGATGTCACCTCCATGATGTCACCTGGATGATGTCACCTCCATGGTGTCGCCCCAATGGTGTCACCTCGATGGCGCCACCTGGATGATGTCACGTCCATGGTGTCACCTGGATGATGTCACCTCCATGGTGTCACCCCGATGGTGTCACCTCGATGGCGTCACCTGAACAGTGTCACCTGGATGGTGTCACCTCGATGGCTTCAAGGCGAAGCTCAGCCTCGACTCCCGACTCACTGTGAGCACCAAGGGGCTCATTGTGGGGTGTGAGCTGTGCTTCATTCACACGGAAAATGTTCTGGAAGCTTCCGGGGCCTTCTGGAAGCGATCAGGATGTGATAGACATCTGGGAGATCCAAAGGGCCGTAGTGCCGGAGGTGACCCTGGGGCCGAGCCTGGGGTTCCCAGGTGTCCCCAGGTGTCCCCAGATGTTCCCAGGTGTTCCCAGATGTTCCCAGGAGTTCCCAGCTCTTCCCAGCTGTTCTCAGGTGTCCCCAGGTGTTCCCTGTGCTGGAGCTGTGCTGAGCTCTTGCCACAGCAGAAACACTCGTGGGTGCTGGCACGTCCTGGAGCCTCTTGGGGGTCCAGCCTGGGGGGCTCCTGTCCCCGCTCAGGGTGTGTGGAGAGGCCTGTCCCCAGAGGGTGGAGAGCAGAGGGACACCCGAGCGGGGCAGGAGCGAAGCTGTGTGTGAAACAGCTCCACAGCACGAGCTGGAGCTGGGCTGGACGAAGTATCCGAGGGTGCCATGGGGCTGGAGGAGCTGTCCAAGGGTGCCACGGGCATGGAGGAGCTGTCCGAGGGTGCCATGGGGCTGGAGGAGCTGTCCAAGGGTGCCACGGGGCTGGCACTGTCCACAAAGTGCCCGGGAAGCCGCGGTGGCACCCGGATGCTACCGGGGACACATCCACAGGGTGAGCCCAGCTCCAGCCCAGAGCCCCCAGGCCTGGGAGCCCACGGCCCAGGGCTCCTCAAGCCCCGGGACACACCTGCGGGGTGGCCCCAGCTCCAACCCAGAGCCCTCTGGGCCACCTCCCCGTGCCACGGGAGCCACAGTGTGTCCCCAGTCCAGCCCCACGGGGCCAGGGCAGCAGGAGCCCTTTCCCGGTGCAGTCTCCCAGCCCCACCGCTGCCCGCTCGCACCTCTGCCCACCCTCTCTGTGTCTCTGCAGACTCCCGGGATAGCCCCGGGTGTTTCCTGTGCCACTGCCTCCCACTGCAGCCTTTTCCCGGTGGGGGACCGATCCCAGCGCAGCCTTTTTCCGGCGGGGGATTGATCCTGCCGCAGCCTTTTCCTGGTGGGGAATTGATCCCACCAGAGCCTTTTCCCGGTGGGGGACAGATCCCCGCGGCTCTCTCTGTCCCAACCCCACAGCAAAACCCCGCGCGGGTCAGGGCAGCGCGGGGCGGTGGGGCTCTCTCTCCTTCCTTCTCCTCCTCTTCCTCACCTCTCCATCCTCCTCTCTCCTCACTGTCCGTGTGTCTGCCCCGCTCCCTGTCCCCTCCCTGTCCCCTTGTCCCCATCCCTGGCCGGGCGTGGCTATCTCACTCTCTGGTTCTTTGCAGATGGACGTAGTTTACACATTCCAGACCGGCGCCTCCTCTTTGCAGGGAGCCCTCAGGAGACAGCCTTCCATCGTGAGCCAGCACCACGATGTAAAAAATGTTTCTAGCCCAACCCATGTAGCTCTTTCCTCCGTCAATTCCACTCCCACCACTTCTGCTGTTGCTGCTGCTGCTGCATCTCCTCCTGCGGGCAGTGAGTGATGGTCTATTACAATGCATGACTTCTAATAACCACAGAGAGCACCTGCACCCCTAACCCTGCCTGTTCTCTCTCCCTCTCAGCCTTGACTCGCACACTGTCCCAAACCCGAAGGATGGGGCGGGAAAGCGTTGAAAAAAATCCCATTTTTTATGCCATTAACAAGTTATGAACCTCGCTGGTCCTTTCCCCCCTCCAATTCCTCGTTGCTTCCTCCGGTTTGACCTCTTCTCCTTTGCAGGGCTGGTGTTTGAGTCCACCCTCCTCAGGGGAGGCTAAAATTGGCAGTTCTTGCTCAAAAAAACCCAAATTTGGGAGAAGGGCAAGGCTGAGCCCAAATCCTGCCAGTTCTTCCCGCTGCCCGGCCCTGGGATACCCCAGGGATGAGCAGAGGCGTTGCTTTGGATCTCTTTCGGAGGCACAGTGGCCTCGGGGACTGTCCCCAGGGCTGGCTGAGCCACGGGAAGGCCGTGGGAGATGCAGGATTTGCTCCTGCCGTGGGCGGTGCCTGGGGACAGCCCTGCCCGTGGCTCAGCTGGTGACACCTCGGGGCTGCTGTCCCCCTCTGTGTCCCCACCTGGGGGCTTGCATGGCCTGGGGGCAGAGCTCAGCCATCCCTGAGCTGCCCTGGGGCTCCCTGGGGACATCCCCGGGCTCCGTGGGGACATTCCCGGGGCTCTCCTGCTCCCCAGGGCAGCCAGAGGATCCTCAGTGCCACCTCGCTCTGCACATGCTGAATTTCAGGGTGTGCAGACACAGCTCTGCATGGAAGTGGGCATGGAAATAAAATTCCTGCTGGATATTTGTGGGAATTCTGGCTCCTGGATCCAGCACTGGCTTTCCAGACCCCAAAAAAATCCCTTTTTGATGCAGAGCCCCTGTGTTTATCTTTGGCTGCTCTGCACACATTGAATCTCAGGATGTGCAGGCACAACTCTGCATGGAAGTGGGCATGGAAAACAAATTCCTGCTGGATATTTGTGGGAATTCTGGATCCTGGATCCGGCACTGGCTTTCCAGACCCCCAAAAAAGCCAGAGCCCCTCTGTTCATCACGGGCTGCTCTGCACATGTTGAATCTCAGGATGTGCAGACTGAACTCTGCATGGAAATGGGCATGGAAAACAAATTCCTGCTGGATATTTGTGGGAATTCTGGATCCTGGATCCAGCACTGAGTTTCCAGACCCCCAAAAAGGTCCCATTTGGTGCAGAGCCCCTGTCAGTGTGGGTTGTTGGGGCTGGTGGATTCTCTCGGCAGGCCGAGTGTGTCTCTGCTGGATAATTGCCTTTTTTATTGCACAGTCACTTATCCCCGTTCTCTGATTAGAGAAATACCCTCGGCGACTTTCTGGAGAGCTTTCAGGCTCCGCTGTTTATGCACTGTGGGGGAGGAGAGAGAATTTGGGATAATTTTGTTTTCTCTCTGTTTAGCTGACTCCGGGGCTGGCAGCTGATTGCGTTTAACCCCTGTGGTTCCGGAGCAGCACAGCTGCCTCCGCTCCCAGCTGCGTCTGGGCACCTCCCAGACTTCCTAACGGGATAAAATCAGCCCAGGGCAGGGAGTTTGGGGTGGGATGAGATTGAAATTCAGGTTTTTTGCAGCCTGTGGGTCCGTTTTTGCAGTCTGTGGGTTCGTTTTTGCAGTCTGTGGGTCTGTTTCTGCAGTCTGTGGGTCTGTTTTTTTTGCAGTCTGTGGGTCTGGTTTTTTTGCAGTCTGTGGGTCTGTTTTTTTGCAGTCTGTGGGTCTGTTTTTTTGCAGTCTGGGTCCATTTTTGCAGTCTGGGTCCGTTTTTGCAGTCTGGGTCCGTTTTTGCAGTCTGAGGGTTCGTTTTTGCAATCTGTGGGTCCATTTTTTGCAGTCTGTGGATCCATTTTTGCAGCGAGGGAATAGAAAACTCAGCTCAAACTTCAGGAGCTAAAGGTCTCCAAACCTTCCGCTCTTTTCTTGCCTGAACTTCTCTCGTTTCCCTCTGCTGCTTCCTTTTCTCCCAAAGCTCCTCTCTCCTCCACTCCTGCCCATGAGCCTTCCCAGGGCTGTGTCCCTCCTGGAATTGGTGGGGAGGTCTCAGGAATGACCTCCAGGTTTTGCTGCCCCCGGGAATTCTGCCCCAGGCTGGGGGAGCTGCGCAGAGCCAGGGATGGCATTCCCTGGAGGTGCTGCAGGCAGGGCTGGCCTGGAACAGGAATGAGTTCCTGGATCGGGAATGAGTTCCTGGAATGGGAATGAGTTCCTGGATCAGGGATGAGTTCCTGGATCGGGAATGAGTTCCTGGAATGGGAATGAGTTCCTGGATTGGGAATGAGTTCCTGGAATGGGAATAAGTTCCTGGATCGGGAATGAGTTCCTGGATTGGGAATGAGTTCCTGAACTGGGAATGAGTTCCTGAATTGGGAGTGAGTTCCTGAATTGGGGATGAGTTCCTGGATCGGGAATGAGTTCCTGGATTGGGAATGAGTTCCTGGATTGGGAATGAGTTCCGAAGGCTCCAGGTGGGGCGGAGGCGGGAGCTGGGCCGTGGGTGGGAGCCAGGGGGGGCTCCCAGCCTGGAATTCAGCGCTGCCTGCCTCATTCAGAACACATTTCCCTTCCTTTGATGGGGGAACAGCTGAATTCATCTCGAGGGAGCAGCTGAATTCATCTCGAGGGAACGGCTGAATTCATCTCGAGGGAACGGCTGAATTCATCTCGCGGCGGGGACGGAGGGAGGAGGAGAGGCTGAGGGAAGCGGCAGCAGGAGCTGAGGGGGCTGAGAGGGGCTGGGCAGGGGGGTCTGTGGGGCTGCTTCTCAATCTGAGCTGGTACAGGCCACCCCCTCGTGGCTCTGGTGGTCACTGAGCTCTCCTGGGCCACCCCCGCGTGGCTCTGGCCATCACTGGGCTCTTCTGGGCCACCCCAGCGTGGCTCTGGCCATCACTGGGCTCTTCTGGGCCACCCCCTCGTGGCTCTGGCCATCACTGAGCTTTTCTCAGCCCCCCCAGTGGCTCTGCAGTCCCCGGGCTCTCCCTGCCCCGGTAGGATTCATTATCCTCAATTCCGTTGGTTTTTGGGGCTCAGGATTCGCGGTTGCCACTCTCAGCTCGGTGCTGGTGTGACACACGATCAGTGTGAGGTGGCCTCGGTGCTGTCCCTTGTCCTGTGCATTCACCTGGATCTCTCCAGGGTTATCAGGGCACAAATCCAGCCCTGAATTGCTTCCCAGCCCCATCGAGCTCCTGTTTTTCCAGGCCAGTGGTGCTCCAGGGGACACTGGGGGTCCCCTCGGTGTCCCTGCCCCAGCCCAGGTGTGTGCCCTGCTCCCTGTGCCGGAGCTCCTGGGGCCGTTCCCAGTTCCCAGCCGGGATGAGCCGAAGGAATGCCTCGTGAAAATGCAAAATGCACTCGGGAGGGCATCCCCGCTGAGAGGAAAGCTTCCAGGCATGAGGTGGCTCTTGGAGGAACTCCCTGCTCCGGTTTTGTGGGATCAGAGAGCCTCAGGAGGAGGAATTCCCACCTGGACAGGCACCACGCCTAGGGGACAGTTTAACCCATTTAATTGTCACTAATTTATTAAACAAATTAACAATTCCATTTAATTTGCCCCTTGTGCCACCAGGATTTGGGGTGAGGTCTCTGCTCCCCCCGCCGCAGAGGTGGCAGAACACGCAGAGCTCGTTTCCCTCAGCGCCCTGGGGATTTCTGGATCTGCAGGGAATCCTCAGAGGATTCATGTGTGGGATCCGTGGATCCCTTTTGGGTCCAGTTTGGGTCTGGGGGCTCCACGGGAGCAGGCAGGGGATGGTTCCTCAGGGCTGAGGGGGAGCACAGCTCCTTCCATGGGGCAGGAGATGGAGCACAGCGATCGGAATTGCCTTTCCTGCCATTCCCGGCGCTGCTGGACAAAGCTCCGGGTGTCTGGAGGGGATTCCTCGGGAGAGGAGATCTCCTGGTCCCACCTGAGCTCTGCTCCACAGAGCTTCTGTCGCGTCCCTAAATCCCAGCAGGGCTGGCGTGTGACACTTGTCACCGTGCTGGCCTCGCAGCTTGGCTGGAAGGGTTTGAGGCTGGAATTCCGGCGGATCTGGAATTCCGGCAGGGAATCCACTGGTCCAGACCAGGCTCTGGATGTCCTGATTGGATTTTGGTGGAGCTACCCCGGGGCTTTCCCGGGGATTTTGTGCGGCCGGAATTCCCTTTCGCTTGGAACACCCAACAGAATTCCTGCCCTCAGAAACCGCCGGGTCTGCTTCGGGCGCAGGGAAGGATCCGGAGAAAAGTCCCACACAGACCTGGATCCTCCCCGCGCATCCACCTGGATGAATCCAGGTTCTCCTGGGCCCTGGGCTCCAAAACCCCGGAGACCCTTTCGGAAAGCCCCACTCCTCCCCACAGGCATAGGAACGACCCCAAAAAAACCCCAAAAACCCCCCCTAGACGTGCCTGGGAGCGCCCCCGCTGTTTGCCTAACCCACCTCTTCCGGAGCCGTAGTGTCCCACCTCGTTGTCCTCGTGTCCGTGCACCCCGAGGCGCGCACCCGTAACGACCGACTAATTAATTAATTAATTAATGCATCTCGGCTTCATCCATCCAGGGTGCTGACGGCGCTTCTGAGCCGTCCCGTGTGTTCTCTTGCAGCTTGAGGCCGCCCCGTAGCCGGCGGCTCCCCACCGCCCCCGTAGTGCCTGAGTCCGAGCCTAGCCCACCGTAGATGTCTCATTTTTGACCGAGCTGTCTGTTCCGTGGTGATTTTGTCGCTGTGGTCGTGCTGTTCCTTTCCGTTCGATGGTTGTCCTTCATCGTTTATTTTCACTCTTCCCCCGCGAGCTCGCCCTCCAGCCGCCCCTCTGACCGCGTTTTTTTCTCTCCCCCCGCGCGGCGCAGATCAAAGTGGTGAATGCGTTCCGTAGCTCCCTCTACGAAGGCCTCGAGAAACCCGAATCCAGAAGCTCCATCCATAACTTCATGACCCACCCGGAGTTCATCCTGGAGGAAGACGAGCCTCGGACACCATTCCTTGACGGCGCCGACGACGACCCCGAGCCCGACGGACTCCAAAAGCGAGGTGGGAGCGGCCTGGTGGGGTCCACGGCCCTCAACAGAAACAACAACGCAGTGGACAGCGAGCTCACCTTCCCGGAGCCCGGGAGCCCTTTCCACAGCCTCGAGACATCCGTTTGACCCTAGAACTTGGAATTCCCCCTCCTCATCCTCATCCTCTTCCTCCTCCTCGTCCTCCTCAGCCCTGTGTGATCCCGGCTCCAGTAACTGATCACACGCTGCGGTCACTCCGTGTCAAACTGCTCATGCCTGTATCATCATCTGGGGGTTGGTTTTTTTTGGGGGGGCGGGGGTAAATCTGTTTTTTTTCTTTTTATTTCATTTTGTTGGGGTTTTTGTTGTTTTTTTTTTTTTACACCGTGATTTAGCAGTGGGAACCAGAGTACCACCACGCTGGGTGTTGGGAGAGAGGCTAAGCCAAAAAAAACAAACAAAAAAACAAATTGTGCATCTCCATCCCTGATTTTCCGTGGTACTCGCCCAGAGGAAGCAGCCAGGTTCTTTCCTCTCCGAGAGTTGGGGGTTTTCACTTTGGAAAAATGCATGTTCCAAGGAAATTCGAGTTGTTGTAGTCTTACACGCCCTCAGCCCGAGGGTGCACTTGTGACTTGAGTTTATTTTTTTTGTTGTTTTTTTCCACTTGCGGTTTTTAGGGGTTTTTTTCTTTGGGGTTTGCTCTTTGCTTGTGGGATTTGCCCTCCCAGGAACTTCACCAGCGGGAAGTGGGATGGGGCAGTCACCGCTCCAGTGCGAAAATTAAGGAATAAACTAAAAAAAATCCCGGCCAGGGGAAGGTGTTTACTCCAAGGTTGAGAGATCCAGGGATGTCCACCAGTCTTCCACCTTCCAAAAATGGTCCCTGGGCTTTCCCAGCTCCTCCTCTGTGTGCGCCCACGCGTTTTTTTCTCTCTCCGTCCCCAAACCGGCAGGTGAGAAATGAAGGTGGCTAGGTTCTGACCTTGCTGGAGGGGAGAGATTGTGATTTTCCTGCAAGGCTGGAGGTGAAACTGCTGGGAGAAGGTGGAAAGAACCCCTGAGGGATGCAGATTTTCCTGGGGAATTTTCAGAGAGGCCTCTGCTGCTCCTGGCCAGGGGGAATCTCTCAGTGTGAGGTTTTTTGCAGCTCTCCCAGCTCCAGAGCAGAGGGATTTTTGGTTGGGTTCCAGAACCCTTCCAACTCCAGGGAAGTGCTGAGGGATCGGGGAGGAGGCTCCAGCCATGCCCACCAGTGCTCCAAAAGCTCCAAAAAAACACTGAGTGGGTCCTGGATCCTGGCAGGGATCGATCCAGGGGAAGGGAGGGAAGCTCTGATGATTCCTGGTGTTCCTGGGGGTGCCAGGTCGGGCTCGGGTGGCCGCAGGTCTCCAGGGACGGTGCTGCCGTCGCTGCTTTTTTTGGAGGTCACCTCTCCCCGTTGAGCCCTGCCTCACCTCCACCCCTTGGAATAACTCAGAGGGTCCTTTTCCTTGGGATTGGCTCTGGATTGTCCCTCTGGAGCAGGAGGCAGGACTGAGCTCCTTCCCCACGGAGCTGCTTCTGCCCTGGGGGTGACCCTGGGCTGGGGAAAGCTCTGCCACCTTCCTCCTCCTCCTCCTCCTCCTCCTCCTCCTCCATCCCCTCTGACTCGCTTGGGAGCAGTGGGAATTGGCTGGAAGTGGAATTTCAAGGGAATTCCCATCCCTGGGAGTGCTGAGGTTTTTCGGGAGAGGCTGAAGTTCTCCTTCCCACCTTCCTCCTCTCCTCCAATAATTCCCATCCCTGTGAGCACAGAGGTTTTTCGGGACAGGTTCTCCTCCCCACCTTCCTCCTCCTCCATCCCCTCTGGTTCCGTTTGGAGCAGTGGGAATTGGCTGGGATTGGAATTTCAGGATAATTCCCATCCCTGGGAGCGCAGAGGCTTTTCAGGAGAGGCTGAGGTTCTCCTTCCCACCTTCCTCCTCCAGTAATTCCCATCCCTGGAAGCGCAGAGGCTTTTCAGAAGGTTCTCCCCACCTTCCTCCTCCATCCCCTCCGGCTCCGTTCGGAGCAGTGGGAATTGGCTGGAATTGGAATTTCGGGATCATTCCCATCCCTGGGAGCACAGAGGTTTTTTGGGAGAGGCTGAGGTTCTCCCCTCCTTCCTCCTCCTCCAGCCCCTCTGCCTCTGTTCGGAGCAGTGGGAATTGGCTGGAATTGGAATTTCAGGATAATTCCCATCCCTGTGAGCTCAGAGGTTTTCCAGGCCAGGTCCTCCTCCCCTCCTTCCTCCTCCATCCCCTCTGGCTCCGTTTGGAGCAGTGGGAATTGGCTGGAATTGGAATTTCAAGGTGATTCCCATCCCTGTGAGCTCAGAGCTTTCCCAGGCCAGGTTCTCCTCCCCTCCTTCCTGCTCCATCCCCTCTGGCTCTGTTGGAGCAGTGGGAATTGGCTGGAATTGGCTGGAATTGGAATTTCAGGATAATTCCCATCCTGGGAGCACAGAGCTTTCCCGGGCCAGGTTCTCCTCCCCTCCTTCCCCTGAGGAACGCACAGAGGACTCTCCCGTGCCTTGTCCGAGCACTGCCTGCAGCACCTCCTGCCACGCCAGGGCCCAGATCTTCGCCAAGATTTAAGTGTTCCTTAAACCACAAACGCAAACCAAGTGTCTTCTCTTCGCTTCGCTCCCGGCCCGGCCTTTCCGTGGGGCGGGAGGAGGAGGGAAGGACCGCCTCACCCCATTCCTGCCCCAAAAGCTGAGGAAAGGTCCTTAATATCCCAAAAAAAACTGCCCCGAGTGTCCCTCGGGGCTTTGTTCACTGCCAACGGCGAGAAGGAATTGCCACCACTGCCCATCCCCAGTGCAAATTTAGTGTCCGACCCGTGCCCGGCTCCTCCTGCCCTCCCTCCCCGGAAAAAAAAACAAAAAAAAAACCAGGGGAGTGAGGGGATTTTGGGTTAAACACCAGGAAAGATTAAAAAAAAAAGGAAAAAAAAAATGAAACCCAAGGGGTGGTTGTGGGGTTTTGGTTCTGTGCTAAAGGTGACGTTGCTTAAAAAAAACAAACAAAAAAAATCACTTTTTTTCTATTTTAAATACTTGCAAAAAAAAAACCAAAAAAAAAAAGAGGAAATATGGTGTTATTACAAGCTTACATAAATATTTATTAAATACTTTTGGGGGGGGATGCACCAATTTTTTTTTTTCCTTTTGATATTTTTTTAATACCTCAGACCTGTTGAAAAAAAAAAAAAAACCAAAAAAAGACTCAAAACCAACAACAACAACTTCAAGCCAACTTCGGAAGGCTCTCAAAGTCACTCCCAGAAATCTGTGACTCGGCAGGGTTTGCCACAAGGGTCTGATCGTTCCTTTAGTTCGCTCTATTTTTGTCATTCTAGTTTCCATTTTAGGAGGGGACGGGGAGGGGGAGAAATAACGATATATAAATATTATGCAAAAAAAAAAAAAAGGCAAAAAAAAAGGAAAAAAAAAGAAAAAAAATCTAGTTTTCTTTAGCTCAGAAACTGATATTTTTACGTCAGCCATATGTATTTTGTTTAAAGAAAAAAGAAAAGAAAATAAATCTCGAGTCCCACCGACCGCGCGAGGGCGGCCGCGAGGGACACCTTAATTAATTCCGTGGATTAATTAATTACTTCAGCCATCGGATGCCAGTCAGCTTCCTTTTCTCTGAGCAGCCATCTTTCTACTAGACGTGAGTTGGATGACACAAATGGGGTTTTTTTATATAAATATCTATAAATTATGTTGGTGTATGGCTGGTTGCTTCAAGTATAAATGTTTCTCGTGCAGATTTCCTGTAAAGTTGTTTTTTTGGGGGTTTTTTTTTGGCGGGGGGGGGGTAAGTTTCAGTGATATCCTGGCAGCGGCTGACTCTTGGCTTAAGTTATTGAGGACATTACACAAAAAAAAAAAAAAAAAGAAATTTGGGGGAGATTGGTGCTCCAAAAAAATAAAAAAGGCATGGTCGGCGGCACGGACTTTTGGGGACTCTCTGCAACATGCCTTGACTAGGGGGAGATATAAATATATCTATAAATATATATTATTATGAATAATTTCTGGGGTTTTTTTCCGCTTTGTTTGAACCGCCACGAGCGCGCACGGAGCAGGGCAGGGACAGCGCCGTGCCCGCCAGGAACCCGAGCCACCCTTTTTTTTGTGATCCGCGTTCGACTCGCCTCGGAATGCTTTGTTATTGAAACGCTCTCAACATCCTCTGCAGCCCGTTCTTGATCCCAGCAGGGCCCCTCGGTGGATTTTCCGTGGATTTTCCGTGGAATTGGTGGATTTTCTGTGGATTTTCCATGTAATTGGCATATTTTCCGTTGATTTTCCGTGGATTTTCCATGGACTTTCTGTGGATTTTCTGTGGAATTGGCGAATTTTCCATGGATTTTCCGTGGATTTGAGAAACGGGGCGAATCAGATTTTCCGTGGAATTGGTGGATTTTCCATGGAATTGGTGGATTTCCACGCAATTGGCATATTTCCCGTTGATTTTCCGTGGAATTGGCATATTTTCAGTGGCTTTTCCGTGGAATTGTCGGATTTCCCGTTGATTTTCCGTGGAATTGGCATGTTTTCAGTGGATTTTCCGTGGAATTGTCGGATTTCCCGTGGATTTTCCGTGGAATTGGCGGATCGGTACCAAAGACATCCCACCGCGGCCTGGGCGCGGTTTGCTCGCCGCGCGGTTCTCGCTTTTTCCGCTGAGGTTTTTATGATTTGCACAGGGAGAAGGGGCGTGGGGAGGTTCGGTTCCAATTTTTTTTCCCCCCCACAAAAAAAAAGGATTTTTTTTTGTGCAATAAGCTTCCGAGGGAGATTTGCCGGACGATGTCGAGAAGGAAACAAACTAAACCACATTTTAGCATGGGCGGCCTCGGTGGCTTTTCTCCGCCATCTCTCTGAGGGCTGGAGAAAACCTCATCCCAAATCCACCTGGGGCACCTTTGCGGTGCCACCGCGGCTACTGTCACCCTCGGGGACCGCAGGGCCCACCCCAAATCCCTGTGGGGGACACCCGGACCCACACCGCTCCCGCTGCGGCCCCAAAATGCCCTCCGGGACCCCCAGCTCTCCCCTCGGGATGTGGGGGAACCTTTTTCCTGCTCCTTTTCCACCCAAACTGGGGATTTTGGCATCTTTTCCTCTCCAGCATCCCCAACTCTGCTCTTTTCCAAATCCCTCAGTTTTCATCCAGCAAAGCCCATGGCTAAAACTGCCTTTAGTTTATTTCCTCCCCTTCAATAAATATATATATATATACAGTCTGAACTCAGCATTTATGTGTGTGTATATATATTTATCCAACGCTCTCACAAAACAAAAAAAACCTTTTATTTCGAAGAGGGGCACGCAGAGCCGAGTTTTTCTTTTTTTTTTTCCCCCCCTGGTAACTCAGTATAATAAGCACTGGTATTTTTGTATAAAAAAAAAAAAAAAACAGGAGAGAGAAAAAGAAAAAAAAAAACCAAACCAAAATACAAAACAAAAGACTGAATATTATGTGGTATGCATGACATTAAAAAAAAAAAAAACAAAACAATGGTGGTTTCAAAGCAATATGTACCCTGGTGTGTTTGCCATATCCTAGAGTCCAGCTTAAAGTGCACCTGATCTGTATTGCATTTTGATATTAATCTCTATGTACAATGTTTTGCATGTAATTTATATGGATCTTGGGAGAAAAAAAAAAAAAAAGAATCTGAATGAATTGTCCGTTGGCTTCTTCCGAGAAAACAGACTCCAAGCAGAGATAAATATTTAAATATTCCAAAGTGGAAGCGGCAGAGGGGTGGGAAAAGGAGGTGCAGAGTGAAAAAAGAACGGAGGGGGAGAAGGGGAATGGTTTGGAATCAATAAAGCTTTGGCTGTTGAGCAGAAAGAGTGCATCCAGAGAATAAAATGTGCCCACGTGTACCTGTGCCGTGCTCTGTGTGTCCAGCAGCTCGGGAAATCCGCCCCAAATCCTCACAGGAACGGCTCCGGCCCGAGAGGGATGGGGATCCAAAAATTCCCCTCAGTGTGGGGTTTCTGTCACTCTGTCACTTCTTCTGCCAGCACCTCCAGAGGAAGTCCCCAAATTGCTGCCAAACGTCACCAAAATGGTGCTGCAGGAGCTGCCCTGGATCAGGGATCCTCTTTTTTCCCTTTCTCCCGTTCCCGATGTCCTGTGTGGAGCTTCACAGGTGGTCCTTGCTGGGGTTGGGATCTCCATCTCCTTGGGATCGGCCTCAAGTCCCCAAATTGCTGCCAAACGTCACCAAAATGGTGCTGCAGGAGCTGCTCTGGCTCAGGGATCTTCTCTTTTCCCGTTCCCGATGTCCTGTGTGGAGCTTCTCAGGTGGTCCTTGCTGGGGTTGGGATCTTCATCTCCTTGGGATCAGCCTCAAGTCCCCAAATTGCTGCCAAATGTCATCAAAATGGTGCTGCAGGGCCGTGAGGAGCTGCCCTAGGTCAGGGATCCTCTTTTTTCCCTTTTTCCCGTTCCCAATGTCCTGTGTGGAGCTTCTCAGGTGGTCCTTGGTGGAGTTGGGATCTTCATCTCCTTGGGATCGGCCTCAAGTCCCCAAATTGCTGCCAAACGTCACCAAAATGGTGCTGCAGGAGCTGCTCTGGCTCAGGGATCTTCTCTTTTCCCGTTCCCGATGTCCTGTGTGGAGCTTCTCAGGTGGTCCTTGGTGGAGTTGGGGTCTCCATCTCCTTGGGATCGGCCTCAAGTCTCCAAATTGCTGCCAAACGCCACCAAAATGGTGCTGCAGGGCCGTGAGGAGCTGCCCTAGGTCAGGGATCCTCTTTTTTCCTTTTTTCCTGTTCCTGATGTCCTGTGTGGAGCTTCTCAGGTGGTCCTCGCTGGGATTGGGATCTCCATCTCCTTGGGATCAACCTCGAGCCATGTCCTCCATCTGTACCCGAGAGTTCTTGGCCTCCAAAAAGGCATTTTGTCCAGAAAATATCAGGAAATAAAAGCAACCAGCCCCTTAAATCCTGTCATTCCCACCTAAATCCTGGGATTCCCAAATAATCCTCTCACTCCCACTTAAACCCTCTCATTCCCAAGCACTGATTGCACTGGATCTGTTTTTTTAACGGAGAAGCAGCATCTTCTCCGTGTCTTTAGTACCTCAGGGGCCGCGATGAGAAAATCCCTCTGGGGACTGTAAGAAAATTCAATCCCAAACGTCTCAGGGTTGATCCTTGGAGCTGATTCCAAGGGATAGGAATGGGATAGAAAAGCTTTTCCTTGCTTTCCCTGGGATGCGTCCGTGCCCACAGCTCTCAAATAAACACAACAGCGACAATTATTTTCTTTTTTTTTTTTTTCATTTTCTTTTTTGGTAAATATTGTCCAAGCTGGATGCAAAAATCCCCCCCAAAAAACCGGCTGAACACTCAAAAATACCTTCCCATCCCTGAGGGAGCGTGAGGGAGGGGACAGCGCCTCAGGGGCTGAGGGCGGAGGGGCTCCGGCAGGGACCGGACACCATTCTGGGGACATCAGGAAGGATTTCTGAATCAGAAATCATCAGAAGGAGCTGCCCAGGGAGCTTTGGAGTCCCTCCATCCCTGGAGGTGTCCAAGGAATTCCTGGAGGTGCCACTCACTGCTCCGGGCTGGTGACACGGCGGGGATCGGGCACAGGTTGATGATCCCGGAGGGATTTTCCAACTTAAATTCCGTGCGCACGGAGCAGGGCTGGAGGAGAACGAGACACAATCCCCCACAGCAAAGCGCTTTGCCCCATTTTTGACGCTTTTAAAAGTTTTTTTTAAAGCGCGGGGAGTAAAAAAAAAAAAAAAAAAATCAGCAAAAACCCGCCCGCCCGCACCGCCCCCTCTCCGTTTCCGGGGCCCGCCCGCCCCTCCCTCCCAGGCGGGCGGAAGTCGCGGGCGGTGAAGCCACTTCCGGCCGCCATCTTGGCAGCGGGCGCGCTGAGGCTGCGCGCGCGCCGGGCGCCATCTTTGAGCCGGGCACCGGGGACACGGCCACGGCGACGGCCCCGGCGGATCGCGGGCACAGCGAGGCGACAGCGAAGCGACAAGGCGGCGGCGACACGGCGGCCCCCGGGGGCTCGGTAAAACTCCCCGATCGACCGTAAATAGAACGCTTCCGAGTCCCGCGGCGGCTGTTGGGGATGTGGGGGGGGGGCGGCTGCTGGCTCAGCCCCGGCTCCCCCTCACAGGCTCGCAGGCCTCGCGTCCCCCGTGCTCTCCCCACAGCGGGAGGGGGACGGGGAGGGGACCCCCGGGATGAGGTGGGATTAGGTGGGAATAAGGCCGGGGTGAGGTGGGTTTATTGCCCCCGGGGCTTTGGGGAAGGGGGAGCTGCTTGCCCGGGGTAGGCCCGAGGCCTCCCCCCCCCACCAAATGTGCGATCCCAGCGCAGGTGCTTTATAAATCTCTGTATTTTCAGGTAAAACCTCGTTCCTTCCTGTTGTAACAACGCGTCTAAAGGGCATTTCTAATGTAGTCACCTAATTGCTCCTCATTCCCCAAAGGAATTTCAGGGTCTGAGTAACTCTGGATGCACCCGCTCCGAATTCCTCCCGTAGGTTGTTCAAACAACGCAATTGGGTGAATTTTTTTTTTTGCTTTCTTGTTTTTTAAAGGTTGGAGCTGAGGGGTTTCTGCTTTCCGCGGTCGATTTTTTGTTATGGAAACGCCAAAAAGGAGATTTTTTTTGTTGTTGTTGTAGGGGTCAGTGTGTGGAGCCTCCAGGTTGTTCTCAGAATGACACTCAGGGATTGACCTCTGGGGCCACACTTCCCAAATAAAACCCGGCTTTATTCGGCTTAAAAAAGAAAAAAAAGAAAATCTTCTGGGGAATAACCAATTTTGGGGCTCAAATGACACTTTTCCAAGGGGCTTCTTCCAGGGGAAATCGAGTCCTTTTGGGATTTAATGAAACATTTCGGTGAGGAGGAGGAATTGCCACAGGAAAGCCCTGCTAGGCCCCGGGGTTGAGCTCAGAAATAGGGAAAAAAAATGAATTTATTTTCTTTAATTCTTCCTGTCTTATCCGAGAGTGGATGTAGCAGCTTCCCTTAGTCTGGGAGGGACACCTGAAGAGGAAGAGGTGGTGGAGAGTGAAAAAATGGCTGAAAAGGAGGTTAAAATCTATAATTCCTGGTTCTTTTCCTTGTCACCTGATGAACAGGGGGTGAATCATCAAATGTCATGAGGAATGAAAGGCACAGATGGAGCAGCAGGAAAGGCTTTTCCAGGGAAATCTGGGGGCTTTAAACCCGAGAATTCCCCACAGGGAGGTGCAGGAAAACTTCTTTCGATGTTTTTATTTATTTTCCCTTTAAAAATAATGAATTTTATATTGGTTTTTTGGCCTGGTTTTTTCCTGACCCTCACCTATTGCATTTTTTTTTATTTATTTGATTTTTTTTTTTTTTTTTTTTTTTTTTTTACAAAAATTTGGTTTAAAAACACTTTGCTGCAACAGTTTTAATGGAGTTCTGGACAAAAAAAGGTGTTTAAAATTCTCATTAATTTTAATCAATTAGAGACCTGCTGTGTGCACCAGAGTTACTCATTTTTATTCAGATTTGAATTCTTTTTATTGCCACCTTGACACCAGTTTAAAATGAAAAAAAAAAAAAAGAAAGAAAAGGTTTTTAATGAACCTTTTTTATAATTAATTTACCTTGCTGGAGTTTAGAACTTTGAGGGGTTTTCCTTGGGGTTTTTTTGTGAGGTTTTTGGTTGATTCTTTTGTTGTCGTTTGTTTTAAAGGTTTGCTTTATTCCCGTCCTTTAAACAAGACTCAGACTCTTGGAATACGGAAAAAAATGGGAAAAAAATGCCGAATGTGGATAGCAAAACCGATTTAGTTTCTAAAGGAATCAAACCTGAAGGGATTTTCTTTCCCCCCAGGGTGGTGGGTGTGGGAATGTTTGCATTTTAGGTGTGTCTGACTGCCTGAGGAAAGGAAATTCCACCTTCCAGACTGGGAATTCCTCCTGATTTGAGTTGGAATTCCTTCTCTATTCCCTAATTCCCGCGGATTTTAAGCAGCAAACCGAAGAATTCGGGCTTGAAATTTAATTTTAACTCCCGAGAGTGTTGGTAAAACACCTGGAAAAACGCTGAATTTCCACAAGAAGGAGCTCCAGGAATTTTTTAGGAATAGATTCCCAGGAATCTCCATGACCCAAAGTTTGGTTTTTTTGAAGGTCTAAAGTGAATTAACCCCGTGGAGATGGAAGAAAATCCTGCACTTAATTCCAGTTTTATTCCCTTTGTCAAGCAGTCAAAAAAAAAAAAAACCTCAATCACTAATATGAGAATCCAACTTTTCCTCTCTTTATTTTAGATTTGGGAAAATTCCCTGCCAAAAAAAAAAAAATAATATCCTGGGAAAATTCACTAATGTTTGTGTGAGTAAAAGGTTCCAACCCTTTCTTCTTAACCCGTAAAGAACAATTTCAGTTTTGTCCCCCCCAGAGCCAAAAATCCTTTGCACAGAAACGTTGAGAGGGGGAAAATTCATTTTAATTTGGATTTTAGCTGGTCTGGTTGCAGGTTGTGTGAAAAAGAACCCTAAAAATCTGATTTTATGAGAATATCAAAATGAAATCTTTTGAATTTAAAAAAAAAAAAAAGCTGAAAAAAATCAATTTTTGGGTGGCACCAAAAAACCAATCAGCTGCAGAATTGGATAACGATGGATAAATGGATCAGGGAACAGCGCGTGATGGCGAATTTGTAATTCTTGATGGGAAATTTGTAATTTTTGATGGCACGTTTGTAACTTTTGATGGCGAATCTGTAATTTTTGATGGGAAATTTGTAATTTTTGATGGCAAACCAAATAATTCCCAACCCCAGTCCCCGAATCCGTGCAGCCACGCCGCTCCCAAAGCCATTCCTGCTCCCCAAAGCTTGCTGCTCCCTCCTCCTGCTTTTCCTTGGGTGCCATTCCCGGGGGATGGATGGATGTGATGGATGTGTTTGTCCTGTGTCCCCAAATCTGTGTCCCCAAATCTGTGTCCCCAAATCTGTGTTTCCAAATCTGTGTCCCCAAATCTGTCACAGCATCACCGCCTTGACCTCACCTCATCCACAATTACGGAAATAATCTCATTTTTTCCCCCGTTTTATCCCCAATGAGAGACTTTGTTTGATGTTGGAAATGGGCCCAAATCTGTGATTTTTTTGCTGTTTTTCTCCCCGATTTTGGGGTGTGTATAAACACATCTGGGGGTTTATACACACGAATCTCGGGGGGGGGGTTTGTACTGTACAGGTTGTAAAGACGGGGGAGAAGGTTTTTGTGTTTTCTTAATAGGTGAAGAAATCTCGGAAGACCCGAAATTGCAACTTACTGAATGTTAAATTATTAAAAAAAAAAAAAAAAAAAAAAAAAAAGATAATTAAAAAAAAAATATTAGAATTTCCCCAGCTGTGGAAGATGGAGCCTCATTTTTGCAGCCACATTGAATCCCGAGTTCATCTTTAAAAAAGGCGCTGGGGATTTTTTTTTTTTTTGTTGTTATTTTTTATTTTTGGTTTTTTTGGTTTTTTTTTGGAAGAGCTAAAATATCCCCGGCTGTCTCCAGTGTGACAGCATTTCCAATGGACTCGCTTCCTCCATTAGTTGTCAGATTTGTTTTGAGAGCACCTCAGAGTTTGGAATTGTTGGCTGAGAGGTTCCCTTGGCAATGTGAGGAGGAAAATTCTTTCTGCCCCTTTGTTATTCATTCACGGACTCCTTCGGCCTACAGGAGAAGGGAACTGCATGGCTGGGAAGATCAAAGCCTGGGCTGAAGGTGGCCAGGTGAGCTCCAAAATCCCCTGGAACTGGGGAAAAATCTGGGATACGGCGCTTGGATTTCCTAGGAATTACCATCGCGCTGTGGAAATCGCTTAATCGCAATAATTCCAATTAATTTCCAATGAATGTTGTTAGGATCTCATAGAATTTTGTAGGAATTATCATCTATTTCCAATTAATGTCCAATTAGTATTGTTAGGACACCACAGAATTTTGTAGGAATTGCCATTGCGTTGTTAAAATCGCTAAATCGCAATATTTCCAATTAATGTTGTTGGGACGTCGTAGAATTTCGTAGGAATTATCATCTATTTCCAATTAATTTCCAATTATTGTTGTTAGGACGTCATAGAATTTCTTAGGAATTACCATCGCACTGTTGAAATTACTTAATTGCAATAATTCCGATTAATTTCCAATGAATGTTTTTAGGATGTCATAGAATTTCATAGGAATTATCATCTATTTCCAATTAATGTTTTTAGGACGTCGTAGAATTTCGTAGGAATTATTGTCGTGCTGTTAGAATCAGTTGATTGCAATATTTCCAATTAATTTCCAATTAGTGTTGTTAGGACATCGTAGAATTTCGTAGGAATTATCATCGTGCTGTTGAAATTACTTAATTGCAATAATTCCGATTAATTTCCAATGAATGTTTTTAGGATCTCATAGAATTTCATAGGAATTATCATCTATTTCCAATTAATGTTTTTAGGACGTCGTAGAATTTCGTAGGAATTATTGTCGTGCTGTTAGAATCAGTTGATTGCAATATTTCCAATTAATTTCCAATTAGTGTTGTTAGGACATCGTAGAATTTCGTAGGAATTATCATCGTGCTGTTGAAATTACTTAATTGCAATAATTCCGATTAATTTCCAATGAATGTTTTTAGGATCTCATAGAATTTCATAGGAATTATCATCTATTTCCAATTAATGTTTTTAGGACGTCGTAGAATTTCGTAGGAATTATCATCGTGCTGTTAGAATCCGTTAATTGCAATATTTCCAATTAGTGTTGTTAGGACATCATAGAATTTCGTAGGAATTACCATTTCGTTGTTAAAATCGCTTAATCACAATATTTCCAATTAATATTGTTGGGACGTCGTAGAATTTCGTAGGAATTATCATCTATTTCCAATTAATTTCCAATTAATGTTGTTGGGACGTCATAGAATTTCGTAGGAATTATCATCTTGCTGTTAAAATCGCTTAATTGCAACATATCCAATTAATTTCCAATGAATGTTGTTAGGATGTCATAGAATTTCATAGGAATTATCATCTATTTCCAATTAATGTTTTTAGGACGTTGTGGAATTTCGTAGGTATTATCATCGTGCTGTTAGAATCTGTTAATTGCGATATTTCCAATTAATTTCCAATTAGTATTGTTAGGACATCGTAGAATTTCGTAGGAATTACCATTTCGTTGTTAAAATCGCTCAATCACAATATTTCCAATTAATATTGTTGGGACGTCGTAGAATTTCGTAGGAATTATCATCTATTTCCAATTAATTTCCAATTATTGTTGTTAGGATGTCATAGAATTTCGTAGGAATTATCATCGCGCTGTTAAAATCGCTTAATTGCAATATATCCAATTAATTTCCAATGAATGTTGTTGGGACGTCGTGGAATTTCGTAGGAAGTATCGTCAAGCTGTTAAAATCGGTTAATCACAATATTTCCAATTCCAGTTAATGTTGTTAGGATGTAGAATTTCGTAGGAATTACCAGTGTGCTGTTAAAATCGGTTATTCACAATATTTCTGATTAATTTCCAATCAGTGTTGTTAGGATATCATAGAATTTCATAGGAATTATCATCTCTTTCCAATTAATTTCCATTTAGTGTTGTGAGGACTTCGTAGAATTTCGTAAGAATTATCATCATGCTGTTTCGGTTAATATTTCCAATTAATTTCCAATCAGTATTGTTACGACATCGTGGAATTTCGTAAGAATTATCATGGCGATGTTAAAATCGCTTAATTGCAATATTTCCAATTAATTTCCAGTGAATGTCGTTAGGACGTTGTAGAATTTTGTATGAATTGTCATCTATTTCCAATTAATTCCCAATTAGTGTTGTTGGGACGTCGTAGAATTTCACAGGAATTATCATTGCGCTGTTAAAATCGCCTAATCACAATATTTCCAATTAATATTTTTAGGACATTGTAGAATTTCATAGGAAATAGCAGCGCGTTGTTGAAATCAGTTAATTGCAGTATTTCCGATTAATTTCCAATTAATGTTGTTGGGACGTCGTAGAATTTTGTAGGAATTATCATCGCACAGTTAATAGCGATATTTCCAATTAATTTCCAATTAATGTTTTTAGGACATCGTAGAATTTCGTAGGAATTATCATTGCGCTGTTAATATCTCTTAATCCCAATATTTCCAATTAATTTCCAATTAATGTTGTTAGGATGTCATCAAAATAACATTATTAGGGCTTGGAGTTGAGGTATTATTGATCTGTGATGGTATTGATCTGTGATTATTATGAATATCTAATTATTAAAGTTTCATTTCAGATGCGAAATAATGGATTCTGTTAATAACACAATGTGAAATTAATTTCCAATGAATGTTGTTAGGATGCCATAGAATTTCTTAGGAATTATCATTGCGATGTTAAAATCACTTAATCACTATTTCCAATTAATTTCCAATGAATGTTGTTAGGATGTCTTAGAATTTCGTAGGAATTATCATCTATTTCCAATTAATTTCCAATTAATATTGTTGGGACGTTGTAGAATTTCATAGGAATTATCATCGCACGGTTAATAGCAATATTTCCAATTAATTTCCAATTAATGTTTTTAGGACATCGTAGAATTTCGTAGGAATTATCATTGCGCTGTTAATATCTCTTAATCCCAATATTTCCAATTAATTTCCAATGAATGTTGTTAGGATGTCATAGAATTTCATAGGAATTATCATCTATTTCCAATTAATTTCCAATTAATGTTGTTAGGATGTCATCAAAATAACATTATTAGGGCTTGGAGTTGAGGTATCATTGAGCTGTGATGGTATTGATCTGTGATTATTATGAATATCTAATTATTAAAGTTTCATTTCAGATGCAAAATAATGGATTCTGTTAATAACACAATGTGAAATAATATGTGATAATAATAAAATATTGTCATTTCTCTGATAACTCCAATTGACAGCCAATTTTTGAAGAAATTGGGTCACACTTAAAGTTTCATTTCAAATGGGAAATAATATATTGAGTTAATGATATGGTGGGAAATAATATAATAATATCGAAGTTTAATTTCAAATGGAAATAATGGATTAATAATTTCATATGAAATAATATGTGACAATAATAAAATATTATCATTTCTCTGATAACTCAAATCGACAGCCAATTTTTAAAGAAATTAGGTCACTTTTGGGTCACACCCTGAACTTAAAGTGTAATTTCAAATAATATATTAATAATATAATGTGAAATAATACATTCTAGTAATATAATAGATCATTGATAACTCAAATTGACAGCCAATTTTTGAAGAAATTGGGTCACACTTAAAGTTTCATTTCAAATGGGAAATAATATATTGCCTTAATGATATGGTGGGAAATAATATAATAATATCAGAATTTAATTTCAAATGGGAAATAATGGATTAATAATGTCATATGAAATAATATGTGACAATAATAAAATATCATTTCATCGATAACTCAAATTGACAGCCAATTTTTGAAGAAATTGGGTCACACTTAAATTTAAAGTTTCATTTCAAATGGGAAATAATATATTGAGTTAATGATATGGTGGGAAATAATAAAATAATATCAAAGTTTAATTTCAAATGGAAATAATGGATTAATAATGTCATATGAAATAATATGTGACAATAATAAAATATTGTCATGCCATTGATAACTCAAATCGACAGCCAATTTTTAAAGAAATTAGGTCACTTTTGGGTCACACCCTGAACTTAAAGTGTAATTTCAAATTTCAAATAATATATTAATAATATAATGTGAAATAATACATTCTAGTAATATAATAGATCATTGATAACTCAAATTTGCACCCAAAATTTAAGTGTTTGTCTCTTTTTTGGGTCACAGCCTAAATTTTCTCTGCCTCAAGACACAGAACTGTTACTGAGGCCACAGAATAGAATTTGTGCTGACAAAATTCCTGCAGTTTTGGACAAATTTGGCTAAAAATTTGACTACATTTCACAAAGAATTTTATTTTAAATATGCGATTTTAGACAAATTCAGCTCAGTTTTTGTGACCAACTGATTTCAGTGCCTTTCCCCCCTCCAAAGCTAAATTCGATTCACAGAAAAGAACTCCGCAAATACTAAATTATTTTAGTATTTAATTTCGTATCGAATTAAGTATTTAGTAATTTTAACAAAATAATAAACATTTTAATAAAATAACATTAAGTAGTTTAGTATTTGTATTCAAGTATTTAGTAATTTTAATAAAGTAATAATACTTTTAATAAAAAATAAAAAATTTAATAAAATAATATTAATCAATTGAGTATTTAATTTAGTATTAAATCTTTAGTAATTTTAGTAAAAATAAAAAGAATTTTAATAAAACAATAATAGTAATTTTAATAAAAATAATAAGAATTTTAATAAAACAATAATAGTAATTTTAATAAAAATAATAAGAATTTTAATAAAATAATAGTAGTACTTTTAATAAAAAAAATAAGCATTTTAATAAAATAATATTAGTAATTTTAATAAAAATAATAAGAATTTTAATAAAATAATAGTAGTACTTTTAATAAAAATAATAAGCATTTTAATAAAATAATATTAGTAATTTTAATAAAAATAATAAAAATTTTGATAAAGCAATAATAGTAATTTTAATAAAAATAATAAGAATTTTCATAAAATAATAGTAATAATTTTAATAAAAATAATAAGATTTTAATAAAACAATAATAGTAATTTTAATAAAAATAATAAGAATTTTAATAAAAATAATAGTAGTACTTTTAATAAAAATAATAAGCATTTTAATAAAATAATATTAGTAATTTTAATAAAAATAATAAAAATTTTGATAAAACAATAATAGTAATTTTAATAAAAATAATAAGAATTTTCATAAAACAATAATAGTAATTTTAATAAAAATAATAAGAATTTTAATAAAATAATAATAGTAATTTTAATAAAATGATAATACTTTTAATAAAATAATAATAGTAATTTTAATAAAAATAATAAAAATTTTGATAAAACAACAACAATAATTTTAATACAAATTTAAATAATTTAATATTTCATTGTATCCATCCTTTTTCAGGGTAACTTTTAAGCAGAACCTTTCCCTGCTAAGCCTGGAGAAGCCTTAGAGGAAGCACAGCCAATCGTGCCCAGGCTGGAGGAGCCCTGGGAGCAGAGCTGAGGCTGCTGAGGATCTCTCGCTATGTCCCACCAGGGCGACGACTGCTACTTCTACTTCTACTCCACCTGCAACAAGGTGAGCGTGGCTCCGTTCCCTCTGCAGCTCCTCGTTCCCTTCTCCTTCCAGGAAACACATTCCCTGTCATGAATTCATCATTCCCTGAAAACACCGCGATTTTTTCAAGCTGTGTGGTTTTCTTTCCAACACAATTTTTTATCTTTTTAAGCTATGTGGTTCCCTTCCCAACACTTTTTTTTTTTTTTTTAAGCTGTGTGGTTTTCTTTCCAACACAATTTTTTATCTTTTTAAGCTATGTGGTTTCCTTCCCAACACTTTTTTTTTTTTTTTTTTTTTTTTTTAAGCTGTGTGGTTTTCTTTCCAACACAATTTTTTATCTTTTTAAGCTATGTGGTTTCCTTCCCAACACTTTTTTTTTTTTTTTTTCAAGCTGTGTGGTTTTCTTTCCAACACAATTTTTTATCTTTTTAAGCTATGTGGTTTCCTTCCCAACACTTTTTTTTTTTTTAAGCTGTGTGGTTTTCTTTCCAACACAATTTTTTATCTTTTTAAGCTATGTGGTTTCCTTCCCAACACTTTTTTTTTTTTTTTCCCAAGCTGTGTGGTTTTCTTTCCAACACAATTTTTTATCTTTTTAAGCTATGTGGTTTCCTTCCCAACACTTTTTTTTCTTTTTTTTTTTAAGCTGTGTGGTTTTCTTTCCAACACAATTTTTTATCTTTTTAAGCTATGTGGTTTCCTTCCCAACACTTTTTTTTTTTTTTTTTTTTTTTTTTAAGCTGTGTGGTTTTCTTTCCAACACAATTTTTTATCTTTTTAAGCTATGTGGTTTCCTTCCCAACACTTTTTTTTTTTTTTTTTTCAAGCTGTGTGGTTTTCTTTCCAACACAATTTTTTATCTTTTTAAGCTATGTGGTTTCCTTCCCAACACTTTTTTTTTTTTTAAGCTGTGTGGTTTTCTTTCCAACACAATTTTTTATCTTTTTAAGCTATGTGGTTTCCTTCCCAACACTTTTTTTTTTTTTTTCCCAAGCTGTGTGGTTTTCTTTCCAACACAATTTTTTATCTTTTTAAGCTATGTGGTTTCCTTCCCAACACTTTTTTTTCTTTTTTTTTTTAAGCTGTGTGGTTTTCTTTCCAACACAATTTTTTATCTTTTTAAGCTATGTGGTTTCCTTCCCAACACTTTTTTTTTTTTTTTTTTTAAGCTGTGTGGTTTTCTTTCCAACACAATTTTTTATCTTTTTAAGCTATGTGGTTTCCTTCCCAACGCTTTTTTTTCTTTTTTTTTTTAAGCTGTGTGGTTTTCTTTCCAACACAATTTTTTATCTTTTTAAGCTATGTGGTTTCCTTCCCAACACTTTTTTTTTTTTTTTTCCCAAGCTGTGTGGTTTTCTTTCCAACACAATTTTTTATCTTTTTAAGCTATGTGGTTTCCTTCCCAACACTTTTTTTGTTTGTTTTTTTTTAAGCTGTGTGGTTTTCTTTCCAACACAATTTTTTATCTTTTTAAGCTATGTGGTTTCCTTCCCAACACTTTTTTTTTTTTTTTTTTAAAGCTGTGTGGTTTACACAATTTTTTATCTTTTTAAGCTATGTGGTTTCCTTCCCAACACTTTTTTTTTTTTTTTTTAAGCTGTGTGGTTTTCTTTCCAACACAATTTTTTATCTTTTTAAGCTATGTGGTTTCCTTCCCAACACTTTTTTTTTTTTTTTTTAAGCTGTGTGGTTTTCTTTCCAACACAATTTTTTATCTTTTTAAGCTATGTGGTTTCCTTCCCAACACTTTTTTTTTTTTTTTTCCCAAGCTGTGTGGTTTTCTTTCCAACACAATTTTTTATCTTTTTAAGCTATGTGGTTTCCTTCCCAACACCTTTTTTTTTTTTTTTTTCAAGCTGTGTGGTTTTCTTTCCAACACAATTTTTTATCTTTTTAAGCTATGTGGTTTCCTTCCCAACACTTTTTTTTCTTTTTTTTTTTTAAGCTGTGTGGTTTTCTCTCCAACACTTTTAAAAAATTTTTTTAAACTGTATGATTTTCTTTCCAACGCTTTAAAAAAATTTTTTTAAAGCCGTGTGGTTTCCTTTCCAACATTTTTAAAAATTTTTTTAGGCCGTATGGTTTTCTTTTGTCTTGGTTTGAAAGACAGGTGTCTGCTAAGGAAGGTGGGAACCTCCCTTAGAATGGATGTCACCCCTTCCCTCTGAATTATTATAACTTTGGAATCAAGGGGCTTTTCAGGCAAAGATATGGGAGAAGGAATAACAGTTCTACACTAATATTTAGAGCAAGGCAATAATGCAGAAACAACGGTTTAGACAGGCAAAGTCAGAATCCAACCTGCACCCTGTCAGGGTGGTGCTGCAGTGCAGTTCAGTGGTGGCTGCAGTCCTGTCGGAGTGATGGACGTGGTTTTGTTGAAATGGTGACCTTCTGGAAAGGTCTCGTGGTCTCTGGAGGTTCAGTGGTGGCTCTGGAGCTCTTCTCCTCTGGGAATCAGTGGGAAAGGTACCCTGGTGTTGCAGGGTCTCAGTTTATGTGCAGATGGGAATGTTCAGCTCCTCCCTCTGGGCAGGGCATCTCACAATGGCTGATGGAATCTGTGAGTCACTCCTGGAGCCCTCGATGGCCATGAGCAGAGCTAGCCCCGATGGTGTTAGCAGAGCTGGGTCACTCCTGGGGACATCGATGGCCATGAGCAGAGCTAGCCCCGATGGTGTCAGCAGGGCTGGGTCACTGATAGACATTGATGGCCATGAGCAGAGATAGCCCTGATGGTGTTAGCAGGGCTGGGTCACTGATAGACATTGATGGCCATGAGCAGAGATAGCCCCGATGGTGTCAGCAGGGCTGGGTCACTGCTGGGGACATTGATGGCCATGAGCAGAGACAGCCCCGATGGTGTTAGCAGGGCTGGGTCACTGATGGACATTGATGGCCATGAGCAGAGCTAGCCCCGATGGTGTTAGCAGGGCTGGGTCACTCATGGTCACTTTGATGGCCATGAGCAGAGCTAGCCCCGATGGTGTCAGCAGGGCTGGGTCACTGATGGACATTGATGGCCATGAGCAGAGCTAGCCCCGATGGTGTCAGCAGGGCTGGGTCACTCCTGGGGACATCGATGGCCATGAGCAGAGATATCCCCAATGGTGTTAGCAGGGCTGGGTCACTCCTGGGGACATTGATGGCCATGAGCAGAGCTAGCCCCGATGGTGTTAGCAGGGCTGGGTCACTCTTGGGGACATTGATGGCCATGAGCAGAGCTAGCCCCGATGGTGTCAGCAGGGCTGGGTCACTCCTGGGGACACTGATGGCCATGAGCAGAGCTAGCCCCGATGGTGTTAGCAGGGCTGGGTCACTCTTGGGGACATTGATGGCCATGAGCAGAGCTAGCCCCGATGGTGTCAGCAGGGCTGGGACATTCCTGGGGACATTGATGGCCACGAGCAGAGCTAGCCCCGATGGTGTCAGCAGGGCTGGGTCACTGATGGACATTGATGGCCATGAGCAGAGACAGCCTCGATGGTGTTAGCAGGGCTGGGTCACTCCTGGGGACACTGATGGCCATGAGCAGAGACAGCCCCGATGGTGTTAGCAGGGCTGGGACATTCCTGGGGACATTGATGGCCACGAGCAGAGATAGCCCCGATGGTGTTAGCAGGGCTGGGTCACTCCTGGGGACATTGATGGCCACGAGCAGAGCTAGCCCTGATGGTGTTAGCAGGGCTGGGTCACTCCTGGTCACTTTGATGGCCATGAACAGAGATAGCCCCGATGGTGTCAGCAGGGCTGGGTCACTCCTGGGGACACTGATGGCCATGAGCAGAGACAGCCCCGATGGTGTTAGCAGGGCTGGGTCACTCCTGGGGACATCGATGGCCATGAGCAGAGATAGCCCCGATGGTGTCAGCAGGGCTGGGTCACTCATGGACACTGATGGCCATGAGCAGAGCTAGCCCCGATGGTGTTAGCAGGGCTGGGTCACTCCTGAGCCCTCCATGGCCATGAGCAGAGCTAGCCCCGATGGTGTTAGCAGGGCTGGGTCACTCCTGAGCCCTCCATGGCCATGAGCAGAGATAGCCCCGATGGTGTTAGCAGGGCTGGGTCACTGATGGACATTGATGGCCATGAGCAGAGATAGCCCCGATGGTGTTAGCAGGGCTGGGTCACTCCTGGGGACATTGATGGCCATGAGCAGAGCTAGCCCCGATGGTGTCAGCAGGGCTGGGTCACTCCTGAGCCCTCCATGGCCATGAGCAGAGCTAGCCCCGATGGTGTCAGCAGGGCTGGGTCACTCCTGAGCCCTCCATGGCCATGAGCAGAGCTAGCCCCGATGGTGTTAGCAGGGCTGGGTCACTCCTGGGGACATTGATGGCCATGAGCAGAGATAGCCCTGATGGTGTCAGCAGGGCTGGGTCACTCCTGGGGACATTGATGGCCATGAGCAGAGATAGCCCCGATGGTGTTAGCAGGGCTGGGTCACTCCTGGGGACATTGATGGCCATGAGCAGAGATAGCCCCGATGGTGTTAGCAGGGCTGGGTCACTCCTGGGGACATTGATGGCCATGAGCAGAGATAGCCCCGATGGTGTTAGCAGGGCTGGGTCACTCATGGACACTGATGGCCACGAGCAGAGATAGCCCCGATGGTGTCAGCAGGGCTGGGTCACTCCTGGGGACATTGATGGCCACGAGCAGAGCTAGCCCTGATGGTGTTAGCAGGGCTGGGTCACTCATGGTCACTTTGATGGCCATGAGCAGAGCTAGCCCTGATGGTGTCAGCAGGGCTGGGTCACTCCTGGGGACATTGATGGCCATGAGCAGAGATAGCCCCGATGGTGTTAGCAGGGCTGGGTCACTCCTGGGGACATTGATGGCCATGAGCAGAGATAGCCCCGATGGTGTCAGCAGGGCTGGGTCACTCCTGGGGACATCGATGGCCATGAGCAGAGATAGCCCCGATGGTGTCAGCAGGGCTGGGTCACTCCTGGGGACATTGATGGCCACGAGCAGAGCTAGCCCCGATGGTGTCAGCAGGGCTGGGTCACTCCTGGGGACATCGATGGCCATGAGCAGAGATAGCCCCGATGGTGTCAGCAGGGCTGGGTCACTCATGGACACTGATGGCCATGAGCAGAGCTAGCCCCGATGGTGTTAGCAGGGCTGGGTCACTCCTGAGCCCTCCATGGCCATGAGCAGAGCTAGCCCCGATGGTGTTAGCAGGGCTGGGTCACTCCTGAGCCCTCCATGGCCATGAGCAGAGATAGCCCCGATGGTGTTAGCAGGGCTGGGTCACTGATGGACATTGATGGCCATGAGCAGAGATAGCCCCGATGGTGTTAGCAGGGCTGGGTCACTCCTGGGGACATTGATGGCCATGAGCAGAGCTAGCCCCGATGGTGTCAGCAGGGCTGGGTCACTCCTGAGCCCTCCATGGCCATGAGCAGAGCTAGCCCCGATGGTGTTAGCAGGGCTGGGTCACTCCTGGGGACATTGATGGCCATGAGCAGAGATAGCCCTGATGGTGTCAGCAGGGCTGGGTCACTCCTGGGGACATTGATGGCCATGAGCAGAGATAGCCCCGATGGTGTTAGCAGGGCTGGGTCACTCCTGGGGACATTGATGGCCATGAGCAGAGATAGCCCCGATGGTGTCAGCAGGGCTGGGTCACTCCTGGGGACATTGATGGCCATGAGCAGAGATAGCCCCGATGGTGTTAGCAGGGCTGGGACATTCCTGGGGACATTGATGGCCACGAGCAGAGATAGCCCCGATGGTGTTAGCAGGGCTGGGTCACTCCTGGGGACATTGATGGCCACGAGCAGAGCTAGCCCTGATGGTGTTAGCAGGGCTGGGTCACTCCTGGTCACTTTGATGGCCATGAACAGAGATAGCCCCGATGGTGTCAGCAGGGCTGCGTCACTCCTGGGGACACTGATGGCCATGAGCAGAGACAGCCCCGATGGTGTTAGCAGGGCTGGGTCACTCCTGGGGACATCGATGGCCATGAGCAGAGATAGCCCCGATGGTGTCAGCAGGGCTGGGTCACTCATGGACACTGATGGCCATGAGCAGAGCTAGCCCCGATGGTGTTAGCAGGGCTGGGTCACTCCTGAGCCCTCCATGGCCATGAGCAGAGATAGCCCCGATGGTGTTAGCAGGGCTGGGTCACTGATGGACATTGATGGCCATGAGCAGAGATAGCCCCGATGGTGTTAGCAGGGCTGGGTCACTCCTGGGGACATTGATGGCCATGAGCAGAGCTAGCCCCGATGGTGTCAGCAGGGCTGGGTCACTCCTGAGCCCTCCATGGCCATGAGCAGAGCTAGCCCCGATGGTGTCAGCAGGGCTGGGTCACTCCTGAGCCCTCCATGGCCATGAGCAGAGCTAGCCCCGATGGTGTTAGCAGGGCTGGGTCACTCCTGGGGACATTGATGGCCATGAGCAGAGATAGCCCTGATGGTGTCAGCAGGGCTGGGTCACTCCTGGGGACATTGATGGCCATGAGCAGAGATAGCCCCGATGGTGTTAGCAGGGCTGGGTCACTCCTGGGGACATTGATGGCCATGAGCAGAGATAGCCCCGATGGTGTTAGCAGGGCTGGGTCACTCCTGGGGACATTGATGGCCATGAGCAGAGATAGCCCCGATGGTGTTAGCAGGGCTGGGTCACTCATGGACACTGATGGCCACGAGCAGAGATAGCCCCGATGGTGTCAGCAGGGCTGGGTCACTCCTGGGGACATTGATGGCCACGAGCAGAGCTAGCCCTGATGGTGTTAGCAGGGCTGGGTCACTCATGGTCACTTTGATGGCCATGAGCAGAGCTAGCCCTGATGGTGTCAGCAGGGCTGGGTCACTCCTGGGGACATTGATGGCCATGAGCAGAGATAGCCCCGATGGTGTTAGCAGGGCTGGGTCACTCCTGGGGACATTGATGGCCATGAGCAGAGATAGCCCCGATGGTGTCAGCAGGGCTGGGTCACTCCTGGGGACATCGATGGCCATGAGCAGAGATAGCCCCGATGGTGTCAGCAGGGCTGGGTCACTCCTGGGGACATTGATGGCCACGAGCAGAGCTAGCCCCGATGGTGTCAGCAGGGCTGGGTCACTCCTGGGGACATCGATGGCCATGAGCAGAGATAGCCCCGATGGTGTCAGCAGGGCTGGGTCACTCATGGACACTGATGGCCATGAGCAGAGCTAGCCCCGATGGTGTTAGCAGGGCTGGGTCACTCCTGAGCCCTCCATGGCCATGAGCAGAGCTAGCCCCGATGGTGTTAGCAGGGCTGGGTCACTCCTGAGCCCTCCATGGCCATGAGCAGAGATAGCCCCGATGGTGTTAGCAGGGCTGGGTCACTGATGGACATTGATGGCCATGAGCAGAGATAGCCCCGATGGTGTTAGCAGGGCTGGGTCACTCCTGGGGACATTGATGGCCATGAGCAGAGCTAGCCCCGATGGTGTCAGCAGGGCTGGGTCACTCCTGAGCCCTCCATGGCCATGAGCAGAGCTAGCCCCGATGGTGTTAGCAGGGCTGGGTCACTCCTGGGGACATTGATGGCCATGAGCAGAGATAGCCCTGATGGTGTCAGCAGGGCTGGGTCACTCCTGGGGACATTGATGGCCATGAGCAGAGATAGCCCCGATGGTGTTAGCAGGGCTGGGTCACTCCTGGGGACATTGATGGCCATGAGCAGAGATAGCCCCGATGGTGTTAGCAGGGCTGGGTCACTCCTGGGGACATTGATGGCCATGAGCAGAGATAGCCCCGATGGTGTTAGCAGGGCTGGGTCACTCATGGACACTGATGGCCACGAGCAGAGATAGCCCCGATGGTGTCAGCAGGGCTGGGTCACTCCTGGGGACATTGATGGCCACGAGCAGAGCTAGCCCTGATGGTGTTAGCAGGGCTGGGTCACTCATGGTCACTTTGATGGCCATGAGCAGAGCTAGCCCTGATGGTGTCAGCAGGGCTGGGTCACTCCTGGGGACATTGATGGCCATGAGCAGAGATAGCCCCGATGGTGTTAGCAGGGCTGGGTCACTCCTGGGGACATTGATGGCCATGAGCAGAGATAGCCCCGATGGTGTCAGCAGGGCTGGGTCACTCCTGGGGACATCGATGGCCATGAGCAGAGATAGCCCCGATGGTGTCAGCAGGGCTGGGTCACTCCTGGGGACATCGATGGCCATGAGCAGAGATAGCCCCGATGGTGTCAGCAGGGCTGGGTCACTCCTGGGGACATTGATGGCCACGAGCAGAGCTAGCCCTGATGGTGTTAGCAGGGCTGGGTCACTCCTGGGGACATCGATGGCCATGAGCAGAGATAGCCCCGATGGTGTCAGCAGGGCTGGGTCACTCCTGGGGACATTGATGGCCACGAGCAGAGCTAGCCCCGATGGTGTTAGCAGGGCTGGGTCACTGATAGACATTGATGGCCATGAGCAGAGCTAGCCCCGATGGTGTCAGCAGGGCTGGGTCACTCCTGAGGCCTCGATGGCCACGAGCAGAGCTAGCCCCGATGGTGTTAGCAGGGCTGGGTCACTGATGGACATTGATGGCCATGAGCAGAGATATCCCCAATGGTGTTAGCAGGGCTGGGTCACTGATGGACATTGATGGCCATGAGCAGAGCTAGCCCCGATGGTGTCAGCAGGGCTGGGTCACTCCTGGGGACATTCATGGCCCATAAGCAGAGCTAGCCCCGATGGTGTTAGCAGCGCTGGGTCACTCCTGGGGACATTCATGGCCCATAAGCAGAGCTAGCCCCGACGGTGTTATCATAGCCCCGATGGTGTTAGCAGCGCTGGGCCATGCTGAACACAAAGAACACTGCCCCACCTGTTTTAACAGCTTGTGGAGATGGGAATAGAATACACACTTGGTTACAGGTTGTAGGATAGTGAGTGTGGATCAGTTCCCCTGGAATTCTTCATTTCCTTCCTCCTTTCCAGGCAAAGAGTGTGAGGAAACAAATTCCCCTTCATTAATTCATCATTCCCTAAAAACACCGCAATTTTTTTAAGCTGTGTGGTTTCCTTTCCAACACTTTTAAAAAAAAAAATTTTAAGCCGTGTGGTTTTCTTTCCAACGTATTTTTTTTTAAGCTGTATGGTTTTCTTTCCAACACTTTAAAAAAAAAAATTTTTAACTGTGTGGTTTCCTTTCCAACACTTTTTTAAAAAATTTTTTAACCCGTGTGCTTTCTTTCCCAACACATTTTTTCAATCCATGTCCTTTCCTTCCCAACACATTTTTTCAATCCGTCTGCTTTCCTTCCAACCCTTTTTTCCCAAATTTTCTCCTTTTCTCACCCATTTTCCCGTTTTCCAGGGGGACAGCTGTGCCTTCCGGCACTGCGAGGCCGCGCTGGGCAGCGAGACCGTGTGCACGCTGTGGCAGGAGGGACGCTGCTTCCGCAATGTCTGCCGCTTCCGGCACATGGAGATCGACGTGAGTGCCCCAAAACCCCTCTGCGCACCCCAAAATCCCTCTGCTCACCCCAAAAATATAAGGGGAAAAGGGGAATTTATCCTTTTCGATGTGTTCCCAAAAATTCCTCTTCTCATCCCAGAAATTTAGGGGAAAAAAGGTACTTTATCCTTTTCCAATCCCTCTGCTCACCCCAAAAATATAAGGGGAAAAGGGGAATTTATCCTTTTCGATGTGTCCCCAAAAATCCCTCTGCTCGCCCCAAAAATATAAGGGGAAAAGGGGAATTTATCCTTTTCCAAATCCCTCTGCTCACCCTCTGGGGGGATAAAGGGTACTTCGATGTGAGTGTCCCCAAAATCCCTCTTCTCACCCCAGAAATATAGGGGGATAAAGGGTAATTTATCCCAAAAATTTAGGGGGGAAAAGGGTAATTTACCCTTTTCGATGTGTTCCCAAAAATCCCTCTGCTCACCCCAAAAACTGGGGGGAAAAAAGGTACTTTATCCTTTTCCAATCCCTCTTTTCACCCCAAAAATATAGGGGATAAAGGGTAATTTATCCTTTTCGATGTGTTCCCAAAAATCCCTCTGCTCACCCCAAAAATACAGGGGATAAAGGGTACTTTATCAATGTGAATGTTCCCAAAATCCTTCTTCTCACCCCAAAAACGGGGGGAAAAAGGGTACTTTATCCTTTTCAATGTGTTCCCAAAAATCCTTTTCCAAATCCCTCTTCCTACCCCAAGAATTTAGGGGGGAAAAGGGTAATTTATCCTTTTCAATGTGAGTGTTCTCACCCGAAAAACTTGGGGGGATAAAGGTTAATTTATCCCAAAAATTTAGGGGGAAAAAGGGTACTTTATCCTTTTCAATGTGAGTGTTCCCAAAAATCCCTCTTCTCATCCGAGAAGTTGGTGGGGGAAAAATTAATTATATTTTTAAAATTAATTATAATTTTTATAATTAATATAATTTTAAATTTTAAAATAATTTTATAATTTGTAATAAATAATTTTTATCATTCACAGTAATTTCAACTCTGAATTACTGTGGGGCAGTGTCCAACACATCCAATATTCATTTCTTCCAGCCTAGAAAATCTCTGAAAATTTTAAAAAATGAATTTCAACTCTTCCCTTTGGCCCTGGGTCTGTTTGATTATCCAAGGGAGAATTTCCTGAGCCTGAATTTCTGATTTTTTTCAGAAAAAAAGGGGTGAAATCGCCAATATTCATTTCTTCCAGCCTAGAAAACCTCTGAACATTTTTAAAAATTAATTTCAACCCTTCCCTTTGGCCCTGAGTATGTTTGGGGATCCGAGGGAGAATTTCCTAAGTCCGAAATTCTGATTTTTGCAGAAAAAAAGGAGTGAAATTGCCAATATTCACTTCTTCCAGCCTAGAAAACCTCTGAAAATTTTAAAAAAGAGAATTGTCTCATCCTGAAATTCTGTTTTTTTCCAGAAAAAAAGAAGTGAAATCGCCTGTTACTGGGAGAACCAACCCGGAGGGTGCCAGAAACACAACTGTGCTTTCCACCACACCAAAGGGCGATACGTGGATGGGCTCTTCCTGCCCCCGAGCAAAAGTGAGTTTTTCACCTCCTTTTTCCTTGAAATATTCCAGAATTATTGGTGAATATTCCTTAAAATACCCTGGAGGTGTTTGCAGTCACAAATTCTGATTTGGGAATTTTTTTTTCCTTCTTTGTGCTTTGGGGTTTTTCCTTTTCCCCGTCCTTTAATCTCTTGACCCCTGAGCAAAAGTGAGTTTTTCACCTCCTTTTTCCTCGAAATATTCCAGAATTAACGGTGAATATTCCTTAAAATACCCTGGAGGCGTTTGCAGTCACAAATTCTGATTTGGGAATTTTTTTTTTCCTTCTCTGTGCTTTGTCATTTTTTACTTTCCCCCTCCTTTAGTCTCTTGACCCCCGAGCAAAAGTGAGTTTTTCACCTCTTTCTTCCTCGAAATATTTCAGAATTAACGGTGAATATTCCTTAAAATACCCTGGAGGCATTTGCAGTTGCAAATTCTGATTTGGGAATTTTTTTTTTCCTTCTCTGTGCTTCATCATTTTTTACTTTTGCCCTCCTTTAATCTCTTGACCCCCGAGCAAAAGTGAATTTTTCACCTCCTTTTTCCTCGAAATATTCCAGAATTAACGGTGAATATTCCTTGAAATACCCTGGAGGCATTTGCAGTTATAAATTATGATTTGGGAATTTTTTTCCTGCTCTGTGCTTTGTCATTTTTTACTTTCCCCCGAGCAAAAGTGAGTTTTTCACTTCCTTTTTCCTTGAAATATTTGAGAATTATTGGTGAATATTCCTTAAAATACCCTGGAGGCATTTGCAGTCACAAATTCTGATTTGGGAATTTTTTTTTCCTTCTTTGTGCTTTGGGGTTTTTCCTTTTCCCCGTCCTTTAATCTCTTGACCCCCGAGCAAAAGTGAGTTTTTCACTTCCTTTTTCCTCGAAATATTTGAGAATTATTGGTGAATATTCCTTGAAATACCCTGGAGGTGTTTGCAGTCACAAATTCTGATTTGGGAATTGTTTTTCCTTCTCTGTTCTTTTTCATTTTTACTTTCCCCTTCCTTTAATCTCTTTCTGGGTGGGGAATAAGGAACCGAATCCAGACGTGTTCTCTAATCAAACCTCTGATATTTTGGGGTCAAAATTGGGAATTTCTCAGTCCCACCCAATGGATGTTTTGGGGTCACAGTTGACAATTTCTGAGTCCCACCTAATGGATGATGTTTTGGGGTCAAAATTGGGAATTTCTGAGTCCCACTGATGATATTTTGGGGTCACAATTCACAGTTTCTGAGTCCCACCCAATGGATGATGTTTTGGAGTCACAGTTCAGAATTTCAGAGTCCCACCTCTGATGGATGATGTTTTGGGGTCAAAATTGGGAATTTCTGGGGTTAAAATTGGGAATTTCTGAGTCCCACCTGCTGGATGATATTTTGGGGTCACAATTCACAATTTCTGGGGTCAAAATTGGGAATTTCTGTGTCCCACCCGATAGATGACATTTTGGGATCACAATTCAGAATTTCTGAGTCCCACCTCTGATGGATGATGCTTTGGGGTGAAAATTGGGAATTTCTGCGTCCCACCCAATGGATGATGTTTTGGGGTCAAAATTGGGAATTTCTGGGGTCAAAATTGGGAATTTCTGCGTCCCACCTGCTGGATGATATTTTGGGGTCACAATTCACAATTTCTGGGGTCAAAATTGGGAATTTCTGAGTCCCACCCGATAGATGATATTTCGGGGTCGCAATTCACAATTTCTGAGTCTCACCTCTGCTGGATGATGTTTTGGGATGAAAATTGGGAATTTCTGAGTCCCACCCGACAGATGACGTTTTGGGGTCACAATTCACAATTTCTGAGTCCCACCTGCTGGATGATGCTTTGGGGTGAAAATTGGGAATTTCTGAGTTCCACCTCTGCTGGATGATGTTTTGGGGTGAAAATTGGGAATTTCTGAGTCCCACCTCTGACGGATGATGCTTTGGGGTGAAAATTGGGAATTTCTGAGTCCCACCCACTGCATTTCCCTTGCAGCCACGCTGCCCAGCCCCCCCGAGGCCGCGGAGGACGAGGTGAAAATGGCTCAGCTGCAGCAGAACAAACTCTCGGTGCAGTCCAACCCTTCCCCGCAGCTCCGCGGGGTGATGAAAGTGGAGAATTCCGAAAATGTCCCCAGCCCCACCCATCCCCCCGTGGTCATCAACGCCGCAGATGATGATGAAGATGACGACGGTGAGAGTTTTTTAATTGTTTAAATTGTTCCTCCTTGAAATCCGTGTGTAAATCGCAAAAATGGATGAATTACAAAGAGAGTGTAACTCAATATTTGTATGTTGAAAAATTGAATTGAATGAAATTGAGTTGAAGCATTGAATTGAAATATTAAAATGTGGATGAACCACTTAAAAATGACAAATCTTGGCTAAATCCCTTCATTAATAATTTTATTTTTCACTTCCAGACCAACTTTCTGAAGAAGGAGAAGAAACCAAAATTCCAGTCCAGCCCCCACCCCCAGAGACCCACAATGGGCTGAGGCTGATTTCCACCAGGAAATCCAATTCCAGTGCAAATAAAGGTATTCCAGGGAGAATCTGACAATTAAAATCTTCGTGAAATGCATAAAATATTCATAAATTCATAAATTAGAACATAGGGATGCTGAATGGAATCAGTTATTTCCAGGAGTTCGCTCCTATTGTGGAAATCCATATCTGAATGTTAGGGGAATTTTTAATTCCTCTCCATGAATTAGTGCTTAAAAATGTGGATTTTCCCCTGGAAGGTGAAAAAAAGTGCCAATTTTCCAAAATCCCACCTGTTCTGGGGCTTTTTTTAACCCCTGGGGAATGTTGACAGCGTTTCTTGCCAATATTTTGGGAAGGATCTGCCTCAATTCCCTGAACTGTTCTGTGCTTCCAGATGACAATTTAAATTTCGGGATAAAAACCCTGGAAGAGATCAAACTGAAGAAACTCAAGGAAAAAGCCAAAAAACAAGGTGGTGAGTTAATATCCTTCAAATCCCTCCTTTCTTATCCCTCTGCCTTCTGTCCATCCGTGATTTTAATCCTGAAATTCCTCAGATAATTTACCAAAAAAAGGAATTTTTTGGGGGAAATTCCTCATGGGACGGACCCCAATTTTTTTGAGGGTGGCTGTTCTGGCACGGGGTGTATTTTCCCAGGGAAAATTCCAGGAAAATCTCTAAATATTTTGATTTTTTCCATGCAGAAGGTCCTTCAGGAGTGGCTGTGGATCCTCTCCAGGCCCGGAGCATTCCTGTGCCAGAGAAGGAAAACGTCCGAACAGTGCTGAGAACTGTGACCCTCTCCTCGAAGGAAGGTAGAGATCAATCCCAAAATTCTCATTGCACGCCTCCTAAATCAAATTATTCATAATTAGGGTCATTATTAAAATGTAATAATTACCATTTGTCATTATTAAAATTTAATAATTGCCATTTTAAAGGCTGAGCTTGTGTTGGAAGAGTTGGGGATTTGTTGGTGCTGAGTTTGTTTGGAATTAAAACTCAATAATTTTTATCATTAAAACAATTTCTCCTCCAGTCCTTTGGTGGTTTGGTTACCAGAAAATGCTATTTTTTGGGGATAAGGACTGGAATTTCGTGCACTGAAGGAATTCTTCTTTATTTTAGGAGAGGATCCTGTGATCCAGCTGAATCTGCCTGACAGACTGGGAAAAAGGAAAACCCTCATAGGTGAGAGCTTTTGGTGAACCAGAAATAAATTCTGTTAGCACCTAAACCCCAAAAATACTAAAAAACCAGTAAAAACCCCAAAAATATTCAAAAATCAGCCTGGGAGGATTCACTTTCAGGGGTGATTGTCCTAAACCCCTCGTGCAGAAAAACCTTTCTCATAGGTGAGACTTTTTTGTGAACCAGAAATAAATTCTATTCACACCTAAACCCCAAAAATACTAAAAAACCAGTAAAAAACCCAAAAATACTAAAAAACCAACCTGGGAGGATTCACTTTCACGGGTGATTGTTCTAAACCCCTCGTGCAGAGAAACAATCTGAATTTTTTTCTCATTTTGTGTCTCTTTGAAGCTGGAAAAACCTTCCTCCCGCTGAGGAGGAGTGTGGCTGACAGGCTGGGGAGGAAGGCCGAGCTGCAGGAAAAGGCTGACAAGGCCCCAAAGAGAGGCACAGGTACCGAACACACCTGAATTTCACACCTCAGCTTCTGCCTCTCTGCGTTTTCCTCTCTGCACTTTCCTCTCTGCATTTTCCTCTCTTCGTTTTCCTCTCTTCGTTTTCCTCTCTGCCTTTTCCTCTCTGCCTTTTCCTCTCTGCCTTTTCCTCTCTGCCTTTTCCTCTCTGCCTTTTCCTCTCTGCCTTTTCCTCTCTGCCTTTTCCTCTTTTCATTTTCCTCTGCGTTTTCCTCTCTGCCTTTTCCTCTCTGCCTTTTCCTCTCTGCCTTTTCCTCTCTGCCTTTTCCTCTCTGCATTTTCCTCTCTGCCTTTTCCTCTCTGCCTTTTCCTCTTTTCATTTTCCTCTCTGCGTCTTCCTCTCTGCCTTTTCCTCTCTGCGTGTTCCTCTCTGCATGTTCCTCTCTGCATTTTCCTCTCTGCCTTTTCCTCTCTGCCTTTTCCTCTCTGCCTTTTCCTCTCTGCCTTTTCCTCTCTGCCTTTTCCTCTCTGCCTTTTCCTCTCTGCCTTTTCCTCTCTGCCTTTTCCTCTCTGCCTTTTCCTCTGCCTTTTTCTCTCTGCATTTTCCTCTCTGCATTTTCCTCTTTGCATTTTCCTCTTTGCATTTTTCTCTGCCTTTTCCTCTCTGCCTTTTCCTCTCTGCATTTTCCTCTCTGCATTTTCCTCTCTGCATTTTCCTCTCTGCATTTTCCTCTCTGCATTTTCCTCTCTGCATTTTCCTCTCTGCATTTTCCTCTTTGCATTTTCCTCTTTGCATTTTTCTCTTCACGTTTTCCTCTCTGCATTTTCCTCTCTGCATTTTTCTCTTCGCGTTTTTCTCTCTGCCTTTTCCTCTTTGCATTTTCCTCTCTGCATTTTTCTCTGCCTTTTCCTCTCTGCGTTTTCCTCTCTGCCTTTTCCTCTCTGCCTTTTCCTCTCTGCGTTTTCCTCTCTGCCTTTTCCTCTCTGCCTTTTCCTCTCTGCCTTTTCCTCTCTGCCTTTTCCTCTCTGCCTTTTCCTCTCTGCCTTTTCCTCTCTGCCTTTTCCTCTCTGCCTTTTCCTCTCTGCCTTTTCCTCTCTGCATTTTCCTCTCTGCATTTTCCTCTTTACATTTTCCTCTCCTCCTTTCATCTCGTCGTTCCTTTTCCCTCACTCCCACTGAAGTGATCTCCTCTCATTCCCAAATACCCACACGAAATTGGGATTTATGCCACATTTTTTTGTTCTTTTTATCCTCCAGTCCAAGTGCTGAAGTCCCTGAAGGAGAGGCTGGGCCTGCCCTCAGAGCAGAGCAGCACCGAGCCAGGTAATAATTGCATTTTAATCATTCTTTCCTTTTTTTTGTCTTCCCAACAACTTCCATTCAGCCTTAAATTGTTCATTTTAAAGAATTAACTCTGCTTTTCCAAATTCCAGTGGCTTAAAGGAGGGGGAGAATTTATAGTTAAGGGAGTGGGGAGAGGAGAAGCCTTGAGGTGATCTGAGGATGAGGAGAGGTGGAGAGAGAATATTCCCCAGGGATGGAGTGACAGGGGAATGGCTCAGACTGACAGGGAACAGGTTTGGATGGGATTTTGGGAAGGAATATCCCTGTGAGGAAATTTGGGATTGAGATGGGACATTTGGGACAGGATGGTTTGGGGTGGGGAAGGCTGGAATTCCCAGAGGAGCCATGGCTGTCCATCCCTGCAAGTGTCCAGGGCCAGGTTTGGGGTGAGCTGGGATGGGGGAAAGTGTCCCTGGGACATCAGCTGGGTGATCCTTCCCACCCCAGACCATCCTGTCCCAAATATCCCATCCCAATCCCAAATTTCCTGTCCCAAATGTCCCATCCCGATCCCAAATGGCCCATCCCAGTCCCAAATCCCTGTCCCAAATGGCCCATCCCAGTCCCAAATTCCCTGTCCCAAATGGCCCATCCCAATCCCAAATTCCTGTCCCAAATGGCCCATCCCAATCCCAAATTTCGTCAGTGCCAAATGAGGAAAAATGACAAATTTTGGAGGCTTTAACCACCCTCGGGCTCCATTTAATTGGAAATCCCACCCCAAACCATCCTGTCCCAAATGTCCCATCCCAGTCCCAAATTCCTGTTCCAAATGTCCCATCTCAATCCCAAATTTCCTGTTCCAGATGTCCCATCCCAGTCCCAAATTCCCTGTCCCAAATGTCCCATCCCAGTCCCAAATTCCCTGTCCCAAATGGCCCATCCCAATCCCAAGCCATCCTGTCCCAAATGTCCCATCTCAATCCCAAATTTCCTGTCCCAAATGGCCCATCCCAGTCCCAAATTCCCTCAGTGCCAAATGAGGAAAAATGAGAAATTGTGGAGAGTTTAACCACTTTAGGGCTCTGTTTAATTGGCGTTCCTTGTTTGGTTTGATTTTCCTGAACACAGAGAAGGCAAAGCCCATCGAGGAGATCTGGGTGAAAACCCTGGAGGAAATCCCACCCCAAACCATTCTGTCCCAAATGTCCCATCCCAATCCCAAATTCCCTGTCCCAAGTGTCCCATCCGACCCCAAACTGTCCTGTCTCAAATGTCCCATCCCAATCCCAAATTTCCTGTGCAAATGTCCCATTGCAATCTCAAATTCCCTGTCCCCAATGTCCCATCCCAATCCCAAATTTCCTGTGCAAATGTCCCATTGCAATCCCAAATTTCCTGTCCCAAATGTCGCATCTCAATCCCAAATTTCGTCAGTGCCAAATGAGGAAAAATGACAAATTTTGGAGACTTTAACCACCCTCGGGCTCCGTTTAATTGGAAATCCCACCGCAAACCATCCTGTCCTGAATGTCCCATTTCAATCCCAAATTCCCTCAGTGCCAAATGAGGAAAAATAACAAATTTTGGGGACTTTAACCACCCTCGGGTTCTGTTTGATTGCTGCTCCTCCATTGTTTGGTCTGATTTTCTGAACGCAGAGAAGGCAAAGCCCATCGAGGAGATCCGGGTGAAAACCCTGGAGGAAATCCCATCCCAAACCATCCTGTCCCAAATGTCCCATTGCAATCCCAAATTTCCTGTCCCAAATGGCCCATCTCAATCCCAAATTTTGGAGACTTTAACCACTCTGTTTAATCGCTGCTCCTCCATTGTTTGTCCTGATTTTCTGAATGCAGAGAAAGCCAAGCCCATCGAGGAGATCCGGGTGAAAACCTTGGAGGAAGTCCCATCCCAAATCATTCTATCCCAAATGTCCCATCTCAATCCCAAATTCCCTCAGTGCTGTGACAAATTTTGGGGACTTTAACCACCCTCGGGCTGTGTTTAATCGCTGCTCCTCCATTGTTTGTTCTGATTTCCTGAACGCAGAGAAAGCAAAGTCCATCGAGGAGATCTGGGTGAAAACCCTGGAGGAAATCCCACCCCAAACCATCCTGTCCCCAGTGTCCCATCCCAGTCCCAAATTTCCTGTCCCAAATGTCCCATCCCAATCCCAAATTTTGGAGACTTTAACAACTCTGTTTAATCGCTGCTCCTCCATTGTTTGTCCTGATTTTTCTGAATGCAGAGAAAGCCAAGCCCATCGAGGAGATCCGGGTGAAAACCCTGGAGGAAATCCGCCTGGAAAGAGCCAACCAGCGGCGAGGGGAGCCCCCAGCCAAAATCCCGGCGGGAGAGAGCAGAAAATCAGAAGATCCCAACCCCACCACCCCCAGATCCTCCCCGGCCGTGCGCATCAAATCCCTGCCCGGAGCCCTGGCCGAGAAAAACCACAAGAGGTCGGGAGAGGAGAAGGAAAAAGGCGAGGAATTGCCCAGCAAGGCCAGAGCTGAGGAGCTCAGGAAGCAGAGCATGGCCCCCCCGGCCGTGGCCGTGGCCGTGCCCGGCAGGGCTCAGCTGGCAGAGCCGGGAAGGGCCAAAGCCCCCGGGGAAGTGAGGATCAAAACCCTGGAGGAGATCAAGAGGGAGAAGGCCCTGAGGATGCAGCAGAGCGGGGAGAACGTTCCTGCTGCTCCCGCCCCGCCAGAGCCTGCCACGAGGGGCAGGAGGCTGCTGCGGGTCACCAAGGTCACAGGTGAGAACTGTCCTCGGGAATAAATCCATTCCATCGGGAATAAATCCATTCCCTGAGGAATAAATCCCATTCCCTGAGGGGCAGGAGGCTGCTGCAGGTCACCAAGGTCACAGGTGAGGAGAGAACTGTCCCTTGGGGATAAATCCCATTCCCTGAGGAATAAATCCCATTCATTGAGGGGCAGGAGGCTGCTGCAGGTCACCAAGGTCACAGGTGAGGAGAGAACTGTCCCTTGGGGATAAATCCCATTCATTGAGGGGCAGGAGGCTGTTCTGGTCACCAAGGTCACAGGTGAGGAGGGAACTGCTGTCCCTTGGGGATAAATCCATTCCCTCAGGAACAAATCCATTCCCTGAGGAATAAATCCATTCCCTGAGGGGCAGGAGGCTGCTCTGGTCACCAAGGTCACAGGTGAGGAGAGAACTGCTGTCCCTTGGGGATAAATCCATTCCCTGAGGGGCAGAAGGCTGCTCTGGTCACCAAGGTCACAGGTGAGGAGGGAACTGCTGTCCCTTGGGGATAAATCCATTCCCTCAGGAACAAATCCATTCCCTGAGGAATAAATCCATTCCCTGAGGGGCAGGAGGCTGCTGCGGGTCACCAAGGTCACAGGTGAGGAGAGAACTGCTGTCCCTTGGGGATAAATCCATTCCCTGAGGGGCAGAAGGCTGCTCTGGTCACCAAGGTCACAGGTGAGGAGGGAATTACTGTCCCTTGGGGATAAATCCATTCTATCGGGAATAAATCCCATTCCCTCAGGAATAAATCCCATTCCATCAGGAATAAATCCCATTCCCTCAGGAATAAATCCATTCCCTCAGGGGCAGGAGACTGCTCTGGGTCACCAAACTTGTAGGTGAGGAGGGAGTCCCATTCCCTGAGGAATAAATCCATTCCCTGAGGAATAAATCCCATTCCCTCAGGAATTGATTGGATTTTTCCTGCTGGGAGCACTCAGAAACTGCTGCGGGTCACCAGAGTCGTAGGTGAGGAGTGCACTGCCCCTTGGGAATAAATCCATTCCCTCAGGAATAAATCCATTCCCTCAGGAATAAATCCATTCCCTCAGGGGCAGGAGACTGCTCTAGGTCACCAAAGTCATAGGTGAGGAGGAAATTGCTGCCCCTTAGGAATAAATCCATTCCCTGAGGAATAAATGCATTCCCTCAGGGGCAGGAGACTGCTCCGGGTCACCAAACTTGTAGGTGAGGAGGGAGTCCCATTCCCTGAGGAATAAATCCATTCCCTGAGGAATAAATCCCATTCCCTCGGGAATAAATCCCATTGAGGAATTGCTTGGGTTTTTCCTGCTGTGTGCACTCAGAAACTGCTCTGGGTCACCAAAGGTAGAGGTGAGGAGGGAATTGTCCCTTGGGGATAAATCCCATTCAGGAATTGCTTGGGTTTTTCATCACCAAAGTCGTAGGTGGGGAGGAGACTGTCCCTTGGGAATAAATCCTGTTCCCTCAGGAATTGCTTGGATTTTTCCTTCTGGGAGCACTCAGAAACTGCTCTGGGTCTCCAAAGGTAGGGGTGAGGATGGAACTGCTGCCCCTCAGGAATAAATTCCATTCCCTGAGGGGCAGGAGACTGCTGCAGTCATAGGTGAGGAGGGCACTGCCCCTTGGGAATAAATCCATTCCCTCAGGAATAAATCCCACTCAGGAATAAATCCATTCCCTCAGGAATAAATCCCATTGAGGAATCGCTTGGGTTTTTCCTGCTGGGTGCACTCAGAAACTGCTCTGGATCACCAAACTTGTAGGTGAGGAGGGAGTCACATTCCCTCAGGAATAAATCCTGTTTCCTCAGGAATTGATTGGATTTTTCCTGCTGGGAGCACTGAGAAACTGCTGCGGGTCACCAAAGTCATAAGTGAGGAGGGAACTGTCCCTTGAGGATAAATCCATTCCCTCAGGAATAAATCCATTCCCTGAGGAGTAAATCCATTCCCTCGGGAATAAATCCCATTGAGGAATTGCTTGGGTTTTTTCTGCTGAGTGCACTCGGAAACTGCTCCGGGTCACCAAAGTCATAAGTGAGGAGGGAACTGCCCTTGGGAATAAATCCATTTCCTCAGGAATAAATCCAATTCCCTCAGGAATAAATCCATTCCCTGGGGAATAAATCCCACTCAGGAATAAATCCATTCCCTGAGGAGTAAATCCATTCCCTCAGGAATAAATCCATTCCCTGAGGAATAAATCCATTCCCTGAAGAATAAATCCCATTCCCTCAGGAATAAATCCCATTCCCTCAGGAATAAATCCATTCCATCAGGAATAAATCCCACCCAGGAATAAATCCATTCCCTCAGGAATAAATCCCACTCAGGAATAAATCCCATTCCCTCAGGAATAAATCCCACTCAGGAATAAATCCATTCCCTCAGGAATAAATCCCACTCAGGAATCGCTCGGATTTTCCCTGCTGGGAGCACTCAGAAAATTCCGGGCTCCAGAGTCAAAAGGATCGTTGGATTTTTCGTGAATTCTGTGTGTTTCCCACTGGAAAATTCATTCCTTGAGGAATTAATTCATTCCTTGTAGTCTGATTTCCCTCTTGGTTTTTTCTGGCTGGGGTTGGTGGGGTGAGATCCACCACATTCCTCTTTGGAATATTCTTCGGGAAGGATTTATCAACTTCTGAACGTGAGGGCATTAAAAATCTCATCCTAAAGATGATTTAAGCCGTGATGGGACTGAGGGAGAGAGAAAATCCTGCAGGAATTGCTTCCCCTCCATCCTGTTACTAAAAACAGGGAAATAAACCCCTCCAGGGTTTTTTTATTTCTATTTTTTTTGTGTTTTTCTCATTTTAAAGCACCTGGAAGAGAAGAAAAAATGATTGTGGAGTTGAACAAACCTTCCCCCAAAGGTGTCTCTGCACCTGCTGAGGTGAGTCTGGTGTGAAATGAAAAGATTTTTGCAGAAATGCCTCAAATTTCTAATCAATTTGATCAGAAAATCGTAACTTTTCCCGACGGTTTTGACATGGTTTGTTTTCAGTTCTTCCCACCTTCCCTCATTTGGGAATTGCTGCAGTGAAATCCTAAATCTGTCACTTCTATCAGTACAGTTCCCATAAAACATTACAATCCTCCCTTGAATTAATTTATTTTATTTAATTAATTTAAATAAATTAATCTGATTACACATGACAGCAAATAAGAACCAGAAGTTCATGGAGGAGAATATTTGTTTTCAGTGGCAAACATTAAAATCCTGAGCTGAATATTTTAATCCTAAAGTCTGGAATTTCAGAGGAAATCAAAGCTTGGATGGCTTTATATATCCTAAAAAGCTTGGATAGACTCCAGCCAGAGCCTTCCTCTATTAAAACTCCTTTTTTTTTTTTTTTTTTTTTTTTTTTTTTTTTTTTTTTTTCTTTTGGGAATTCCAGATTTAAAACTCCATTTCCATAGCAGGGATCTTGCAAAAAAATGCTGCATTCCAGCAATGCCACGTGGAGAAAATAATATAAAACTCTTTTTTTTTTTTTTTTGGGAATTCCAGTTTTAAATTCCATAGCAGGGATCATGCCAAAAAATGCTGCATTTTTCCCAACCCAAAAAATGAATTTTGAGTGGGAATCCCTCCAAAATGGCTCCTGGTGGCTTCAGCAGTGCCACGTGGAGCCATTTCGGAGGGATTCCCACCCAAAATTCCTTCCCGAATCCATAGATTTTCACCCTAATCACCTTCCTGGGGCTTTTTTTCCTGCAGAACACAGGGAATTCCGGAGTTCAGGTGAAGAGCCTGGAGGAAATAATTTAAAACTTTTTTTTTTTTTTTGGGAATTCCAGTTTTAAAGCTCCATTTCCATAGCAGGAAGCTTGGAAAAAAATGCTGCATTCAGCAATGCGACCTGGAGCCATTTCAGAAGGATTCCCACCCAAAATTCCTTCATGAATCGATAGATTTTCACCCTAATGACCCTCCTGGGGTTGTTTTGTTTGGTTTTTTTTCCTGAGAATGCAGGGAATTCCAGAGTTCAGGTGAAGAGCCTTGAGGAAATAATTTAAAACTTTTTTTGGGGGGGAATTTCTGTTTTAAATTCCATAGCAGGGATCTTACCAAAAAATTCTGCATTCCCGCAATGCGATCTGGAGCCATTTCAGAGGGATTCCCACCCAAAATTCCTTCCTGAATCCACAGATTTTCACCCTCCTGGGGTTGGTTTTTTTTTTCCTGCAGAACGCAGGGAATTCTAGAGTTCAGGTGAAGAGCCTGGAGGAAATCGTTTGGGTTTTATTTGGGGTTTATATTTTTTGGGGGGGAATTCCAGTTTTAAAATTCCATTTCCATAGCAGGCATCATGCAAAAAAATGCTGCATTCCAGCAATGCCACCTGGAGCCATTTCTGGGGGATTCCCACCCAAAATTCCTTCCTGAATCCATAGATTTTCATCCTCATCACCTTCCTGGGGTTGTTTTTCCTGCAGAACGCAGGGAATTCTGGAGTTCAGGTGAAGAGCCTGGAGGAAATAATTTAAAACTCATTTTTTGTGGGGAATTTCTGTTTTAAATTCCATAGCAGGGATCATGCAAAAAAATGCTGCATTCCAGCAATGTCACGTGGATCCATTTCAGAGGGATTCCCACCCAAAATTCCTTCCTGAATCCACAGATTTTCATCCTCATCACCTTCCTGGGGTTTTCTTTCCTGCAGAACGCAGGGAATTCCGGAGTTCAGGTGAAGAGCCTGGAGGAAATAATTTAAAACTCATTTTTTGGGGGGAATTTCTGTTTTAAATTCCATAGCAGGGATCTTGCCAAGTAATGCTCCATTCCAGCAATGCCACCTGGAGCCATTTCAGAGGGATCCCCACCCAAAATTCCTTCCTGAATCCACAGATTTTCACCCTAATCACCTTCCTGGGGTTGTTTTTCCTGCAGAACGCAGGGAATTCCGGAGTTCAGGTGAAGAGCCTGGAGGAAATAATTTAAAACTTTTTTTTTTTTTTTGGGAATTCCAGTTTTAAAACTCCATTTCCATAGCAAGGATCATGCAAAAAAATTCTGCATTCCAGCAATGCCACATGGGGCCGTTTCAGAGGGATTCCCACCCAAAATTCCTTCCTGAATCCACAGATTTTCACCCTCCTGGGGTTGTTTTTTTTTCCTGCAGAACGCAGGGAATTCTGGAGTTCAGGTGAAGAGCCTGGAGGAAATCATTTAAAACTTTTTTTTTTTTTTTTTTGGGAATTCCAGTTTTAAAGCTCCATTTCCATAGCAGGAAGCTTGGGAAAAAATGCTCCATTCCAGCAATGCCATGTGGAGCCATTTTGGAGAGATTCCCACCCAAAATTCCTTCCTGAATCCACAGATTTTCACCCTAATCACCTTCCTGGGGTTTTTTTTCCTGCAGAACGCAGGGAATTCCGGAGTTCAGGTGAAGAGCCTGGAGGAAATCATGTGGGAGAAGCGTCAGCTGAAGCAGCGCCAGGAGGAGAAGCTCCAGAAAGGAGCGGCGCCGATTGCTGCTGAAAAACCCGAGAAGAACAAGGAGAAGAGCCCAGGCTGTGGCAGCCCCGAGGCCGTGGCCGTGTCGGGCTCAGCTCATCAGCCTGGCAGGAGGAAATTGGGGAAATGCCACGAGGATGGCGTGGGCAGCCCCGAGAAGGAGCCGGCGCTGTCCCCAGGGAAAAAGGGAGCTCAGCTCCCCGAGAGGAGAGCCAAAAGTGAGTGCTGGGGGTTCCTCCTCGGGGGAGGTTTTGGGAAAAGGGCTTGGGATCGATGGGGAAAGTCAGCGTGGGGTGGTGGTGCTCATTGCCAGCCCCGAAATATCCGTGGGTGTTGTGTTTGGATTGAATATTTGGAGCAAATCCAGAGCGGGATTGGGAATATTTGGAGGAAATCTTTAGAGCAAACCCAGAGAGGAGTGGGAATCCTTGGGGCAAATCCAGAGAAGAGTGGGAATCTTGGGAGGAAATCTTTGGAGGAAATCCAGAGAGGATTAGGAATCCTTGGGGCAAATCAGAGCAGGATTGGGAATCCTTGGGGCAAACCCAGAGAGGAGTGGGAATGCTTGGGGCAAATCCAGAGAGGACTGGGAATCTTTAGAGCAAACCCAGAGCAGGATTGGGAATCTTTGGGGCAAACCCAGAGAGGAGTGGAAATCTTGGGAGGAAGTCCAGAGAGGATTGGAAATCTTTGGAGCAAACCCAGAGAGGATTGGGAATCTTGGGAGGAAATCCAGAGAGGATTGGGGATCTTTGGGGCAAATCAGAGCAGAATTGGGAATCCTTGGAAGAAATCCAGACAGGATTGGGAATCTTTGGAGGAAATCAGAGCAGGATTGGGAAGATTTGGAGGAAATCTTCAGAGCAAACCCAGAGAGAATTGGGAAGCCTTGGGGCAAATCTTTGGAGGAAATCCAGAGAGGATTGAGAATCCTTGGAGGAAATCTTTGGAGCAAATCCAGAGCAGGATTGGGAATATTTGTAATAAATCAGAACATGAATGGGAATCTTTGGGGCAAACCTAGAGAGGATTGAGAATCTTTGGAGCAAATCTTTGGAGGAAATCCAAAGCAGGATTGGGTATCCTTGGGGAAAACCCAGAGAGGAGTGGGAATCTTTGGAGGGAATCTTCAGAGCAAATCCAGGGCAGGATTGGGAATCTTTGGAGCAAACCCAGAGAGGATTTGGAATCCTTGGAGCAAATCAGAGCAGGATTGGGAATCTTTGGAGGAAATCTTTGGAGGAAATCTTTGTAACAAATAAGAGCAGGATTTGGAATCTTGGGAGGAAATCTTTGGAGCAAACCCAGAGAGGATTGGGAATCCTTGGAGAAAATCAAACCGGGATTGGGAGTCTTTGGAGGAAATCAGAGCAGGATTGGGAATCCTTGGGGCAAACCCAGAGAGGACTGGGAATCTTTGGATTAAATCTTTGGAGCAAATCAGAGCAGGATTGGGAATCTTTGGAGCAAACCCAGAGCAGGAAGGTGACAAAGGGACTGGAGCAGCTTCTCTGCAGAGACAGCCTGGGAATGTTGGGAATGTCCAGCGTGGGAATGTTGGGAATGTTCACCTTGGGAATGTTGGGAATGTCCGGCCTGGGGAGGAGGAGGTGTGTGCAGACCCCACAGCAGAGCTGGAGAGGGACAGGGGACAAGGGATAGAGGGCCAGGACATGGAATGGGGCAGGGATCAGTGGCATTTTGGGATTTTGGGATGAATTCCCAGAGAATCCATGGCCGCCCCATCCCTGGAAGTGCCCAGGGGAGGAATGAATTCCCCGTGGGGCGGTGGGAGCCACCCCTGGGACACGAGGGTGACACTGAGGGTGACACTGACGGTGACCCCGAGGGTGACCCCGGCTGATCCTCCACCCCCCCCCCCCGAAATTCGCGGATTATCACCAAAACCTGCCTTTCTGACCCAAAGCACAGCCTCACTGCTCTCCTCCCTCCCTGCAGCCAAACCCAAGGTGTGCCTGAAGCCTCTGGAGGCCAAAGCCTCCCCCAAGGCTCCCCTGAAGAGGAAGGGCCCCGAGGGTCCCCCCCCGGCCGTGGTGGCCGTGAGACCCCTGAGTGCCACCGCGGGGGACGCGCAGGAGCCCCCGGCCACGAGAGCCACGGTAAGGCCTGCGGTTCTGCTCCTGCCAGGGAAAAAAACCTGGAAAAGTGAAATGTTCTGCTGCTCTGTGGTGCCTTTGAGCCCCAGGATTGGAGGGTGGAGCACATTCCTGATTTTATTTCATGGTGGGAGCGTCTCCATAATTCCCTCCCTGGAATTTCCCCGATTGCTAAAGGATTTTATCCATAACAAATTCCTTAAAAAAAAAAAGTAAACTTGGAGTGAATCCCCATTTCAGTGTTTGGGTGAGGCAGCAGAGGAAGAATCTCCTAAAATTTGTAGGAGATTCTATATCTTAAAATTTCCTTTTCACCCCAGAATTGGAGGGTGGGAGCACATGCCTGATTTTATTTCCTGGTGGGAATATCTCCATAATTCCCTCCCTGGTTTGTAAAGGATTTTGTCCATAAAACAACAAAAACTCCTTAAAAAAAGAGTAAACTTGTAGTGAATCCCCATTTCAGTGTTTGGGTGAGGCAGCAGAGGAAGAATCTCCTAAAATTTATAGGAGATTCTATATCTTAAAATTTCCTTTTCACCCCAGAATTGGAGGGTGGCAGCACATTCCTGATTTTATTCCTGATTTTACTTGCTGGTGGGAGCGTCTCCATAATTCCCTCCCTGGTTTGTAAAGGATTTTGTCCATGAAACAGCAAAAATTCCTTAAAAAACAGTAAATTTGGAGTGAATCCTCATTCAGGAGTGCCCTGGTTCAGTGTTTGGGTGAGGCAGCAGAGGAAGAATGTCCTAAAATTTTGAATTTTTATGTCTTAAAAATTCCCTTTTGACCCCAGAATTGGAGGGTGGCAGCACATTCCTGATTTTATTTCCTGGTGGGAATATCTCCATAATTCCCTCCCTGGTTTGTAAAGGATTTTGTCCTTAAAACAGCAAAAATTCCATTAAAAAAAATTGATTTGGAGTGAGTCCCCATTTCAGTGTTTCAGTGAAACAGCAGAGGAAGAGTCTCCTAAAATTTTGGATTTTTATATCTTAAAAATTCCCTTTTCACCCCAGAATTGGAGGGTGGAGCGCATCCCTGATTTTATTTCCTGGTGGGAATATCTCCATAATTCCCTGCTGGAATTTCCCTGATTTGTAAAGGATTTTGTCCATAAAATATTCCTTTAGAAAAAAAAAGTAAACTTGGAGTGAATCCTCATTCAGGAGTGCCCTGAAATGTTCAGTGTTTGGATGAAGCAGCAGAGGAAGAAGCTCCCAAAATTTTGGACTTCTTTATCTTAAAAATTCCCTTTTCACCCCAGAATTAACAGGATGGCAGCACATTCCTGATTTTATTTGCTGGTGGGACCATTTCCATAATTCCCTCCCTGGTTTGTAAAGGATTTTGTCCATAAAAAATTCCTTTAAAAAGATAAACTCAGAGTGAATCCCCATTTCAGTGTTTGGATGAGGCAGCAGAGGAAGAATCTCCTAAAATTCTATAGGAGATTCTACATCTTAAAATTCCCTTTTCACCCCAGGATTGGAGGGTGGCAGCACATTCCTGATTTTATTCCTGATTTTACTTGCTGGTGGGAGCATCTCCATAATTCCCTCCCTGGTTTGTAAAGGATTTTGTCCATAAAAATTCCTTAAAAAAAGAGGAAACTTGGAGTTTACTGAAAATCTGAGTTTACTGAAATCCCCATTTCAGTGTTTGGGTAAAGCAGCAGAGAAAGAATCTCCTAAAATTTTGGATTTTTATATCTTAAAAATTCCCTTTTCACCCCAGAATTGGAGGGTGGCAGCACATTCCTGATTTTATTTGCTGGTGGGACCATTTCCATAATTCCCTCCCTGGTTTGTAAAGGATTTTGTCCATAAAAATTCCTTTAAAAAGATAAACTCAGAGTGAATCCCCATTTCAGTGTTTGGGTGAGGCAGCAGAGGACGAATCTCCTAAAATTTTGGATTTTTATGTCTTAAAAATTCCCTTTTCACCCCAGAATTGGAGGTTGGCAGCACATTCCTGATTTTATTTCCTGGTGGGAATATCTCCATAATTCCCTCCCTGGTTTGTAGAGGATTTTGTCCATAAAACAGCAAAAATTCCATTTAAAAAAATTGATTTGGAGTGAATCCCCATTTCAGTTTTTCAGTGAAACAGCAGAGGAAGAATCTCCTAAAATTTTGGATTTTTATATCTTAAAAATTCCCTTTTCACCCCAGAATTGGAGGGTGGCAGTGCATCCCTGATTTTATTTCCTGGGTGGGAGCATCTCCATAATTCCCTGCTGGAATTTCCCTAATTATTCCCTAACTTACAAGGATTTTATCCATAAAACAGCAAAAATCCCTTAAAAAAACCACAAAATTCGGAGTGAATCCCCATTTCAGCGTTTGGGTGAAGCAGCAGAGGAAGAATCTCCTAAAATTTTGGATTTTCACATTTTAAAAATTCTCCTTTTCCTCCCCAGGCCGTTCCTAACCCCGAGGACAGCTCAGGCTCCGTCCCTCGCAGAGAGAATTCCCAGCGCAGGTGAGGACAGCCCCACAGTCCTGGGGATCCCTCATGGGGAAAATTGGGATTTTTGGGGAAAGTTGTGCCAAAATCGGCAAAGGAAGAATTCATTTGGGTTAATTTTTGGAGCGGCAAAGCTCATTTCCTTTTTTTCTTAAAATGCCGCACTTGGGCAGAGCTTTTTAGTGAATTTTGAAGTTTATTTTTGGTGACTTTTGGGGTTTATTTTCAGTGACTTTGAGGTTTCTTTTCAGTGACTTTTGGGGTTTATTTTCAGTGACTCTTGGGGTTTATTTTTGTGACTTTTAGGGTTTATTTTTAGTGACTTTTTGGGGTTTCTTTCCAATGACTTTTGGGTTTATTTTCAGTGAATTTGGGGTTTTTTTTGCAATGACTTTTTGGTGGGGTTTTTTCCATGACTTTGGGGTTTATTTTCAGTGACTTTGGGATTTATTTTCAGTGACTTTGGGGTTTATTTTCAGTGACTTCTGGAGCTTTTTTCCACTGACTTTTGGGTTTATTTCCAGTGACTTTCGGATTTCTTTTCAGTGACTTTTGGAGGTTTCTTCCAGTGACTTTGGGATTTCTTCCCAGTGATTTTGGGGTTTATTTTTAGTGACTTTTGGGGTTTATTTTCAGTGACCTCTTGCAGTTTTGATGCCTTTTAGGGTTTCTTCCCCGTGACTTTCTAGGTTTATTTTCATTCACTTCAGCCTTTTTTCAGTGACTTTCTGAGGTTTTTCCGCCCTTCTCCCCCAAATCCCACCCACCCTCCCAACCCACGACTAACCCCAGACCCCAAACCCACCCCAAACTCCCAAATTCAGACATTAAACTCCAAATAACAATTAACCCCAGACCCCAAACCCACCCTGCACTCCCAAAACTCCCAAATTCAGACATTAAACCCCAAATAAACAACTATCCCAGACCCCGAACTCCCAAACCTCCCAAATTCAGACATTAAACCCCAAATAAACAACTAACCCCAGACCCAAACCCACCCCAAACTCCCAAATTCAGACATTAAACTCCAAATAACAATTAACCCCAGACCCCAAACCCACCCTGCACTCCCAAACCTCCCAAATTCAGACATTAAACCCCAAATAAACAACTATCCCAGACCCCGAACTCCCAAACCTCCCAAATTCAGACATTAAACCCCAAATAAACAACTAACCCCAGACCCAAACCCACCCCAAACTCCCAAATTCAGACATTAAACTCCAAATAACAATTAACCCCAGACCCCAAACCCACCCTGCACTCCCAAACCTCCCAAATTCAGACATTAAACCCCAAATAAAGAACTAACCCCGGACCCCAAACCCACCCCAAACTCCCAAATTCAGACATTAAACCCCAAATAACAACTATCCCCGACCCAAACCCACCCCGAACTCCCAAACCTCCCAAATTCAGACATTAAACCCCAAATAAACAACTATCCCAGACCCCAAACCCACCCCGAACTCCCAAATTCAGACATTAAACTCCAAATAACAACTAACCCCAGACTCCAAACCTACTCTGCACTCCAAAATTCAGACATTAAACCCCAAATAAACAACTATCCCAGACCCAAACCCACCCTGCACCCCCAAATTCAGCCATTAAACCCCAAATAAACAACTATCCCAGACCCAAACCCACCCTGCACCCCCCAAATTCAGACATTAAACTCCAAATAGACAACTATCCCAGACCCCGAACTCCCAAACCTTCCAAATTCAGACATTAAACTCCAAATAACAACTAACCCCAGACTCCAAACCCACCTTGCACTCCAAAATTCAGACATTAAACCCCAAATAAACAACTAACCCCAGACCCCAAACCCACCCTGCACTCCCAAATTCAGACATTAAACCCCAAATAACAACTATCCCCGACCCAAACCCACCCCGAACTCCCAAACCTCCCAAATTCAGACATTAAACCCCAAATAACAACTATCCCCGACCCAAACCCACCCCGAACTCCCAAACCTCCCAAATTCAGACATTAAACCCCAAATAAACAACTATCCCAGACCCCAAACCCACCCCGAACTCCCAAATTCAGACATTAAACTCCAAATAACAACTAACCCCAGACTCCAAACCTACTCTGCACTCCAAAATTCAGACATTAAACCCCAAATAAACAACTATCCCAGACCCAAACCCACCCCTGCACCCCCAAATTCAGCCATTAAACCCCAAATAATCACCATCACCGCCGATTTTCCTCTTCCCCCAGCGCTGACCCCCAGGCTGGGAACCAGAGCGATTCCCTGGCGCCCTCGGAGGTGTCGAGCTCCTCCTCCTCCTCCTCCTCGCTGGAGGTTCCGCTGAAGCTGCGGCGCCTGAGCTCCGCCGGCTCCGCCAAGGCTCCGCTCTCGGTGGAGGATGACTTCGAGAAGCTCATCTGGGAGATCTCCGGGGGAAAACTGGAAGCAGAAATCGATTTGGATCCAGGGAAGGATGAGGATGATCTCCTGCTGGAACTCTCGGAGATGATTGACAGCTGAGAGGGGGATTCTTTTAACAAAAAAAAAAAAAAAAAAAAAGACGCGACGCCAAAAAAAACTTTCAAAAAAAAAAAAAAGGAAAATTCTTCCCCCCCACACCCTCACCCCACACACCCCAAAATCCTATAAATGTTGTTGGATCTGTGGAAGAGATCCTTTTCCTGGCTCGAAGCACAGTTGGATTGTTAGGAATAGGAAGAATCCGCGCCCAGATTTCGTTACCCCGAAATTCCGGGGCCGAGTTCATCCCGCGCCTCCTCCCACGCACGAGAGGAGGACACAGCACTTGGGATTCTCTCGGGGGGGGACACGGATCCCATCTCCAGAGCGATCTGCTGCTCCCAGGGTGGGCTCACAGCTCCCACCTCCTCCCCCCAAAGCCTGGAGTTACTATGTCAACTCTGGAATTTACGGATGGACTCTGCCCTCGGACTCGGAATTGGGGGGAATTCAGGAAAACCAGGCTGGGAGGGAGCAGCCGAGTCAGGATTTTGGACCAAACACTGCCGGGGGAGCTGAGGCCGATCCAGCCCGACTTGGGATGATCGGGGGGACTTTTCCTGCAGGAATTTGGGGAAAACAAGGATTGGTTCAAGTGCCTCTTGGTTCCAGGGATCCCTCCCCTGCTGAAGGACTGGAATTATTCTGGGAGGTGGGAAAAGCACCTGGAATGTTCCCCCCACTGGCTGCTTCCCTCCTTTCCAGCCCCCCCGTTGGAGCTGGGATTTTGGTGGAATCCCCGTGTTTTTCTCTGTAAATATTTTATTCTTCCATTTTATATTTGTATGATTCTATTTAAGGAATTAAAGGTAGGCTGCTCACGCTGGTGTCTGTGCAGAGCCCTCTGCTTTCCATGGTTTATTTAAGGAATGGGATTAAACACAGTCTGGGCCTTCAGGGTGTTAATTATTAATTAATGAGGGCGAGTGGGATTGTCCCTTTGAGTGTCCGGAGGGGCTGGACCATCCAGGGAAGGGAAAAATAGGGAAGGGTCTGCAGAATCCTGGGGGGCTCAGCCTGGAGAAAAGGGAGAAAAAGTCTTTTGTGACCTTGTGGGACAAATGACCAGGAAAATTCTGGTGGTTTCCGTAAGAGCAGAAAAAGCTACTTTAAAATAAAGTCAGCTACTTTAAGGCACATTATCTGTTGTAGCTCGGAACCAGGGGAGTATTTTGATTTTTTTTCTATGAATTGTGTTTATTAAAAACAAATAAAATAACGGAAATCCCCTAATAATAGAAAGAAAAGAAATCCTACTAACAAAAAAACCCTAAAAATAGTAATAAAAAGTCTAGTAAGAGCAAAAAAACTCCCTCCGCCCGCACACCGCCACTATCCCACAGTGCCCTGCGCGCTCCTGCCGCCATCATACCACCGCTATCCCACAGTGCCCCGCGCGGTCCTCCAGCCGCGCATCCCCACTATCCCACAGTGCTCCGCGCGGTCCTCCAGCCCGTGCACCTCCACTATCCCATAGTGCCCCGCATGCTCATTCCGCCACTATCCCACAGTGCCCCGCGCGGTCCTCCAGCCCGCGCACCCCCACTATCCCACAGCACCTCGCGCGCTCCCGCCGCCATCATATCTCCACTATCCCACAGTGCCCCGCGCGCTCACACCGCCGCTCTCCCGCCGTGCCCTGCTCGTTCTCGCTCTCCCGGCGGGCCCCGTGCAGCCATGGCGTACCGCGGGCAGGGCCAGAAGGTGCAGAAGGTGATGGTGCAGCCCATCGTATCCTGCCTCGAGCCTCTCAGGGCGCCGGGGGAGCGCGGGGAGGCCGGGCGGGAAGGGGGCGGGGTTCGTCACCCCGGTAACGAACGGTTCCATCCGCGGGGAGCGCGGCCTTCATCCCTGAGGGTTCCATCCCACAGGGATTTCGGAGTCCTGCCCTCGGGGATCGCGGTCTGCAGTCCTGGGGGTCGCGGGTTTCACCCCACGCGGGTGGCGGGTCCATCCCCCGGGCTGTGTCCCCGAGGGCTCCTCGCTGTGTTGTGCCCTTAACGCTCGGCTCCAGAACCTGATCTTCCGCTACCTGCAGAACGTGAGTACCGGCACTGGGGGGCCGGGGGCTTCACCTCGGCGTCAGGAGATGGTTGGGATGGGGAGAGAATAAACCTCACCTCATTCCTCTCCTGCCATCGTCAGGGACACCTCTCACTGTCCCAGGCTGCTCCAAGCCCTGTCCAGCCTGGCCTGGGACACTCCCAGGGATCCCCTTCTCCTCTGGGAATTCCATCCCAGCCCCTGCCCACCCTCCCAGGGGGGAATTCCTTCCCAATATTCGATTTAAATCCCTTCTTTTAGTTTAAAACCCTCCAAACTGTGAGGGAAGTGTCTACCACTCCCCAGTCCTGCAATCCAGTGAGATATTTCCATGGAATCCCACGATGTCTTGGGGTGGGGATGGACCTTAAACCCCCCCAAAACACCTGAGAACAGAACAAAAACTCCTGAGAGCTGCCTGGGCTGTTTCTATCCCTGTTTTTTCCTCCCTCTCCATCATTTCCAGAGATCCAGGATCCAGGTGTGGCTCTATGAGCAGGTGAACATGAGGATAGAAGGCTGCATCATTGTGAGTGACACTTCCTCATTGTTTTGTGGGGCTTTTCTCCCATTTCCAAACCCATTTCTTCCTCGTTTTCCATGAAAATCCAGCGTGGGGGTGGGAATGTTGCCGTGTCTCCCGGGAATGGGAAGGTTTGGGGGTTGCTGTGGGGTTTGGGGTCCCTGACTGAGTTTGGGACTTTTCCAGGGCTTCGATGAGTACATGAACCTGGTGCTGGACGACGCCGAGGAGATTCACTCCAAAACCAAGTCCAGGAAGCAGCTGGGTGGGTCAGGGGGGCCTGGGGTGCAGGGGTGGGGCAGGAAATTTGGGATTGGGGCAGGAAAGTTGGGATTGGGACCCAGAATCTGGGTGGGGGAGCCTGGAACCTGGGGGTGGGAGCCGAAATCCAGGTGTGGGGGCAGAGATCTGGATTTGGGACCTAAAATCCAGGTTTGGGACCTAAAATCCGGGTTTGGGGCCTAAAATCAGGGTTTGGGATCTAAAATCCAGGTGTTGGGACCTAAATCCAGGTGTTGGGACCTAAAATCCAGGTGTGGGATGTGAAATCCAAATGTAGGATCTGAAATTCAGGTGTTAGAGCCTAAAATCCTGGTGTGGGACCTGAAACTTGGGGGTGGAACCTGAAATTTGGGGGTGGGACCTGAAATCCAGGTGTGGGGTGTGAAATCCAGGTTTGGGATGTGAAATGCAGGTGTGAGCCTAAAATCCAGGTATGGGACCTGAAATCCAGGTGTGGGGTGTGAAATCCAGCTGTTGGGACCTCAAATCCAGATGTGGGACCTGAAACTTGGGGGTGGAGCCTGAAATTTGGGGGTGGGATGTGAAATCCAGGTGTTGGAAGCTAAGATACAGGTGTGAGCCCAAAATCCAGGTGTGGGACCTTAAATCCAGGTGTGGGACCTTAAATCCAATGTGGGACCTTAAATCCAGATGTGGAACCTGAAACTTGGGGGTGGAGCCTGAAATTTGGGGGTGGGACTTTAAATCCAGATGTTAGAAGCTAAAATCCAGGTTTGGGACCCTAAATCCCAGGTTGGGACCCTAAATCCAGATTTGGGACCCTAAATCCAGATTTGGGACCCTAAATCCAAGTTTGGGACCCTAAATCCAGATTTGGGACCCTAAATCCAGGTTTGGGACCCTAAATCCCAGGTTGGGACCCTAAATCCAGGTTTGGGACCCTAAATCCAGGTTTGGGACCCTAAATCCAGGTTTGGGACTCTAAATCCAGATTTGGGACCCTAAATCCAGATTTGGGACCCTAAATCAGGTTTGAGACCCTAAATCCAGGTGTGAGCCCAAACTCCAGGTATTGGAGCCTGGAATTCCATCTGTGGGGCCTCTGAAATTGGGGGACGGGACCCCAAAATCCCAATCCCGGGGGTGGAACGGGGCCAGGCTTTGAGGCCCTCTGACCCCAAACCTTTCCCTGTTCCCGTTGGGTTCCAGGTCGGATCATGCTGAAGGGCGACAACATCACTCTCCTGCAGAGCGTCTCCAATTAGGATTTGGCCGTTCCCAGTTTGGGGAAAAAAAAAAAGGACTGGGGATGGGCTGGGAGCTCTGGAAATCCGGGATGTGCCAGAGGTGAAAGTCCCCGCGTTCCTTTGGGAATTGTTTTTTTTTGTAGGTTGAGGTTTTCTTGGGGAAATAAAAGGTTTTTCACAATGTGTGGGGTTGGGGTTTGGGGCTCGGGGCAGGGAGTGTTTTTGGGGTGGTTTTCTCTGTGGGATTGGGTGGTCCTGGGGGTCTTGGAGCTTCAAGGGAGGGATTTGGGGTAAAAAAAGGGATTTGGTGATGGGAATCACCACTGGGAGTGGATTCTTGGAATGAAATGGGATTTTCAGAGGATGTTTCACCCTCGGTGTGCTGAGGGAGGCTCTGAGGGAAGCAGGAATGGCGATAATTTCCCAAAACAGCCTCTTCGTCCTAAAAATAATCCTTTATTCCCAAAACTAATCTCATCTTCCCCAAAACAAATTCGTATTTCCCGAAACCAATCCCATCTTCCCTAAAACCAATCCCTTCCCAAAACAAATTCATTTTTCCCAAAACCAATCCTATCTTCCCCAAAACCAATCCCTTCTTCCCAAAAAGAATCCTTTCTTCCCAAAACCAATCCCATCTTCCCCCAAACCAGTCCTTTCTTCCCCAAACCAATCCTTTCTTTCCCAAACCAATCCTTTTTCCCAAACCAGTCCCTTTTTCCCAGGAAAACTCTTCCCTGTCCTCCCCCAGACCGCAGCCCTGACTCACCCGGAGGAGGATCCGGGGATTTTTTACCTTTCCCGAGCTGGGCAGGAAGGAGGGAATTCTGTCTGGAATTTCTCCTGGAATTCTGTCTGGAATTCCTGCTGGAATTCTGCCCGGAGCATCCCAAATTCCTGCCGGAATGGGAAAAAGGCTCTGGACAGAAGAGGGAGCTGCGGGCTCAGCTCTGCCCATGGAATTCCCAATCCCGGCAGGAATGGGAATTCTCCGGGAATGTCCGGCTCCAGACAGCCCTGGGGGAGCCGAGCTGGGAATTCCCGGGGGGAGGAGGAGGTCAGGGATTCTCAATGAGCCCCGAGGGCACTGCCGGGCCTGGAAAAGCTCTGCATCCCTTCCCAAATCCCCTCCTGTTCCCACACAGGGAATGCTTTGGGGTCAGAGGGATTGGGATTGGGATTGGGATTGGGATTGGGATTGGGATTGGGATTGGAACCCAAAGGGCTCTGGGAGCGCTGGGGCCTGGCACGGCCTGGGGCTGCCCCAAAAATTCGGTTTGGGGCGTGAGCCCGACCCCAGATGTGCCACCGACCCCAAATGTGCCATTGACCCCAAATCTGCCATTGACCCCAAATGTGCCACCAACCCCAAATCTGCCACCGACCCCAAATGTGCCACTGACCCCAAATCTGCCACCGACCCCAAATCTGCCACCGACCCCAAATCTGTCACTGACTCCGGGTCTGCCATCGACCCCAAATGTGCCACCAACCCCAAAACTGCCACTGACCCCAAATCTGCAATCGACCCCAAATGTGCCATTGACCCCAAATCTGCAATCGACCCCAAATCTGCCACCAACCCCAAATCTGCAATCGACCCCAAACGTGGCCCCGGCCCCAGTGTGTGGCGGCAGCGCTGCTGTGCTAAGGCGGAAGTGAGATAAGATCAGAGCAGGGGGGGCTGAGTTTGGGGGGGAGAGGAAAGGGGTGAGGGGGGGCGCCTGTGGGGAGGAAATTGGGGGGTGAGGGTGGCACTGTCACTGTGTCACTGTCGGTGTCACCTCACAGGTGTCAGTCACATTTTGGGAGCGTTAAAGGGCTCCCAGAGAGGTTTGTGTCACCCCTGCATGTCCCTGGCCACTGTCACCTCCCTGTGTCACCCCTGTGTGTCCCTGGCCACCATGGCCACTGCCACCTCCCTGTGTCACCCCTGTGTGTCCCCAGCCACTGTCACCTCCCTGTGTCACCCCTGTGTGTCCCCAGCCACTGTCACCTCCCTGTGTCACCCCTGTGTGTCCCCAGCCACTGCCACCTTCCCTGTGTCACCCCTGTGTGTCCCTGGCCACCATGGCCACTGTCACCTCCCTGTGTCACCCCTGTGTTTCCCCAGCCACTGCCACCTTCCCTGTGTCACCCCTGTGTGTCCCCAGCCACTGCCACCTCCCCAGGCTGGCAGCTGGAGGGATGGAGCCCCAGAATCCCCCAGGGATCCCCCAGAAATCCCCGCGAGATGCCCGGGGGTGGCACCAGTGTCCCCGTGTCCCCTGCCCGGGGGTGGCACCAGTGTCCCCCTGTCCCCTGCAGGATTTCCTTGGGAGCCCAAGCCCATCCCTTGTCCCACCCCAAACAGCTCCCGCTGATCCCCACCCCAAAAAAACCCTTTTTCCATCAATTCATCTCGGAGGCTTTGGAGAGGCAAAGCCTAGCCTCGTCTCCTGGTTGGAAGCAGTGGGAATTCCCGGGATTATCCCACTGAATTCCCAGGATTATCCCATTGAATTCCCGGGATTATCCCATCCAATTCCCAGGATTATCCCATTCAGTTCCTGGGATTATCCCATCGAATTCCCAGGATTATCCCATTGAATTCCCAGGATTATCCCATTGAATTCCCGGGATTATCCCATCGAATTCTCGGGATTATCTGATCGAATTCCCGGGGTTATCCCATTGAATTCCCAGGATTATCCCATCGAATTCTCGGGATTGTCCCATCGAATTCCCAGGGTTATCCCACTGAATTCCTGGGATTATCCCATCGAATTCTTGGGGTTATCCCATCGAATTCTCGGGATTATCCCATTGAATTCCCAGGGTTATCCCATCAAATTCTCGGGATTATCCCATTGAACTCCTGGGATGATCCCACTGAATTATCCCCCAGTGTTATCCCACCGAACTCCCAGGACTATCCCACCGTATTCCTGGGGTTATCCCATCGAATTCCCGGGATTGTCCCATCAAATTCCTGGGATTATCCCATTAAATTCTTGGGATTATGTCACCGAATTCCCAGGATTATCCCATTGAATTCCCAGGATTATCCCATTGAATTCCCAGGGTTATCCCATTGAATTCTCGGGATTATCCCATTGAATTCCCAGGATTATCCCATTGAATTCTCGGGATTATCGAATTCTTGGGGTTATCCTATCCAATTCCCGGGGTTATCCCATCCACAGCCCACCCTGGGCTCGGTTTTACTTTCCTCAGCTGCGGTTTGGAAAATCCCAAACTCTCCTTTTTTTTTTCCTTTAAGCTGAGCTCGGTCTGGGGTCCCCGCGCTGGGCTTGTCCCCCTGTGCTTGGGGACAATCCGGGGGTGGCTCTCTGCTCCTTCACTCAGCGCCTCCATGGAATTTTCCAGAGGCAGGATTTGCGGGAATTGGTCCCGCGGTGCTGCCCCAGGAGCGCTGTGGGCTCGGGGTTTTCCCTTTTCGGGTTTTTTTTTGTGGTCCCACGGAGGTTTTCCTCGGAGATGGAGGAGTCAGACCCCGGGGGATTTGGGGCTGGGGGTCTGGGGGTGAGAGGAGGCAGGAAAACATCGCCGGGGGGGCACGGGGGATGCTCCCGGAGGCACCAAAAATTCCGCTTTTCCAGAAGGTGGAAATTCCTCCCCCTCCAGGGCGGTGGGAGTGGGTCTGGGTGTGCCCAAAACCTCTTTGGGAAGGCGATTCCCGAAGGAAAACCCCAAAACGCGGGATGGGCACGGTGCGATGTGGGGTAGGGGCACAAATCCCACCTTGGGGTGATCCCACACCGAGAATTCCCCATTCCCAGAGTGGAAATTGCCATTTCCTGCCTTTGCCAGGGAGAGTTCCATCCCATTTTTTGGGTTTTTTGCCCTCACCCCAAAACCCGCGGGGATGGAGGGATGAATCCCCCTCGCTCCCAGCCCATTCCCAGAGTGGAAATTCCCATTTCCTGCCTTTACTGGGGAGAGTTCCATCCCTGGTTTTGGGTTTTTTGCCCTCAGCCCAGAACCCGCAGGGATGAAGGATGAACCCCCTGCTCCCAGCCCATTCCCAGAGTGGAAATTCCCATTTCTCGCCTTCGCCAGGGAGAGTCCCATCCCTTTTTTTGGGGTTTTGCCCTCACCCCAGAACCCGCAGGGATGAAGGATGAACCCCCTGCTCCCAGCCCATCCCCGCGGGCTCCGGGGCTGCTCCGGGTGGTCCCGGCCCCTCAGCCGAGCCGTGCCCGGCCCGGGTGGGCTCAGCCGTGCCGTGCCGTGCCACGCTGAGCCCTTCCCGCAGGGGAGCCGGGCCCGGGGGTGGGGAGGGACACATTCCTGCCCCACCGAGTGTCCCACACACGGCGCCGGCCCTCGGCACAGCTCGGCGCGGCTCGGGGAGCTGCAGGCAAAGCAAACAATGGCATCCCCAGGGACAACAATGCCCCATTGTCCTTTGAAGGCCGAACAATGAGACAATGGCCCACGGGCTGCTCCCTTGCTTGCCAGGCACGCCCCCCCTGCGGCCCCGGGACCGGCTGGGGCCGGGGGCTCCCGCTGGCCCCGAGGAGCCACCGCGGCCGCCGCTCGCTGTCCCCTGGTCCCGCTGCGTCCCTCGCGCCCGGGGTGAGTGTCGGGGGTCGCCGCGGCCTCGCCGTGCGCGTGGGGTGTGCCCGGAGAGGAGGAGGAGGAGGAGGAGAAGAAGGAGGAGAGGAGGAGGATTCCCTTTGATCCTCGGGGTTCCAGCGGCGGGGAGGGGATGGCAATGTCCCGTCGGGTCACGCGGGCCGTGCCCGGAGAACAGCGCGGCTTTGTTGTCTCCGGGGGTGGCCGCTCGCCCTGAAGGGCTCCTGGGCAATCCCCATCCTCCTCCTCCTCCTCCTCCTCCTCCTCCTCCTCCTCCTCCTCCTCCTCCTCCTCGCGGCGTTGGGAGCGAGCCCACCCCGGGCCCCGCGGGGTGTGGGGAGGAGCGGCAGGGTTTGGGGGGCAGGGGGTCCTTCCCAGGTGTCCCCAGGCCACCTGGAGCCACCCGCAAGGGCCACCCTGTGGTCCCCACGAGCTGCGGGAGGTGCCGAATCCCCCCCTGCTCTCCCAGCTCTCCAGGGGTGGTGCCCGCCCTGCCACCCCCAGGGTCCCTCTCGGAGGGCACAGCGCGGGGGACAGGCCCTGGAATGCTCTCCTCGCCCCAAAATCCAGGGATGGTGGGGACCCGGGGCTGTGGGAACAGGGACAGCCAGTTCCGGGGTCGCGATGTGGGGATCCGCTGTGGGGTCCCTGTCCCCGTGCTGCGGTTCAGCTCCGGTGGCACCGGGCCCAGTCACCCCCAGGGCCACCCCCGTGTCCGTGTCCGTGTCCTCCGGGGCCACCGGGGGTCCCACTTGTCCCTTTCCCGGTGCTTTTTGTCGCGGGGGGCGCGGGGATGGGGGACACGGGTGTCCCCAGAAGCCACCGCCAGCCTCCAGCGCCCCCTGCGAGCTCCCAGCCCCCCCGAACCCCACATCCCCCCCAAATCCCGCTCCTGTCGGCACCTTTGGGCAAACAAACGCACCTGAATGGGGCTGAATGGAGTGAGAAAAGAGCCCGGAGCACTTTGTGCTCCCAGCGAGCCGCGAACAATCGCTAAATACAAATCACCGAGAGAAAAGGCAGGGAGAGAGAGAGACAAAAGCAAGAACGGCGGCACAAAGGAGAGGAATGAAATGGTAAAGTAAAGTCAAACAAAAAGGAGCCGGGCTGAGACAAAAGGAGGGAACAATATCCCCGAGGCAATAGGCTCCTGAACAATGGGGACAGTGACAGCGGCACAAAGACACACTGTTTGCAAGTAGACGTTATCTCACACAGCCACTGGCAGGCCTGGCCCTGGCGCTTCTATTTTCAGGGATGCTTTTGTGCTGCGCTGAACAATATTCCTTGCATGGCTGCAGATACTGAGATGAGGGGGGCTCGGGGTTCTTTTTTTTTTTTTTTTTTTTTTTTAAGCCTTGCCGGTGCCAGTTTTCCATGAAAACAGGTTCAGCAGGGCGGGCGGGCTGAGGGTGATGCCAGGGGAGCTGGTGGCATCGGCCGGTGCCACCAGGCCGGGACAGAGCTCGGCGGGAGCTCTCCCGGGGTTTTTTAGGATTGCCGATCCGGGGTCGATCGGCCCCGAGGTTGCATTTGAAGGGCGGCGCTCGGAGCCTGACCTGCGGGATGAGTTCTGCCGCTGCTTTCCTGCGGAACGCTTTGGTTTTTAACCTCTGACGGTGCTGGCGGCGCTCCCTGGCACCCCCGGGCACCCCCGGGCACCGTCCCCTGCTCCGCGGCCGCGGAAATGTCCCCCGGCGGCGGTGACACTCGGGGGGGACAATCTGCAGAGCTGTGCCGTGCTCGGCCCCACATCCTCCGGGACAGAGGATGCTCCTGACTGAGCCAACCTTGCCCCGGCAGCGCCGAGCTCGGGGTTCGGCACCTCCAGAGCCCCGGGAGGGGCGGACGGGCAGCTCCGGGTCTCCTTTTTGGGATTTGGGGCTGGCAGGAGCAGTTTGGGGCCGCTCATGGTTTCCCTTCTGGGATTTGGGGCTGGCAGGAGCTGTTCGGGGCCGCTCTGGTTTTACCTTTTGGGATTTGGGGCTGGCAGGAGCTGTCCGGGGCCGCTCTGGTTTTACCTTTTGGGATTTGGGGCTGGCAGGAGCTGTTTAGGGCCGCTCTGGTTTCCACTGAGGGATTTGGGGCTGGCAGGAGCTGTTTGGGGCCGCTCTGGTTTTACCTTTTGGGATTTGGGGCTGGCAGGAGCTGTTTAGGGCCGCTCTGGTTTTATCTTTTGGGATTTGGGGCTGGCAGGAGCTGTCCGGGGCCCCTCTGTGCCCATTCCCTAGCACCGCTGTGCCGTGGGAGGAGGCCACGGGGAGTTGTGGCGTCACGGAGGGGTCATCGGCTCTTTCCCCCTAAAAAACCTCCTCGCGGCCCTTCCCAGGTGTCCCCCACCGCGCGGCTCTTCCCAGGAATGCCCTGCGGAGGGCCCGGGTCATCCCCCAGCACTTTTGGGGTGTGTTAGCAGCACCCGGAGACCTCCGGATCCACCCAGATCCCTCCTCTTGGACAGCCCAGGGACATCCCACAGATCAGCCATCCCTTCCTGGAACTCCAGGAACATCCCAGGGGTGTCCCACAGATCAGCCATCCCTTCCTGGAACTCCAGGGACAGCCCAGGGACATCCCACAGGTCAGCTATCGCTTCCCGGAGCTCCTTGGACATCCCAGGGGTGTCCCACAGGTCAGCCATCCCTTCCTGGAGCTCCAGGGACATCCCAGGGGTGTCCCACAGATCAGCCACCCCTTCCTGGAACTCCAGGGACATCCCACAGATCAGCTATCGCTTTCCAGAGCTCCAGGGATACTCAGGGACATCCACAGATCACCCATCCCTTCCTGGAGCTCCAGGGACATCCCAGGGGTGTCCCACAGATCAGCCATCCCTCCTGAAGCTCCAGGGACATCTCAGGGACATCCCACAGATCAGCCATCCCTCCTGGAGCTCCAGGGACACCCCACAGACCATCCAGGGAACCCTCCTGCTCTTTTCCCCGCTCGAAAGTCTCCCCCCCCTCCCACAGCCCCCCCAAAAACCCCGAGGACGTCACCGCGCGGCCGCAACCGCTCCGGGGGAGCAGAAATTGGGGTGCAGGGGGGCCGGGGCCGCTCCTATCGGGGCCGATCTCCAGCTGGCGCAGATGGGCTCGGCTCTGCCCCGACAAGAGCCGCGCTTTCCGATATCGATCACCTTATCTTCGGGCACATCCTGTTGCTAAGTTCGGCTCCTTCCTCCCCCCGACAGCTGGGGAGCAGCGCCAGATCCGCGGGGCCGGGGGGGGGGCTCGGGGCGCCTCAAAAACGCTCCCGGGCTCGCTTTGGGGGAGATGCGGTGCCCTCCTGCCCTTCCCGGCTCGCTGCGAGCACCGGCGGAGGGAGGAGGGGGAGATTTGGGGTGCCGAAATCAAAGCGGGGCGCGTTGGGAGCCGCTCCGGGGGAAACGGTGCCGAGTGGCGATATCTGATTTTGCGGTGGCTCCGCGCACGTGCTCGGGGCTGATGCAAACGGCTGTGCCATTAAAGTCGCAGTCCTTGTCCCCTCTTCACGTCCTTGAAGTCCTTGTCCCCTCCGTGGCCCCGCGGGGGTCTCCACCGTGTCCTGCCCGAGCTCCTCCATCGCGACCCCAATCCCAAAGGTGATGGGAACGGGGAAATTATCGCCGGCCCCGGGGGGCTGAGCCCTCCCCGAACTCCCCCGGGCTCTGCCGGGCCAGGGAATCCCCAAAATCTGTATCTAAAATCCCTGAAGTGATGCTTTTTGGGGTTTTCTTTCGGGCGAGGTGAGCCCATTCCTCGCTCCCTTTTACCCCCATCGCCCACCCCCGGGGGCTCGCGTTGTTCACCCTCTCCGAGTGGGGAATTTCTCCAAAATCTGTATCTAAAATCCCTGAAATGATGCTTTTTTGGGATTTTTTTGCCCACTCCTCGCTTCCTTTTACCCCCATCACCCACTCCCGGGGGGCTCACGTTGTTCACCCTCTCCGAGTGGGGAATTTCTCCAAAATCTGAATCTAAAATCCCTGAAGTGATGCTTTTTTGGGGGTTTTTTTGTCCACTCCTCGCTCCCTTTTACCTCCATCACCCACTCCCGGGGGCTCGCGTTGTTCATCCTCTCCGAGTGAGGAATTTTTCCAAAATCTGAATCTAAAATCCCTGAAGTGATGCTTTTTGGGGGTTTTTTTGGCCACTCCTCTCTCCCTTTTACCCCCATCGCCCACCCCGGGGAACTGGCGTTTTTCACCGTCCTGGAGTGGGGAATTTCTTCAAAATCTGAATCTAAAATCCCTGAAGTGATGCTTTTTTTGGGTTTTTTTTTCCCACTCCTCACTCCCTTTTACCCCCATCGCCCACCCCGGGGGACTGGCGTTGTTCACCCTCTCCGATTGGGGAATTTCTCCTAATTCTCCCCAAACCCGAGGGCGGAATTCCCGCCGGGATTTTGGCAGAGTCGGGAGCTCCTGGCTGCAATTAGCTGCAGTTTAAACCCCCGCTAACCCTTAACACCCTAATGACAATCCTAATGATGCTCCGCGCATCCCGCAGCTAAAGATTACACTCGCTAATTAATTAAGCCCCGACCCCCAACCCCCCCGCGCTTCCCTCAGCCTGGAGAAGAAACTGCCGAGAGTGTCTGAAGAAAGGAAATAAAGGCAGGGGAAAATCCAGGCACCGAAACGAGACAAATGGGGATTTGGGGACAATCCGGGCCGCGTCCGTGTGACCCGAGGAGTGGACGAGGCGGGAGAAAGGAGGGAAATGCCAAGAGCGGAGCCAGGGAGAGGGGAAAAAAAAAAAAAAAAAACGAAAAAAAGAAAGAAAAAAGGGGGAAAAAAAAAAAAGAGAGAAAACAAGCGCCAGCTTAAAAAGAAAGAAAAAAAAAAAAACCAAAAAAAAGGGGAAAGAAAAGCACCAAGATGAAGGGAGTGACAAAGCATCAAAGGGAAGAGAAACCAAAGGCGTCGGAACAAAGGACGGGCTGGAACAAAGCACCAAAGAGGGGCGAACAAAAGCACTAAACACAAAACAAAGGCGGGGGGACACGAAAAGCCTCTCCGCGGGGCTCAGCCGGAGGGTCCCCGGGGGTGCCGTGGGTGGCACCGGGAGCTGCACCGGAGCCGGGCTGGCCGAGGGTGACAGTGTCGCCTTTGAGCGGCAGCGCCGGGCCCGGGCCCGGAGGAGGTCGGGGACGCGGCTTGGCCTCGCTGCCCTCCGGCCCCGGGCCCGCTGGGTGGTCCCTGTGTCCCTCCCGCCGTCCCTCTGTCCCTCCCGCTGTCCCTCTGTCCCTCCCGCCGTCCCTGTGTCCCTCCCGCTGTCCCTGTGTCTGTCCCTGTGTCCCCCCCGCCGTCCCTCTGTCCCCCCCCCGGTGTCCCGCTGTCCCCCCCACTGTCCCTCTGTCCCTCCGCCGTCCCTCTGTCCCTCCCACCGTCCCTGTGTCCCCCCCACCGTCCCTGTGTCCCCCCCGCTGTCCCTCTGTCCCTCCCGCCGTCCCTGTGTCCCTCCCGCTGTCCCTCTCTCCCCCCCCCGTCCCCCCCCCGGTGTCCCTCTGTCCCTCCCGCTGTCCCTCTGTCCCTCCCGCCGTCCCTCTGTCCCTCCCGCTGTCCCTCTCTCCCCCCCCCGTCCCCCCCCCGGTGTCCCTCTGTCCCTCCCGCTGTCCCTCTGTCCCTCCCGCCGTCCCTGTGTCCCTCCCGCTGTCCCTCTCTCCCCCCCCCGTCCCCCCCCCGGTGTCCCTGTGTCCCTCCCGCCGTCCCTGTGTCCCCCCCGCTGTCCCTCCCGCTGTCCCTCTGTCCCTCCCCCTGTCTGTCCCTCTGTCCCTCCCCAGCCTCTCTCCGGCTCAGCGTCACCCCCTGTCCCTTCTGCCGCCCCCTCCCCGCGGCCTGGGGATGGCTGGGGACACTCTGGGGACACTGCCAGGCTGCCTTGTCCCCCCCCCCGCCCCCTCCCCGCGGTGCCGCGTGTGTGGCTGGGCTCGTCCCTCCTGCCGGGGACAAGGAGGGGACAATCGAAAATCAAAAAAAAAAATCCAAAGCAGGTTGGGAGCGGAGTCCCCGAGGGGTCCCCGTGTGGAGCGGGATGTCCCCAACGCAGGGGTGGCACCTGCGGCGTGGGGACCCCCAGGGTGGGCAGGGGTGGGGGGAGCCACGAATGCGGAGGGAAATGGGGAGAGGGAAGGCGGAATTGGGGTTCTGAAAGATGGAATTGGGGTGCCGGGATGTGGAATTGGGGTGAAAATGGAATTGGGGTGCAGGAAGATGGAAATGGGGTGAAAATGGAATTGGGGTGAAAATGGAATTGGGGTGCTGGAATGTGGAATTGGGGTGCTGAAAGACGGAACTGGGGTGCAGGCAGCTCAAATTGGGGTTCTGAAAGATGGAATTGGGGTGCCGGAATGTGGAATTGGGGTGAAAATGGAATTGGGGTGCAGGAAGATGGAAATGGTGTGCAGGCAGCTCAAACTGGGGTGCAGGAAGTTAGAATTGGGGTGCAGGAATGTGGAATTGGGGTGCTGGAAGGTGGAATTGGGGTGAAAATGGAAATGGGGTGCAGGAATGTGGAATTGGGGTGCTGGCAGATGGAATTTTGGTGCTGGAAGGTGGAAATGGGGTGCAGGAACCTGGAATTGGGGTGCAGGAAGATGGAATTTGGGTCCTGAAAGATGGCGCTGGGATGCTGGAAAATGGAAATGGGGTGCGGGAAGATGGAATTGGGGTGAAAATGGAAATGGGGTGCAGAAAGATGGAAATGGGGTGCTGGGAAATGGAAATGGGGTGCAGAAATGTGGAATTGGGGTGCTGGAAGGTGGAATTAGGGTGAAAATGGAATTGGGGTGCAGGCAGCTCAAACTGGGGTGCAGGAAGCTGGAACTGGGTGCTGGAATGTGGAATTGGGGTGCTGGAAGATGGAATTGGGGTGCAGGCAGCTCAAACTGGGGTGCTGGAAGATGGAAATGGGGTGCAGGGAGATGGAATTGGGGTGCTGAAAGATGGAATTGGAGTGCAGGCACTTCTGCTTCCCTCCAGAATCACGATTCGCTCTGTTTTGCTCTGATTTTTCTCAGATTTTCAGCTCTCTCTGAGCTCAGGACGGTGCCGCTTTCAGTGCGCTCCCCCCGTGCAGCGATCCCAGAACATTTTGGGGTCATTTTTGGGTTTAGTTTTGGGTTTATTTTTGCCCGGATCAGAATCTGTCATTGGGGCGTTTGGGGGAAATCTTCGGGGGAATCATTGGGGTGCGTGGGAGAATCATTGGGGCATTTGGGGAGAATTATTGGGGTGTTCAGGGGGAATAATTGGGGAGTTTGGGGAAATCATTGGGGTGTTCAGGGGAATCATTGGGGGGATCATTGGGGGGAATAATTCGGGCGTTTGGGGAATCATTGGGGTGTTTGGGGGAATGTTTGGGGGGAGTCTTTGGGGTGTTCAGGGGAATCATTGGGGTGTTCATCCCTCCCCCGTGACAAGGAGCAGGGGGAGAGGGAAAGGTTTGGGATGCACTTTCCTGGGATTGTCCCCAACATGTCCCAGCCCTGTCCCCACCTGGAATCCCAAAAGGGGATAGGAGGAAGGGCTGAGGGGACATGGGCAGGGCTGAGGAGACACGAGAAGGGCTGAGAGGACACGGGAATGGCCAGAGGGACCTGGGAATGGCTGTGGGGACACAGGAATGGCTGAGGGGACACAGGAAGGGCTGAGGGGACACAGGAAGGGCTGAGGGGACACGGGAAGGCTGAGGGCACATGGAAGGGCTGAGGGGACATGGAAGGGCTGAGGGGACACGGGAGGGCTGAGGGGACACGGAATGGCTGTGGGGACACAGAAGGGCTGAAGGGACATGGGAATGGCCAGAGGGACCTGGGAATGGCCGTGGGGACATGGAGAGCACTGAGGGCACACGGAAGGGCTGAGGGGACACGGGAGGGCTGAGGGGACCCCGCTGCGGTCCCTCGGAGCGTTCCCAGGCTGGCGAGGAGCACGGCCGTGCCCGCTCCCGAACAATGGCTCCTTCCTCGCAGGAAGCCGGGCCGGTTTGTTGTCCCTTGTCCCCTCGGGCTGGTTCCGAAGGGCCAGGCCATTGTCTGCGCCACTGCCGTGACTCAGTCCAGGATCCTGTGGCCCGAGGGCTCTGGCCAGCCCGGGGGGCTCCGGCCAGCCCGGGAGGCTCCGGCCAGCTCAGGGCCAGCGGCTCGGCCCCGTGGCCATGGCTCCGGGGGCTCCAGGCAGGGTGGGGGGCTTGGGAAAAGGAAGGCGAGCGCTGGCCGTGCCTGTCCCCGCCGTGCCTGTCCCCGCCGTGCCTGTCCCCGCCATGTCCCCCGTGCTGGGGTCACTGCCCCCAGTCCCTCCAGCCATTGTCCGGCTTCCTGCTGCTGAGGGAGGCAGAACGAGAGCCGGAGCAGGAATGGGATAGGGTGGGATTGGGATTTGGATAGGATGGGATCCACAGGATGGAATGGGATCAGTCGGATGGGGTGGGATATGGGATGGGATGGGATGGGATCCATGGGATCCAATGGGATCCATGGGATGGGATCCATGGGATGGGATGGGATGGGATGGGATGGGATGGGATCCATGGGATCCATGGGATCCGATGGGATCCATGGGATGGGATGGGAGGGTGGGAGCAGATTTCGGGCCCTCAGCCAGGTGGCAGCAAGAGCTGAGCAGGTCCTGTGTGACCTCATCGGAAAGAGGACAGCGACTGTCTCTGTGCCAGCGTGTCCAGCCTGGCACCTCGTGCCCGTGGGCATGGGGGTGACCAGCAGGTCCTGGGGGTGTCTGGAAGGTCCTGGGAGTGTCCAGCAGGTCCTGGGAGTGTCCAGCAGGTTCTGGGAGTGTCCAGCAGGGCCTGGGGGTGTCCAGCAGGTCCTGGGGGTGTCCAGAAGGTTCTGGGAGTGTCCAGCAGGGCCTGGGAGTGTCCAGCAGGGCCTGGGGGTGTCCAGAAGATCCTAGGTGTGCTCTGCACATCCCGGGAAGGCCCTGCTCCTCCTCGGGGACATTGCGAGGGTCCCGGGGGTGCCTGGCAGTGACTCAGAGAGGAGGAGCCATGGCTAGAGCTGGGGTGGCCAAAGGAGGTCACGGGAGGGGCAGTGCCAGGACAGGGATGGGATCACAGGTGGTAGCACCTGGGCAGGGACAGCTGGGCCACCACCCAGCCGGGAGCGGTGCTGGCTGCAGCAGGGGTGGCACTGAGGGGACTGGTGGGGATGGCCACCAGGACAAGGGCCACTGGGGATGGCCAACAGCTCCAGGGCCACCAGAAATGGCCACTAGCGCCAGGGCCTCTGGGGATGGCCACCAGTGCCAGGGCTGCCACAAGAGATGGCCACCACCGCCAGGGCCACCAGAGATGGCCACCAGTGCCAGGGCCACTCATGATGGCCACCGGTGCCAGGGCCACCAACCACCAGCACCAGGGCTGCCACCAGAGACGGCCACCAGCGCCTGGGCCACTGGGGATGGCCACCAGCGCTAGGGCCACCAGAAATGGCCACCAGCGCTAGGGCCACCAGAAATGGCCACCAGCGCCAGGGCCACCACCGGGGCCGGGCAGGAAGGAAAGGAAAGTGAAAGTCCGCAGCGGCTCCGGCCTGGCTGTTGCCATGGCGACCTGAACAAAGCTCGCGCTCCGATTTTTGGCTGCGTCCTTTGGAAATTGTGTCCCTGAGCGGTTCGGGGGCTGCGCCTCGCTCCCCTCCTGCCCCAGGGGTGGCTTTGGGGACCTCGGGGGGACCCGCAGGTGGCGTGACCCCCATAACCTCCTCCCTCCTGTGACTTTTTGGGGTCTTGTCCTGAGGCAGGGGGTGACAGGGAGGGTTGGTGGCTTTGGGGACACTCGAGGCTGTCCCTCTAAGGGGTGGCTCAGAGGGGCTGGGGGCACTCTGTGCCGTGCCCCATCCTCCCTGGGCCTCAGTTTCTCCGGGAGGGAATGGGAATGTGTTCCGCTGAGCTCCCGTGGGATTTGGGGCTGTGGGTTCAGGAAATAATCCCAAATCCCAGCTCTGCCCCTTGCCGTGGGGTGGGGACAGGGACAGGGGACACTGTGCTGGGGTGGGAGTGGGGCGCGGGTGCCCAAACCCCTCCAGAACCCCAAATCCTGGCGGCTCCGTCTCTCCTCTCCCGGGTGGAAACAACGCTCGGAATTAAAAAAAAAAAAAAAAAAAAAAAAGAAATTCCCAGGGAAGAAAATAACGGCGTGGGGGAGGAAAGCGCTCGGAGTCAATGGGAACTTTCCCGGCGGTGAAACATAAACAGCCCTTCCATGTTGACACAACATTTTAAAGGTTTCACGACAGGGGAAAAAAAAAAACAAAACCAACTCCTTGTCCAAACCGCCCCCTCTCCCTCTCCAGCTGCGCCGTTGGCTCCCGGGGAAGGTTTTTGTTCCCTCAGGACGGTGGGTGAGGGAATTCCCGGGAGCTCCCGGTGGGGTGAGGACGTGGGGCGATGGATTTGGGGCCCGGGGGAGATCTGGAGGGGCACGAAAAGCCCTTTGGGGACACCTGAGCCCCCAAATATCCATCCCAAAGCGCGTGTGGGAACGCTGTCCATCTGCCCATTGTCCCTTTGCTCCGTGCCAGCCTTGCCAGGGGACACAAAAGAGCGTCCGAAGGACGTGGGTGCAAAAAAAAGAAAAAAAGGTTTAGCGGCACTTAATCCTCGAGTATTTCAATATTTATAAAGGGATTGGATGGGTTTCCCTCAAATGATTTAATTAGGAAACACATCCAATCCCTTTCGGGATTCCCAAGGGGCAAAGGTTGAGGAACCCGGAGATGTTTTGGGGGTTCATCAACAAAAATCCTTCGAGAATCCCAAACCTGAGGGGCTGGAGCTCCCAGAGGCTCCCAGGGCAGGTGAGCTCAGAGGGCCTCACCTCTGGGGTGTTTCTCGGGCCGGGGATGATTGATTTGGGGCGTCAGGAAGTTTCCACGCTGGCCGGAGCCCAAGCTGGCAGCCAGCGGAGTGGGAAGAATTCCCCAGGAGCAGCCACAATGGGAGCGTTCCACTCGGGCTGCGATTCACAATGGGGCCGGGCTGCGATCCAGGGCAGGGCTCGGCCGCGGCCGCGGGGGACAGCGGACCCCCTTTGTGCCCACCTGGGCTGCCCAGGTGAGCTCTCGGCTCGGCCGGGCCAGGTGTGGGCACGGAGGGTCTCACGGCCCCACCGAGGGGCTCTCGGGAATTTCTGGGATCGTGGAGCAGGGATGAGCCAGCGCAGCGAAGGAGCAAAAACTTGGGGTTGTTTGGGAAGGAGCCGTGATTTGGGATTGATTTGGGATTCGGGGTCTGTCACTGGCGCGCTGTGATTTTGGGACCCCCCGGGCTGCGGGCGCTGCTGTCCCCAATGCAGGCACGGCTCCAGCCAGGGGGGAGCGGTCCCTGCTGGCACCGGGGGGGTCTCGGGGGGTCTCAAAGCCCCTCCGAGCCGCGCCTCAGCCCTTGGGGGTCTCGGCCTCCCCGCAGGACCCCGGGGCAGAGCGTGGGAGCCGCGCGGGGCCGCCGGCGCTGTCACACGTGGGTCCCCGGCGGGCCGGGGGGTCTCGAGGGGAGGGGACAGGGCGCGGGGGCCGCCCCCGAGCTGGCTGCTGGCTGGCTGGGCCGGCGGCCCTCCTCCTCCTCCTCCTCCTCCTCCTCCTCCTCCTCCTCCTCCTCCTCCTGCTGCTCGCTCCCTCTCTCCGCCCGGCGCCGGGGCAGCTCCCACCGGAGGCGCTGGGGACATGGAGCGGACCTGAGGCGGGCGCGGCGGCGGCGGAGCCCGCACCGGCACCGGCACCGGCAGCGGCACCGGCACCGGCAGTGGCACCGGCACCGGCGGGACCGGAGCGGACCGGGGCTCAGCGCAGCAGCGCAGCGGAGCCGTGAGTGCGGCCGGGGCCGCGGGCGGGGGGCACCGGCACAGCCCCGGGGTCCGAGCACCCCCGGGGGGCACCCGCGGGGCTCGGGGAACATCCGCGGGGGTCGCGATCCCCGAGCGCGGCTGGGGGGACCTCCGGGAGAACCCCCCGGAGCCGCTCGGCTTGAGGAGGAGAAGGAAAAGGGAAAAAGGGAAAAAGGGAAAAGGGGAAAAGGGAAAAGGGGCGCAGGTCCGGCCCCGCTCAGCCCCGGCCCCACGCGAACTTTGGGGCTGCGAACTGCGCTCCGAGCCGAGGGGAGCCCGGCGGGGCAGGGGTTAATCCCGGCACCCCCACCGGGGGGGTTCGGCCCCGTCCCACCGGGAACCGCGGCTCGGGGGGTCCTGTCCCCCTGTCCCCTTGTCCCCTTGTCCCGGGCACGGAGCGCGGTGCCCGCCGGGGCTGAGGGGACAGCGGCAGCGCTTTTGGGGTGTCCCGCGGGGTGCGGGGACACGCGGACACGCTGTGCCCCCTCCGGGCTGGGGGGACACGGCTGTGCGGTGCTCGGTGCGGGTCTGGGGTCCCCCTTGTCGCCGCCGCTTGTCCCGTCCGTCATCCCCATCGCTGTCCTTCATCCCCACGGGACAAGCGACACTGTGGCACCTCCCAGGTGTCCCGGCGGGGACAGGGGACACCTGGCCTGGGGACAGGGGACACCTGGCCTGGGGACAGGATGGCTCCGGCCACCCCTGCAGGATCCTGGCAGGAAAACTCGGTGCTGAGAGGCACGAGCACAGCGCCACTGTCGCGATAGCGCACGACAGGAGAGGGGCTGGGAGCGGGGACAGCGCTGAACTCTGTCGCTGTGCGGGGACAAACCTTGTCACCGCCATCGCGACATTCCCGGCGGCGGCTTGGGGTCTCGGGGAGACCCCACAGCAGCAGCCGAATTGTGCCGCGGGTGCAGATTTGGGGGGATTTTGGGGGGATTTTGAGTGATTTTGGGGTGATTTTGAGTGATTTTGGGTGATTTTGGGTGATTTTCACCCTCCGAGGAAAACCTCAGCCCCGCGAGTTAAACCCTGGCAAAGTTCAGCGGCAAAGCCAAACCGCGCGGCCCTGGAGGAGAGCTTTTAACGCGAAAAACGCAAATAAACCCAAATCTTCCACCTCTGATTAACGATTTCCAGGGGTTCGGTGCCAGGGAGGAGTGAGGCCGCCCGGGAAAATCCGCGGTTCGAGTCTCGGTTCCATCTCGGGAAGCACCTTGGGCTCGGGAAGCACTTGACTCCCGCGGCAGAGAGGGAGAAATGGATTTGAGGAGCGAAAAAGGACCATTAGCTCGGTTAATGGGATTTTCTGCGCAGCGCAGAGCCGATAATGTCCCTCCCTCCCTCTCCTGTTTGTAATTCATGCAATTTCCTTTCAGTTCAATTTAATTTGGTGCCGGATCCGTGCCGGTGACACTGATACAGTACTTTTTTTTCTTTTTTTTTCTCCTTTTTTTTCCTCTTTTTTCCCTTTTTTTTCTTTTTTCCCCTTTTTTTCCTTTTTTTTCTTTTCCCTCTCTTTTTTCTTTTTGAAACCCGGCGATTTTCGGCGTCTTTTGTGGTGTTAAAAATAGCAGCTGTCCTTTGACAGCCGTGGGCAGGCTCGGGACAGTTTTTTTTTCTCTCCATCATTTGCCGGTGACACATTTTCACCATCACCTCCCTCCGTGCTGATCTATGTCCCTCCCATGGCAGAGCTGCCACCTCACCCTTCACAGCAAAAAAAAAAAAAGAGAAAAAAAATCCCATTAAAAAAAAAAAATCTCATTTTTCTCTCTTGGAAAAGCTCCCACATTGCTTTTTTTTCAATCCCACCAAAGCCGAGCACCCAAACCCCCCCTGCGCTCCCGAAATCCTTCTGGCAGCCAAGTTTATCGCAGGGTGTGAGATGTCCCGAGGGGAATAATTGGACTTTTTGTCTCCCTGCCGAAATGTCCATTATTCCAGGGGGGATCTGTGCCCTGGCAGGCTGGGGCGGGGGGGATGGAGCAGCTCGTAAAGTTGTTATGTGCTCGAGGGGTTCGAGTGTCGCTAATGGGCTGCAGGGGAAGGGTTTGTGTCCCGAAAAAGGGGCACGGTAAAGCCGCTCTTTCACTGGGGTTATTTTTATTTTTATTTTTATTTTTATTTTTATTTTTATTTTTATTTTTATTTTTATTTTTATTTTTATTTTTATTTTTATTTTTATTTTTGTGGCTTGCTGGGGTCCCCAGGAAGGGGGCACGGTAAAGCTGCTCTTTCAGTGGGGTTATTTTTATTTTCATTTATTTTTATTTTTATTTTTTTGGGGCTTGCTGGGGTCCCCAGGAAGGGAGCACTGCTCTTTCAGTGGGGTCATTTTTATTTTTGTTTTTATTTTTATTTTTGTTTTGGTTTTTAGGGCTTGCTGGGGTCCCCGGGGGGGGGACGGGGTGGGACCACACAATAAAGCCTCTCTTTCAGTGGATTTATTTTTAATTTTTATTTTTGGGAATTGTTGGGGTCCCCGGGAAGGGGAGCATGGTAAAGCTGCTCTTTCAGTGGGGATATTTTGATTTTGATTTTCATCGTGATTTTGATTTTGATTATTTTGATTATTGGGGCTTTCTGTGTTTCTGGGACCGGGACTCACTGGGGCTGAGCAGTTGTGAGGTCCCGGTGGCTCTGGGGGTGGTTTGAACCCCCCAGGTGAGATTTCGGGGGGCCAGGGGGAGAGGGGATTGTCCCTGGGGTGACATCCCGGGCACAGCGTCCCTGGAATTCGGTGCCGTCCCTGGAATTCGGTGCCGTCCCTGGAATTCGGTGCCGTCCCTGGAATTCGGTGCCGTCCCTGGAATTCGGTGCCGTCCCTGGAATTCGGTGCCGCGGGCAATGGGAACTTCCTGGTGAGAGAGTGAGTGGGGCGGGAGAGGGAATCCCTGGGGGATGCGGGGGAGGGAAACTCTGGAGTGCAATGAAGGGAATCTTTGGGGTGCAGGTGAAGGAATCTTTGGGGTGCAGGTGAAGGAATCTTTGGGGTGCAGGTGAAAGGAATCTTTGGGGTGCAGGTGAAGGAATTTTTGGGGTGCAGGTGAAGGGAATCTTTGGGGTGCGGGTGAAGGAAATCTCTGGGGTGCAGGTGAAAGGAATCCCTGGAGTGCAGGTGGAGGGAATTTTTGGGCTACAGGTGAAAGGAATCTCTGGGGTGCGGGTGAAGGGAATCTCTGGGGTGTGGGTGAAGGGAATCTTTGGGGTGCGGGTGAAGGGAATCTCTGGGATTCGGGTGGGATGTGTGGAGGGAATCTTTTGGATACAGGTGAAGGGAATCTCTGGGATGCAGGTGAAGGAATCTTTGGGATATAAGTGAAGGGAATCTTTGGGATGCCTTGGGGTGTGTGGAGGGAATCTGCAGGATACAGGTGAAGGGAATCTTTGGGGTGCAGGTGAGATGTGTGGAGGGAATCTGGGATATAAGTGAAGGGAATCTTTGGGATGCAGGTGAAAGGAATCTCTGGGATGCAGGTGAAGGGAATTTTTGGGATGCACTGGGGTGTGTGGAGGGAATCTGCAGGATACAGGTGAAGGGAATCTTTGGGGTGCAGGTTGGACGTCTGAGGAGGTGAATCTCTGGGATACACTGGGTGATGTGAAGGGAATCTTTGGGATGCAGGTGAAGGAATCTTTGGGGTGCAGGTGAAGGGAATCTTTGGGGTGCGGGTGGGATGTGTGGAGGGAATCTCTGGGATATAAGTGAAGGGAATCTTGGGGATGCAGGTGAAAGGAATCTCTGGGATACAGGTGAAGGGAATTTTTGGGATGCGTTGGGGTGTGTGGAGGGAATCTCTGGGATACAGGTGAAGGGAATCTCTGGGATGCAGCTGGGATGTGAGGAGGGAATCTCTGTGATGCAGATGAAGGGAATCTCTCTGACACACTGGGATGTGTGAGGTGAATCTCTGGGATGCAGGTGAAGGGAATCTCTGGGATGCAGGTGAAGGGAATCTTTGGGATACAGCTGGGCCATGTGGAGGGAATCTCTGGGATGCACTGGGCTGTGTGAGGGGAATCTTTCGGATGCAGGTGGGAGGTGCGAGGGCAATCTCTGGGATGCTCTGGGCTGTGCAGAGGGAATCTCTGGGATGCAGGTGAAGAGAATCTGGGACTCACTGGGCTCTGGAAGCTGCTGCTGTCCCAGCCCTCCACGTGCTCGGCCCTGGGATCCCAACCCATGAAAAACAAACCCAATCAAACTTTAGGGTTTGGGAACCCAAACGAACTTGAGGGTTTGGGAACCCAAACGAACTTGAGGGTTTGGGAACCCAAACGAGCTTTAGGGTTTGGGAACCCAAACAAACTTTAGAGTTTAAGAACCCAATCAAACTTTAGGGTTTGGGAACCCAAACGAACTTTAGGGTTTGGGAACTCAATCAAACTTCAGGGGCTGTCGAGGCGGCCGTGGGTGTCAGCATCGCTTTAGGGTGGGTCTGGGGGCTCGGGGACACTGCCACCCCGGGGTCTGTGGCCTCTCCGCGAGCCCGGCTTTGTCCGGAGCCGCGTTCCTGCTCGCTCCAGCTTTATCCCATTGTAAACATTCCGGGCTGGTTTGTGCCAGCCCGGCTTCGTGCCTGCACGTGGAATTGCAGAAATCCCAAAAAAAAAAAACCCCTCGGGTGGCCCAGGGACCACCTTCAACCACCGCCAGCGCCGCTCCTGCCTTCCCACCCCGCGAGTCCCCGGCCGGGCTGGGAAAACACACGCGGCCTTTTTTCCCCCAAAAATGGCATTTTTTGGGACAAAACAATCCCCTCTCAGGCAGGGCAGGCGCTGCCCAGGGGCCGTGGAGGAGCTGCCTGCCCTCTTTTGTTCTCTGCGTCGCTGCCGGCGGAGGGCCAAGGGTGAGGAATTCCCACCCCACAGAATCCCAGCGCTCTTAGGGTCGGGAAAGACCTTTGGGATCGCCGAGCCCCACCTTAAACCCGGGCCCACCGCCTGGGAAAAGGGTGGGGGGTCCGAGCTGCTGATTTTGGGGGGGCTCAGAGCAGCCCTGGGGCTGATGGGGGAGAGGGGCTCGGGGTCTGTGGGGGAGCTGGGGGGATTTGGGGCTGATGGAGGAGCTGGAGGGGGCTCGGGGATGTTTATTAAGGAGCTGGGGGGCTCAGGAGGAGTTTGGGGGGCTCAGGGCTGAGGATGGAGGAGCTGGGGGGCTCAGGAGAAGCTGGGGGGGCTCAGGGATGTTTATTAAGGAGCTGGGGGGGCTCAGGAGGAGTTTGGGGGGGCTCAAGGCTGAGGATAGAGGAGCTGGGGGGCTCAGGAGAAGCTGGGGGGGCTCAGGGATGTTTATTAAGGAACTGTGGGGGCTCAGGAGGAGTTTGGGGGGGCTCAAGGCTGAGGATAGAGGAGCTGGGGGGCTCAGGAGAAGCTGGGGGGGCTCAGGGATGTTTATTAAGGAACTGTGGGGGCTCAGGAGGAGTTTGGGGGGCTCAAGGCTGAGGATGGAGGAGCTGGAGGGCTCCAGGCTGAGGATGGAGCTGGGCCGGGAGGCTCAGGAGGAATTTGGGAGGGCTCAGGAGGAGCTGAGGAGATCCAGGCTGAGGCTCGAGGAGTTTGGGGGTCTCAGGAGGATCTGGGGAGCTCAGGAGGAGCTGTGGGGTTCAGGAAGAGCTGAAGAGATCCAGGCTAAGGATGAGGAGTTGTGGGGCTCAGGAAGAGTTTGGGGGCTTCGGGCAGAGTTTGGGGGGGCTCAGGAAGAGCTAAGGAGATCCAAACTGAGGCTGGAGGATCTGGGTGGGGAGGGCTCAGTCGGAATTTGGGGGGCTCAGGAGGAGCCAAGCAGACCCAGGCTGGGGCTGGAGGAGTTTGGGGCTCTCAGTCGGAATTGGAGGTCTCATTCGGAATTTGGGGGTGTCAGTAGGAATTTGGGGGTGTCAGTAGGAATTTGAGGGGCTCAGTCAGATCTGGAGGGGCTCAGTCAGAGTTTGGGGGCTCTGTCAGAGCCTCGCAGACCCAGGCTGAGGCTGGAGGATCTGTGGGGGCTCAGTTGGAATTTGGGGGTCTCAGTAGGAGTATGGGGGCTCAGTCGGAGCCGAGCAGCCCCGGGCTGGGGCTGGAGAATTTGGGGGTCTCAGTTGGGATTTGGGGGGCTCGGTCAGAGTTTGGGGGTCTCAGTCGGAATTTGGGGGACTCAGTCGGAGTTTGGGGGGCTCGGTCAGAGTTTGGGGGTCTCAGTCGGAATTTGGGGGACTCAGGAGGAGTTTGGGGAGCTCAGTCAGAATTTGGGGGGCTCAGTCGGATCTGGGGGGCTCAGTCAGAGCCTCGCAGAGCAGGGCTGGGGCTGGAGAATTTGGGGGGCTCAGTCGAAGTTTGGGGGCTCAGTCGGATCTGGGGGGGCTCAGCCGGGGCCTCGCCACCCCGGGCTGGGGCCGAAGGAGCTTGGGGGTCTCAGTCGAAATTTGGGGATCTTAATCAGAATTTGGGAGGGCTCAGTCGGAGCCTCGCTGCCCCGGGCCGGGGCCGGAGGAGCTTGGGGGTCCCAGTCAGAATTTGGGGGTCTCAGTGGGATCTGGGGGGCTCAGCCGGAGTTTGGGGGCTCAGTCAGAATGTGGGGGTCTCAGTGGGATCTGGGGGGGCTCAGCCGGAGTTTGGGGGCTCAGTCAGATTTTGGGGAGGCTCAGTCAGAATGTGGGGGTCTCAGTGGGATCTGGGGGGGCTCAGCCGGAGTTTGGGGGCTCAGTCAGAATTTGGGGGTCTCAGTCCGAGTTTGGGGTCTCAGTGGGATCTGGGGGGGCTCAGCCGGAGCCTCGCCGCTCGGACCGGGGCCGGAGCCGCGGCGCTCGGCGGGAGGCAGATCGCGGTCCCGGAGCCGCTCCCGGGCCGGGCGTTCCCGGGCTGGGGGTCCCCGCAGCAGCGCGGCCACCCCCGCCCGGCCGGGGCTGGGCTCTCCTGGGCGCCGCTGCTTTCTTTCCCACACGATTTTATGGCGTTTTGGGTTTCGCCGCGCGGCGGGGAGGGAGATCTGGGCCGCGGCGGAGTTTTGTGCGATGCATCACCCGATTTTTCCAGCCCGTTTTAACCCGGTCGGGGACACGCAGAAGGGAAATAAATTAGCGCGGCTCCTGACAGTTCTGCTGGAAAATCTCGCCGCGTTTTCGGCCCATCCTGTGCCTTTCGGGCGCCACTCCGGGGTGGGATCCGCTCCGTGCCGCGGGTGCTGCCGGCGCCAGGCTGAGCTCCTGCGGCACGGGAGGGTTGGCAGGGTCCCCAATTTTTGGGAAATTTTGGGAAATTGGCTGCAAATTTTTGGGAAATTTTTGGCTGCTCGGGAGCCCCTCCTGCCCTTCATCCCTCCTTCCTGCTCTGTCCACCTGCTCCAACCCCAAAAAGAGCTCTGCTCACCCTCGTCCGCTTCACCCCGAACACCCCTCGGATCCCAAATGTCTTTTTTTTAAACTACTTTTATCTCAAATCCGTCATTTTCCAAGGGAAAAACTCCTCCTGCGAGGATCGCTCCGAGGGCAATCTCCCATCCCCTCAGCCCGAGAACCCAAACCAGCAGAGATGGGTCTGGAATATTTGAAATTCTGCCTGTCCATAATTTAATTCTCCATCACCAGCCAGGCCAGCTCGGGGCATGTGATCGTTATAAAAGAAAGGTCCCTTATCAGAAAGGGACAAGATAAGAAGACACCTGAGGACCCCCGAGAGCGCCCGGCCCAAATCCGTGATTGTTATTTTAATTCCGGCGCAGGCAGCGCTCGCGGCCGCTCATTGTTTGGGTGGAAAGAGGAGAGGGTAGGAATTAAATATCTATCGCCCAGGGAGCTGAGAGGAGGCAGAGTTTGATCCTCTCTGCTGCCGCGGAAAACGGGGCTGGGCTGGCAGGAGCTGCCGGGAGAGGTGGGAAGGGAGGAATTCAGGAGTTGTGAATTCAGGGGAGAATTTCGGAATTTGGAAGGGAGGAATTCGGAATTTGGAAGGGGCGAATTCAGAATTTGGAAGGGAGGAATTCAGAATTTGGGAGGAATTCAGGAGTTCTGAACTCAGGGAGAACTTCTGAATTTGGAAGGCAGGAGTTCGGAATTTGGAAGGGAGGAATTCGGAATTTGGGATGGAGAAATTCAGAAGTTCTGGATTCGGGGAGAATTTCAGAATTCGGAAGGGAGGTGTTCAGAAGCTGGAAGGGAGGAATTCGGAAGTTCTGAATTCAGGGAGAATTTCAGAATTTGAGGGCAGGAATTCAGAATTTGGAAGGGAGGAATATGGAATTTGGGACAGAGGAATTCAGAAGTTGTGAATTCAAGGAGGAATTCAGAAGGTGGAAGGGAGGAGTTCGGAATTTGGAAGGCAGGAATTTGGAATTTGGAAGGCAGGAATTTGGAATTTGGGACGGAGGAATTCAGAATTTGGGATGGAGTTCAGAAGTTGTGAATTCAGGGAGGAATTCGGAATTTGGAAGGGAGAAATTTGGAAGTTGGAAGAGAGAAATTAAAGAGTTCAGGAGGGAGGAATTCATGGTGACAGTGCTGCTGACCCAAACCTGCCCCCCAAAATTAAATGTTTTTGGGTGTAAAATTCAACCTGTCCTGTTTGACAGGGCAGGTGCTGTGGCAGGAGGACACCAGGGGACATTCCCCAGTGCGGTTGAGGTCTCAGTGCCACTCACAAAAAACTGAGTCTGCACTGGGAATTGGGGACACACAGGGACACGGAGTGGGACACGGAATGGGGGAGTTGGGAATGGCAGAGTTGGGAATGGCGGAGGTGGGAATGGGAGAGGTGGGAACGGGAGAGCTCAGGGAATGGGAGAGTTGGGAATGGCAGAGCTCAGGGAATGGCAGAGCTGGGGATGGGAGAATTTGGGAATGGCAGAGCTGGGAATGGCAGAGCTGAGAATGGGAGAGTTGGGAATGGCAGAGCTCAGGGAATGGCAGAGCTGGGGAATGGTGGAGTTGGGGAATGACAAAGTTGGGGAATGGCAGAGCTTGGAATGGCAGAGCCCGGCAATGGCAGAGCTCAGGGAACGGCAGAGTTGGGAATGGCAGAGCTCGGGGAATGGCAGAGCTGGGAATGCCCGATCCCGGGAATGCCCAATCCCGATCCCGGGAATGCCCTAGCTCGAGCCCGGCCTTATCTTTTGTGTGGAACAATGGAGGGCTTGGCCCTATTGTTCTCCTCCCACGCCCAGCGGAAAGCAGGGTCCCCTGGGGCACGGCTCGAGCAGGAGCGTGCCCGGATCCGTGGGCAGGGACAGGGAGGGACCGAAAGGGACCGGCAGGGGTGGCAGGAACCCCAGCAGCTCCCCGCAGGGAGCCCTTCCCGCTGCTTTTCCCTGTGGCACATGGATTTTAGGAGCTGCCGGATCCCTCCTGCGGGGCCCGTTGCAGGCTGGGCAGGGCAGAGCTGAATTTTAGAACCATTTTTAGGAGCTCTTTTAGGGGTTTGGGTCTCTGGGGCCTTCCCGCTGAGATTCCTCAGGTCTGTGGGTCTGTCCTGGGAGCTGGGCTGGGGAAAGCACATTTTTGGATGTGGGATTTGTGTGTTTTCCCCAAAAAAAGCTGGTCTTGGGAGCTGGGCAAAGCTGCCACAGCCCCGGACCCCTCGGGCTGCAAGCACGGCCCCAAAACCCTCCCCGAAATCCTTTTGTTTTCCCACAGCAGTGAGATAGATACCCTATCCCAAACGGGAAGGGGTGGCAGCTTCTGCTCCGTGCTGGGTTTTCGTTGTGCGATCAGAAATCCCCCAGCAGATCCTAAATCCTCGTTCCCAAACCCCTCCGCTCCCCCCGAGGTGAGGAGCCCATCCAGGAGCTGAATTTCCTGGACTTCCATTCCCCCAAACCCAGCGGGGAGAGGTCCAAAGCCATCCCCACGGGGTTGGGATCCCCTTGGATCCCTCAGCGTGACCCAAACCCCGGAACGCGGGGGTGTCTCCTTGAGGTGAAATAACGACAAAAGAGTGACCAAAAAATGACAAAATGGTGACAAAAATGGCTCCCAGGCCCTCTGGTTTCTCTCGCGGGGCCTCCCCGGAGGTGCCAGCGCCGCCGGATGCTCTGCGTCACCCACGGTGGGGGATGAGCGCAGGAACCCAAATCCGCACCCTAAACCAGGGCAAACAGCACCAAAACAACCTTGGCTTAGGGGGAAATTGGGACAAAGGTGTTTATTTTTGGGGTCTTCATCCAGCCCCGTCCATCCCTGACTCCTGTGAGCCGGAGCCCAGTGGGAACGGGGTCAGGGCTGCTTTTGGGGAGGGTTTGGGGCAGAAGAGGATTTTGGGGCCGGAGAAGATTTTGGGGCTGGTGATGGTTTTGGGGCCTGCGATGGTTTGGGGCAGGAGAGGATTTCAGGGCCGGTGGTGGTTTGGGGCAAGAGAGGATTTTGGGGCTGGTGATGGTTTGGGGCAGGAAAGGATTTTGGAGCAGGAAAGGATTTTGGGACTGGTGATGATTTTGGGGCCAGTGATGGTTTGGGGCAGGATACGATTTTGGGGCCAGTGATGGTTTGGGGCAGGAGAGGATTTTGAGGCTGGTGATGGTTTGGGGCAGGAAAGGTTCATGATGGCCCTGGTGGCTCTTGGAGAAGCTCCCAAAACTCCTGCCAAAATATCCACTGCTGGAATGTGAACAGCCCCAAGAGCTGAGCTCCCCGTGCCCCAAATTCGGGAGCAAATGGTGGGGAAGTGGCCCCATGTCCCTCCATGTCCCTCCATGTCCCCTTCTTGTCCCCATCATGTCTCTCCGTGTCCCTCCCTGTCCCTCCATGTCCCCCCGTGTCTCTCTGTGTCCCCTCCATGTCTCTCCATGTCCCCACATGTCCATGATGTCCCTCCATGAACCCTCCATGTCCCTGTGTGTTCCTCCATGCCCCCTCCTTGTCCCCTTCATGTCTCTCTGTGTCCCCTCCATGTTCCTCCGTGTCCCTCCATGTGCCCTCTATGTCCATGATGTCCCTCTGTGTCCCCTCCATGTCCATGGTGTCCCCTCCGTGTTCCTCTGTGTCCCTCCACGTCTCCTCCATGTCCATGATATCCCTCCATGTCCCCTCCCTGTCCCTCTTTGTCCCTCTGTGTCCCCTCCATGTCATCCCTCTGTGCCCCTCCACGTCCCTTCACATCCCTCCATGTCTCTCCATGTCCATGATGTCCCCTCTGTGTCCCCTCTGTGTCCCCTTCATGTCCCTTCAGGTCCCCTCCTGTCCCTCCATGTCCCTGCCATGTCCCCCCATGTCCCCCCCGTCCCTCTGTGTCCCCTCCATGTCCATGATATCCCCTCCGTGTCCCTCCATGTCCCTCCACGTCCCCTTTGTGTCCCCCATGTCCCTCCATGTGACAATCGGGGTGTCAGGACCTGTTTGTTCCAGCTCAGGACGCTGAGCACAGAGACCCCGAAGGTTTCCGGGGCGCTGCCGGCTGCGGCCGCGGGGCGGAAACGCGGCCCCGTGAGATTTCGGGGTGCGATTGGGGCCGCGGCTGAGAGGCCCCGGGGGTGGCTCCGAGCACCCTTGGGTGGTCCCAGTGATCCTGGGAAACGCGGGTTGGGATCGCCACCCCACGAATGGGAAACTGGGAAAATCAGGGATTTAGGGGAAGGTGTAAAATGCCATAAAAGCTCAGGGATGGGTGTTGTGGATATGGGTTTTGATATGGGATGAACCCCCAAAGTGTAAAATTCTGTTGAAGATCAAGAGTGTGGGGTTGTGGACTTGGGTTTTGAAATGGGATGGACCTCCCAAAAGCCTTGGAAAATCAGGGATTTAGGGGAAGGTGTAAAATGCCGTAAAAGCTCGAGAATGGGGGTTATGGATATGGGTTTTGATTTGGGATGAACCCCCAAACTTCTGGAAAAAAGGAATTATTGTAGAGTGTAAAATTCTGTTGAAGATCAAGAGTGTGGGGTTGTGGACATGGGTTTTGACATGGGATGGATTCCTCAAACTCCTGGAAAAATAAGGGATTACTTCCATGAGAAACTCAAGACTGGGGGGCTATGGACATGGGTGATGCCATGGGATGGACCCCCAAACTCCTGGAAAAATAAGGAATAAGTGGGGGGTTTAAAATTCCATGAAAACTCAAGGACAGGGGGTTCTGGACTGGGATGGGTTCCCCAAACTCGTGGAAAAACAAAGGAATCAGTGGATGGAAGGTGTGAAATTCCATAAAAACTCAAGGATTGGGGTTCTGGACTGGGAGGGACCGCGGGGGCCAACACAGCGCCAGGTTCCGCACCTCCCCAATGCCACCCGCGGATCTCCCATGGAAAAAAGGTTTGGGAAGCTCTTCCCTCCAGCCGGGATGTGCCGGGCAGGTGGACAGACCCCATTTTTGGGGTTTTTTCCCCAAGCAGGCCAGGAAAAGGGTCGGACATCTCAGCCCTCCCTCCCTCCCTCGCTCAGTCAGCCTGGAAACGCTGAGTGACAGAAATGGCGCAAAAACGCCCCCGAGATCGGCGCTGATAAACCCCAGGGCTGCTGTGGGGCCGGGGCAGGGCAGAGGCACCCGGGGAAGGAGGGAGCCGCGCCAGGGTCCCCGTGCCAGGCTCTGGGTGAGTTGTCCCATCCTCATCCCGGGTTTTTCTTTATTTCGCCGTGTTTTGTCATTTTTTAAATTGAATTCCCGTCACCGACGGCTCGGCGCGGATTGGTTCAGTCGGGGGTGAGGTGATGTCCCCGAAGGGGTTTGGGATTCATCCCAAGGATTTGGGAGCTCCCCTGAGCACCCACCGCCCCTTTATGGATCATTGGGATGATCCAACCCCGTTGGATTTTGGGATAAAGGATCAGGATTCGTGGTCCAGGGGGGCTTTGCATCCAAAACTTCTTTTAAAACTTATTTCTGATACAGAAAAAAAAGGAAAGGAGGAGTAAATCCCCATTTTTCGGAGTGCCAGGCTTCCCTTTGTTAAAGAGGGGATGTTTCTGGGTTTCCGTGGGCTTTAATGCAGGGAAAGGCAGAGAAAAAGGGGGGAAAAGGAAAAGAGTTTTGCTTTTCCCTGGAGGTTTCGACCTGGGATTTTCTGGGAAGGGGAATTTGTTCTTTCAGACTTTTCCCCACCATTGCTACCCCATGGTTTCCCTCTCCCGAGCATCTCCTTTTCCTAAAAACCCTTTCAGCCCCATAAAACCCCCGGACACAAACCCCGCAGAGCCGGAGGTGCCACAAGGATTTCCCCGCGAATTTCTCTCCTCGAGTGGAAGAACCCACCCAAACCCACCCGGGAATGAGCAGCGCTGTCCCCAGACCATCACGTGCCTCGTCCTGGGATTGTTCCCGTGCCGCCTTCCCCGGGGACTGGGGGGGACTTTGCGGGGTTTGAAATAATTCCAACGCCGCGGAGTTTCCTCCGCTTCCCCGATGAGATCATTCCCCGGCTCATAAATCCCGCGGCCAGGAAGTTCCACCTGAGGTCCGGGCGGATTTCTTTCCCCCCCCCTCCTCCCTCCCGTGTTTCGAACCCTCCCTCATCGCTCGTCCCGGCAAAAGGAAAAATGTGTTTGGGTCGTGGCTGTGAAGAGCGTGGCCCTGGGCCAGGGAAGGATCCGGCTGCTTCCAGGGATTTGGGTTTGTTTGGGTAATTACAGACCTCCCGGGCGGGAGTTGTCGCACGGGCTCGCGGGAGGCGGAATCCCTCGGTTTGGGGTTGGGGAGGAAGGTCCCAGCGATGTTTTTGGGGTGGGGAGAAAACTGAGGGGATCCTAAAGGAGAAACCCTCGTGGAGCATCAGGAAAGCAGAGGGACCTCTGGGAATTCTCCATCTGAGGGGATTTGTCCCAGAGCTCCGGGATGGATCCAAGTGATCCCTTGGATGGAGAATCCTGGGGTTTGGGGTTGGGAAGGAAGGTCCCAGCGAAGTTTTCAGGGTGGGGAGAAAACTGAGGGGATCCTAAAGGAGAAACCCACGAGGAGCAGTAGGAAAGCAGAGGGACCTCTGGGAATTCTGGGAATTCTCCATCTGAGGGGATTTGTCCCAGAGCTCTGGGATGGATCCAAGCGATCCCTTGGATGGAGAATCCCTGGGTTTGGGGTTGGGGAGGAAGGTCCCAGTGAAGCCCCGCTGTTTTTGGGGCAGGGAGAGGCTGAGGGATCCTAAAGGAGAGTGGCAGGAAAGCAGAGGGAGCAGGAATCTGGGAATTCTCCATTCAAGGGGATTTGTCCCAGAGCTCTGGGATGGATCCAAGTGATCCCAGGGATGGAGAATCCCTGGGTTTGGGATTGGGAATGAAGGTCCCAGCGAAGCCCCGCTGTTTTTGGGGTGGGGAGAGGCCGAGGGATCCTAAAGGAGAAACCCTCGTGGAGCACCAGGAAAGCAGAGGCAGCTCTGGGAATTGTGGGAATTCTCCATCTGAATTCGGATCCGGATCCGGGACAAATCCGGATTCGTCCCAGAGCTCCGGGATGGATCCAAGCGATCCGAGGGAATGTGTGGGACTCGATTCACCCTTAGCAGGATTTTCTGGGGGGCTTTGTTTTCCCATTCCCACCGAGATCCTGCTGCTCCCTCTGGCCACAGGGAGGTCGGGATGAGCAGGATTTGGCCACGAGGGAACATTCCGGGGTCTCCGCGGATTTACAGGGGATGGAAAGCAGCCCCGATGGAGGACACGGAGAACCCCACGAAGCCTCCCAGATCCTCCTCTTCCCCCCATCCACAGCCTGGGAATTCGCTTTTCCCTCCCTGCCTTGCACTTGAGGGAATTCAGTGATGAATTCCCATTATTTTCCCTTTCTCCTCAAGTTTTAGAGAGCAGGATTGGCAGGATTTGCCCCCAAAACTCTGCGGGAATGCATCAGGGAGATGTGATCCCATCAATAGTCCCTGGAGGTCTTTGGAGGAGGCAGGTTGCGGTTTTTTGGGACAGAATCAGTAAATTCCCTGTGGGATGGTTGGAATCCCTTTAGGATTCAATCTTCCTGGATTGCTCCTTCCCATCCTAAAAGATGGAAAATTGATGCTCCCCCCCAAAAAAACCCCATAATGTGGCGGTGCCGAGGCAATTCCGGGGCTGAGGAGGGGACAGCCCACCCTGGGGACACCAGGACGGGGGTCCCACGTCCCTGCAGAGGGGACCTGTTGGAAGGGGGGGTGGCACGAGCAGGGGGGTGACCGCGGCCCCTTCCTGTGTCATCCGTTCCCGGAAGTTTCCGTGATGCTGATGCTGTCACCGGAGCTGTGCCGTGACCCCGCGGGGACATTTCCGGAGGCTGTTTGTCCTCAAGGGGACAGAAATCGCCTCCAGGGGTTCAGGATGGACAAATCCTGGCCGGTTTGGGTGGGCAGTACGAAATCCCAGCTCCCGCTCGTGCCAGAGCTTTCCCCATGGGACGGAGAGGCGCATTTGGGGTCTGGAGGTTTTTGGGATGGTGATTTGCCATCGGAATGACACACTGGGCACTTCCCAGCCTGTCCCATCCCGCTCCTGCTGCCCCTCAGAGCATCCCCATCCCCAACCCCCCCCTGCACACCAAAATCTCCCTCCTCGGCACGGATTTTGCAGATTTTCCGGTGCCCCAAGCCCTGGGGCAGGGGAGGTTTGGGCTTTTCTGCTGCGCGAGTGCAGGTGAGGCACTGAGAATGGGGGGGGAAGCCGAGGATTGGGCCGACCCCAAATTTGGAGCGTTTCCGCTGCTCTGTGGGGCAGTGGGGTGGGGACATGGCCCTGGTGGGGGACACGTGCTCCGAGCGGTGACACGCGGGGCTGAGGCTCTCACGCGGTCCTGGTGGCATTTCTGGGACTAAAAACGCTCATCCCGTTGCCTTTTGGGGTTAAAAAAAGAATTTTTTAACAAACCCTGAGGTCTTGCACTTCCCCATCCGTGTTTTTCCTGTCCCCATGGATGGACGGCACATGCCACCTCCCCCACGGCCACCTGCCACTCTGGGCGAGTTGTCCCTGTCCTTGTCCCTCAGCCCCGCCTGGATTTTTCTTTATTTCTCTGTGCTTCATCACTTTATAAAGTTTTATTTAATTTAATTTCTCTTTATAATTTTAATTCCCACCATCGAGAGCTCGGTGTGAATGGGTTCCGTTGTGGGGTGAGGTGACGTCCCAGAGGGGGTTTGGGACTCGTTTTCCTGGTGATTCCCATTCCCAGGGAATAACCCCAACCCCGAGATGCTCCGGATCCCCAGGGAAGGGACGGCAGCCCCGTGAACTTCCCCCAGGCAGGGACATCGGCCACCCCCGGCCATCCCTGCCCGGGCACGGCGGAGGAAACATCCATTCTTTTCTCTTGGAAGACACCCGGGGCGGAAACGCTTGGAAGCAGCCCCGAAAGGACATTCCAAGTCTGGCAGGAAAGCGGCCCCGCTCGTCTGGCAGGAGATGGGCTATTGTCTGTCCCGGTGGCCGGCCGGGATTCCTCAGGTCCTGCCTGGAAGAGGAAAATGTCCATGTGTGTCTTTATTTTTTCCTCTGCCCTCTCCCGGGGGCGTCGGGGCCGCTGCTCGTGCTGGCGATGGGGCTGACGCTGCTCCTCTGGTGTTTCCCCATTGGGTTGTTCCCTGTTTTCTCCTTGGGTTGTTCCCTGTTTTCTCTGGGTTTTTCCCTGTTTCCCCCTTTGGTTTTTCCCTGTTTCCCCCTTGGTTTTCTCCATTTTCTCCTTGTGTTTTTCCCTGTTTCCCCCTTGGTTTGTTCCCTGTTTCTCCCTTGGCTTTTTCCATTTTCTCCTTGGGTTTTCCCTGTTTTCTCCTTGAGTTGTTCCCTATTTTTTCCTTGGGTTTTTCCATTTTCTCCTTGGATTTTTCCCTGTTTTCTCCTTGGGTTGGTCCCTATTTTCTCCTTGAGTTATTCCCTGTTTCCCCCTTGGTTTTTTCCATTTTCTCCTTGTGTTTTTCCCTGTTTCCCCCTTGGGTTCTCCTCTGTTTCCCCCTTGGTTTGTTCCCTGTTTCCCCCTTGGCTTTTTCCCTATTTTCTCCTTGGGTAGTTCCCTGTTTTCCCCTTGGTTTTTCCATTTTCTCCTTGGGTTTTCCCTGTTTTCTCCTTGAGTTGTTCCCTGTTTTTTCCTTGGGTTTTTCCCTGTTTCCCCCTTGGTTTGTTCCCTGTTTTCTCCTTGGTTTGTTCCCTGTTTCCCCCTTGGTTTTTCCCCTGTTTTCTCCTTGGGTTTTCCCTGTTTCCCCCTTGGTTTTTTCCATTTTCTCCTTGGGTTTTTCCCTGTTTTCTCCTTGGGTTGTTCCCTGTTTCCCCTTGGATTCTCCTCTGTTTCCCCCTTGGGTTCGTCCCAGTTTCCCTGTTGGGTTTTTCTGTTTTCTCACGCTCACCTGGGCCGTGGTGGCAGGCTGAGGTTTTTTGGGATTTTTGGGATAATCGGGCACCACATTGGGCTCCTGGAGGGAAGAGTCTGTGTCAGCCATGGATGGAGAGCTTTGGAGAGAGGAAAGAGGAAGTTCTGAGAGCGTGGACAACCTCACGGGCAGGAGAGGGCAGGGCCATCCCAAAAATTTGGGCAGCCCAGCTGCCAGAACTTTGGGATCAGCCCAAAGGCAGGAGTGGTGTGACACAGGGTGAGGGATCTTGGTGTCTCTTGGATTCCAAATTCCTGCAGCGCCAAGATTTTGGCATCTCTTGGATCTCCGAGTTCCTGCAGTGCTGGAATCCCACTGCCTCTTCAATTCCCAAACTCCTGCTGTGCTGGGATCTTGGTGTCTCTTGGATCCCAATTCCTGCAGTGCCGGGATTTTGGCATCTCAGATCTCCTAATTTCTTGAATCCCCAAATTCCTGCAGTGCCGGGATTTTGGCATCTCTTGGATCTCCTAATTTCTTGGATCCCAAACTCCTGCCATGCCGGGATCTCGGTGTCTCTTGGATCCCAAATTCCTGCCGTGCCAGGATCTTGACATCTCCTGGATCTCCTCATTCCAAGGATCCCAAACTCCTGCAGTGCCAGGATTTTGGCATCTCTTGGATCTCATTTCTTGGATCCCAAACTCCTCCAGCGCTGGGATTTTGGCATTTCTTGGATCCCAAACTCCTACAGTGCCGGGATTTTGGCATCTCTTGCATCTCCGTATTTCTTGAATCCCCAAACTCCTGCAGTGCCGGGATTTTGGCATCTCTTGGATCTCCTCATTCCTTGGATTTCAATTCTTGCAGTGCCAGGATCTTGGCATCTCAGATCTCCTAATTTCTTGGATCCCAAACTCCTGCAATGCTGGGATTTTGGCATTTCTTGGATCCCAAACTCCTGCAGTGCCAGGATTTTGGCATCTCTTGGATCCCCAAACTCCTGCAGTGCCAGGATTTTGGCATTTCTTGGATCCCAAACTCCTGCAGTGCCGGGATTTCGGCATCTTTCAGATGCCCAAACTGGTGCCGGGCAGGGTGGGGGTTTTCTGGCACCTCACCCCCTTTTCCCGGCCCCTGGAGCTGTTCTGCTCCGCACAGCCGGGGCCGATAGGATCGGGACTGGCTGGCGTGCAGGAAGGGTGGCACGGCCACGGGGAGAATTGCAGGACGTGCCGTTCACGGGTACGAACAGGGGGAAAAAAAAGCTCTCACCATCCCAAAAACCTCGGAGTCGCCGAGCTGGGATTGGGAGGCAAGGTGGGCTTTTGGAAAATGGGAAATTTTAGGGATTTGGGTTTTGTGGGATGAGTCCCCAAAGCTCTGCGAAGGGGGAGGATGCATCCCGTGAGGATTTGGGGTTTGTTTCCATCCTCCGGGCTGGCATTTCTCATCCCAACCCCATTCCCTCCCTTCCTCCCCACCCTGCGTTAAATGGGGAGCACGAAAGGCCAGGAAGATCCCTTCGGGTGCCGTGCCAGGCTGATTGTTCCGTGCCCACTGTGTGCCCATTGTGTGCCCCGGCAGCCCCGGAGCCCACACCTGAGCCCCGCCCGGAACGAGATAACAGCGCACTTTTCCCCTTTTTCCCGTTTTTTTTGGGTTTTTTTTGTTTGCTCGGCAGAGCAGATAATAAATCCTCAGTGAGGATTTATTCAATCGCGGCCCTGTTAAAGCGCTCGGCCCATTTTAGGAGTAAACTTCCAGCGGCACCGGGAGGGGAAACACAAAGGGAACGGGACCTGCGGGATGGTGGGATGGGATTTTGTGCCTGTCTCGGACCTGAGACATCACTCAGAGCTGCGGTCCTGCCCCGGGCAGCATCCCAGACCTGCAAAAACTGGGATTTCTGCGTGGAAAAACACAAAAAAGCTTTAAAAAAAGAGTTTCATGGACACCTGAGGGGCTGAGATGGGGAAGTGCTGCAGTGCTGTTGTTGCTGCCCTGGGCAGCATCCCAGACCTGCAAAAACTGGGATTTCTGCGTGGAAAAACACTTAAAAACTGGGGAAAAAAGAGTTTCATGTGCACCTGAGGGGCTGAGATGGGGAAGCGCTGCGGTGCTGCTCCGGGCAGCATCCCAGAGCTGCAAAAACTGGGATTTCTGCATGGAAAACCACAAAAAAAATGGGGGAAAAAAGAATTTCATGCGCACCTGAGGGGCTGAGAGGGGGAAGCGCTGCGGTGCTGCTCATTCCTGCCTCAGTTTCCCCATCCTTGCAGTTCCCACCGTGCCCGGCCCTTCCCGGCGGTGCATTTTGCGGGCCAAGGTGAGCCGGGGCAGGAAGGGGCGCCGCAGGATGCGGCAGCCCCCGGGCGATGCGGGGCCGGGAGGAAACCCGGCGGGTTTGTTCGGCGGAGGGCGAGGGAGCCGAGATTAAAAAAAGCCCCGCTAAGATCAGAAAGGCTGGCGAGCACAGTGCCCTATTGTGGAGCTGTCACACTTCCCTTTACTTTATTGCTTTTGTCCAACACCCCATTGTTCCACTTCCTTTTGTCCCCCATTCACAGCCCTGGCTTTTCATTACCCAGCCGGCCTTGTTGTTTTCATTTCTTTTGTTTGAAGTTCCTGAGAGGAAGGTTTTATTTTCAGCCGTTTGATTAATTCGCAGCTTGAGCCGGGCTTTGTTTGTTATGTAATTGCTGCCCCCGAGCCGGGCGGCCCTGCTCAGCCCTCCCCACCCCACTCTGCGCCCCCAAAAATGCCTCTAGGGTTTCCCCGTTGGGGTCTGGGAGGTGCTGTCCCCATCCCAGGGCGGCCCCATAACCCCGATCCCGATTCCTTGGTAAATCCCTTCCTTAAGAGCCTCCTTTTCCCATTATTCCTGCCTGAAAGGCGAGGACAATGCTTGTTCCCGTTCTTGCTGTGTGGTGTGAGGGTTGGTGGCCCCGGGAAGGCAAATCCCCGTGGGCACCGCCGATCCTGGAGCTCGCCCTTGGATCCAGCCCTGGAACCGGGAGCAGGGAATGGGGACATTTTTTGGGGACAGACCCCACGGAACACCAAGTGCTGTGTGTCCCCTTGGGGTGTGACAGCTCATCCCCTATAAAACTCAGTGTCACTGCTGTGGTGTCCATCCGGCAGATGTTTGGGTGGGATCAGGAAGAGCTGTTCCCGGGTCCGGTTCCTTGTCCTGGCCAGGGCTCTGCCGGTGCCATGCCGGGGACTCCCGGAGGAGAGTCATTTTGGTGGCCGGTCCCGGTCCCAGGTCCATCCCATACTAGGACTCCCGAAGGAGCCGGTTCTGGTGGCCGGTCCCAGTCCCGGTCTCAGTCCTGGTCCTGGTCACAGTCCCAGTCCCGGTCTCAGTCCCGGTCCCAGGTCCATCCCGTGCCGGGGACTCCCGGAGGAGCCGTTCTGGTGGCCAGTCCCAGTCCCAGGTCCCAGCCACAGTCCCAGTCCCGGTCCTGATCCCAATCCGGGTCCCAGTCCCGGTCCCAGGTCCATCCCGTGCCGGGGACTCCTGAAGGAGCCGTTCTGGTGGCTGGTCCTGATCCCGGTCCCGGTCCCGGTCCCAGGTCCATCCCGTGCCGGGGACTCCCGGAAGAGCCGTTCTGGTGCTGTCCCAGCCATTGTCGGGCAGAGCCAGGATTTCCACTTCCCGTCGGAGCGGGAACCCTGCTGCTGCTGCTGCTCCGGTGGCTTTCTAGGCACGGCTCCCGGGTCAGGGACGGGGGACCTGGGGGGATCTGGGGTGCTGGCACGTGTCCCTGTCCCCATCAGCCTGGGGTCGCGCCTCACGCTGTCCCTCGATCCCGATCTCTGTGCTGTCTTTAGGGATTTATTCCTCCGTTCCAAGGGTTGGTTTCCGTGAGGATTGAACCCCAAAACCCTGGAAAACCGGGAACAAGGGCTCGGCTTTGCCCACGGGACATTGTCCTCGCGGCGTGGGGCACCCTGGCGTGGGGCCAGGCTGGCGGACGGGTGGTGGCGGTGGCCGAGGTGACGCCCCCGCTGTCCGCAGGATGTCCATGAGGAGCCCCGTGTCGCCGCCCCTGGAGCTGGATGGAGCGGGCACCATGGTGAACTGCACCATCAAGACGGAGGAGAAGAAGGAGGGCAACGCCGAGACCCCTCCGGGGGCCGCCCCCAGCTCCGAGCCCCCGGGGCCACCGCCCAGGGATGGCAGCGACCCCCAGGCCCTGCCGCAGGTGGGTGTGACAAACCTGGCCCCACCCAGCCCTGCTCCAGACCCTCCCATCCCCGGGAAGAAGGGGGCGGCGGCCCCCTGGGTGGTTTGTCCTTATCCTGGGGAATTCAAGCAGAAATCTGAGGCTCTCCTGAGGTTTTTTTGTTTTTTTCTTGGGTCATCCCTGGGGTTTGAGGGCTTCACCTCCAGGTGTTCCCCATCCCATCAGCCTCCCTTTTCCTTCCCCCTGACTGCTCCCCTCTCTGCCTTTGGAGGGGAAAGGAGCTCAGAGGAGCTGGGCAGGCTGAAAAAATGGGAAAAAAATTCCAGCGTTTCCAGCGATCTCTCTAGATGGGATTTGGGGAACGCGCCGGCAGAGCGTTCTCCACTTCCCACCATCCCGCCGGGTCAGGGTCTGCTCCCTGGCCACCTGGGGCTGTCCCTGTCCCTGGCAGCAGTGCCCAGTGACATTCCCTGTCCCGCAGGAGTCCCGCTCTCCCGCTGGGGACATTCCCGAGCCCCGGCGCTCTGCCTTCGAGCCGGCCGGCAGCGGCCAGGAGAAGCTGGACTTCAACAGGAACCTGAAGGAAGGTGGGGAACGTTCCCACGCGGCTTTTTGGGATCACTTTTCCCTTTTGGGATGGAATGGGATCCATGGGATGGGATGGGATGGGATGGGATGGGATGGGATGGGATGGGCCGAGCTGTGGTGCAGAGCTTTGGGGTGTGCTCACCTGGTCATCTTCTTGTCCCTGTCCTGTCCCTGTCCCCTTGTCCCTGCCCTGTCCCTGTCCCCTTGTCCCTGTCCTGTCCCTGTCCCCATGTCCCTGTCCCTGTCCTGTCCCTGTCCCTGTCCCGTCCCCAGTGATGCCGACCATCGAGAAGCTGCTGTCCAGCGATTGGAAGGAGCGACTCCTGGGCCGGAGCACGGCCGAGTCCAAGGAAGTGAAAGGTGAGCTCCACCTCCACCTCCTGCATTTCCCAGCAAAGCAGGAGGGGAGCTGTCCTCATTTCAGAGCGATTTGCCCTTTTTTAATTGAGTTTTTTTTTTGGGGTGAGGGTCTCTGGTGCCTCTGACCGCACAGGGTTCGGCACAGGGATTTTCTGCCTTTCCCAAATTTGGCGTTCCATGGCCACGTGGCTCCCACCAGCACCCGGTGGGTGTAGGACTCCTCTACCTCACATTTTCCCATGCCCACCCCAAAGATTTCCCATCTCTCTCCCCGGTCAGAGGACTCCTTAAATAAAAGGATAAATATTAGTAAATACATATTTAATGTATATATTTATATGTAAATTTATATATATTTAATGTTTGTCTTTATATTTAATGTTAGTAAATATAATTAATATTATTATATATTTATATTTATATATTATATAATATATTTGTATTACAGAATAATATAAATATTATGTTATAATATGATATATTATAATATTAAATATTATTATATTTATATTATTATAAATATAATTATTTCTACTTTATGTCAATATAAATACATAAACACATTACATTTAAAAATACAGTATTATTAATAACATTACTATTATAATAAATGACATTAATGTTATAATTAATAACTTTAATAAAAATACATTATAAAAATAAATATATTTAAAAATAAATAAAAATAAATAAAAATAAATAAAAATAAATAAATGAAACCACCTCCTCCCCACGTTCTGCTGCTGACCCTATCCCCATCCCCAACCCCCTGACCCTCACCCACTCCTTTTTTCCCCGCCAGGAACTCAGGAGAGCCTGGCGGAGAAGGAGCTGCAGCTGCTGGTGATGATCAACCAGCTGTCCACGCTGCGGGACCAGCTCCTGACGGCGCACTCGGAGCAGAAGAACATGGCCACCATGCTCTTCGAGAAGCAGCAGCAGCAGATGGAGCTGGCGCGGCAGCAGCAGGAGCAGGTGGGGCCCGCCCGTGCCTCCGGGGAATTCCTTTGGGACTGCGGGAATTCCTTTGGGATTTCGGGAATTCCTTTGGGACTGCAGGAGTTCCTTTCGGGTTACGGGAATTCCTTTGGGACTGCAGGAATTCCTTTGGGGTTTCGGGAATTCCTTTGGGACTGCGGGAATTCCTTTGGGACTGCAGGAATTCCTTTGGGATTTTGGGAATTCCTTTGGGACTGCGGGAATTCCTTTGGGACTGCGAGAATTCCTTTGGGACTGCAGGAATTCCATCGGGGTTACGGGAATTCCTTTGGGACTGCAGGAATTCCTTTGGGGTTTCGGGAATTCCTTTAGGACTGCGGGAATTCCTTTGGGACTGCGAGAATTCCTGTGGGGTTTTGGGAATTCCTTTGGGATCGGGGTCCCATTTTCCCATCCCAAAGCCACCCTGCGTCACTCCCTTGGAGCTGGGAGGACCGAAGGTGGAATTAAAGTCCTTAAAGCAAACAAACCCCCCCAGGTCCTTCTGCCCGTGCCCACCTGCTCCTGGAGCACCAATTTGTCCTCTCCCAGGGCAGGGGTGACACTGCTGTCACACCCCAGGCTGGGGTGACAGCTCTGTCCCAGCCCAATTCTCTTCCTGTGCCCCTTGAGGTGACTCAGGGACAGCTCAGCCCCTCCGGTTGTTCCCACGGCTTGGGGACCCTCTGCAGACCCTTTTTTGGGGTGACGGGTGGCTTGTACCAGGCTGGGGGCCAGCCCAGCACTGTCCTCGATGTCACCACCCACTGTCCCCTCCCCAGATCGCCAAGCAGCAGCAGCAGCTCATCCAGCAGCAGCACAAAATCAACCTCCTCCAGCAGCAGATCCAGGTAAAGCTGGGGACACAGGGGACACTCCCCTGTCCCCTTCCCTGCGTCCTGCTGTCCCCTCCTGGGGGTGACACCATCTTGCAGTGTTGATCTGGTGTCCCTGTCTCTGTCCCGTTCCCCGTGTCCCCTGCCTGTGCTGCGTGCCACCCCATGTCCTGCTGTCCCCTCCTGGGGGTGACACCGTCTCACAGCGTTGATCTGGTGTCCGTGTCCCTGTCCCCTTCCCCTTGTCCCCTACCCGTGCTGGGTGCCTCCCCATGTCCTGCTGTCCCCTCCCGGGGGTGACACTGTCTCACAGCGTTGATCTGGTGTCCCCGTCCCTGTTGCTGTCCCCTCCAGCAGGTCAACATGCCCTACGTGATGATCCCCGCCTTCACCCCCAGCCACCAGCCGCTCCCGGTCACCCCCGAGTCGCAGCTGGCACTGCCCCTCCAGCCCATCCCCTGCAAACCAGGTCAGTCAGGTCCCCCCGGGGCTGCGCCAGCCCTGCAGGGTGGCCTTGTCCCCCTGCCCGTGTCCCCGCTGTCCCCAACTGCCCCCCTGTGCCCCGCAGTGGATTACCCGGTGCAGCTCCTGCACAGCCCCCCTCCTCCCACGCTGAAGAGACCCGCGGGCCCGGGCCACCTCCAGATGCAGGTATGGCCCCCCAAAAACCCCTCCAGCCCCCCAAAACCCCTCCAAGCCCCGGGCTGGGGGGCCTGGGGACAGCTCTTCACCCCCAGTCCCTCCCTGCGCCTCAGGAGACCTCACAGCCGCTGAACCTGACGGCCAAACCCAAAGGCTCCGAGCTCCCCAGTGCCTCCAGTTCGCCCAGTTTGAAGATGAGCGGCTGCCAGTCCCTCACGCCGAGCCACGGGGCCACCAGGGAGCTGCAGGCCAGCCCGTCCAACCTCCCTCTGGGTGGGTTCCCGAGCTCCCTTCACGTTTTTGGGGACAATGACATCGCTGCTCCTCCCAGGGGTGACCTGGGTGGGCACCCCGGGCTGTACCACCCCTTGGGGCACAGCTGGGATGGTCAGGGTGGGGTGGATGGGCCAGCGGGGTGGCCGCTGGCCCTGAGGGGTGCCCGTGTCCTGCAGGATTCCTGGGAGAGGGCGATGCCATCACCAAAGCCATCCACGACGCGCGGCAGCTGCTGCACGGCCACGGCGCGGCCATGGAGGGGTCCCTGAGCAGCCCCTACCGCAAGGTGAGGTCACTCTGCAGGGTCACCGTCCCCTCTGCCACCCCGGGGTCACCAGCCAGAGCTGGGTGCCCATCCTGACCCCTCTGTCCCGCAGGAACACGTCGGGATGGATTCCTCCCCGGTGAAGGAGCGCATGGAGGAGCCGCCCGGGCACCGACTGGACGAGGCTCTGCTGAGCTGCGAGATGGACGGTGAGGGTGCCGGAGCGCCGCAGTGACCCCGGGGTTGGTCCTTCCACCATCCCCTGCCCTCATCCCCGGTGTCCCCGCAGGCTCGCGGCACTTCCCCGAGTCCAGGAACAACAACCACATCAAGCGGCCCATGAACGCCTTCATGGTGTGGGCCAAGGACGAGCGCAGGAAGATCCTGCAGGCCTTCCCGGACATGCACAACTCCAGCATCAGCAAGATCCTGGGTGAGATCCCGGGGCAGGAGCCCTCTGCAGCTCCTGGAGGGATGGGAATGAGATCCTGGGTGAGATCCCAGGGCAGGATCCATTCTACATCCCCATGGAGGGACAGGAACATGGAGGGACCTCCCTGACCTGGCACAGTCAGGGAATGAGGGGATGAATCCCTGGAGGTGCCTGGGGAAGGTCAGGAATCTGAAGGGACGAATCCCTGGAGGAGCCCATGGGAAGTCAGGGAATGAGGAGATGAAATCCTGGGAGGAAGGTCAGGGAATCTGAAGGGATGAATCCCTGGAGGTGCCCAGGAATGTCAGGGAATGAGGGGATGAATTCATGGAAGAGAAAGTCAGGGAATGAGGAGATTCATTCCTGGGAGAGGGAAGGTCAGGGAATGAGGGGCTGAACCCCTGGAGGTGCCTGGGAAGGTCAGGGAACCCCTTCCCGATATTCTGTCTGTGGCACAGGGCTCCCGCCGGCACAGCTGGAAATCCCGGCACCATTTCCACAGGAACAACACTAATTAACATCATCCATTCATTAATTAACCAACAGCACCAATTAATCTCGCAGCAGGCTCACCCCAGCCGCGGTTTCCCCGCTCGGGCAGGGCGTGAGGACTCTGCTCCTTCCCCACGCAGGATCGCGGTGGAAATCCATGTCCAACCAGGAGAAGCAGCCGTACTACGAGGAGCAGGCGCGGCTGAGCCGGCAGCACCTGGAGAAGTACCCCGATTACAAATACAAGCCCGGCCCAAGCGCACCTGCATCGTGGAGGGCAAGAGACTGCGCGTGGGCGAGTACAAGGCGCTGATGAGGAACCGGCGCCAGGACGCCAGGCAGGGATACTTGATAGGGTAACTGAGAAGGGGCACCCCACAGGGGGTGGCTGTGGGGTGGGTGCCCGCCTGGGGATGTGGGGTGGGTGTCCATTGGTGCCTATGGGGTTGGTGTTCACCTGGGGATGTGGGGTGGGTGTTCACCTGGTGATATGGGGTGGGTGCCCCTTTGGTGCCTATGGGGTTGGTGTTCACCTGGTGGCCATGGGGTGGGTTCGCAGCTGGCTCCCGTGGGGTGGGTGCTCCAGTGGTACCCATGGGGTGGGTGTTCACCTGATGCAGATGGGATTGCTGCCCACCTGATGGCCATGGGGTGGGGTCCCAACTGGCTTCCATGGGATGGGTACCCTATTGGTGCCTTTGGGGTTGGTACTCACCTGGTGATGTGGGGTGGGGTCCCAGCTGGTTCCTGTAGGGTTGGTGCCCACCTGGTGGCCATGGGGTGGGTTCCCTGCTGGCTCCCATGGGGTGGGTGTTCACCTGATGCAAATGGAGTGGGTTCCCAGCTGGCTACTGTGGGGTGGGTGCCCCATTGGTGCCCATGGGGTTGGTGTTCACCTGGTGACGTGGGGTGGGGTCCCAGCTGGCTCCCGTGGGGTGTTCACCTGGTGTCTATAGGGTTGATGCTCACCTGATGCAAATGGGCACGCACCCCATGGACATTAGGTTGGCACCCACCCACCTGGCTCCCAGGGAGAGAGTGCCCACCTGGTGGCCATGGGGTGGGTTCCCAGCTGGCTCCCATGGGGTGGGTGTCCCATTGGTGCCTATGGGGTTGGTGCCCACCTGGTGATGTGAGGTGGGTGTTCACCTGGTGATATAGGGTGGGTGTCCCGTTGATGCCTATGGGTGGGTGCTCACCTGGTGGCCATGGGGTGGGTTTCCAGCTGGCTCATGTGGGGTGGGTGCCCCATTGGTGCGTTTGGGGTTGGTGCTCACCTGGTGACGTGGGGTGGGTTCTCAGCTGGCTCCTGTAGGATGGGTGCCCCCATTGGTGCCTATGGGGTGGGTGTTCACCTGATGCAGTTGGTGTTGCTGCCACCTGGTGACATGGGGTGGGGTCCAGGTGGCCTGTGGTGCCCATGGGGTGGGTGCTGCTCACCTGGTATCTATAGGGTTGATGCTCACCTGCTCTCAGGGGATGGGTGCCAGCCTGATATTGATGGGGTGGGTGCCTCCCTGGTGACGTGGGGTGGGTTCCTAACTGGCTCCAGTGGGGTGGGTGCCCATTGGTGCCTATGGGGTTGGTGCCCACCTGATGCAGATGGGGTTGGTGCTCACCTGGCACCTATAGGATTGGTGCCTATCTGATATCGATGGGGTGTGTTCCCACCTGGTGCCTATGAGGTTGGTGCCTACCTGATGTTGATTGTACGTGTGCCCACCTGGCACTGATGGGACAAGGGTCCACCTGGCTCCCATGGGTGGGTGCCCACCTTGTGTCCATGGGGTGGGTGCCCACCTGATGTCAGGTTCTCACCTGGTGCCCATGGGGTTGATGCCCACCTGTCCCCATGGGGTTTCTGCCCACCTGCCCCCCATGGGGTTGATGCCCACCTGGCCCCCATGGGGTTTCTGCCCACCTGCCCCCCATGGGGTTGATGCCCACCTGCCCCTGGGTGGCCGAGGGCAGCACTGTGCCCCTTGGCTGCCCTCTCAGTGCCCACCCCGTGTCCCGCAGGCCGCAGGGCAGCCAGGTGCCCCCCAGCTCCTCGGACGTGCTGTACCCGCGGCCGGTGGGCGTCCAGCTGCCCCCGCCCCTGCTGGAGCACTACCTGCCCCGCAGCGTGGACCCCACCATGCCCGTCATCGTCAACACCCGCAGCCTCAAGGACGGCGACACCGGTGACGATGGGCACTCGGTGCCCGAGGGGGACATGTACCGCTACAGTGAGGACGAGGACTCGGAGGGCGAGGACAAGAGTGATGGCGAGCTGGTGGTGCTGACGGACTGAGGGGGGCACGGGGGGACAGCCGAGGGCGTGGCAGGGCTGGCTGCCACCTCCAGGAGGTCACAGCATGTCCTGGTGGGATGGGACTCGGCCACGGGAGAGCTGCCCACCCGCGGGGGGGTCCCACGAGGGTGGGCACCTGGAATTTTGGATGTGCCAGGTGGATCGGACCTTGCTCTGGTGGCACGTGGAGCTGAGGCCACCCAGCCTGGAGATTTGGGTGACACGGCCGTCACCCCTGGAGGGGACGTGAGGGTCTCAGGTTGCGGGAGAACCCCTGGAGCATCTCCCATCCCTGCAGCACCCACGGGTCCCAGAGAGCATCACCTGCAGCACTGCTGGGCATGGACTGGGGACACGGGGCAGGGACATGACACGGGATGGGGACATGGGATGGGGACATGATATGGGATGGGGACATGGACTGGGGACATGGGATAGGGACACGATATGGGATGGGGACATGGACTGGGGACATGGGATAGGGACACGATATGGGATGGGGACACAGGGTAGGGACATGACACGGGATGGGGACATGGGACGGGGACATGGGATGGGGACATGATATGGGATGGGGACTCAGGGTAGGGACATGACACGGGATGGGGACACGGGATGGGAACATGGGATGGGGGCACGGGATGGGGACATGGGGTAGGGACATGAGATAGGGACACAGGATGGGGACACGGAATGGGGACATGGACTGGGACACGGGATAGGGACATGGAATGGGGACACGGAATGGGGACACAGGATGGGAACACGGGATGGGGACACCAACTGGGGACACGCTCGTCCCTCCTGTATCCCAGTATGACCTCCCCGCCGCGCTTCCCGTTCGGTGTTTGGAGCCTGCCAGCGAATTCCCGCGGAGCCAATTTTAGCTCCAGCCTGGCCCCAGCTCCGGCCAAGGCCTCCTCGGGCCCTTTGTGCTCCCGACAGCTCTGGCCCACTTTGGGAATAAAGCGGGGGCTGTTCCTGCCCCGCCAGCCCCTCCAGGGCGGGGGGACGTGCCCGGCTGTCCCTGGGCACCTGTCCCTGAGGCTGGGGCTCCACCTGAGCCGGCAGGAGGAGAGGGAGGGAGAAATAACAGCCATTTGGGGAAAAAAAGAGATTATTAGGGAAAATGACCTTGCTCTGGTCAGAGCCCATTCCGGGGTGGGGGGTTGGGGTGTGGCATGGCTGTGCATGAGGGGTGTCCAGGTGTGAGTTTGGGGTGTCCAGATGGGAGTTCGGGGTGTCCAGGTGTGCATGTTTAATGTCCAGGTGAGAGTTCAGAGTGTCCAGGTGAGAGTTCAGGGTGTCCAGGTGAGAGTTCAGGGTGTCCAGGTGTGTGTGTGCAGGGTCCAGGTGAGATGTCGGGGTGTCCAGGTGTGAGTTAGGGGTGTCGAGGTGTGAGTTCAGGGTGTCCAGGTGTGTGTGTGCAGTGTCCAGGTGAGATTTCGGGTGTCCAGGTGTGACTTAGGGGTGTCCAGGTGAGAGTTCAGAGTGTCCGAGTGTGCGTGTGCAGTGTCCAGGTGTGATTGTCCAGTGTCTGGGTGTGCACACAAGGTGTTTGAGGGGTGTGTGCAGTGTCCAGCTGTGCCCCTGCAGTGTCCAGATGTGTTTGCCATGTCCAGGAGTGCCCGTGCAGTGTCCAGCTGTGCCCCTGCAGTGTCTGGGTGTGTGTTTGCAGTGTCCAGGTGTGCCCATACAGTGTCCAGGTGTGTTTGCCGTGTCCAGGTGTGCCTGTACAGTGCCCAGGTGTGCCCGTGCAGTGTCCAGCTGTGCCCACACGCTCTCTGGCTGTGCCCGGTCCCAGTCTGGCCGTGTCCCCTCATGTCCCTCCGTGCGCGGGGCTGCGGCACCTCCCTGTGGCAGCAGCCGGGAACAGGCGCCGAGCCTCGGCCAGTGCGGGGACCGCCACCGGGCTGGGGACACCGGCAGAGCCGCGGCCACCCGCGCTCGAGGCTGCACAAAGCAGGGACCAGCCCCTGTCCCCCTGTCCCCCTGTCCCCCTGTCCCCCTGTCCCCAGCCCGGGGTGGGGTCCGAAGCTCAGCGCCCCAGTGCTGGGGACGCTGCCATGTGCACATCCTTCATCCATGGGGACATCCCTTATTCACAGCGACATCCTTTATCCGTGGGGACATCCTTTATCCGTGGGGACACCCTGCCTCCTCCCCTGCCCAGCCAACCTCTCCCTCCTCTCCTGCCCTCGGTCAGTGCTTTATTTATTCCCCTGTGCCGGGGCTGGGGTCCCTGGGGAAGGAAAAGGGTCCCTGGGAAGGGAAAGGGTCCCTGGGAAGGGAAGGGGTCCCAGCTCCAGGTGGAATGGGCTGGGCTGTGCTGCAGAGGGACTGGAAGCAGATGTGCCCCCTCCCCACCCACAGCTGCAGCTCTTCCTGCCTCTCTTCCATTTATTTTTCTTTTTTTTTTTTGTTTTGTTTTAAAGATTGTAAATATAGATAGAGCTTTATTTTGTTAATAAGATGATGAGTAACTTAACCTGTATATTTCACATCCCTGTTTACAATTGCCCTGTCCCTGCCCCCCGTCCCTTGGCACAATAAAAGTGACTTTTTGGAGCAGAGAGCGGGGCCTGGGCTTTCCCAGATTGGGGGTGAGGGCACGAGGGAAGTCTGAGACTCAGAAGGGACAGGAGCACCCCCAGACCCCATGGATGGGACCCCTGCAGATCCACCACCCCCAAATTCCAGCTACCAGCAGCTTTTATTTCGCACCAAAACAAACACGGACGCAGCAGCAGTCCCGGTTCTGGTTTGGGGAGGTCCCTGTGTCCACCGGCAAGGGACAGTCACCTTGTCCCCACACCGGGCAGGGCCACAGGGCTCTGATTGCACCCCCGGCTGCTGTGATGAGCTGGATGGGGCTCAGCAGCTCGGGGTGGCCCTTGGGGCTGGGGGTGAAGCTGTGCCTGGTCCTGGAGCGGGGCAGCTCCCTGCCACCTCCTCCTGGGGTGGGGACAGGACCCAGGGAGGGGCACAGGGATGGGGACGGGCAGGGCTGACCCTCCTGAAGCCCCCTAGACCCCCCTGGCACTGGGGAGAGGGCGAAGGCAGCACAGGGTGGAGGGGGGAAGCCACGAGCTGAGGGGGACAGTGGGGACAGGCAGGGGCAGCTGTGGGGACAGGGAGGGCCAGCCACGGGCTGGGCACGGCACAGGGGGACAGGCACCCAGTGCCACCAGCAGCACCCCCTGGCCCAAACCCTTGTGGCTCAGGCTGGCTCTGCTCCTTTCCCCGCAGCTCCCACCCCTTATGGAAAAGGGGTCTGGGTCAGCAGGGACCTGGGGAAGGTGCTGGTTTGGGGTCGGGACCCCAGTGTCACCCAGCAGAGCAGGGCAGGAGGGGACAGAGGGCTTGGCCAAGGGAGGCAGCCAAAGTGACCGGGCAGCTCTGGGGGCTCCTGAGCGGACGGAATGACCCCGTGTCCCCCCTCGGGGACAGCACAGAGGGGCAGGGCGGGTGCCAGGCCGAGCAGCAGCAGTGCCAGCAGGGCACGGACGTGCCGGGCACCGGGGCCGAGCGGGGCTCGGCCTTAAGGCGATGGTGAGGCTTCCTCATGTGGGCTGGGGCCTCTCCGAGGCCGTGGTCCTCTCCAGCATCTTGTGGTCCAGTCTCAGGGGTGTCCAGGGGCTCCTGAAGCGCTGGTGGCCAGGACAGAGCCCCTCTCCTCCCTCTCGCCACCGGCTGGGCCGGGCGAGGGGCGAGGGGGACGCGGGGACACGGCCAGGACAGCAGAGCTCGGGGTGGCGCCTATTTGGGGACCTGCAGGGCTGTGACCACCGGCTTCATCTTGAAGTATTGTTTAAACCTTAACTTTGCATATCTGCCGAGAGAGGAGAGGAGAGGAGAGGAGAGGAGAGGAGAGGAGAGGAGAGGAGAGGAGAGGAGAGGAGAGGAGAGGAGAGGAGAGGAGAGGAGAGGAGAGGAGAGGAGAGGAGAGGAGAGGAGAGGAGAGGAGAGGAGAGGAGAGGAGAGGAGAGGAGAGGAGAGGAGAGGAGAGGAGAGGAGAGGAGAGGAGAGGAGAGGAGAGGAGAGAGGGATGGCCCTGAGCCCCTCATGTGGGACAGCCCTGAGCCCCTCATATGGGGTGGCCCTGAGGGCCTCACCTCGTGTGGGACACCCCCGAGGCCCTCATGTGGGATGGCTCCCAGGCCTTGTGTGGGACAGTCCTGAGGCCTCGCATGAGATGGCCCTGACCCCCTCGTGTGGGACAGCCCTGAGCCTCTCATGTGGGACAGCCTTGAGCCCCTCAAGTGGGATGGCTCTGAGCCCCTCAAGTGGGATGGCCCTGACCCCCTCGTGTGGGACAGCCCTGACCCCCTCATGTGGGATGGCCCTGAGACCCTCATGTGGGGCAGCCCCGAGGCCTTCATGTGGGATGATGGCCCTGAGCCCCCTCATGGGATGGCCCTGAGGCCCTCATGTGGGATGGCCCTGAGGGCCTCGCCTCATGTGGGACAGCCCTGAGCCCCTCGTGTGGGACAGCCCTGAGCCCCTCATGTGGGGCAGCCCTGAGCCCCTTGTCTGGGATGGCCCTGAGCCCCTCATGTGGGATGGCCCCATGTGGGATCCTCGTGTTCCAGGCATTTCCCGCTGGGAGCAAATTTCTTAAACTCACCTTAAGAAATTAAAGTCTATGATTGAGTATTTATCCTGGATCAGCCCCCAGCACGCCCAGAGGAAATGGGATGCCTGCAATGGGCAGAACAGGGATCAGGGAATGGGCACGGAGCATCCCTGCCCGCGGGACAGAGGTGCTCGTGCCTGTCCTGGCCAGGCCCCGGAATTCCCAGGGTTGTGAGGAGGATGGGACATGGAGTGACATCCTGGAATTCCCAGGGCTGTGATGAGGATGGGACATGGAGTGACATCCTGGAATTCCCAGTGCTGTGTTGAGGATTGGACAGGGAGTGACATCCTGGAATTCCCAGTGCTGTGATGAGGATTGGACAGGGAGTGAGGTCCCGGAATTCCTAGGGCTGTGAGGATGATGGGACATGGAGTGGGGCTGGCCCACACACTTTGTCCCCTCCACAGGCTGCTCCCGGCTGGAGTGAGGGATGGCAGCAGGGAGGATGCTGGACATGGGATCTCAGCCCCTGTGCTGCCCTCCTGGCAGCTCCAGCCAGGAGAACGAGAATATTTCACCCGAAATTTCCAGAAAATTGGCTCAGGCCGCCACTGGCAGTTACCAAAGAGGATTTCCTCATGCCAGGCCATGGCTGACCCCTCTGAAGGGATGCCCAAGGCCACGGCTGTCGGACACACGCTGTCCCCAGCACACCTCTGTGACCTTGCCCGGGGGCTCAGTGCCCCTGAAGCTCTGCCAGGCCCTGTGAGACAGCCTGTCCCAGGTGTCCCTGAGCTCCCAGGCTGGCACCTGCACCCTCACCCTGGCCATGTCAGCTGAAAACTCATCCCCTGGGCTGTATTTCCACCCTGGAGTGAGCCCGGCTCCCTCCACCTCCACCACTCACCAAGGAGAATTTGTTCACTTGCACGTAGAGAGTTTCCAGCTCCTCCTCGGACACCTGGGCGTCCCCCGGGTGCCCCTGGGTGAGCTCCTTGTAGGCCTGCAGGTAGGAGTGCAGCCACTGCAGCTGCGTCTCCTTGCTGGGGTAGAGACCATAATCCACCTCCTTGACACCTGCAGGGGTCAGGGGGACACGGGGGGACACGGGGACACAGGGGGACACGGTGACACAGGGGGACACAAAGGGACACAGGGGGGGATTGGATTCTCCACGGCAAAGCGAGGAGAGCACAACCCCAGCCATGCACAAAGGGATTGGGGGAAGGCCAGGAATTGCTTCCCAGGGGCCCAAGGGCAGCAGAGACACCCTTCATGCATTGCTCTGAGCCTGGACAGAGCCATTTCCTGCTGTGGGGCTGGGGATGCAATTCCCTCCTCCATCCTGGAGATGGGAGACCTCATTTCCCACCCCAGGACGGAGGATAAAACCTCCTCCTCCATTCCCAGCAATAGGGAGACCCCATTTCCCACCCCAGGACGGAGGATAAAACTCCCTCCTCCATCCCCAGGGACGTGAAGACCCCATTTCCCACCCCAAGACTCCCTCCTCCATCCCCAGTAATAGGGAGACCCCATTTCCCATCCCAGGATTGAGCATAAAACTCCCTCCTCCGTTCCCAGGGATGTAGAAACCCCATTTCCCACCCCAAGACTCCCTCCTCCATCCCCTGTAATAAGGAGATCCCATTTCCCACTGTAAGACTGGGGATGCAATTCCCTTCTCCATCCCGGAGATGAGAGAACCCATTTCCCACCCCAGGACTAAGGACAAAACCCCCTCCTCCATTCCCAGGGATGTAGAAACCCCATTTCCCACCCCAAGACTGGGGACACAACTCCCTCCTCCATCCCCAGGGACTGCGAGACCCCAGACCAGGGCTGGGGGCACCTCTGGAGCCTGGAGAGGACCCCAAACCCTCACCTGCAAACTCATTGAAGTGGTTCCCGATGTCGAAGGCCTGGTAGTTGTACCCCGTGTACTCATAGTCGATGAAGCGAACGTGCTCTGCAGAGGGGAAAGTGGTGGCTGTGAGGGAGGGGACAGAGGTGACAACCCCGGGGGTGGCCGAGGGACACAGCTGGGCACACAGATCCCTGTCCTGGGCACCCAGACCCCTGTCCTGGGCACCCAGACCTCTGTCCCGGGCACCCAGACCCCTGTCCCGGGCACCCAGACCCCTGTCCCAGCATATGGACCTTGTGTCCTGGGCACCCAGACCCCTGTCCTGGGCACCCAGACCTCTGTCCTGGGCACCCAGACCTCTGTCCCAGGCACACGGACCTCGTGTCCTGTCGTAGATGATGTTCTTGCACAGGAGGTCGTTGTGGCACAGCACGACAGGGGACCCGAGCTGTGACAGCGTCTCCTTCATCCAGGCCAGCTCCTGCTCCAGCGTCTCCAGGCTGGGCACGTCCTGCGGGAGGCTGGCAAAGGGGACAAAAGGGACAGGGGACGGGGTGGGATCGCTGCTGCTCGCGGGGAGCTTCCCGGGGGCTCAGGGGTGGTGTTTCCCTGATGACATTTCCTTGGCGGCATTTTCCCGGTGGCTTTTCCGGGGCTCAGGGGTGGCATTTCCCTGGTGGCGATTCCCTGGTGGCATTTCCCCGGTGGCATCTCCCTGGCTTCCAGATCTTCCCCGGTGGCTTTGCCGGGGGCTCAGGGATGGCATTTCCCCAGTGGCATTTCCCCAGTGGCATTTCCCTGGTGGCATTTCCCCAGTGGCATTTCCCCAGCTTCCAGCGCTTTTCTGGGGGCTCAGGGATGGCATTTCCCCAGTGGCATTTCCCCAGTGGCGTTTCCCTCGTGGCATTTTCCCTGGTGGCGTTTCCCCGGCTTCCAGAGCTCCCCCGGGGGCTCAGGGGTGGCATTTCCCTGGTGGCATTTCCCTGGTGGCTTTTCCGGGGCTTCAGGGATGACATTTCCCTGGTGGCATTTCCCTGGTGGCATTTTCCCGGCTTCCAGCGCTTTTCCGGGGGTTCAGGGATGGCATTTCCCCGGTGGCATTTCCCCAGTGGCATTTCCCTGGTGGCGTTTCCTCGGCTTCCAGCGCTTCCCCGGGGGCTCAGGGGTGGCATTTCCCCAGTGGCATTTCCCTGGTGGCTTTTCTGGGGCTCAGGGGTGGCATTTCCCTGGTGGCGATTCCCTGGCGGCATTTCCCCGGTGGTGTCTCCCTGGCTTCCAGATCTTCCCTGGGGGCTCAGGGGTGACATTTCCCCAGTGGTTTTTCCAGGGGCTCAGAGATGGCATTTCCCTGGCGGCATTTCCCTGGTGGCATTTTCCCGGCTTCCAGCGCTTTTCCGGGGGCTCAGGGATGGCATTTCCCCTGTGGCATTTCCCCGGTGGCATTTCCCTGGTGGCTCAGGGGTGGCATTTCCCTGGTGGCGTTTCCCCAGTGGCATTTCCCCAGTGGCATTTCCCCAGTGGCATTTCCCTGGCTTCCAGCACTTTTCCAGGGACTCAGGGGTGGCATTTCCCCGGTGGCTTTTCCGGGGGCTCAGGGGTGGCATTTCCCCGGTGGCATTTCCCCGGTGGCGTTTCCCCGGCTTCTCTCCTGTGCTTTATAAACGGCCCCATTAAGGACACAAAGCGGTGCTCACGAGGCTATTTTTGGGGACAGCGCCAGGTTCGGTACCCAGGCAAACACCACAACCCATCCACAGCGCGTCCCCTGTCCCCAAAACCCCCCACGCCTACCCCCAAACCCACCCAGACCACCCCCAGCGCTCGCTCCCGGAGCACCGGCAATGTTTTGGACTCTGCCAGGGCGCTCAGCCTCGCCGTAACCTCAGCAGCGCGGGTTCCGAGAAGAGAGCTCGTTAATGATTGCCTAATTGGCCTCGCGGAAGGCGCAGCTTGGGTAAAGTCTGCCCGCGGCCCGGCGAGCGCTGAGAAAATCGCGGCTGGCTCCTGCCGCGGGTTAATGATTCGCCTGCCTCGGGGTTCGTTCACCTCCTCCGCCTCTTGGGGCTGCCCAAATCCTTCCCAGACACCCCAACGCTCACGCGGTGCGCCAGCCCAGCCGCCCCAAAAAGCGGGATGGGCTGGCTGGGAGTGGGAACTGGGGGTTTGGATCTAGGCTGGGTTTCTAGAATTCATCGTCAGCTCAGCAGGGTTTGAGCTCTGGCTTATTCTAGGCTTAAATTCCCCGGAGGAGGAGGAGGAGGAGGAGGATTGTTACAGCAGTGGGAGGCTGTGGCTCAGCTGGATCCTGCCTAGATTCTGCACAGACACATCCCAGAGCTCCACCAGAGCCAAAATCCCCTCCAGACTGGGATGAGGAAGGGGCTGCAGCTGCCCCAAAACCACCCCAGATCCCTGCAGAGGCTTCACCTGGGAACCCAGATCACCCCAGATCCCTGCAGAGGCTTCACCTGGGAACCAAACCACCCCAGATCCCTGCAGAGGCTTCACCTGGGAACCAAACCACCCCAGATCCCTGCAGAGGCTTCACCTGGGAACCAGGGCTCTCCCCTGGTCCTGCCCAGCCCCAGAGCGGGGTGGGCAGGGGGTGCCCGGGCTCTTTGGGATCCCTCTGCCTTTACCTGGGGTTGGATACCTTTGGGCTGAGCTCCGTCTTCACGAGGGTGAGGTATTTGTGCAGCTTCTGCCACAGGATGGGCCTGGGGAGGCTCCCGTTGGCGTGGATGGCGTGGACTCGGGCCATCTCCCGGGCCACCAGCCTGGCACGGGGCACAGGAGAGGGGCGAGAGGTGAGCCCAGATCCTCCAACTCCCCCCCAAACCACCCTCGGGATGTCTCGAGGGGGATTCCCTGAAAATCCTCGTTCCAAACACAGCTGAAGCCCTGTTCCATGTCAGGGAGCAGCCTCGAGAGCATTTCAGCATTCACCTCTCCGGGGCAAATTCAGCCCAAAGCTGTGCTTCCCAGGAAATCTCCATTCCACTTCCCAGGAAACCTCTATTCACCAAAACCTGATGCTTTAGAAGTTTGGTAATTTTGATTGCCTTGGCTGAAGTTTGGCCTATTTATTCCCCATTTATCCCTCATTTATCTCCCATTTATCCCTGTGTTTCCTGTGCTTCCCAGGAAACCTCACTTCACCAAAACCCAATGCGTTAGAAATTTGGTGATTTTGATCATCCTGGCTGAAGTTTGGCCCATTTATCCCCCATTTATCCCCCATTTATCCCTGTGCTTCCCCATGCTTCCCAGGAAATCTCTATTCCACGTCTCAGGAAACCTCTTGTCACCAAAACCTGACGCTTTAGCAATTTGGTAATTTTGACAATCCTGGCTGAAGTTTGGCCCATTTATCCCCCATTTATTTCCCATTTATCCCCCATTTATCCCTGTGCTTCCCAGGAAACCTCCCTTCACCAAAACCCGCCGCTTTAGCAATTTGGTAATTTTGACAATCCTGGCTGAACTTCGGCCCATTTATCCCCCAGCACCACCCCGGGCTGGGCCCACCAGCGACCCCCAACCACAGCAGTGAGGGGAGAGCTGAAAACACGGCACAAACCCCTGGAAAATCCCCAAATCCCAAATCCCCCACCCCACAGCTCCCCCAACGATGACCCACCTGAAGATGTGTGGGTCCCGCACGTGGTCGGGCCCCAGGGCGATTCCCGGCAGGAATTGGTAGCAGAGCCCATTCTGGAAGGCGCAGTAGAGGTCGGGGGCGCAGCCGTGGGCGCGCAGCACCTGGAAATTCCTCAGCTCTGTCTCCCTGTCCACCAGCAGCTCCGTCCTCCGGCCGTAGACTCGCACCAGCACCGCGTCCGCCATCCCCTCGTCCGTGTAGCAGGCCACCAGCTTGTTGGTGATGCCATCGGTGAAGAGCTGCGTGGGGACAAAAACGGCAGGGGTGACACCGGAATATCGCAGCTGGGAATGGGGGGAGCCCCTTCCCTCTTCCCACCGGCTGAAAAACCTTGTGGTGACCTTCACAAATCCTTCCCAAATCCTTCCCAGACACCCCGATGCACGCCCGGTGTGTCAGCTCAGCCACCCCAAAAAATGGGATGGGCTGGAACTGGGGTTTTGATCCAGGCTGGATTTCTAGGATTCCCCGGAACAGGGAAAAGGAATGAGGTGGCACATCCAGGAATGCTGCCGGGGGAGGTGACATGAATTTACAAAGGCCACGCTGGTGGTTTGGGTGGAAATCCTGCTTTTTTTCACCTGGGAGCTCAGGGATAGCTCAGGAATAGCTCAGGGATATCTCAGGAGCAGCTCGGGCCAGATGTGCTGCCAGCACGCTTGGCACGAGAGCGGCCCCCGGGAATCGTTCCCAGGGAAAAGAAAAAATCAGCGTAAATTGGCACAAAATGTAAAAAATAAATAAATAAAGCACCCGACGAGGCCGAAAACAAGGCCCGGAGCAAACACCACCCCTCATCCCCTCCTCCGACCCTCCCCGCGGGCCGGGGCGCTGATAGGCGGGGACGTCGCTGCTGGGGACGTCTCGTGTCACCGCTCTGATGGCTCCTCGCAGATGGAAAGGGAGTTTTGTTCTCCCGGCGCTCCGCCTTGGCCGCCTGCCCGCGCACATGCCGGGGCTGCTGCCGGGCTCCGCGGCCCGGCCCGCCGGGCTTCGGGCACCTCCGGGGCACCGGGGGCGATTTTGGGATCTGTCACCCCATGGAAAACCCCAAACCGCCAGGGTTTGGGAACCTCGGGGGCACCGGGGGCGATTTTGGGGTCTGTCACCACGTGGAAAACCCCAAACCGCCAGGGTTAGGGCACCTCCGGGGCACTGGGGGCGATTTTGGGGTCTGTCACCTCATGGAAAACCCCAAACCGCCGGGGTTCGGGAACCTCGGGGGCATGGGACAGTTTGGGGTTCTGTCACCCCATGGAAAACCCCAAGCCACCAGGGTTCGGGCACCTCCGGGGCACTGGGCAGTTTGGGGTTCTGTCACCCCATGGAAAACCCCATCCTGCGGGGGTTTGGGCACCTCGGGGGCACTGGGCAGTTTGGGGTTCTGTCACCCCGCGGGAAACCCCTGTCCCATTTTGCCCCCCACGCTGTGGGACACTCAGCTCCAAGCTGGGCACTCCGGGGTGCTGAGGCTCCCCGTGGGAATGATTCCTTCACCCTGTGGGATTTTGGGCACTGAGAGGGTTTGGGGTTCTGTCTCCCCATGGGAAACCCCTGTCCCATTTTGACCCCCATGCTGTGGGACACACAGCTCCAAGCTGGGCATTCCGAGGTGCTGCAGCTCCCCATGGGAATGATTCCTTCATCCTGTGGGATTTTGGGCACCTCCAGGGCCCCAAAAGCCTTTGGGTTCTGTCTCCCCACAGGAAACTCCTGTCCCATTGCCCCCCATGCTGTGGGACACTCAGCTCCAAGTTGAACACTCCCCATGGGAATGATTCCTTCATCCTGTGGGATTTTGGGCACCTCCAGGGCCCCAAAAGCCTTTGGGTTCTGTCTCCCCACAGGAAACTCCTGTCCCATTGCCCCCCATGCTGTGGGACACTCAGCTCCAAGTTGAACACTCCCCATGGGAATGATTCCTTCATCCTGTGGGATTTTGGGCACCTCCAGGGCCCCAAAAACCTTTGGGTTCTGTCTCCCCACAGGAAACTCCTGCCCCATTGCCCCCCATGCTGGCTCCAAGCTGGGCACTCTGGGGCGCTGTGGCTCCCCATGGGAATTATTCCTTCATCCCATGGGATTTTGGGCATCTCTGGGGCACTGAAAGGGTTTGGGGTTCTGTCACCCCGAGGGAAAGCCCTGTCCCATTTTGCCCCCCACGCTGTGGGACGCTCAGCTCCAAGCTGGGCATTCCGAGGTGCCACGGCTCCCCATGGAAATGATTCCTTCATCCTGTGGGATTTTGGGCACCTCCAGGACCCCAAAAGGGTTTGGGGTTCTCTCTCACATGGGAAACCCCTGCCCCACTGCCCCCCACGCCAGCTCCAAGCTGGGCACTCTGAGGGGCTGTAGGTCCCCATGGGAATGATTCCCTCATCCTGCGGGATCGGGGAGCCGGAGCAGGTGGGGGGTGAGGGCTCCTGCTCCGGCAGCCGCGGAGCTCGGGGGTGGGACGGATAATTTTAGACATCCCACTCAGCAGCCCACGCTCCCCTATAGGGTGCCTATATATAGGGCTCCCCGTGCAGCCTCCCCAGGGAGGCTCGAGGCACTGGAATGAGACCCTCCAAGTCGGATGGGGTTGGCCCCCCGCCCCACAGCTGGAGGGGGATTTGGGGGGAGCAGGGCGAGGCAGCCGCCCCATCCTGGGGGGCTGCCGTCCCTCGGCTGCGGCTGAACCTTCCCAAGCTGCTTTTCCCCGAGCTGATAATCTGCGTTTCCAGCACGGGGCCACGCTCAGATCTCCCCCCCCTTGTCCTGCCAGGCCCCAGGGGCTGGAAATTCAGGCAGCAGAGGTGTCACGGCCCATCCACACAGGTGTCACGGCCTATCCGTGCCGCTGTCACCATCAGCCACACGCGGGCCAGCCGCAGGTGAACAGCTCCACGTGGACCAAAATCCTCGTGTCCTGCTTTGTTTTGCTGCCCCGCAGCCCGGGCAGCCCTTCCCAGCAGGTTTAACGGGATTACGGAGCCTTATCCCCCCCTGAATTCCAGGCCACCAACTTTGGAGACGCACACGTGGTTCCTCGGCCACCTGCAGGGGCTGGCCGCGTTTGGGGGTGGCAGCTCCACCAGCTCCCGAGGAGCCGATTGGGAGATGCCTGGCGCTGTTCCCTGTGGATCACCCCAAATCCTCCCCTCCCGCAGCTGGGTGACAGCAGGGACACAGGGGAAGGAGTGTGACTCCACGAACTTCGCAGCGATTCAATGCAAAGCCCTGTGCCAAAGTGCTGTAAGCAGCAAAATGGAACACCTGGTGCTGCACCTGCCGGGAGAATCTCTCAGCATTCCCAAAACAGCACCGGCACCTCCAGGCCAGGCCTGGACACCAGCAGGGTAACTTGTTGCCAAATTCGGGCTAAAAACATCCAACCCCGCCGGAGTCCTGGCAGGGCTTTGGCTCCGGTTCGCTGCCGCGCTTATCTCGGTCTGAGGGATGGATGGATGGAGGAGTTTGTGCTTCCCCGAGAGCTTGGGTGGCTGACTCAGCGGCGCGGACATTCCTCGGGGATGAGGAGAACAACCTGGGAATCGCTCCCGACAGAAAAAAAAAAAAAACCAAAACCCAACAAACAGCGTAAATTGGCACAAAATTTAAAAAAAATAAATAAATAAGAAATGGAAGCGGGCACGACCTGGAGCGCAGGAGCCCTCAGCGAGAAGGGGCAGGGCGAGGGATTCCGGGCACCCAGATCCTTCTCGCCGTGCTCCTGAGCTCCGGGAGATTTTCCCGTGCCCCCGGCACAGCCTGGTACAGCCCCTGCGCGGCCGGGCGCTGCCGCCGGGCAGCGAGGCGCTGGGAGCTGGGCAGCGCTGCGGGGCACCGGGAGAGGGAGCGGGGCCGCTAACGGGAACCGGCTGAGGCCCCTGCCCCGCTCCATCCCCTCCGAGCGGCTCCTGCGAGGGGAAACGCGGGAGGAGGGAGAGCAGCAGGGAAAAATGCAACGGGAGGGTTTTCCCTCAACTCCTAAGTGGATTTTTCCCCCATTTCTTTTAAATTAAAAAAACACGCACGCACAGCCGAGCTGCTGCCGACCCCTGCGATGCCCGAATCCCACAGAGCCGGGGTCCCTCAACAGCCACCGAGCCCTGCGAGCAGAGCGAGACATTTCCTGCCCCTGCAAACTCCAACTCCCAGCTTCCTGCCCGTTGCCATCTGCCCTTTCGGATGTCTTTTCCTGCAGCTTCTTGTATTTAATTACACTTGGCTATTAATACATTTTTAATGACGCTCCGGGCGCGCGGGAAGCGTGTGCCTTCGGAGGGGACACTCGCTCACGTGCAGGGTCTAAGGGCGACCGCTGCCAGCCCCCCCACGTTCCGGTGCCCAGCGCCAGGGGACCTGAGGGCAGCGGCGCCACCAGCCTGTGTCACCCCGGAGCTGGCCCGAGGCGACGAGGACAGGGGTTCCCACGCCAGCGCGGCTGTCCCAGCAAAGCCCTGGCAGCTCCGCGCAGCAGAGCCCTGTCCCGTGCCAGGAGCTCGGAGCTGGTGCCCAACTCCCACCTGAGCCGGGGCTCAGCCCACGCAGCCCGGGGACGGTGGGAGACAGAAAATATCCCGAGCAGGAGCGGCTCCCGGGAGCTGCCGCTCCTGAGGGCACCCCCACGCCTCGGCGGCGGCCCTGGGGACACTTTGGCACTCAGAGCCACCGCTCGGTGACCTCCCGAGGGGTCCCTAAACCTGACGGGGGTGTCACGCCTTTGCACAGCTGATGGACCCCTGGGTACGCCCTGAGCGTGGAGGGGAGACCCAGGGGTGGGGGGGACACGGGATGTCACCCTCTGGGGCAGGTCCTGGAGCCCCCCATGGGGGTTCCAGAGCCACCCTTGTGAGGACCTTAGAGACCCCTCAGAGAGCTCTGCTGCTGCCCCACGGCAGGCCCTAGAGCCCCCCACGGTGAACCCCACAGACCCCCTTGGGTGAACCCTAAAGCCCCCCAGGGTGGGCCCCACAGCCCTCCCCAGGCTGAGCCCCACAGACCCCCTTGGGTGAGCCCCACAGACCCCCTCGAACAGATCCGGTAGCGCCCCCGGGTCTGAGCCCCACAACCCCTCTAGGACGGACCCTATAAGCCCCTGGATTGAGCCCCACAACCCCTCTGGGGCAGACCCTATAGCCTCCCAATCTGAGCCCCACAACCGCTCTGGGGCAGACCCTATAGCCTCCCAATCTGAGCCCCACAACCGCTCTGGGGCAGACCCTATAGCCCCGCAGCCCGAGCCCCACAACCCCTCTGGGGCCGACCCTATAGCCCCCCAGCCTGAGCCCCACAACCCCTCTGGGGCCGACCCTATAGCCCCCCAGCCTGAGCCCCACAACCCCTCTGGGGCAGACCCTATAGCCCTCCTACCTGAGCCACACAACCCCTCTGGGGCAGACCCTATAGCCCCGCAGCCTGAGCCCCGCAGCCCCGCTTGAGCTGACCCCATACCCCGCCGTGGCGAGCCCCGCACCCCCTGGGACGGCCCCTATAACCCCACACCCCACCCAGGCGGGCTCTGCGGCCCCAGCGGGCGATCCCCGCGGGGGAGCCGCTGCCGGTTCGCGGGGTGTCGGCGCAGGGTCCCCCCGTACCTTAGTCTTCACCGCGGCCGGCTCCCAGGCGGGTCTGAGCTGCCGCACGATCCGCAGCGCCCCGGGCAGCACGTCCCCCTCGTCCACCGCAATGCCGAGGTGTGGCACGGCGGGGGTCCCGCCGCCGCCCCCCCGCTCCGGCCCCGGGCAGTCGGGGCAGCGGGCGGGCGGTGCGGCCATGGCCAGCTCCGCGCTGCCGGAGCCGCGGCCCATGTGCCGGGGGCTGCGCGGGGCCGGCGGCCGCGGGGAGGAGCCGCCGCCGTTGGGAAGCCATGAGTCACCGGCCCGCCTCCCGCCCGCCTCCCAGCAGCGGCGGCAGCGCCCGCACCGCCACCGCCACCGCCACCGCCACCGCCACCGCGGGCAGGGGACGCGCATCCTACCGGCACCGGGACCGGCACCGCGGGCAGCGGGTCCGCATCCGATCGGCGCCGGCATCCCGGGGACCGGATCCGCATCCTACCGGGACCGGCATCCCCGGCACCGGATCCGCATCCTACCGGGACCGGCATCCCCGGCACCGGATCCGCATCCTACCGGGACCGGCATCCCGGGCAGCGGACCCGCATCCCACCGGGATCGCCATCCCGGCAGGGGACGCGCACCCCACCCACAGAGAGCTGGGCACCGCGCCCGCTCCCGATCCGCACTGGCACCAGCGGATCCTCATCCCACCCGCACCGGGACCCCAGGCCGCCGGCGCCCGACCGGGACTGGCATCCCGGGCAGTGGATCCGCACCGGGACCCGGGCAGCGCCCCCGCACCGGGATCGGGCAGCGGAGCCCCGCCCGGCGGGCACCGGGACCCCGCTCTGCCGCACCTGCTGCCGGTGCCTCCCCACCCATTCCCGGAGCCCCTCAGCCACCCCCGGGCAGCGCCCCCGCGGCCGCCCCGCACCGGGATCCCCCTCCAGACCTGCTGCCGGTGCCTGCGGCCCGAATGCCTTCCCCATCCACTCCTGGAGCCCCAAAGCCATCCCAGAGGATCCGCACAGGCACCGGGACCGCCCCGGCCACACCTGCAGCTGGTGCCCTCCGCCCCAATGGCCATCCACCCATCCGTCCTTCCATCCATCCATCCATCCATCCATCCATCCATCCATCCATCCATCCATCCATCCATCCCCTGACCCCCTCCGCCATCCCGGGGGTCTCTGCGCAGCCCCCACTGCCTCCCTCCGGGGTTAAAAAGGATGAGGACGCCACGCACGGGACGAGCCGGCAGCACTCAGGGCTCCAGGCGGGATGGATCCCCTCGGGATAACCTCTCCAGCCCTGCTCCCATTGCACCCTCCACGCGCTGACTTCCACAGGGATCCACCGCTGGGCTGGGGAGGGCTTTTGGGGGTAAATTCAGAGCGGGATTTTCCCGCTGGCAGAGCCCCCGCAGCCCCCGGACGCGGCTTCATTATCAGAGGAAATAACAGCATCACATGGCCGGCAGAGGAGAATGCCCCCTCCAAAGTTTCCAGCTGGCCGTGGCTGAAATCAGCTAAATGGACCATGGAGACCTGGGGGAAATCATTTAAGGAAGGAGGAGGGGGGGACACAAAAAACCCCGCGAGCCGGTTTCCCGTGTTTCTAAAAATAGCGCCAGCCCTGTCAGTGTTAATAGGATGGGCATAATTGCCGCCGCGCTTTGCCGGGCTGAGCGTGGCCTAATTGCTCGGCCGGAACGATCTAATCCGGGCCGAGGCGGGTGAGCGCTGCCCCGCAGGCACGGCCGCCGCGTCCGCCGGGAAATTGGCCCCGGAGCAGGCGATTAGAGGTGTTAATAGCCCGGCTTAAGGGGCCCGCGGGCGGCTCCGGCGGGTTTGTCCTGCCCGCCGCTTGAAGGGAGAGTGCGGAATAGGAACAGAACCAGATCCGGGGAAAATGTCCCGGTTTAGGCCGGGCTGAGCGTTTTCCACCCGCGGTGGGGGTTGAGGTGGCCTTTCACAAGCTCACATCCACTCGAGTCTTCTCCAGAGCAGAGCCTTGGCTGTGGAGCACACGGCAGAGGAGGCTGAGTGATTTCCGAGCAGAATTTCCCTGCAGAGGTCTCTGCCCCATCTCTGTGCGTCCAGGAGGTTGTGGATGTAGCTCCAGCCCCTCTTTCCTGAGGGTTTCTCCCTCCCTCGCAGCTCCCGGGGTTTCCTGCGCTGATGAGCAGCTGCCCGCAGTGCCCGGGCGTGCTCAGGAAACGCTAGACGAGAGGAGATATTTGTCCCTTCCCTCCACCGCCAGGCCCTGCAGAGCCTCTGCCCCCACCGCTGTGCTGGAGGTGACAGCCCAGCGCTGCAGAAGGTGACAGAAAAAACCACAGCCCACCCTCAGGAGCCTGAATTTTCCCATCCCCGGAGCCGCCGGGGTTGTGCATCCCAGATTTTAAACGCTGTAGAGAGCCCTCCGGGAGGGACAAACATCCGCCCCAGCCACATCCTCTCCGCTCTGGGCTGCCGTGGGGCAGGGCAGGGATGAGGATCCAGGCGGGGAGGGCCGGAGGGAGGGCTGGAGGGATGGAGGGAGGGCTGGGAGCGGAGGGGAGGCCGCTGGGAAGGTCACTCTGCAGCTGCCGCCTCGGGGCTGGCAGCAGCGTCCCCTCCCCGAGCATCCCTGGGGCTCAGATGCAGCACCGGGAGCTCAGCACTGGAACTGTGAGCACTGGGAATCATCAGCACTGGAATTGTGAGCGCTGGGAATCGTCAGTGCTGGAATTGTGGGCACTGGGATCTGTCAGCACTGGAATCGTGAGCGCTGGGAATCGTCAGTGCTGGAATTATGGGCACTGGGAATCGTCAGTGCTGGAATTGTGAGCACTGGGAATCGTCAGCACTGGAACTGTGAGCACTGGGATTATCAGCACTGGGATTCGTCAGCACTGGAATCGTGAGCGCTGGGGTTCGTCAGCACTGGAATTGTCGGCACTGGGATTGTGGGCACTGGGAATCGTCAGCACTGGAATTGTGAGCACTGGGATTTGTCAGCGCTGGGAATTCATCCTCAGTCACCGCTGGCTGCAGCACTGAGGATGAGAAGTTCCTGCCATGGGGACACTGATTCACTCCAGGGCCACATTCCCAGCGTTTCCCCGTGGGCCATGGCGCTCCCAGCGCCTGAACTGGTCAAACTGGAGGTGAGAGAGTGTTCCCTCAGCGCTGGGGATTTGCAGCGGCAGGGCCGGGACTGGGAGCGCCACAGCAGAACTGGGAATGTCACCCCCCACAGCTGGGAGCAGTGACAGGGACAGTCACTTCCCCCCGGCTGGCACAGGGCTGGCAGCTCCAGGGACATTTCCACATCCAGGGCAGACACAAACCTCTGGCCTGGCATGGAAACAGGGACAGGAGCCACCTTCGAAAACAGGGACAGGAGCCACCTTCGAAAACAGGGACAGGAGCCACCTTCTCGTGTGACACAGACCCGCAGGTGCCTTGCCCTCCCCGAAGAGCCCCGGCAGGGCAGAGGCACAGCCCTGTCCCCATCCCTGTCCCCAGGGGAACATCCAGGGCTCCTGGGACCACTCCACCTGCAGAAAGAGCTTTGCAAAACCCTCAATTTGCCCCCAGGAGATGCCGCGGCAGGAGCTGGGAGGTCGCTGCACTCTCGTGGGGTGGAAGGACACAAATGCAGCGGTGGCTCCTGGCAGGGGAAAATTTGGGGCCCAATTCTCTAAATAAAGGGGTCTGATCCCCCCCCATCCTGCAAGACCCAGCGTCCTGTTGCTTTAAATCGTTTAATATTAAAACCACGAAGAGGGGCAGGGCTAACGCCAGCTAAAACTATCAATAAACACTGATTATTTCCCCCCTACATTAAGGAACACACACCGTCACAGACCATCCCTCAGCCAGCCACCGCGCGCTGGCCCCACTATTGCACATCACCCTAAAAGCGCCCGGAGGGGCTGCAGGATCGCGCTGGGACCCCCGGGACTCGCTCCAGGCTCGGCTCTCGGCAGCTCCCGGGAAGCAGCGCGGGGGTTTGGGAGTGGGAGCAGCCGAGGCTCGCCGCACTGACGAGAGAGGAGGTGGCAGAGCTGGAAGGGAGTGCTGTTCTCTCTCTCTCTCGCTTCCCATCGCCACTTCCTGGGGCTCCTCCTGCCCCCGGGGTGGTCACCCACACCCCTCCGGCCCCCCCGGCGGTCAGCGGGCGGTGGCGAAGCCGATGCGGTTGTGGCGCCGGTCGAATTTGGTGTAGTAGTGACCGATGAAGGTGGCGCCCAGGATCCAGAGGGGACCGGCCGGAGGGGGAATGTCCAGCCCGGAGAAAGCCACCACGCACACGTCCTCACCGTACTGGGATTGCTGCGGGAAGGAGAGCCGCGGGGTGGTGGGGATGGCAGGAGGGGTGTCACCATGTCACCGCGTCACCGTGGCCCTGCTCCACACCCTCTGCTCGTTCCCTCCTCGTGGAATCACGGAATATCCCGAACAAGGATGGCCGAGCCCAATTCGTGGCCCTGCACCCCCAAAATCCCACCCTGTGCCTGGGGGAGCTGTCCAAACTCTGCCCTGTGACCATTTCCCTCTGTCCCAGCGTCTGCCCACCCTCGGGGGGAAAAGCCTTTCCTGATTTCCAGATTCCAGCAAAAATGATCCCTGCCTGCCTCTGCTCACCCCAAATCGCCCCAACCCCCCCAGGGAAGCAGGGACAGCTCACTCGGCCTCATGTGGACACCTCCACCCAAACCTGAGGGTTTGGGGAGCACAAGGAGCAGCATTTTGGGGCAGATTTGGGCTCCTTTAGGGCATCCCGGAGGGTGACACCTCCACCAAACCTGAGGGTTTAGGGAGCACAAGGAGCAGCATTTTGGGGCAGATTTGGGCTCCTTTAGGGCATCCTGGAGGGAGGCACCTCCACCCTACAAGAGGGTTTGGGGAGCACAAGGAACAGCATTTTGGAGCAGATTTGGGCTCCTTTAGGGCATCCCAGAGGATGGCACCTCCACCAAACCTGAGGGTTTAGGGAGCACCAGGAGCAGCATTTTGGGGTGGATTTGGGCTGCTTTAGGGCATCCCGGAGGGTGACACCTCCACCCCAAAATAGGGTTTAGGGAACAAAAGGAGCAGCATTTTGGGGTGGATTTTGGCTGCTTTAGGGCATCCCGGAGGGCGCAGGATGCCGCGGGAGGGCTGCACTCACCCGCAGGACGTAGGCCGGGCCACCGAGGGCGTAGACCTTCCCTCCCAGGTGGAAGGAGATGTTGGGCAGCTGAGGCACCTGCTCGCAGTCCACCACGTACTGCGGGAGGAGGGGACAGCGCTGGCACGGCGACACGCGGCCAGCGGGGACACGGAGCAGGGCTGGGGTCACTCACCTCTCCTTCGGCCACCTCGGCCGCCCCGATGGCTTTCATGAGCACGGACACGGGGCCGGCGGGGCCGGTGATGTAGGAGGCGCCCGTGTCCACGGCCACCGAGCAGCCTTCCTTGCAGAACAGGATTTCGGCCCCGACGGACACCCTGGGGAGGGAGGGGTGGCCCTGAGTGACCCGTGGGGACACTCCCGGGGGTGTCCCATCCATCCCCAGGGAGCTCCAGCCAGGCCTGCGCTGCTTTTCCAATGTGGAATCTAAGCTCCGTCACGTGCAGGGTTTATTTTTTGGGTTTTTTGCTGTTTTTTTTTTTTTTTTTTTTTAAATTAAACAAAGCGGGATTGTTTCAGCTCCTCCCGCAGGACTCACGGGGGTTAAACTCTTCCAACTGCAGCTCCCGAGTGGAATATCAGCCCACGGTGCCACCCCCTCTGCATTCCCAGCTGCTCCCGGCTCCGCGTTGAGCCCACCCCGCTCCTCTCCCGCCGGGGAAAAGCATCCGGCAGCGATTCCGAGGGCACACATCCTCCTCGGAGCGCCTTCCCCACCGCCCCGGCCTCGCACAGCCGCGGGACGCAGCCCTAGACCCGCCCGTGCTGGGCTGACACTCGAATTCTGTGATCCCAGAGGTCTTTCCCACCCAACCCATCCCACGATTTGCGGTTCCGCGCACCCCCGGGCGCTCTCCGTGCCTCACCCCTTCATGCTGATCTGCCAGAAGCCGCTCCTGCTCACGTTCAGGTAGTGGAAGTCTCCGGTGTAATAGGCGGGGTCGCTGCCGCCCAGGATGATTTCCCCGCCGGCCTTCGGAGCAGCGTTCCTGGCGCGCCAAGCACAGCGGGAGTGATTCCCCCTCCCCAAAAAACCCCGGCCCGGGGGGGAACAGCTCTGCTGACCCCGCTCGGAGCCGGAGCAGCGTTAGGGCACAGCGGGGACAGGGCGGTGACACATGCGGGGGCTCCAGGGCGGGGTGGTGGCTCCTGAGGGGGGCAGGAATGGGGACAGGATCCCCCGGGAGCCGAGAAGGGCATCCTGGGGCTGGCAGGGGGACACGGGGGACATGGCAGGGGTGGCCTCGGGAGCGCTCGTGCTTTGGGTCTTCTTACTTGGAAGCGCTGCAAAGAGAGAGGGGCTCCGTGAGGCTCAGCGGTGTCCCCAGGGAGCCCCGGGGGACAGGGGGACACTCAGGTGGTATGGGGACCCAAGGACACCCAGGTGCCGTGGGGACCCGGGGGACACCCAGGTGGCATGGGGACCCGGGGGACACCCAGGTGCCGTGGGGACCCGGGGGACACCCAGGTGCCGTGGGGACCCGGGGGACACCCAGGTGGCATGGGGACCCGGGGGACACCCGGGTGCTGTGGGGACCCAGGGGACACGCAGCATTCCTGCCCTTCTCCCGTGGGTTTGGAGGATGCTGGGAGGAGCACGAGTTTGGGGCAGGAAATGGAAGGTTTGGCTGCTGGTGCAGAGGTTTTAAATTGATTTTTTTGGGGGTTTGATTTTTTAAAAATTTTGCCTATAGAGACACCAAACCCCCTCCAGGCCGGGATTGCTCTGACAGGGCTGGTGGCTGTGCAGTGACAGTGACAAACGAGCCGGGAGTGGCCACTCCCTGCCTGGCAGCTCTGGGTCAGCGCCCAGCCTGCTCTGCCTCTTGTGCTGCCTCATTGCACCCCAGCTCCTCCAGGATCCTCCAGGATCCTCCATCTCCTCCAACCTCAGCTTCACCAGGATCCTCTCCTCCTTCCCACCCCAGCTCCTCCAGGATCTCACGTCTCCTTCCATCTCAGCTCCTCCAGGATCTCACATCTCCTTCCCATCCCAGCTCTTCCATCTCCTTCCCATCCCAGCTCTTCCATTGCCTTCCCATCCCAGCTTCTCCAGGCCCCTCCATCTCCTCCCACCCCAGCTCCTCCATCTCCTTCCCTCCCCATCTCCTCCAGGATCCCACAATTCCCTCCTTCCCACCCCATCCTCTCTAGGATCCTCCATCTCCCACCTCAGCTCCTCCAGGACCCCACATCTCCTCTCCTCCTTCCCTCCCCATCTCCTCCAGGATCCTCCATCTCCTTCCCACCTCAGCTCCTCCAGGATCTCACATCTCCTTCCCATCCCAGCTTCTCCAGTGTCCTCCATCTCCTCCCACCCCAGCTCCTCCATCTCCTTCCCTCCTTCCCACCCCATCTCCACCATGATCTTCCATCTCTCTCCCACCCCAGCTCCTCCAGGATCCCACAATTCTCCCCACCCCACCTCCTTCAGGGTCCTCCATCTGCCCCCACCTTAGCTCCTCCAGGGTCTCACATCTCCTTCCCACCCCAGCTCCTCCATCTCCTTCCCTCCTTTCCACCCCATCCCCTCCAGGATCCTCCATCTCCTCCAACTTCAGCTCCTCCAGGATCTCACATCTCCTTCCCACCCCGGCTCCTCCAGGATCCTCCATCTCCTTCCCTCCCCATCTCCTCCAGGATCCCACAATTCCCTCCTTCCCACCACAGCTCCTCCAGGGTCCTCCATCTCCCCTCACCTCAGCTCCTCCAGGATCTCACATCTCCTTCCCTCATTCCCACCTCATCTCCACCAGGATCCTCCATCTCCTCCCACCTCATCTCCTCCAGGATCGTCCATCTCCTTCCACCCCATCTCCTCCAGGATCCTCTATCTCCTTCCCATCCCAGCTCCTCCAGGATCCCACAATTCCCTCCCTCCCCATCTCCTCCAGGATCCCCCATCTCCTCCAGGATCCCACAATTCCCTCCCTCCCCATCTCCTCCAGGATCCCCCATCTCCTCCAGGATCCCACAATTCCCTCCCACCCCATCACCTCCAGGATCCTCCATCTCCTTCCCACCTCAGCTCCTCCAGGATCTCACATCTCCTTCCCATCCCAGCTCTTCCATTTCCTTCCCATCCCAGCTTCTCCAGGCCCCTCCATCTCCTCCCACCCCAGCTCCTCCATCTCCTTCCCTCCCCATCTCCTCCAGGATCCCACAATTCCCTCCTTCCCACCCCATCCTCTCCAGGATCCTCCATCTCCCACCTCAGCTCCTCCAGGATCCTCTCCTCCTTCCCACCTCAGCTCCTCCAGGATCCCACAATTCCCTCCTTCCCATCCCAGCTCCTCCAGGATCCTCTCCTCCTTCCCACCCCATCCTCTCCAGGATCCTCCATCTCTCACCTCAGCTCCACCAGGACCCCACATCTCCTCTCCTCCTTCCCTCCCCATCTCCTCCAGGATCCTCCATCTCCTCCCACCCCATCTCCCCCACCCCACCCCGGCTCTCCCCCACCCCCAGCACCCAAACCCGACCCCGCCGAGGCTGTGACACCCCAAACCCGTCTCCCCCGGGGTGACCCCGTTCCCGCGGCACCCACCGGCTGTAGTAGACGGAGAACACGTCCTCCTTGAGGATCTGCTGGGCCAGGATGCGGTCGAACACGGGCGTGATGCCATCGATGGCCTGGCTGGGGTAGCCCATGCCCAGCACGCCATCGAACCTGGCGAAGATGAAGGGGAACGCGGGCAGCGCCGTGGCCTCGGCGAACACCTGGATGATGGGGATGTCCGACACCTGCGGGGGCAGCGGGGCTTGGAGGGCGCTGGGAGGGCTGAAAAACCTTAAAAACCCCAAAAAACCCCAAAAAACCCTAAAAAAACCCTAAAAACCCCAAAAAACCCTAAAAAACCCTAAAAAACCCCTAAAAAACCCCTCACGCATCTCCTGGCCGAGCTGGCGGCTCCAGGTGTGTGGATTTGGTGGATTTTTGGAGTTTTTTCAGGGCTCACCGTGACAATGTCCTGGCTGAGGACACCCTTGAACTCCCCTAAAAAACCCCTCAAACATCTCCTGGTCAAGCTGGTGGCTCCAAGTGTGTGGATTTTGTGGATTTTTTGGGTTTTGTGGAATTTCTGTGGATTTTTTTTTTGTTTTGTGGATTTTTCTGGGACTCACCGTGACGATGTCCTGCCTGACGACACCCTTGAACTCCCCTAAAAAATCCCCTCGCACATCTTCTGGCCAAGCCAGCAGCTCCACGTGTGTGGATTTGGTGGATTTCTGTGGATTTTGTGGGTTTTTCCGGGGCTCACCATAACGCTGTCCTGGCTGAGGACACCTTTGAACCCTCCTAAAAAAACCCCTCACACATCTCCTGGCCAAGCCAGCATCTCCACGTGTGTGGATTTTGAGGATTTCCTGGATTTTTGTGGATTTTTTTGGATTTCCCGGGGCTCACCATGACGATGTCTTGGCTGAGGATGCTTTTGAACCCCCCTAAAAAAATCCCCTCACACATCTCCTGGCCAAGCCAGCATCTCCACGTGTGTGCATTTTGAGGATTTCCTGGATTTTTGTGGATTTTTTGGGATTTCCCGGGGCTCACCATGACGATGTCCTGGCTGAGGATGCCTTTGAATCCTCCTAAAAAATCCCCTCACACATCTCCTGGCCAAGCCAGCATCTCCACGTGTGTGGATTTTGAGGATTTCCTGGATTTTTGTGGATTTTTTGGGATTTCCCGGGGCTCACCATGACGATGTCCTGGCTGAGGACACCTTTGACGCTGCCGGTGCCGTAGCGGATGGCGAAGCCGGTGCCGTTGGCGATGTAGGTGCGCGACTTGGAGGAGTCGTAGCGGCTGTGGGACACTGGGGACAGCGGAAAGGGACATCCCACAGGGGCACAGAGCATCTCTGATCCCCCCAAAACCCCCCGGGGGGGAACAAACCCAGCCTGCCTCAGGAGGATATCAACACAGAGACCTCCCCCAGGAAAAATCTGCCAAAAAAAGACCCCCGGCCCTCTGTGAGCAGCCCTGGGGGTGCAGGGATTTTTTGGGGTTTCGGGTGTGGGCCGCGCCCCCTACTCACCGCAGGCGCTGTAGAGGGGGGAGCACTTGTAGGACGGCACCCACAGGTTGGCCGAGCCCGTGTCGAAGACCACCTTGAAGGTCTGCGCGGGGGTCCCGATGCTGATCTCGCCGAAATATTGAGTCTGGGGGGGGACAGGGAGAGTCGCTGGGGCACAGCTCGGGCGGGACAGGGCTCGCTCGGAGCCGCGGGGTGACACTGGGGTGACAAACACCCCGGACGGGGCGACACTCACGTCCAGGTAGTTGGTGAGGAGGGTGGGCGCCGTCCCGTTCCTGGGGGCGTCCCCTGAGCCTCGTCCGGCGCGGCGCAGCTCCGGGAACACCTCCCGCACCTTCACCCCCATGTCCCGCAGCGTCTGGCGGATGGAGGGCATCCTCCGCAGCGCGATCCTGGCGGGGCAGGACGGGGCTGGGGGGCACCGCGGGGGGTCTCCCGCAGCCCCCCCGGAGCCGTTCCCGGCCTCGGGAGCTCCAGCCGGGTGGCTCTAGATGGCAGCAGCTCCCCGCCGTGGTTCCCCTCCCACCGCAGCCGCTCAGCCCACCCGGGGTGGGGACCCCGAGGTGGCACCGGGCGACCCCGAGCCCGGCCCCAAACTCGCTTCAGCTTTGGGATTCGGGGCGCGCCTGAGCCGTGGAATTATTGAGGTTGGGAAAGACCCCCGGGGCTCGTCGAGCACCACCGCGACCACGCGGTGCTCGAGGAAGAGGAGCGAGGAAGAGCAGAGGAGGAGGAGGAAGGAAAGAGCCCCTCACCCCCTGGGAAAACCAAAAAAAAAAAGAAAAAAAAAAAAGCGGGGACAGCACCGTGAGCGCCCCACGAACCTCTGCAGAGCGCGGGCTGGCGAGGGGACAAGAGTGGCGGCCCAGGTGACAGCCAGCAGCAGCAGGCAGTGGCGCAGCCTCCTGCTGGCCCCCCCCGGCATCGCTCCCGCGGGCCGCACCTCCCGCGCCGGCTCCGGCCCGGCCCGGCCCGGCGGCCACGAGGCTTTTATAGCCCGGGACCCGCGGGTCCCTCCTCCCCTGGCAGGGGCAGGGCCGGCGGTGCCGTGGGTGACACGGGGCAGGTGGCCCGGGCTGTCCCCGCGGAGGGTGGCGGGGCCGGGAGCTGGGGGGGTTTGGGGGCTGTGACCCCACATTCCTTGGGTTAATCGCTCCCAAATGGCTCCGCGGCGTGGGAAGGACGCGAATCACCAAAAATCCCAGCCGGGGGAGCTGCTGGGGTGCTGGCGGTGGTGGTGGCACAGGTCAGGGTGACAGCCAGGCCAAGATGTCCCCAAGCTCCACCTGCGGAGGAACGATGGGATTGTCCCCAAGGGAGTGGGAATAGAGACATGGGAATGATGGGATTGTCCCCAGCAGAATGGGAACAGCAACACTGGAACAATGGGATTGTCCCCAAGGGAATGGGAACAGAGACATGGGAATGATGGGATTGTCCCCAAGGGAATGGGAATAGAGACATGGGAACGATGGGATTGTCCCCAGCAGAATGGGAACAGCAACATAGGAACAATGGGATTGTCCCCAAGGGAATGGGAACAGAGACATGGGAACGATGGGATTGTCCCCAAGGGAATGGGAACAGCAAGGGACCCTCAGCCACAGTGCCCTTGGCCATGGAGACCCCAAGGGGAGACCCCAAGGGGAGACCCCGCAGCCCCCTCTGTCCTTTTGGGGGATGCTCTGAGGACCCCCCAGGCCCAACTCTGTTCCGCCAGGGCAGAGAACAGCCGAACTCATCCCAGCTGCTCCCCACGGGATCAGATCCCGGGGTTTGGGAAGGGATTTGCTGCTCCAAGCCCTCAGTGAGGGCTGTAGGGGATACCCGCTGTCCCCAGGGCGCTGTGTCCCCCCAGCCCAGGGCTGGATCAGCCCCGCGGCTCCCAGGGACTCCTGACCTCGGGAATCTCGGTGGGAAATGACTCTGAACGCCATAAAAATGTTCTTGGACGAAACCTGAGGACACATTTTCCCCCACCCCCGGCCCCACAATCGCTCTGCCATTGATGGGATTTGTTCAGGGGGACACCCCACAACTTACAAACAATTTTTCCCCAAAAACTGGAGGTTTAACATCCTTTTCCCTGTGGCATTTTGGCCGCTGGGGGAACAAAACAATTCTCACCCCAAAACTGGAGGTTTAACATCCTTTTCCTGTGGGATTTTGGCCGCCGGGGGAATGAAACAATTTCTCCCCAAAAGTGGAGGTTTAACGCCCCTTTCCCTGCGGCATTTTGGCTGCCGGAGGAAAGAAATAACTCTCACCCCAAAACCGGAGGTTTAACATCCTTTTCCCTGTGGGATTTTGGCTGCTGGGGGAACAAAACAACTCTCACCCCAAAACTGGAGGTTGAACGCCCCTTTCCCTGAGGGATTTTGGATACCAGGGGAACGAAACAACTTTCCCCCAAACTGGAGGCTGAACTTTCCCTGTGGGATTTTGGCCGCCGGGGGAACAAAACAATTCTCACCCCAAAACCGGAGGTCCAACGCCCCTTTCCCTGTGGGATTTTGGCTGCTGGGGGAACAAAACAACTCTCACCCCAAAACTGGAGGTTCAACGCCCCTTTCCCTGTGGGATTTTGGCTGCTGGGGGAACAAAACAATTCTCACCCCAAAACCGGAGGTCGAACGCCCCTTTCCCTGTGGGATTTTGGCCGCCGGGGGAGCGCTGACCCCGCGCAGCCCCAGGGCTCAGCCCCACGGGGCTCTGTCCCCGTCCCTGACGTCTTTTCCCACGCAGGTCCCCCCGTCCCTGCGTCACTCGGGGGAGCCTCGTGGCCTCCGCAGGTTGCGGGGACGGGCAGGGTCAGGAGCCGCGGCGACGTGAGAGGGCCTGGCAGGGAGCCCGCGGCCATAAATCCCTGCAGGGCATCCCGCGGCTCTGCCAAGCTCTGCTCCCGCAGGAAAAGCCGCGGGTGCGGCGGCGTTTCAAAGGAAAAGGGATGCGTCAGTCTGGGAATGGGGTCCTGGGGTGTGGGGCAGTGGGGGTCCGGCATTTCCAGCCCCTTCCGATCTCGGGGAGCCAAATCTGAGGGACCCCGGGGATGTGAGGGTGCCCTCAGTGAGGTTTTGTCCCCGCGGACACAGAGGGAATCCGGAGTGGGACGAGCCGGGAAGGGCTGCGGGAATGGGGAATGAAAGGGACACAGCCCTTCCCCGCCAGGCCCCACAACCTCCGTGGGTGGAAACTGAGGGAAAATGGGAAAACTGAATCCGTCAGAGAGCCCAGGGGTCGCTTTGGGGTCACCACGGGGGTGGCTGTCATCGCTGCCAGTGTCAGGATGTCCCCACACCTTCCCCGTGCCACGATAACCCCACAAGGAATTTCCCATTCCCCGAGCGGGGATGAGCAGGAGCTGCGATGGAAAAGGATAAAAAACCTGGAAAAGTGATTTCGGGGGAGGTTAGGGGGACAGGGGTAGGGGACAGACAGGGACAGGGACACTGCCAGCTCTGGGATCATTCCCAGCCCTTCAGATCCACGGGGAAGATCCTGAACTCTTCCCATTCTGCCCCAAAACATCTCTCAACCTGAATTTTCAATGCCAGAAGGTGCCGGGAAAGGCAGAAATGCCTCAGTGGATCCATGTGGGAAATTTGTGCCAAAATCCTGGGGTTTTATCCAATTACAGATCCTGCAGAGAGCAAGATTCCAGAGGATTTCCTCTGGAAATAGCAGGGAAAAGCTCTCCAGATTTTCCCTGCCTGCTTTTCAGGGAGAATGGAAGGAAAACACTTCGCAGGGAGAAACAATCGCTTTCCTGATAGAGAAATTCGCTCCCGTCGGGCTGAGCAGGTGCTTTCCTTAAAATAAAATCCGGGTTTTTTAGTGTTTCCCTCTCCGAATGGAATCGTCGGGAAGGTTGGCTGAAAGGTTTTGATTTCTTGAGGGATCTTTTCCAGCAGCACCAAAAAAAAAAAAAAAAAAAAAAAAGAAAAAAAAAGAAGGAAAAAAAAGGAAAAAGGAAGAAAAAAAAGAAGAAAAAAAGAAAAAAAGGAAGTAGAAAAAACAAGAAAAAAGAAAACAAAAAGAAAAAAAGAAGAATAAAAAGGAAAAAAAGAAGAAAAAAAAAAGAAGGAAAAAAGAAAAAGAAAAAAAAAGAAAAAGGAGGAAAAAAAAAAGAGGTGAATTTCTGGCTTTCCCTCACATTTTCCACGCTTTTCTAATCCAGGGGTTTGCTGCTGGTGAAAACACACGAGGCTCGTGAGGATCCTTATTCCGGATGACCGAAAATGTAAAAAACAACTTTTGGGAAGGGCTTAGGGGAGGCTCTGGATGGCACCAGCACCGGGGGAATTCAGGGATTGACGTCAGGGCAAACCCAAACCCTGCCAGGGAGAGGATTTACAGATCTGGGGGGGAAACATTCCTGGCAAAAAGCTTCCGGAGAGGAGCTCAGAGCCATTCCCTGCGGATTTTCCGAGCCCGGAAAAGCTGTGCTGCCCCATGGAAGTGCCCGAGGAACAGCCATGGGAACCCAAACCTTTCCATGATTCCGTGATCCATCCAGGAATTTTTTCCTGTTGGTTTTCCCAGCAGGGTGAGGTGGTGGCATCTCCCGGTGATGCCTTAGGATTTTTAATTTCTATTTTTCATGTATTTGTAGTTTTGGCATGTAGCTCTGGACTCCACATAAAGTGTTAAAAATTCCTGTTCGCAGCATTTTCAGACAAAACAATTCCTCTAAAACTCGAGATCCAAGGACACTTTCGCTGCCTCAGAGCCCCAAAATACATGAATAACAGTAAATTGGGGGGAGCAAAATTGGGGTATCAATTACAGGTATCATCACCTCACCTGTAATTGGAGGATTAAGGCTCGATATGTTAATGGACAGAACTTAAAAAATATTAAAAACTCGTGACTCGGTGTCCATTTTGGGTGCAGCCTCTCGAGTGGGCTCTGTCTGAATGGACCTGAAGGCCTTCCATAAATTTATCTGTTTTTTTATTCTCCTAACTTTGTCTGGCCTCAGGTGACAACGGGAACAGCTGGGTGACAACGGGAACGGCCGGGTGACAACGGGAATGGTGGGTGACAACGGGAACGGCCGGGTGACAGCAGGAACGGCCAGGTGACAACGGGAATGGCCAGGTGACAATGGGAACAGCCGGGTGACAATGGGAACAGCCGGGTGACAGCAGGAGCGGCCGGATGACAACAGGAATGGCCAGGTGACAACAAGAACTACCGGGTGACAGTGGGAACAGCCAGGTGACAACAGGAATGGTGGGTGACAACAGGAACTGCCAGGTGACAACAGAAATGGCTGGGTGATGACAGGAATAGCCAGGTGATGACAGGAACGGCTGGGTGACAGCAGGAATGGCTGGGTGACAACAGGCACTGCCAGGTGACAACAGGCACTGCCAGGTGACAACAGGCACAGAGCCACAGCTCCCGTCGGGCTCCAGAGGGAACAGCCTCATCTCAAACTCGTTAATTAATTCCTGCGAGTTAACGAGGGCTCTCTGCGCAGGGAGCAGCTTGGATGGGATTGCTTTTGGGTTTAATTAAAGTGCAGCCTCCCCAGCGCTGCGGAACCCTGGCTGGGATCCACCTCAGCCGGGGAGACACCGACTCACCCGACCTGTTCTCCGGAGAGGAATTCCCATAAAATCACCTGAGGCGGAGCACAGGGTCTCACCTGAACATTCCCTGGAGTGTCCTGGGCCCTCCCGGGGCATTGCAGATCCTCTCGGAGCAGGGATGGAGGCCCAGGATCCCCAGGATTGGGCTCTGGGATGTCCCTCTGGCTCAGACCCCATCCCAAAGGAAATTCCCCCAACCCATCCCACAGGGCACAGGATTTATGGGAAATGCAATTCCCGGCCTGTGATGCTGACAGGGCTCAGCTGTGGCACCCTCCCGGCCCAGCACCCCTCATTAATTAATTAATTGGTTAATTAATTTCTAGCTCCGGCTGTTGTTTGCTGTCTCATGGTGGCTCAGCCTCGCCGGGGTGAGGGACGGAGCTCCCATGGGGTCAGGAGATGTTAATGAGGTTCTGTCTGTGCCATAACCACGGCAGGGACCTGTGCCACCACAGCCATGGCAATGTCCTCGTGTCACCACAGCCATGGGAATGTCCCTGTGCCACCACAGCCACGGCAATGTCCCTGTGCCACCACAGAGATGGCAATGTCCCTGTGTCACCACAGCCACGGGAATGTCCCTGTGCCACCACAGCCATGGGAGGGACCTGTGCCACCACAGCCATGGGAGGGACCTGTCACCACAGCCACGGCAATGTCCCTGTGCCACCACAGCCATGGGAGGGACCTGCCACCACAGAGATTGGCAATGTCCCTGTGCCACCACAGCCACGGCAATGTCCCTGTGCCACCCCAGAGACTGGCAATGTCCCTGTACCACCACAGCCACGGCAATGTCCTGTGCCACCACAGCCGTGGGAATGTCCCTGTGCCATCCCCAGGCACAGCCACAGGAATGTTCTTGTGCCACCTCCAGCCATGAGACTGTCCCTGTGCCAACCTCAGCCACAGAAAGGTCACTGTGTCATTTCCAGCCATGGCAATGTCCCTGTGCCACCTCCAGCCACGGCCCCAGTGCCTCCAGGTGACACAGGAGGTGCCAGCGCTGGGACAAGCCCCGAGCCATGGGAAAGGAGCCCAGCCCAAGCTCAGTCTCAGACACATTTTTTAATTAAATTAAATCTTTCACCAAGGGAAGACAAAAGGAATTAAATAACTGTGAGGATCCCAGAGTCCATCCGGGCACAGCCCTGGACCCTGGCTCGGGAGCTCCGTGGGACAGCGAGGGGACACTGTCCCTGCTGGGGGGCTCTGGCCAGCACTGAGGGTCCTGGGGACACGAGGGGCACCAGCTCTCGGGGACAGCCGGACTCTGGGCTCCCTCACCCCATGCCATCGCGGTCACTCGGCCCAGGACAGCTCAGGTCACACCATGGAGCCGCTGTCCCCCATTTTCTGCAGGAGCTGCGACAGGGACAGACTGGGATTAGCAGGAGACCCACCCTGGGGACACCCCGGGGACATTCCCTGGGGGATCCTCTCCATGGGGATGGGCCCACCCTGAGGGCCCCAGCCCCTTCTCACCTGGCTCAGCAGGGGGATGTTTGCCAGCGAGCCCAAAAACCCAAATGCCACCGGGAAGAAGCTCCTGGGTGGACACAAAAAGCCCCGGTGAGCTCCAGGGAGTGTCCCCCCAGCTCCATCCTGAGGATCCCATCCGGAGGATCCCACCCCAGACTGGGGATCCCACCCCGGTTCCATCCTGAGGATTCCATCCCAAGGATCCCATCCCAGGCTCCATCCCGAGGATCCCACCCCGAGCTCCATCCTGAGGATCCTACCCCAGGCTCCATCCTGACAAACCCACCCCAGACTCCATCCCAAGGATCCTACCCCAGGCTTCATCTTGATGATCCCACCCTAAACTCCATCCCAAAGATCCCACCCTGAACTTCATCCCGAGAATCCCCACCCCAGCTCCATCCCGAGGATCCCACCCCGGCTTCATCTTGAGGATCCCACCCCAGGCTCCATCCTAACGATCCCACCCTAAACTCCATCCCAAGGATCCCCCCCCAGCTCCATCCCAAGGATCCCACCCCAGGCTCCATCCCGAGGATCCCATCCGGAGGATCCCACCCCAGACTGGAGCTCCATCCCGAGGATCCCACCCTGAACTTCATCCCGAGAATCCCCACCCCGGCTCTATCCTGAGGATCCCACCCTAAACTCCATCCCAACAATCCCCCCCCAGCTCCATCCCAAGGATCCCACCCCAGGCTCCATCCTGACGATCCCACCCCGCACCTGAAGAGGGAGATGAAGCCGTAGGCCTCCAGCAGCATCCCCAGGACCGGCCACCGCATCAGGACCACAATGAGCCCCCCAAAAAAGAAGCTGGTGCCCTTCAGCTTGGGCCGCTGGAAGAAGAAGGTGAAGGTCCTGCGGAAGCCGATGATGAAGACCAGGCCGGAGAGGAAGAGGAGCTGGGAGGAGGAAGGGGACAGGGTCAGGGCAGCTCCGTGATCGGGCTGTGGGGAGCCCCGGCCCGGCCCCACTCACGTTCCCGAAAGCCATGAGCACGGAGTCGAAGTACAGGAGGATCCCGAAGAGGAGGAAGAAGAGGCCAAAGCCGACCAGGCCCACTCCGATCCCTGTGGAAAACGGGAGAGCAGGGACAAGGGCTCGGGTCCCGAATCAGTGCCTCCCTGTCCCATTCTTTCCCAAAAATACCCTTTGGATTTGTCTCCGAAGCTCAGGAACAGCCTTTGCACACAGATTTCTGTCGGTGCCCCAGAAATCCCCGAGGGCGCCCGATAAATCATGAACCGCAAAGGAAAAATCAACGGGAAAATCATCCCCAGGACGTCAATCACGGAGCGGTGACAGGAAAGGTCGGAGGTGATCCCTGGACGATCCAGGAAATCCTCCCCACCCCAACCCTCCCTGCTCCCCACATTGCCTTTTCCATCCCTGCCCCATCGGGCAGCTCCCCGCCGCGATTTGGAGCTGCCAAACCTCCCCGGGTCCCACAGAGCCTGGAATTCCCACCAGGACACAGCCACCTACGCTGGAAGTCGCTCAGGGACACCATCTTGGCGGTGACAGGGCTGGGCGAGGCCGGGCGAGGGTGGCCCTGCTTCCAGAGTGACCCTTGGAAAAGCCCTTTAGTCCCCACGTCATCCTGGGAATCATTAACGGCCCCGGGAACGCCCACGGCTCCTCCTCCGGGGGGACACAGCGGCTCCGTGGGGACACAGCTCCAGGGGGACACAGCTCCAGGGGGACACGGTGGCTCCAAGGGGACACGGTGGCTCCAGGAGGGCACGGCGGCTCCATGGGGACAGCTCCAGGGGGACATGGTGGCTCCAGGGGGGCCATGGTGGATCCATGGGGGACATGGTGGCTCCAGGGAGGACATGGTAGATTCAGGGTGACACAGTGGCTCCAAGGGGACACAGTGGCTCCAAGGGGGATACAGTGACTCCAGAGGGGACATGGCTCCAAGGGGACATGGTGGCTCCAAGGGGGATATGGTGACTCCAGAGGGGACATGGCTCCAGGGGGACACGGTGGCTCCATGGGGACATGGTGGCTCCAAGGGGACATGGCTCCAAGATGAACATGGTGGCTCCAAGGGGACACGGTGGCTCCAGGGGGGATACAGTGACTCCAGGGGGGACATGGCTCCAAGGGGACATGGCTCCAAGAGGGACATGATGGCTCCATGGGGTCACAGTGGCTCCAGGGGGGATACAGTGACTCCAGGGGGGACATGGCTCCAAGGGGACATGGCTCCAAGGGGACACAGTGGCTCCAAGGGGACACGGTGGCTCCAAGGTGACACGGTGGCTCGGGGCCACCAGACCCTGCTGGTCCTGCCCTCCCTGTCCCTGAGCTCTCTGGGATGGGCAGGATCCCCAAAATTGGGCAAGTCAGGGAGAATGGAGCTCCCTCGGGGTGGCACCGTGGGGACAGTGGGGGTCCCTGCAGTGCCCTCAGGAGTCCCAGCTCACATGGATCCCAATAGACTCCCATGGATCCCTATGGATCCCATGGATTCCCACAGATTCCCATGGATCCCCATGGATTCCCATGGATCCCCATGGATTTTCATGGATCCCATGGATTCCCACAGATGCCATGGATCCCCACAGATCCCACAGATCCCATGGATCCCTTTGGATTTTCATGGATCCCATTGATTTCCATGGATTCCCGTGGATTCCCACAGATCCCATGGATTCCCACAGATCCCACCATGGATTCCCACAGACCCCATGGATTCCCACAGATCCCACAGATCCCATGGATTCCCACAGATCCCCATGGATTCCCACAGATCCCACGGATCCCAGGCTGCTCCACGGGATCAGAGTTTTGGGGATGTCTGAGCTCCCGGGATTCACTGGTTGCCATGGGAATATCAGCTCCTCCAGCCCCAGCACAGGTCCCTGTGTCACCTGTGTCACCCCAGAGCCACCCACACCCAAAACGTATCCCCACAAACTGCTCGGGGACGGGAATTCCATCCCTGCCCGAGAGACAAAATTAATGCTGCTGGGAAAACAAACCCCAAATAAACGGAGAGGGAGGAGGAGCTGCCTCGGGAACCCCTTCACCCCCAATTCTCCAATCCGACACTAAAATCCATATCCAAGGGCACCTCTGGGAAAAAAGACGGGAAAACGTCGGTGTTGTTTCATAGATACTTTTATTTCTCTACCGCTAGGAAAATATCCCAGAAAACCAAATCCCTCCCGCCCCACCCTCCCCCCCCAAATGCATAAATAGATTTATTTCCTCCCGATGCAAATCCTTTCCGGGTTAACAAGTCACTGGTTTATGAAGTGTTATGAAAAATAAGAACCAAAATTAAATTAATTAATTAAGGTTTGGTTTATTTTTTCTTTTTCTTTTTTTTTTTTTTTTTTAAATTAAAATAAAACCACAGCTGGGTCACACCTTGGGGACAGCGTCTGGTGGCTTTGGGAAAGGTGGGATGGGAGCACTGGGGTGCTCCTTGTCTTCTCTGGATCCCGGAGATGGGAATTTGGGAATTGCTGCCACCCCGGGATGTCCCCAAGGTGTCCCCAGAGCTGCTGCAAGGGGGGGTCTGCCCCAGCTCAGGGAGCCACAGGCAAATAAACTCATCCTCTCTTCAAACTTACAGTCTCTGTATATTTTATTTTAAATAAATTTGCTTTTAATAAAAGCAGAAAAAATATATATATTTTAAATAGGTTTTTTTTTTTCCTTTTTTTCCCTTCTTTTTTTTTTTTTTTGGTTTTTTTTTTTTTTTCTTTTTTTCTCCCCTTCCCCCTCTGATAAATTGGCAAAGATTCTGCTTTTTTTGTCGGCGGGGCTGGCGCCGACAAAACCCCGCGGAGAAGAGAGAGCTCGGCACGAGCCTTTCCCGGGAAAAGAAGAGGAAAACCGAATATAGATATATATTATAAATGTAGAATTTCCATCAAACATATATTAAGGCATGTAAATAGCAAAATAAAGGGCCAGCTTTATGAGCTAAAGGGGCTGGGGGAGGCTCGGGGTTTGGGGCTCCGGGGATCCTACGAGTATTGCTAAGATGGGGGGGTTGGGATGCGGGGGGTCCTGGGGGGGTTTGGGATCAGCCCGGGAGGGATGGGTGGGATTTGGGATCTGGGATTTGGGATCCAGCTCCTGGCTCCATCCTCCCTGTCCATCCCACGTCCTTCCAGGGATTCTGCTTTTTCCCCACCCTCCAGGAGGATAAAGAAAAGGGGAGATTTGCTACAGGAATTCCGAACCACTGGAAGGGCCTGGAGAGCGGCGGGAGGGGCTCGGGGGGACACGGGGCCGGATTTTCGGAGGGTGACCCCTCCGGATTTTCAGAGGGTGACAGCCGAGGTGACCCCGCTGTCCCCAAAGCCTTTCCCCTCCTCAGCACCGTCCCGCAGCTCCGCTGTCCCACCTCGCCCCCCAATTCATTCCCTGCTCCGCTCCCCATCCCTGCCCGGACCTCGGAGAGCCCTCGGAGCGCCCTGGGCGCCTCCGTGTCCCCGCAGTGCCACCTCCGTGTCCCCGCAGTGCCACCTCCGCCCGTCCTGTCCTCCCCTTCCTCCGGCCGCGCCACCGGCGGTGACACTGACGGGCTCCAAAATCAGGACCGGGGCTCGGGGCAGGGACACGGCACCCGAGGAGGAGCACCAGGTCCGGTCCGGTGGGAGGTGGCAGCACCATCCGCGGTGGGGACAGGCCGGTCCCCGCGCCAAGAGTCCCTTCACAGACCTTTGGGGACATCCTGGGAGTCCCGCGCTGCCCGCGGGGCCACTGTCACAGCTGTCCCTGCGGGGCTGTCCCCGCGTCCTCTGACAGCCCCGGGGGCTCCTTGGGGACAGTCCCCGCGCGTCTCCTCGGGATGGGCACAGCGCCACATCCCCCGGGTGGTCTCGCCGTCGCGGGGAGGGGAAGAAGGGGCTCCGGGAGAACCGAGGGCGGTGGCGAGCGGTTCGGTTCGGTTCGGTTCGGTGTCACGGCAGGAGGGGACTTAGAACGTGGCCCCGTGGAACTTGATGGCGCCGGCGGCGGCCAGGGCTTGAGCTGGGGGGGACAGGACGGAGGGGCTGAGCGGGGTGGGCTCACCCCGCGCCCACCCCCTCGTGGAAAACCCGGCGGGGCTGTGGCTGCTGGGACCCCCCCCGGCTGTCATGCTGGGCCCCCCCTTCCCCACCCCCTCGGTCCATGGGCAGCCGGGGCTGACGTGGCTCGGGGAATGAATGCGAGCGGGAATGCGCAGGGATGACGTCAGAGAGAAGAGGTGCTTACGTCACAGGCTCACACCCGCATTAAGTGGCTGCTGTCGGCGCCCCGGGGCGGCTCGGCCGAGAGGGGGTTGTTCGGCGGAGTCGGGGAGGCTGGGGAGGTGGGAGGGCTGGGGGTAGCGCACTGAGCTGGAAACGAGAAACGGGACAGGGGTGAGGGACAGGGGACAGCGGGGAGGGCAGAGGCACAGCTGGACGGGAGCGAGCACATCTGGGCAGGAGAAACAGCCGTGGCGGGGCAGGATAAAGGTGCAGCTGGAAAGGACACACGGCCACATCTGGGCAGGACAAACAGCCACAGATGGCAAGGCAGAGTCACAGCTGGGCAGGGCAGAGAGTCACAGCTGGCAAGATAGAGTCACAGCTGGCAGGAGTCACAGCTGGCAGGAAAGAGTCACAGCTGGGCAGGGCAGAGAGGCACAACTGGAAGGGTAAGGAGTCACAGCTGGCAGGACAGAGAGCCACAGCTGGATAGGAAAAACAGCCAAGGCTGGGCAGGACAGAGTCACAGCTGGCAGGATAAAGAGTCACAGCTGGCAGGGCAGAGCCACAGCTGCAGGACAGAGTCACAGCTGGCAGGACAGAGCCACAGCTGGGCACAGCACGCACACGTGAGCTCCCGGCAGGGCTCCTCATGGACAAGGCATGGCACGACACCACCTGGGCACGGTGTGACACCGCGGGCAGCCAGCTCCAGGATGTCACCATGCTCACCTGGGCAAGGTGTGCCACCCCCCCCCCGCCCCCAGCATGAAGCGCCACCATGCACGGCCACCACGTGCCACCCCGTGCCACCCCATGCCACCGTAATTCCCCTGGGGTATGGGGTGACACCACAATTCCCTGGGCATGAGGTGCCACCATGCTTGCTCGGCCACGCCGTGCCACCTCATGCCACCTCGTGCCACCCAGCCAGGCACTGCCACCCTCACAAACATTCCCGGCAAGGCGCTGGAAGCTGTGCCCGGCTGGAATTTGTGCTCCATGCCAGGATCTCGGGGAAGGCAGCCCTGGGCATGGCAGGCACAGGAGTTGGCATCACCTCCGCCAGGATGGACACATCACTGACCCCTGTCCCACCCACTGACCCCTTGCCATGCTGCCCAACCTGCCCTGCACAATTCTCCCGGGGATCTGCCAGCTCCGACCCTCCGAGCCCCCGTTCCTCACCCGAGAGCATCCGGCCGCGCCGCGAGGCCTCGGCGGCCAGGGCACACGAGATCTCGATCCTCTTCTCCTGCTCCTGCAGCTGCATCTCGGGGTCCTGGGGGGCGTCCACCTCCCCCTCGCCCAGGGGGATGACGTTCTGCAGGCTGGGAGCGGCACCCGGGGTCGGTCAGCACCCCAGCCAGGACCCCCGGGGTGGGCTGGGAAGGGTGGGCAGGGGGCATGGGGTCCCCCTGGGTGGGTGGGAAAGGGTGGAGGTGGGTGGTGGGTGGTCCCAGAAGGGTCAGGGATGGGGTGCAGGTGGGTGATCAGTTCCCCCCGGGATGACCCCAGGGATGGGTGCAGGTGGGTGGTCATTTCCCGCTGGGGTGGGATGCAGGTGGATGGCCAGTCCCCCCAGGGATGGGGTGGGTGGTCAGTTCTCCCTCAGGGATGGGGTGCAGGTGGATGGCCAGTCCCCCCAGGGAATGGGTGCAGGTGGGTGGTCAATTCCCCCCAGGGAATGGCTGCAGGTGGGTGGTCATTCCCCTCGGGATGACCCCAGGGATGGCCGGAGAGGGCCCCACAGCCTCACCTGGATTTGGCAATGAGCGTTTTGATCCTTTCCACCTTCTTCTGCTTCTCCTTCATCTCCTCGGGGCTGAGCGGCGATTCTGGCTCCAGCTCCACGTAGCGCTCAGGGATCAGCACTTTGTCCGGCGTGGACAGCTGGGGACAGCGGGGACAGCTGAGGAAGTGACCTGTGCCCCTCCAGCACCCCCTGCCCCCTCCAATCCCCGCTCCAGGACCCTTCCCGAGGCCGGGGGACAGTGTCACCACCCCGGGCCACTCACCTCCTTGCTGATGTCCACATCGTAGTGCTGCGGCTCCAGCTCCATCTTCCTCAGCCGCGCGATCTCCTCCTGCGGCGTCTCGTACACCTTGCCGGGCTCCTCGGAGCGCAGCGCGGCCTCCAGGTCCGAGATGTCCACCTCGTGGATGCTGCGGTGTCGCCGCACCTGCGAGTGACCGTGCCCCGCTCAGCGTCCCCGCGCGGTGTCCCCAATCACCCACCCCGGTGTCCCCTCTCACCCACCCCGGTGTCCCTGAGCCCGGAGCGGGGACTCACCACCTTGTAGGAGGCGGGGGTTTTGGGGCTGGGGGCGTCGGGCTGGGGGCCGGGGAGCTGCTGGGGCCCGGGGAGCTGCAGGCTGCGCCGCTTCTCCTTCATGGAGCCGCTCTGGTGCCTCTTCATGCGATCGATCTGCTCCTCCACGCTCATCTTCACCTTGGTCTCGGTGGCGAACACGGCGCTCTTGGGCCTCTCCTGGGGACAAGGACAGCCGCGAGGTCACCCACTGGGGGCTGGGCACGTCCTCCCGGTGCCAGGGCCCTGTGGGACGCTGGGATGGCACTCCCGGGGTGGCGCTCCGGGGTGGCACTCCGGGATGGCACTCCAGGATGGCGCTCACTCCCAGGATGGCACTCCCAGGATGGCACTCCCGGGATGGCGCTCTCGGGATGGGGGGAAGGTGCGGGAATCACCCCGGGGGTCTCGAGGAGGCGGATGGTGACACACAGAGCCACACGCTGCTGTCCCCAGGCTGCACGGAGCCCCCTCGGCTTCCCCAGACCCCCAGCCGAGCCCCCAGACCACACTGGAGTCCCCAGACTCCCATTGGAGCCCCCAGACCCCCAGCCGAGCCCCCAGACCCCCCTGGAGCCCCCAGACTCCCATTGGAGCCCCCAGACCCCACTGGAGCCCCCAGACCCCCAGCCAAGCCCCCAGACCCCACTGGAGCCCCCAGACCCCCAGCCGAGCCCCCAGACCCCACTGGAGCCCTACCCGCGAGCTGAGGCCGTTGGCCAGGCCATTCCTCCTGGGCACCACCTCGTCCTCCGCCGGAGACTTGGTCCTGGGGGGGACGATTCCCACTGCGGAGGAGACCAAACCACGGCGTGAGCCCAAGGGGACACGGGCAGGGACCCAGTGCCACCCCCAGGTCCTGCTGGGTGTCCCCAGTGCCACCCCGGGGTCCTGCTGGGTGTCCCCAGTGCCACCCCGGGGTCCTGCTGGGTGTCCCCAGTGCCACCCCAGGGTCCTGCTGGGTGTCCCCAGTGCCACCCCGGGGTCCTGCTGGGTGTCCCCAGTGCCACCCCAGGGTCCTGCTGGGTGTCCCCAGTGCCACCCTGGGGTCCTGCTGGGTGTCCCCAGTGCCACCCCAGGGTCCTGCTGGGTGTCCCCAGTGCCACCCTGGGGTCCTGCTGGGTGTCCCCAGTGCAACCCCCAGGTCCCGCTTGGTGTCCCCAGTGCCACCCTGGGGTCCTACTGGGTGTCCCCAGGGTAGGGTCCCACTGCCACTCCTGGTCCCACCGGCTGTCCCCAATGCCACCCCGGGGTCCTGCCGCCTGTCCCCAGTGCCACCCTGGGGTCCTGCTGGGTGTCCCCAATGCCAGGTCCCAGTGCCATCCCCAGGTCCTGTTGGGTGTCCCCAGTGCCACCCCAGGGTCCTGCCGGCTGTCCCCAGTGCCACCCCGGGGTCCTGCCGCCTGTCCCCAGTGCCACCCCGGGGTCCTGTTGGGTGTCCCCAATGCAACCCCAGGGTCCTGCTGGGTGTCCCCAATGCCAGGTCCCAGTGCCATCCCCAGGGTCCCGCCAGCTGTCCCAGTGCCTCCCCGGGGTCCCGCCGGCTGTCCCCAGTGCCGTACCCTTGTTGAGCGCTGCCTGTTTGTCCCCGTCCTGCTCCGTGCGGCTCTGCGGGTGCCCCTCGGCCGCGGGGCCGGGGGGGCTCGGCCGGGGGGGCTCCTTCTTGCTCTGCTCGAAGCCTGCCTTGGGCTGTGGGGGGAAAGGGTCCCCAGTGGGTCCCAGTGCTGCCGGGGCCACGCTCTGCCTGGGGACACTCGCTGCTCTCGGGGTGACAAACAGACCATGGACACACAGCGGCCAGGTGGGACCAGAGCACCCCAAAATTGTGGGGAGAGGGGCTGAGGGGGCTGTGCTCTTGTCCCTGCTGTGTCCCATCCTGTCAGGGCTGGGCTGTCCCCGCAGGATGGGACAAAGCTCCCTGCGAGGGTCACAATCCCCCCCAGCCCCCTGCAGCTCGGGGACAGGGACATCCCGGCTCTGCGCTGGGCTCCGGCAGCACCCCGTGCCCACGGGGGGGGTGGGGACACACAGGGGCTTGAGAGTGACCAAAGGGACATTTTTGGGGTCCTTCCCCTCTTGCATCCCATGGGAAGAACCTGCCTGGAGCAGGGAACTGCTGGGGTGACAGATAGGTGTGACAACGAGCCCAGCAGACCTGTGTGTCCCCCTAAATGACACTGTGACAGCCCTGGATCCACACACAGCCACCCTGTGCCACCCACGGCAGCTGGCAGTGCCACCCGCGCCGGCACCGTGTCCCCTCCCAGCTCAGCACAGCCGCTGTGTTCCCCACGGTCTCACATCCCCAGCCCGGCTCGGGGACACTCGTGTCCCCCGTGTCCACGGCCGAGGTGTCACCAGGAATTCCCAAATCCTGGAGCTGGGGGCTCCGAGCCTGGCAGCACCACACAAGTGACACAAAAGGACAGTGACAGAGGTGAGGGCAGAGCAAAGCAGACAGAGCAGTGCCAGGGACAACGCCCTCAGGAGGGGACAATCCCTGTCCTGGGGTGGCGACTTGCTGGGGACACCAAGGGGGCGGCGGGGCTGCGGTGGGGGAGGGCACCTAGAGCTGTCCCCGCGCCAAGTGCCACCTCCACGCTGTCCCCGCGGGTTCGGGGCGGGCAGCTCCGTGTCCTGCCTCATCCCAGCCCCTTCCGTGCCACCACGAGCAGGAGGAGGAGGAGGATGGCCGCGGCCACCCCGGAGCGTTCGGTACCTGTCCCCGCTTGGCCTCTCCGCCGCCTTGGTGCCAGGAGGGGGAGGCGGGGTAGGGCCAGAGGCGACTCTCGCTGGGGAGCGGAGGAACGGCCGGAGGACACTCCAGGGGGACGTAGGACTTGGGGAGGGGAGGTCGAGGCGGGCCCGGTTCCTGGGGCGGGAGCAGGAGCGGGAGCGTGCGAGCAGAGAAGGAAGAGAGAGTTAGAGAAGAGAGCGAGGCCGAACGCGGCGGGAGCGCCCTGGAGCCGAGGGTGGCGCGGGGACAGCGGCGCCGCGGTGCCCGTGTCCCTCTGGGGGTGTGCCACCACCCTGTGCTCGTCCCCAGGGCCACGCAGGGCTCGGGGGCTGCCCCAGGGAAGGGTTCTCGGTGGCCCCTGGGGACACCGGCGTCGCCTCTGTCTGGCCAGGCGGCGCCGGGGAGTCCCCAAATTCCATCCTAAATAAACTTTCTACGGACGAAGGTGACACTGGGGACACACCAGCCCCAAGCGAGGGCAGCCGGAGGGGCTGTGGTGGCACCAGGAGCCAAAAGCCGGAGCTGAGCAGCGCCCATCCCTCCGGAGCCACAGCCCCACAAGGACCGTGGACCCCAAAACCCCCAGGGGACATCCGTGTGACCAAACGGTGGCCCCGGGCAGAGCCACGAGGGGAGGCAGCTCCGTGCCCGGTGCCAGCACCCCCCAGTCCCCTGCTGGGGACAGAGGGGACACGCAGGGTCACTGACCTCGCCGGGGCCCGGCTTGGTGGGCGATCCCTGCGAGCCGGAGATGAGCGAGAAGGGGCTCAGGGGGCTGGTGAGGCTGGCCGAGCTCAGCGGGCTGGCGGGGCTGTTGGAGCTGTACGTCCCCGAGGGGCCCAGGGCCACTGCGGAGAAGAGCAGGAATTCGATAATTAGAAGATAATCATTAGGGTTTTCGCCTCCCCGAGCGGGAGCTCCGCGGGAACACCCCACGCACAATTCGGGGTCGGGATGGCCCCCTCACCTCGGTGCTTGGCGGTGTCGGTGCCGCGGGAGGGGTTGTTCTTCCTCAGCCCCTCCATCACGTCCTGGATGCGCCAGATCTCCTTCTGGATCTGCCGGTTGAGCATCTCGTTCTGGGGGGGAGGAAAGGCAGCGCTCGGAGGGGTCCCGGGGGTCCCGGGGCCAACCCCAAACCCAGCTGGGGGTCCTGACACGGCCTGGGGGGGTCTGGATCGCCACACCCGGGGTTTGTATCCTGCTGGAGGCTCGGGGTCTGCTCCTGTGGGATGGCGGGGCTGGGGGGACACTGGGCTGTCCCCCTCGATGGCACCCAGGTGCCCATGGTGGCCAGAGTAGGACACGAGGGCTGGGCATGGAGAGCCCGCGGTGGGGAGCAGAGGGGGTGCCACCTCCATGGGGACAGGGGACATTCACATGGATGTCCAGGGTTGGGGGGATAGGGGACACAATGACCTGGCTGTCCAGGTTTAGGGGGACAGGGGACACTCTCACCTGGATGTCCATGTTCAGGGGGACAGGTGACACTCACCTGGATGTCCAGGTTCAGGGGGACAGGGGACAGGTGACACTCTCACCTGGATGTCCAGGTTCAGCTGCTCCCAGAGGTCATCGTGCAGGGTGGACACCTCGCTCTCCAGGCTCTCGTATTCGGCCGTGCTGTTGGCCAGGGCCTGAGAGGGCAGTGGGGAGATCAGGGGGTCTTTGTCACCCAGCACTGCCCCCCGAGCCGGGGACGGGGTGGCAGCAGCGAGGACAATCTCTGAGGTGCCCAGGGCATGGCAGGGACAGGACCCAGAGCTGAGGTGACACCTGGGGGTGCCCAGGGCATGGCAGGGACAGAACCCAGAGCTGCGGTGACACCTGGGGGTGCCCAGGGCATGGCAGGGACAGAACTCAGAGCTGAGGTGACACCTGGGGGTGCCCAGGGCACAGCAGAGACACATCCCAGAGCTGAGGTGACACCTGGGGGTGCCCAATTTGCTCTGTCCCCACTGAGGGACCTCATCTCCTCCGCTCCCCAACCAGCCGAGAATTCCCTCCTCATTTTCCACCCGGGAGGGGACGAGAGGGACAGCTGTCCCCAAGGGCCGCGGTTACCGTGCTGGCCTGGGACAGCTCCACGCGGATGTTGATGAGCTGGTTCTGCAGCGACTCCTTCTTGTGCAGCAGCTTCTCGGGGTAGGCGGGCTGGCTGCCGAACATCTCCAGCTCCTGGTGCGTCCCCATCAGGGCGCTCTCCAGGCTCTCCTGCGGGGACACAGCGAGCCACGGGGTCCTGCTTGGTCACAGGGACACCACACAGCGAGCCTTGGGGTCCTGCTTGATCACAGGGACACCACACAGCGAGCCACGGGGCCCTGCTTGGTCACAGGGACACCACACAGCGAGCCACGGGGCCCTGCTTGGTCACAGGGACACCACACAGCGAGCCACGGGGTCCTGCTTGGTCACAGGGACACCACACAGCGAGCCTCGGGGTCCTGCTTGGTCACAGGGACACCACACAGCGAGCCTCGGGGTCCTGCTTGGTCACAGGGACACCACGGCCACTCCCCCGGCTTGGGAATGTCCCCAAGGTGCAGCCGCTGTGTCCCTGGGTGTGCCCAAAGCCACCTTGGGTGTGGCTTGGAGCAACTTGGGACAGTGGCCCAGGATGGGATATGTGTTCAGTGTCCCTTCACCCCAAACTGTCCTGGGGTGACATTTGACCTCCTCACCATGCAGGTGCCACCACCAGGTCCTCGCATGGCCACCCAAGGTGCCACTGCCATGTCCCTGCATGGCTACCTGAGGTGTCCCCACATGGCCACCCGAGGTGCCACCACCAAGTCCCCATGTGGCCACTTAAGGTGTCACCACCAGGTCCCCTCATGGCCACCCGAGATGCCACCACCAGGTCCCTGCATGGCCACTTAAGGTGCCACTGCCAGGTCCCCACATGGCCACTAAAGGTGCCACTGCCAAGCCCCCTTGTGGCCACCCGAGGTGCCACCACCAGGTCCCCGTGTGGCCACTTAAGGTGCCACTGCCAAGTCCCCATGTGGCCACCCAAGATGCCACCACCAGGTCCCCACATGGCCACCCAAGATGCCACCGCCAAATCCCCATGTGGCCACCCAAGGTGCCACCGCCAAGCCCCTGTGTGGCCACCCGAGGTGCCACCACCAAATCCCCGTGTGACCACTTAAGGTGCCACCACCAAGTCCCTGCATGATCACCCAAGGTGCCACTCCCAGGTCCCTGCATGGCCACCCGAGATGCCACCACCAGGTCCCCTCATGGCCACCCCAGGTGCCACCACCAGGTCCCCGCGTGGCCACCCGAGGTGACACCGCGTACCTTCTCGGCCCGCAGCTGCTGCACGAGCCTCTCCTGCTCCCGCAGCACCTTGTTCTGCTCGCAGAGCTTCCCCAGCAGCTTCTGCGGGGACAGAAAGGGGAGAGGGTGACAATCAGGGTGAGAGACAGGCCACAGCAGGGCGCGGGGTGGCATTAATGGGATTTATGGGATTTGTGGCACCTCGGAGGGTGTCCAACCTCCTCCTGTCACTGCAGGGACTCAGGACTGAGTGGGAGAACTGGGAGAAGGGGCAGAGCTGAACTCGGGGGAGGATTTATTCCCTGAGGAGCAAAAGGGACCGGGAGAGGATGAGGAGGATGAGGAGGATGAGAATCAGGATGAGAGACGGGCCACAGGGGGGCACAGGGTGGGATTGATAGGATTTATGGGATTGATGGGATTTATGGCCCCTTGGAGGGTGTCCAACCTGCCGTCACTGCAGGGACTTCAGTGTGACATGGGGCAAAGTGGGGCCACACCTAAACTCAGGGGAGGATTTATTCCCTGAGGAGCAAAAGTGACCGGGAGAGGGTGAGGAGGATGAGGAGGATGGGATCCCACCTGGAGAGATGGGATCCAGCAGGGTACAGGGTGGGATTGATGGGATTTATGGCCCCTCAGAGGATGTCCAACATGCCGTTACTGCAGGGACTTGAGGGTGACATGGGGGAAAGCAGGAGATGGAGCAGACCTGAACTCGGGGGAGGATTTATTCCCTGAGGAGCAAAAGTGACTGGGAGAGGGTGAGGAGAGGATGAGGAGAGGATGAGGAGGGTGGGATCCCACTGGGAGAGATGGGATCCAGCGGGGCACGGGGTGGGATTGATGGGATTGATGGGATTTATGGAATTTATGGGATTTATGGCCCCTCAGAGGGTGTCCAACCTCCTGTCACTGCAGGGACTTGAGGGTGACACGGGGCCAAGTGGGGCCAGACCTAAACTCAGGGGGAGATTTATTCCCTGAGGACCAAGGGAATCCTTTTGTTAAGTGCCCCTTGCCCTCCTGAAGTTTGGTTGTCTAAAAGCTGAAGGGAAAGGAAGAGAATTATGTGAAATTCTCTAGATTTTTTTTTTCCCAACAAGAGAGCAAAAAAGAACATTAGGGCAAATCCAAAACATCTCCTGCTGGTGTTTTTCAAACTGAAAATTGAAATTGTTTTGATTAATTGGTTAATTCGGTTAATTTGTTTTAACGTTTAATCATCGAATGGGGAATCAGAATAAAAAGGAAAAAAAAAGAAGTGAGGGAGCAGCAGGGGACATGTCTGCCCATGGGGACACCAGAGGGGGACAGGGGACACAGAGAGGGGACAGGGCACACCAGAGGGGGACAGGAGACACCAGAGGGGGACAGGGGACACAGAGAGGGGACAGGGCACACCAGAGGGGGACAGGAGACACCAGAGGTGGACAGGGGACAGGGAGAGGGGACAGGGAACACAGAGAGGGGTCAGGGGACACCAGCAGGGGACAGGGCACACGGAGAGGGGACAGGGGACACCAGAGGGGGACAGGGGACACCAGAGGGGGACAGGGCACACAGAGAGGGGACCGGATGGGCTCTTACATCGGTGTCCTGCTCGCTGAGCTTGTAGGGCTGCAGGCTGTCCCTGTAGGGCTCCGGGAAAGGTGTCACCTGCAAGCAGAGCCGCGGTGAGCCCCGAGCCCCGGCACGGCCCGGGAAGGGCAGTGGCTCCTGGCCCCTGTCCATCCCTGCGGGCCGGGGCTGGGGGCAGGAGCCGAGGGCGGAGGCGGTGGGCGATCCCCGTCCGTGGGGAGTCACCAGGATGTCGATGGATGTGGCGATTTAGGGTTTTAGCTTCTCTGTTTTTCGTGTGTTTGGAATCCTGTGATTCTCTCAGTGTGTAACTCAGGTGCTGAGCTGCTGTTCTCTCGGTTTTAGACAAAAAATTCCTCTTTAACCTTGAAAATCAAGGACGCCTCACTGTCTGAGACCCCAAAATATGTAAACAACAGTGAATTGGGGGAGCAAACTTGGAGTGATTAACTTCATTACCTGAGGCTGTAATTGGGGGATTAACCCCAGATATGCAAATGAGCAGAACTTATGAAGTATGAAAAACCTGTGACCTTATAAAAATGTATAAAGTATGAAAAACCCATGACCTTATGAAAAACCTGTAAAGTATGAAAACCTGTGACCTTACGAAAAATCTGTGACCTTACAAAAAACTTACAAAGTATGAAAAACTCATGACCTTATAAAAAAAATTATAAACTATGAAAAACTCACGACCTTATAAAAAACTTAATAAAGTATGAAAAACCTATGCCCTGCTTGTCCATTTTGGGTGCAGCCCTGGGTGGGCTGTGCCTGCCCTAAACGCACCTGAATGCCTCCAATAAATTTAACTGATTTTTATTCTAACTCTGTCCATCCTCTGGTTTAGGTCAGCCCTTCAAGGCATCAGATGAAGCCACAACCTCTCCCTGCCCATTCCCAGCGGGAATGATCCAGAGAAAACCTCTCCGAGGATGGAGAACCGTGAGAATTGAGGATGGAGAACCGAGAATCGAGGATGGAGAACCGAGAATCAGATGGAGAACTGTGAATTGAGGATGGAGAACCGCGAATCGAGGATGGAGAACCGAGAATCGGATGGAGAATTGTGAATCGAGGATGGAGAACCGCGAATTGAGGATGGAGAACCGCGAATTGAGGATGGAGAATTGCGAATCGGATGGAGAACTGTGAATCAAGGATGGAGAACAATGAACTGAGGATGCAGAACTGCGAATCGAGGATGGAGAATTGCGAATCGAGGATGGAGAATTGCGAATCGAGGATGGAGAACTGCGAATCGAGGATGGAGAACTGAGAATCGAGGATGGAGAACCACGAATTGAGGATGGAGAATTGCGAATCAAGGATGGAGAACAATGAATTGAGGATGGAGAATTGTGAATCAAGGATGGAGAATCGAGGATGGAGAATCGAGGATGGAGAACCGAGAATCAAGGATGGAGAACAATGAATCGAGGATGGAGAACCGCGAATCGTGAGCCGCCACATTCCAGAGGCAGGGAAAACAAAGGAGCTGCGATTCCGCCCCGGCGGAGTGGGAGCAGCCATAAATCAGCAGCCGTTCGCCGCTGCCGTGAGTCATTTTCCTTTCCTGGAAATCTCCATCGCTAATGGGACCTTCCCTCAGCAATTAGATTCCTCCGAGAGAGAGCCGGAGATGAAAGGCACGCGATGGGAAGGAGGGGATGGTTATTAGAAAGCGGAGATGGTGCTTTAGGGCCGCTGGAAACCGCGGGATGATGGAAATGGGGCCGCATCAGGAAACGCCCGCGGGGCTGGGGTGGGTAGGGATGCTGTGGCCTCCAGGTAGAGGCATTGGATGGGAACAGGCACCAGCAGGGCACGTTTTTGTTGGAAAATCCAGCATTTTTGTTGGAAAATCCAGCATTTTCCTGTCATTTTTGTTGGAAAATCCAGCATTTTTGTTGGAAAATCCAGCATTTTCCTGTCATTTTTGTTGGAAAATCCAGCATTTTTCTGTCATTTTTGTTGGAAAATCCCACTAGGAGGTGCCCTGGGCAGCACACCCTGGGGTGGGTGGCACCGGAAGGGGACACGCGATGTGACCTTGCCCCAGCCCTGCAGGGATATCCCAGGGCTGGGGGAAAAGGTTGTTCCCTGTCCCTATTTCAGGATTTTTTCCCCCAAAACCAGCAGGGATATCCCCGTGCTGGGAAAGAAAGGAGCCTCCGCATGGAAAAGGCTGTTCCTTGTCCCTGTTTTGGGAATTATTCTATTGGTTTGCCTCCAGGGGGAAAAGGCTCTTCCCTGTCCCTATTTCAGGAATTACTCTATTGGTTTGCCTCTGGGGGAAAAAGGCTGTTCCCTGTCCTTTTTTTGGGAATTATTCCCCCAAAATCAGCAGGGATATCCCAGTGCTGGGAACAGAAGGATCCTCTGGAGGGAAAAGGCTGTTCCCTGTCCCTGTTTCAGGAACTTTTCCCCCAAAACCAGCAGGGATAACAGTGCTGGGAAAGGAAGAAGCCTCCACATGGAAAAGGCTCTTCCCTGCCCCAATTTCAGGAATTACTCCGTCGGTTTAGGAGCCGTGGGCTGCATTCCTGTCACCCCACACCTTCTCCTCGCAACACACAAATCGCGGACGGGCCGAGCCCCATGCCAGGCCCGAGTGATGCCGAGAGCCGCGGGCAGCTCCAGCACGAGGTTTCTCCAGCCGGGAATGGCTCATGGATGGATTAGCAAAGCCTGGGATGGCCCAGCGTGTCCCCCGCCAGCGGGATGTGCCAGAGCCGCGTGCGTGGCGATGGCGGGAGGTGACCCCGGGGGTGGCCGGAGCCTTACTTGCATGAAGAGCTGGGCCCTAGGGGAGGAGGTCTCCACCATCCTGTTCACCATAGTGATGAGGGTCTCGCTCTCGCTCATCTGCGGCACACAGGGAAGGAAAGGGCACAGGTCAGCGGGGGATGCGCGGTGACCCATCCGGGATGGAAAATGTCACCTCCCGGGATGTCCCAGGGGCTCCGGCCGCGGCCCCGCACTGCTGTGGGTCCGTTCGGGGTGCTCAGGGCACGTTTTTTTGGGGAACACGGATAAAACGGAGGCGGCTCGGAGCAGACGGCACAGACACACACGAGCGCGGACAGACGGCAGTGGCACAGCCCGGCACACAGACGGACACACGGACAGGCCCTGGCGCTGCCTCGCGGCTCCGTGCCCACCGGGGCTGGCACGAGGTGACTGAAAGGGGACAGCAGTGTCCCCTTTTGCAGGTGGCACTGGGAATGGCACATCCCTCTGCCAGGGTTTTCCTCCAAAAACCCTTGGCAAAATCAGGGTTTTCCTCCAAAAACACCCCAGCAAAATCAGGGTTTTCTTTCAAAAAACCCGTAACAAAATCAGGGTTTTCCTTCAAAAACCTCTGGCAAAATCAGGGTTTCCTCCAAAAACCGCCCTGGCAAAATCAGGGTTTTGTTTCAAAAAACCCTTAACAAAGTCAGGGTTTTCCTCTATAAATCCCTTGACAAAATCAGGGTTTTCCTCTGAAAACCCTTAACAAAATCAGGGTTTTCTTCCAAAAACCTCTGGCAAAATCAGGGTTTTCCTCCAAAAACCCCCTGGCAAAATCAGGGTTTTCTTTCAAAATACCTTGGCAAAAACAAGGATTTCCTCTAAACACCCCCTTGGCAAAATCAGGGTTTTCCTCCAAAAACCTCTGGCAAAATCAGGGTTTTCCTCTGAAAACCCTTAACAAAATCAGGGTTTTCTTTCAAAAACCCTTGGCAAAATCAAGGTTTTCCTCCAAAACCCTCGGGCAAAGTCAGGGTTTTCCTCCACAAACGCACAGTTTTGCCAGGTCTGTGCCACTCCGCGGGGACAGCACTGTCCCCAACCAGCGCTGCCCATCCAGCGGTGACCACAGCTCCCTCGGTGCCAGGTGACAAAGCCACTCCAGCCACTGCCACCAGAGCTCCTTCCGGAGCCCCCAGCCCTGAGCGGAGCATTCCGGGACCCCCGAAATCCAAAAGATGACAACGCTCGGACTCCAAACCGCGCACCAGGGAGTGGCGAGCGAGGCAGGAGAGACAAAACAGAACCTGAGGATGTTTGAAAAGTGACAGCGTCACTCCGAATTAGCCTCTCCAGAGGCCGCGGGAGAGCGGCGGGAGATGCCAAACCTTTTTAGGGAGCGTCTTAAAGAGCTGCGGAGAGGCCGCGGGGCTGCCGGAGGCGGAGAGACAGCGCGGGGAGCTTTTATTGCGGCGGGGGCTCCGGCCCGGGGCTGGCCCCGCTCCAGGGTGGGCACGGATCCCGGCGAGGAGAGGTTTGGAGCCGAATGGGATCGTGGAGGGAGAGCGGAGCGGCTCCGGGTCCGTGCTGGCCTGGCCGGCAGCTCCTGACACCGGCGGGGGCTTCGGCCGCTGGTTGGACACATCCCTGGGGGCTGTCCCGGCTGTAGCCCCCTCCCCACGCTCCTGGGATGGGGTCAGCTCATGATTTTCCTCCAAAAACCCTTGGCAAAATCAGGGTTTGATCCCAAAACCCACTGGCACAGTCAGAGTTTTCCTCTTAAAACTCCCTGGCAAAATCAAGGTTTTCATCCCAAAACCTTTGGCAAAACCGGGGTTTTCCTCCAAAAACCCTTGGCAAAATCAAGATTTTCCTCCAAAAACCCTTGGCAAAATCAAGATTTTCCTCCAAAACCCCCTGGCAAAACCATAGTTTTCTTCTAAAAACTTCTGGCAAAATCAGGGTTTTCCTCCAAAAAGCTTCGGTAAAATCGCAGTTTTCTTCCTAAAATCCTTGGCAAAATCAGCGTTTTCTTCCACAAACCCATGGCAAAATCAGGGTTTTGATCCCAAAACCGCTGGCAAAATCAGGGTTTTCCTCCAAAAACCCTTGCCTAAATCAGGGTTTTGATCCCAAATCCTTTGGCAAAATCAAGGTTTTGATCCCAAAAACCCTTGGCAAAATCAGGGGTTCCCTCCCAAAACCCCTCAAAAAAAACCTGAGCACTGCTGAATTTTGGGCACTTAGCCCCAAACCTTTCACCCCCGAGGAGGAACGGGGCCACCGTGTCACCACAACCGCTGTCCCCAGGGGCCACCCCTGGCACTGTGGGGACACCCTGAGGTGTCCAGAACCACCCTGGGGGGGTGGGGGGCTCCAAGAGAACCCCCCGGGAGCATCAGAATCTACCCCAAATCCCCCCAAAAACTCCACCACACCACACAGAGGCACTGCCGGGGTTTGGGGACGATCTCTGCCAGGGCGATAAGCGACCCTAGGATGCGGAGAAGGATGGAAGAAGCAGAACTAAAATTAATTAAAAAAAGCCAAAGACAACTCGTGCTGCTGGAATGCCGGGAGGGGTGAGGATGGATGGCAGCGGGAGGGGACAGGGGACAACGGGGACAAGAAGCAGCCGGTGAGGTGAGGCTGGCGGCCAGCTCTGCCTACCTGCTGGTCCAAATATTCTAGGTTTCTTTGCAACTGAAGGTCTAAAAGTTCATCCTACCAGGAGCCAGCAGGCAAGAAACGAGCAGCGAAAACACATAAAAGAAGAAGCAAAGCGGTTAGGGGGGGCGCCTGTGGAATGGCCCCCGGGCCGGGAACGCTGCCGGGAATGTCCCCACGGAGCCCACGCCGCGACCCCCGGGGTGGCCCTTCCTCCGGCGGCGAGGATGGATGGGCGGCATGGGTGGGGTGGGGTGTGGCGGTGGGATTCAGGCTTGTCCCCGCTCCGGCGCTCCTGCCCCGCGGTTTGGGGATCGGGGGGGACATCCTGGTGTCACCCGCCGGCGCCGGGAGGGGACACGAGGCGGGAGGAGGCAGCAGATGTTGCCAGATGTGAGGAAGCAGAGTGGGAGGGTTGTGGGGGACCACGCCGGGGGTCCGAGGGTGGCCTGTGGCTACTGAGGGGCCTTGCCACGTGGATTTCCTTTGGGAACGGCCGGGAAGGAGCAGAGGCAGTGACAAAATCCCGACTCTGACCCACCGAGCTGCCCCTGGAGGACACTGCTTCCTCCTCGGCTACCGGAGTGAGGACCCCCCAAGCTGCCCCACCAGGGTGGGCTCCGTGCCCCCCGTCAGTGTCACCCCCCCCGGGCCAGCAGGTACATACCATTTTGTCGTGGATGGTGGGGGATGCCGGGAAGTGGTACGGGTACACTCCGGCCGGGACGGGCCGCCTGTCCCCCAGGTAATCGTACTGTGGAGAGAGGAGACCCCACCCCAAAATCAGGGACGTGGGACGGGAGGAAAAGCACAGCAGAGGGCAGGCCCTGGCGGGCAGGGGACAGGGACAGCAGTGGTCCCTGCTTGGGAGCACATGGGGCACATCCGAGCCCATATCCCATCCCCCATATCCCATATCCCATATCCCATCCCCCATATCCCATAATCCATATCCCATATCCCATCCCCCATATCCCATCCCATATACCATTCCATTCCATTCCATCCCATCCCATATCCTATATCCCATATCCCATCCCCCATATCCCATCCCATGGAACAAACACACCCAGGGCATATTTGTAGGATTTCTGGGGGAACCCCAAACTTGCCACCTGCCACAAGCCACAGGCTTGGTGGCACTTGGAGGTGGCACCAGGCCGTGCCCACAGAGGCGACACAGCCACACCCCCGCCCCCACCCACCCCACTGGGCCGAGCCTAAACTCAGATTTTAGGGAGTAAATCCCTCCCTTAGCTCGGGAACACTCCTCGGGAGTGCCCTGAGGGGATTCCAGCACCGGGAGGATCAACCGGGGGTGACAAAGTGGCCCACGGGCAGCACGAGCAGCCGCGCTGGGGGCGGTGCCCGGCGATGTCAAATGTGCCCAGCGGTGCCAAAAAGCGCCAGGGAAGCTCAGGCCCCGCCGGGGATGGATGAGAGGGCGCGGCACTGACCTTGGGCGAGCTGATGGAGCGGCGCATCACGAAGGTGGCCGGCTCGGCGTAGATCTCCTCCCCGCGGGGCGGCAGCCGCTCGAAGCGAGCGCTGGGCGAGCGCACGGGCGAGTAAACCCTGGCGCGGCCGTAGGAGCCCTGGCTGGGCGAGCGCGGCACGGAGCGGGAGCGCGGCTGCAGCGACATCCTCCGCAGCGAGCCCGACGCCGCGTCCACCTCGTCCAGGTAGCTCGGTGGCCTCGCGGGGGCTGGCAGCCACAGCGGGACATCCTGGCGGCCGAAGCCCGGCGGGTCGCGGAGCTGGAAGGGACCCCCGTTGCGGAAGGAGTGGCGTTTGTCGTCCAGCGCCCACGGAGGGCTGACGCGGTCGAAGGCGGGCATGGAGCAGATGCTGTCAGGCCGCACGCCCGGCGGGTAGTACTGGTACTCCTCGGGGTACTGCGGCGAGTAGGGCGAGTAGTAGTCGGGCACGCGGCGGGACACGGGGTAGAACCTGGTGGGGCTGCGGGGGACAGAGGGGTGAGAGCCGCGCTGGGAATGGGCGAGGACAGCCCCGGAGGAGGTGGCTCGGGTTGGGGATGGGCCAGGACAGCCCCGGGGGAGGTGGCTCGGGCTGGGGATGGGCGAGGACAGCCCCGGAGGAGGTGGCTCGGGCTCTGGGCGGGCCAGGACAGCCCCAGAGGAGGTGGCTCAGACGCCGGGTGGGTGGCAGCCCTCCTGCCAGGGGTTCCACGGGAGCTCCTCCTTGTGGAACTGTCCCTCCCTGGGGTCTCCTGGTGGCCTCCTGTCCTTGGGTCACACTGAGGTGGCTTCCTACCACGGTGTCCCGCCTCCCCTCCCCGGGGACTCCGTGGGAGATGCCCCTCGTGGAATTCCTCCCTGGGGTCTCGTGGTGGCCTCCTCTCCTTGGGTCCCACTGCCAGGGACACTGAGGTGGCTTTTTGTTGTCACCTCCCTCCTCTCACCACCTCCCTCCCACCCCACCTGGGGTGTCCTCCCCTCCTGAGATCCTCCGGTGGCCTCCTGTCCTTGTGTCCCTCCTCCGAAGGACCCTGTGGACCCTGGCCACGCTCCTTTAAAACCCACCCCCCTCGGCTCTTCGGGGTGCCCCACACCCAGCCCAGGCAGAGAAAGAAGAAAGGAGAGCCAGAAATGCAATTTCCCAACCCCCGGGAGGGACAAAGCAGGCGGGAAAGGACAGAACACCCCCGGAGGGACCCCCGGAGCAGAGGCGCGTCCCTCGCACCCCTCACCTGCGCAGCTCCTCGGGGGGCCCGGTGGCACGGCGCGAGTTCACCCACTGCTGCAGCTGCGTCATGGAGCTCTTGCGCTGCGCCACCTTCTCGGGGTGCGAGCGGGGGGCCACCCCGCGCCGCTGGGCCCCCATGTCACCGTCACCGCCCGGCGGGAAGGCCGTGCTGCCAGGCCGGCTGGGCGAGGGGTATGGCCACCCGTTGGGCTGCGCCGGCCGCTCGGCGCTCGCCGGGCCCCGCGGCCCCTCGGGGTACGGACTGCCCGGCTCCGAGGGCGCCTCCTGCCCGGCGAGGCCGTTGGCTTTGGCCAGAGGCTCCTTCTTGCCGTCCGGCCGCTCGGACGCCTTCCGCTCCATCTTCTCCGAGCCGCGGCCGTCGCCCTCGCCGCGGGTCTTGGCGTCGGGCTCGGCCTTGGCGTGCTCGCGGTGCGCGGCGTTGCAGTGCTGGTGGTGGTGGTGTTTGCTGGGGGGGATGTTCTCCGAGTCCGGCTTCTCGTGCCTGGGGGGCCGAGACACCATGGAGGGGTCAGCGACCCTCGGCAGGGGGGTGGCCGAGGGTGTCACCAGCCCTGGGGTGGCCAGCAGCACCCTGTCCCTCCCTGAGCCTTGAGGGATCACAGCTCCCCCAGCTTGAGTGTCCCTTGTGTCCCCAGATGTCCTGGGGGTGCTGAGACACCATGGAGGGTGGTGTCCCTCAGTAGTGGGGTGGTCAAGAGTGTCACCAGCCCTAGGGTGGCCGAGGGTGTCACCACCCCTGGGGTGGCCAGCAGAGCCCTGTCCCTCCCTGAGCCTTGAGGGGTCGTTGTCCCCCAGCTCCAGAGTGTCCCTCGTGCCCCCAAATGTCCTGGGGGTGCCAAGACACCACAGAGGGGTCATTGACCCTCAGAAGTGCCCTGGAGTGGCCAAAGGTGTCACTACCTCTGGGGTGGCCAACAATGCCCTGTCCCTACCTGAGCCTTGAGGGGTCACTGTCCCCCAGCTCCAGAGTGTCCCTTGTGTCCCCAGATGTCCCGGAGGAGCCAAGACACCACAGAGGGGTGGCTAAGGGTGTCACCACCCCTGGGGTGGCTGGCAGCACCCTGTCCCTCCCTGAGCCTCGCGGGGTCAGTGTCCCCCAGTTCCAGAGTTTCCCTCGTGCTCCCAAATGTCCTGGGGGGGCTGAGACACCACGGAGGGGTCCGTGACCCTCGGCAGTGGGGTGGTCAAGGGTGTCACCAGCCCTGGGGTGGCCAACAATGCCCTGTCCCTCCCCGAGCCTCACGGGGTCACTGTCCCCCAGCTCCAGAGTGTCCCTCGTGCCCCAGACACCCCCAGCTGTGGGACAAGGACAGCACCGCGCCCCCAGGAGGGCAGTGTGGTGGCCCTGGGTCACGGTGGGCACTGACCTCTGCGTCGGGGGGATCTGCACGCGGGCGGCCTCGCCCATGGCCTGGATCCAGGCCTCCTGCTCGTCCGTGTTCTCGGCGCTGAAGAAGTAGGTCCGGATGCCGGCGTGCTCGGCCTGGGGAGACAGCGAGCGCCCGTTACGGGGCGGCAGCTCCTCCACCCAGCACACCGTCACCTGCAGGGGGGCACAGAACGGGGACAGACACACAGCGGGTCAGAGCTCCGCTTCCGGCACCGCGTCCTTCCCCCGTCCTCCCTCCGAGCGGGGGGAAAGCTCTCGCAGCGGGGTTTGGTCCCATTTGGGGTTTTTTTGGATCCCTCCCGAGAGAGGAGCAGCAGAACCCCAACATCGAGGGGGGAAAGGGTCCCAGTCCCGGCGAGAGTGGCAGCACATCGCCCATGCAGGGTGAGGGGGAAGGTGGCTCCTCGGCCTGGGAAATGTTTTGGGAGGAAAAGGTTTGGTTCTGCCCTGAGCTGGTGCCTGTTCTCTGCCCAGAATGTTCTGGAAGGAGCCTTTTGTTCGAGGGCCTTTTTGAAGCTTCCACCTTCCCCCGCCCGGTGGGAAAGGGATGGGGGAAAGCGAGGAGGAAGAAAAGGCAGGGATCGGAGTTTTCCTTCCGAAAAAATTTCAGGGCTCAATCTCTTTAACAAAAAAACAAAAACCAAAAACCAAAACCAAAAAACCAAAACCGAAAAACCAAAAAATCAAAAAACAACAACAAAAAACCCCCAAAAACAAAACAAAACAAAAAAAAAAACCCAAAACCCGACAACAACAAAAAACTCCAAAACAAACAAAAAAACCCCAAAAACACAAAAACCAAACAAAAAAACCAAATCAAAAAACCAAAAAAAAACCAAACTAACCAAAAAACAGAAAAATGAGGTCTGATTAAACCCCTCCCTCGGGTTTCCATCCTCCCCAGAGCATGCAGCCACCGTGCCCAGCTGGGGTCACCTCCTGAGCCCCCCATGCACTTCTGGAAGCTCTGCAGGCCGAGGGAAAGGTGAAATCGAAGGGATCCATGCCCTGGATTAGCGGGAGCGGGGGAGCGGAGCCAGCCCGGGGTCCCTCAGCCTCGGCATGCACCCCAAACACAAGAAGGTACTACCTAGGTGGCGGTGGTCAGGTGCTGGCGTGGCGGTGGCACCCAGAGACCCCTCCTGGCCCGGCAGCCTCGCCCGCCGAGGGGCAGGAGGAGGAGGAAACACAGACACGGGGTCAGTGCGGCTGGGCGGGGACCTCGCTGCCCTTCCCTGGACAAAGCCATCCTAACCCCGGGGGTGCTGAGCTCGGTTTGGGGACAGCAGTAGAGCTCGGTTTGGGGACAGCGTTGAGCTTGGTTTGGGGACAGCAGTAGAGCTCGGTTTGGGGACAGCAGCTGAGCTCGGTTTGGGGACAGCAGCTGAGCTCGGTTTGGGGACAGCATTGAGCTCGGTTTGGGGACAGCAGTAGAGCTCGGTTTGGGGACAGCAGTTGAGCTCGGTTTGGGGACAGCGTTGAGCTCGTTTTGGGGACAGCAGTTGAGCTTGGTTTGGGGACAGCAGTTGAGCTCGGTTTGGGGACAGCAGTTGAGCTCGGTTTGGGGACAGTGTTGAGCTCGGTTTGGGGACAGCAGTAGAGCTCGGTTTGGGGACATCAGTAGAGCTTGGTTTGGGGACAGCATTGAGCTCGGTTTGGGGACAGCATTGAGCTCGGTTTGGGGACAGCAGCCGAGCTCAGTTTGGGGACAGTGTTGAGCTCAGTTTGGGGGCAGCAGCTTGGCGGGGATTTTCCCCATCGGGTAACAGAGATATTTCACTGAATCCCTGAATCACTGAGGTTGGAAAATCCCACCAGGATCATCGAAGCAGAGCTGTGCTCGATTCCCACCCTCAGCACTCAGTGCCACCTCCAGGCCTTCCCTGGACACCTCCAAACCTCCCTGGGCAGTGCCAAGGCCTGAGCTCCCTTTCCATGAGGAAATTGCTGCTGATGTCCACCCTGAGCCTCCCCTGGCCCAGCCTGAGGCCGTTCCCTCTCCTCCTGTCGCTGTTCCCTGCGAGCAGATCCCAAATCCCCCCTGGCTGTCCCCTCCTGTCAGGAGCTGTGCAGAGCCACAAGGTCCCCCTGATCCCCCTTTTCTCCAGGCTGAGCCCCCCCAGCTCCCTCAGGATTCTCCTGACCCTTCTCTATGTGCTCCAGACCCTTCTCCAGCTCCCTCAGCTCCTCCAGATCCTTCCCCGGCTCCCTCAGGATTCTCCAGACCCTTTCCTATTTCCCTCAGGATTCTCCTGACCCTTCCCCAGACACCCCCAGGTCCCCTGCATGCCCTGTCACCTGCAGCAGGTGACACCAATGTGGGCACAGACACAACGCAGACCCCATGTGTGACCCTCACCCCTAAACCCCACTGAGCTGAGCCTAAATTCAGATTTAAGGGATGACAGCTCCAAAAATCCCTCTCTTAGACTGGGAAAACTTGGGAGTGCCCTGTGGGGATTCCAGCACCGGCTCCGGACACAGGGAGGGCACATCGGGAGCAACCAGGGGGTGACAAAGTGACCCACGGGCAGCACGAGCAACCATGCTGGGGACGGTGCCCGGCGATGCCAAAGGTGCCCAGCGGTGCCAAAAAGTGCCAGGGAAGCTCAGGCCCTGCCAGGGATGGATGCCACCGCTGTCACCTCTCCCTGCTCCTCTCTCCAGCCCCACAGTGACTCGTCACGGGCTCGCCCCTTTCGGGTGACACTTGCCAGTCACGCAGCTAAAACAGGGCTGGAATTGGGGACAGCTCCGGGCCTGGCTCCGGAGCAGCTGCTGGGAGAGGCAGCAGCGATGGAGAGGGGAAAGCAGGGCAGGGACAGGGCTGGGAGCGCCCTGAACCCAGCGCCGGGGGGCTGCAGAGGGGGGTGGTGGCCTTGGGGACACTGCCACGCGTGCCTCAGTTTCCCCAGCAATGCAGACCCACGGGGTCACCCCAGCGTGCTCCATGCCCCGTCACCAAGAAAGCCAGGAGAGCAGCAGGGACCCACCAGCGTCACCAGTGCCACCCCAGTGCCACCCCAGCGCCACCGCTGTCCCCTCCACCCACCTTGAACGTGTGCTTCCTGCTGATGTTGTCCGAGGGCTGCACGGCGGCCACGCGGAAGCTCAGCAGGGGAATGCTGCCCAGGATGTTCTCCTCCTTCTCGTCTGGGGGGGCGAATCCGGGGGTCACACCCACGCAGGGACCCCCGGGGCAGCCCCCTCAGCCCTCGGCTCCTTCCCTCCCACCTGTGGGCTCGGCTCCCGCCTGTTGCCGCTCCCGCAGCCGCGCCTGGGCCTGGCTCCGAGCAGCCTCCTCAATTATTGATGCCAGCCCGCAGCTGCCAGGGAGGCGCCGAGAGCTCAGCTCGGGATTAACCCCTCGGAGCGGCGGCACCGCAAACAGCGGCTCAGAGAGGCCGGGACTGCGGGGAACACCCGGCTGGGGGCACCGCGGGTGGCACCGGGGGTGGCACAGTTTGGGGGTGGCACAGAGTTTGGGGGTGGCACAGAGTTGGGCGTGGCACAGAGTTGGGGGTGGCACAGAGTTTGGGTGTGGCACAGAGTTCGGGGGTGACATAGAGTTTGGGGGTGGTCCAAACTTCGGGGGTGGCACAGAGTTCGGGGGTGGCACAGAGTTCGGGGGTGACACAGTGTTCGGGGGTGGCACTGGGGGTGACACAGAGTTCGGGGGTGGCACAGAGTTCAGGGGTGGCACAGAGTTTGGGGGTGGCACAGAGTTCAGGGGTGGCACTGGGGGTGGCACATAGTTCGGGGGTGGCACTGGGGGTGACACAGAGCTCAGGGTGGCACAGAGCTCGGGGGTGGCACTGGGGGTGTCACAGAGCTCAGCGGTGGCCGTACCTTTGTAGTAGAAGAGGCAGCGATCCACCAGCACGAACCAGCGCTTGTTCCACTGCTTCACGCCCGAGCTGGCCTGCAGGAGAGGGGCGGTCAGAGCTCATTCCCACAATCCCGGGGGTCCGCGGGGCCGGGAAGGGTTGGGGCACAGTGGGGTACCTGCTTGTAGAGCCAGCCGCTCTTGGTGACGGCGGCGTTGGGGTTCCTCTTCATGGAGTTGGAGCGCTTCCCGAAGGCGATGCCCTTGCGGGAGGAGCGTGGAGCCTGTGCGGGGGCACAGGTGGTGCTCAGCGCCCGGGCTGGGGGTCCCCGGGTCCCCCTCCGGCCCTGGGCACTCACCCGGCCTCCAGGACGCTCCGGGGGCGCCTCCGACACCATGGCATGGTTGGGGGGCTCGCTGGGGACGGTGGCCGGCCGCTTGCTGCCCGCTTTGCTGGACATGTCCGAGCTCTGCCTGTGACAGGAGAGAGCCGAGTCAGCCCATCCGTGTCCCTTCACCCCACTGCGGCTGTCCCCCGCCATCCCCGGCCCCACAGAACCCCAGCCCCCCTGGCCCCCCCTCCCAACCCGCTCGGGACCGGGGGCAACCTACTTTTGCAAGTCAAGCCTTGAGGTGTCCTCGGGGAGCTGTCCCGTCACTGGGTGCAGGAAGGTGTTCCGCCTTTCATTGTGGCTGTGGGGACAGCGGTGGGGTGGCGGTTAGGAGTCCCTGTGTCCCCCATGGAGTCCCCATGTCCCCAACATGTGTCCCGTGTTCCTGGCCGGCACCGGGGCTGGCAGCCCCTCCCCTGCCCCGAGCACCCCACAGATCCCACACGGCACCACAGAATCACAGGATCGCTGAGGTTGGAGATCTCCCCAAGATCCCAACTGTGAACCCAGCACCGCTCAGCCGTGTCCCCAAGTGCCACATCACCAAACTGGACACTTCCCCCGAGCCTCCTTTTCTCCAGGATGAGCTCCCCCAGGATTCTCCAGACCCTTCTCCAGCTCCCCCAGGATTCCCCAGACCCTTCCCAAGCTCCGTTCCCTTCCCTGGACACTCCCAGGCAAGGCCCAGGGCTGTGGTGGCCAAGCCCCCGTTCCTGGGTGCCACATCCCCGGTGTCACCACCGGCCACACTCCCAGGTGGCTGCAGCAGCAATGGCCCAGCCAGGGCTGTGCCTGCAGCCACGTCCCCAATGTCACCTCCTCCCCTGGCTGCTCCCGGAGCCATTCCCACAGCAGCTCGAGGCTTTGAGCAGGGGCAGCTGTGAGCCCCCAGACCCCAAACACCATCCCAGGAGCCCCCAGACCCCAAACATCAGCCCAGAAGCACCCAGACCCCAAACACCAGCCCAGGAGAACTGAGACCCCAAAAACCACCTCAGGAGCACCTAGACCCCAAACATCAGCCCAGGAGAACCCAGACCCCAAAAACTATCTCAGGAGCACCCGGACCTCAAAAACCACTCCAGGACCCCTCATACCCCAAATGCCATTCCCTCGGACTCCAAACACTACCCCAGGGCCCCTCAGACCCCAAACACCACTCTAGGACCCCTCAGATTCCAAACACCATTCCAAGACCCCTCAGACCCCAGAAACCACCCCAGGATCTCCAGACCCCAAAAACCATGCCGGGATTCCCAACACAAGCTGTTGCTGCCTCCCTGGCACTGGGCACGGCTGCAGGGATTGCTGGCAGTGCCAGGAGCGGTGACAGGGCTGTCCCAGGCCCAGCTGGCACCTTGTGCCACATCCCTGCCCTGTCCCACAGAGATGGCACTGCCGGGCACCCCAGACCCTCCCACGCTGCGTCCCGGGGTCCTCGGGGCTGTGCCAGGGGGAAAGGATGAGGTTCGGGGCCTCCATTCCTGAAAGATCGCACTGGACCCCATCCCCTCCTTCCCAAATCCCCGGGCACAGGGACATGGCAGCCCCGGCATGGCACCGACCCCTCTGCCTGTCAGCAAAACGGGGGAAGTTCGAGCAAGGAAACGCTGCTGCCAGGACTATCCCATCCCATATCCAGTCCCATTCCATATCCCATCCAATCCCATCCCATCCCATCTCCCGTCCCATATCCCATCCCATATCTCATATCCCATAGCCCATATCGCATCCCATCCCATATCCCATATCCCATCCCATCCCAAATTCCATATCCCGTATTCTATATCCCATCTCCCATCCCATATCCCATCCCATCCCACCCCGAGCTTCATCCCAGCCTGGGCTCGCGCCAGCCTCTGGAGCCATTAACCCCTTCCTGCCCAAAGAGCGCTGCCGCTGATCTGCCGCCCCTCGCAGCTCCCACCCTGTCCCTTGCCAGGGCCCTGATCCCTCTACCGGCGCTCGGGGGCACCCTAAAACCCTGGGGAACGCACCCCACAGTGGGGGGTTCGCTGTCCGAGCCCCCCCGGTGCCCGGCTCGCCTGACCGGACCCATCCTCAGTGCCCGGCCCGCGCCCCGGCCCGGCCCGGGGGTTCCACCGCGCCGCTCCCGCCCGGCAGTGCCCTCGGAGGGGTTCACACCCCGGGAACTGGGGCAGGTCCCATCCCCGCAGCGACGCTGACGCACGGGGACGGTGCAAACACCGAGCGAGCGGCACCCTAAAAGCACCCCATGTGGGAGGTGGGCGCTGCCAGCACCCTCCGGCTGCTCGGGACCCCACACCGGGCGTGCCTCATCCCTGCCGGCCACCCCTCACCCCTCACAGGGCATCCCCCATCCCTGCCGGCCACCCCGAGCCCCACACCGGGCGTCCCCCAGCCCTGCCGGCCACCCCAAACCCCACACCGGGCATCCCCCATCCCTGCCGGCCACCCCGAGCCCCACACCGGGCGTCCCCCAGCCCTGCCCGCCGCAGGTCGCTGTCCCCGCGGGCCGGACCCCCGTTCGCAGCCCCCGCGGCTCCTCCTGGCGCCCACCGCGCTGCTCCCCCCGCCCCAAGCCCGTCCGCAGCCCCAGACCCCGGGAAGGGCCGCAATCCTCCGGCCAGCAGCGCCCGGCGGCCGCTCCCGGGCTGACCCCGCTCCAGAAAGTCGCGAGTCCCCACCAAGCACTGCAATGCAGCAGCCACTGCCCGGCCCGAGGGTCCTGCGCCGCGGGCTCCCCGCGGGGCCCCCAGACCCCTCCGGACTCCCGGGGGGCTCCTACCTCACCCTCCGGTCCGCCCGGAACTTCAGCATGGTCCCGGGGGCCCTCCCGGCTCAGCGCCCGCTCCCGGCTCCCAGCATGGCCACCGCGGTGGGCACGGCCGGCGCCAGGTGCCACCGCGCTGCCGGGGGACACCGGGGCGGCCCCGCGCGGGCCGGGGGGCGCGGGCGGTGGGCGAGGGCTCTGCCCGTCCTCTCCCGGTTGTCCCGGCGCCCCTCGCCCTGCGCCGGTGGCATCGGCGATGCCGCTGGCGGCGGTGGCGGAGCTCCGGGGGGCTCCGGGGGGCTCCGGTGGCTCGGCGGCCCCGGTGTGCGGCAGCCGGCGGGGAAGGCGACAGCGGGGACAAACAGCTCGCGCTCGCGTCCCCGCAGAGGAGAGGCGAAGGGCAGCGCGGCACCGCCGCCTCCCCCAGCCCAGGTGCAGAGCCGGGGAGCGGCTGCTGGCTCGGGAAGGGCGACACGGGCGACACGGGCGGCTCGGGGGGCTCAGAAGGGCTGGGGAGGGGCTCCCCGACCCCCCCGGCCCGGCAGGGCAGCGGGGAGGGGGTGTCACAGCGAGGGGAGCGCAGCGCTGAGCTGAGCTCTGGCGCTGCCCTGGATTCAGTGGCTGCGTCCCTTCCCCCTGCTTGTGTCCCCAAACCAGCCCTGAGTGTCGCCAAACCATCCCGGGGTGTCCCCAAACCATCCCTGAGAGTCCCCAGACAAGCTCTGGGTGTCCCCAAACCATCCTTGGGCGTCCCGAAACCATCCCTGAGTGCCCCAAACCATCCCTGAGTGTCCCCAAACCATTCCTGAGTGTCCCCAAACCAGCTCTGGGTGTTCCCAAACCATCCCTGCTTCTGTCCCCAAACCAGCCCTGGGAGTCCCCAAACCATTCCTGAGTGCCCCCAAACCATCCTGGGGTGTCCCCAAGCCAGCCCTGAGAGTCCCCAAACCATCCCTGAGTGTCCCCAAACCATCCCTGGGTGTCCCCAAACCATCCCTGAGTGTCCCCCCTGGGACTGTCCCTCCCCCAGGTGACACTGGGAGGGAATCCCGGGGACCAGGATGGGCAGTGGCACTGAACAGTGGGGAACAGACCCTGCAGGGCATCAGCACCCCAAAAATAAGCCCGGGGAGCAGCAGGATTTGGGGTGACCCACACGCAACCCGGGCTTTGGGAAGAGAATCCAAACCCCTCAGGGCCGGCAGGAAAATCCTGGGCAGGGAGGAAGGGGAGGAGGGAGGGAAGAGTCGAGCTGACATTTCCAAGAAAGCTCCAAAGAAGGAAGCGGAGCGCGGAGAGGCTGCCGGGCTCCATCCCACCACGGCCCGCTCCGGAAAAACCCCGCACCGCTGTGGGATGCTGCCCATCGTCCTCCCAAAAATCGGAATTCAGCATCAGTGACTGCCTCAGGGATGGCCCTGCTGCCCCTCGGGTGGCACCAGTGGTGCCAGCCCAGCCCAGAATGTGCCAGCGCTGTAGCTCCGACAGAACTGAATCCAAACCGAACTGTATCCAAATGAAACTGAATCCAAACCGAACTGAATCCAAAGCAAACTGAATCCAAAGCAAACTGGATCCAAAGCAAACTGGATCCAAAGCAAACTGGATCCAAACCGAACTGAATCCAAATGAAACTGAATCCAAACCAAACTGAATCTGAACCAAACCAGATCGAAACTAAATCCAAACAAGATCCAAACCAAACTGAATCCAAACTGAACTGAATCCAAATGAAATCCAAACCCAAACCAAACAAAATCCAAACCAAATTAGATCCAAACTAAAATTAATCCAAACCAAACTAGATCCAAACCAAACTGAATCCAAATGAAACTGAATCCAAACCGAACAAGATCCAAACTGAACTGAATCCAAACCAAACTGAATCCAAACCAAACCAGATCCAAACTAAAGTCAAACCCAAACCAAACTAGATCCAAACCAAACAAAATCCAAACCAAAGAAGATCCAAACCAAACAAGATCCAAACTAAATCCAATCCCAAACCAAACTAAATCCAAACCAAACACGATCCAAACCAAACTAGATCCAAATTAAATCCAAACCAAATCCTGCTAAATCCACCTTTTTAGGGCAGGTGAGACACATCCATGGACAAACCACCCCCACACCAGCTGTGGGCAGAGGCAGCCTCATGCCAGCGTCCAGACCGGTGACCAACGCCCAGTGCCACCTGTCCCCATATCCCCATGTCCCCACCACTGTGACTCACCGGCTCCTCCATCACCACCACCCGACTCAGACAGGGATCTGGGGACAAGGTCCCCCAACGGCTGCAGGTGCGTGCCAGCCCTCCAGAGTGACAGTGACAGTGCCATCGCGGCGGGAAGGGACTGCCAGGGGAGGCTGTGGCTGCTTTTGGGGCCAGCAATCCGGGGGACAGCGTGGCAGGAGCAGGGGAGGAGGCTCTGTGTTGGAGTGTCACTCTCTGCCACCCCAGTTTGGGGTCACGGGGCTGTGCCAGGCTCAGGGCCCATTGAGCCGGGGTCAGGCAGGGTTTGCCAGCCCAGAGCAGACGCCATGGGCCTGGTGACAGCTGGGCTCTGTCACGGTCATCGGTGTCCAGGGGTGGGCAGGGACACGGCACAGCCATGGCTGATCCATGATCTGTGTCTGATCCATGGACATGGACACGGAGCAGCCATGGCTGATCCATGATCTGTGTCTGATCCGTGATCTGTGTCTGATCCATGGACATGGACACGGCACATCCATGGCTGATCCATGATCTGTGTCTGATCCGTGGACATGGACACAGAGCAGCCATGGCCGATCCATGATCTGTGTCTGATCCGTGATCTGTGTCTGATCCATGGACATGGACACGGCACATCCATGGCTGATCCATGATCTGTGTCTGATCCATGGACACGGACACGGAGCAGCCATGGCCGATCCATGATCTGTGTCTGATCCATGGTCTGTGTCTGATCCGTGATCTGTGTCTGATCCGTGGACATGGACACGGAGCAGCCATGGCCGATCCATGATCTGTGCCTGATCCATGATCTGTGTCTGATCCATGGACATGGACACGGACACAGCACAGCCATGGCTGATCCATGATCTGTGTCTGATCCATGGACATGGACACGGAGCAGCCATGGCCAATCCATGATCTGTGTCTGATCCGTGATCTGTGTCTGATCCATGGACAGGGACACGGACACAGCACATCCATGGCTGATCCGTGATCTGTGTCTGATCCATGATCTGCGTCTGATCCATGGACACAGACACACTATGGCTGATCCATGGACATGGGATGGGATGGGATGGGATGGGATCCATGGGATGGGATCCATGGGATGGAGGTAGCCAGAGCCCCTCAAAGCAGTGATAAAACCAACAAATCCCAAGGTTTTCCACATTCCCAGCACCCGGGCAGCTCCCGAGGAAGGGACCCTGTGCCTTGGCCTCCCTCCCGTGTTTTTCCAACCCTTCCTTCACCTCTCCCTCTCCTCCCGAGCCACATCCCTCTCCCCCAGCTGCAACCCTCGGGAATCCTTTTCTCCCCGGGAATTGCAGTGCTCAGCACCCACGGGAGGGGACTCGGGGTCACCCTGTCACCCACGGGGGCTGGCAGGGACAATCCGCCCTTGGAGGGATGAGGGCAAAGCGCTGAGTCCCAGTTTTCAAAAGGAGCCCAGGGTGGGGAAAAATGGATTATAAAATGGATTTTATGGCACTAAAAAAGGGATCCTCTGCACTCTGGGTTCATCCTGCTCAGCACAGGGACCACAGGGATTAAAAAAATAAATGGAAATAAATTTTGCATCCAAACCATTCCCCTGGGGAATGCCAGCGCCTGTGGATTTGCAGCACGATAAATAAATGAGAAAAAAGGGGTTTGTGGGCACTCAAAATCCATGCATGAAGGCACATATTGAGGCCCCCTCTGGAGCCCTGGGGAGCTCCTGGCAGACCCCACTGCTCCCAGCTGGATCTGCTCCACAGTCCCAGTCCAGCCCTAATCACGGCCCCTCCGTCCAGCTGAGCCAGCGTTTCTGGCCCTGTGTCCATTGGGGCTGGGGTCAGGGGCAGGACAGCCCTCCGGGGGAAGGAATCCCAGTCTGGGGGAAGGAATCTCACTCCGAGAGAAGGAATCCCACTGCTGGAGAGTGATTCCCACTCTGGGAGAAGGAATCCCACTGCTGGAGAGTGATTCCCACTCTGGGAGAAGAAATCCCACTGCTGGAGAGTGATTCCCACTCTGGGAGAAGGAATCCCACTGCTGGAGAGTGAATCCCACTCTGAGAGAGTGAATCCCACTCCGGGAGAAGGAATCCCACCCCTGTGCCAGCACAGCTTTGAGCAGGGGCAGCTGGGAATGGGGGCTGTGAGCCCCCAGACCCCAAACATCAGCCCAGGACCCCTAGACCCCAAACACCAGCCCAGGAGCATACAGATCCCAAACACCATCCCAAGAGCACCCAGACCCCAAACACCACCCCAGGAGCACCTGGAACCCAAACACCACCCGAAGAGAACCCAGACCCCAAATACCACCCCAGGAGCCCCCAGACCCCAAACATCAGCCCAGGACCCCCAGACCCCAAACACCACCCCAGGAGCACCCGGACCCCAAATACCACACCCGGAGAACCCAGACCTCAAACATCGGCCCAGGACCCCTCTGACCCCAAATATCACCTCAGGAGCCCCAGACCTCAAACACCACCCCAGGAGAACCCAGACCCCAAGCATGAGCCCAGGACCCCCAGACCCCAAACACCACCCCAGGAGCCCCCAGACCCCAATGCCAGCCCAGCGCCACCTGCTCCTGCAGGCCACGCCGACCATCAGGTCCCCATCACCCCCGCGATTCCCGTGGGAGCCGCGCAGGGAGGGAAGGCGGAGGAAAAGCCCGAGCCAAGCTGGGCAAAGTCCTCGGGACTGGCGGCCAGAGCCTCCCGCACAGCCACGGCCACATCCTGGCACTGGGGGCGCGGGGAGGGAGAGCGGGAGGAGCGCCCTGGGACGGACAGACGGACGGACGGAGGGAGCGAGGGATGGACAGACTGACGGATGGATGGAGGGAAGGAGGGATGGATGGACGGACACACAAACGGACGAACGGAGAGAGGGATGGACGGAGGGAGGGAGGGATGGGTGAAGGGAGGGAGGGATGGATGGATGGACGGACGAATGGAGGGAGGGATGGACAGAGGGAGGGATGGATGGATGGATGCATGGATGGATGGATGGATGGATGGATGGACGAACGGAGGGAGGGATGGACAGAGGGAGGGATGGATGGAGGGAGGAATGGACAGACGGACGGATGGATGGACGGAGGGATGGATGGATGGAGGGAGGGAGGGAGGGAGGGAGGGAGGAAGGGATGGACGGACAGACGAACGGAGGGAGGGATGGACAGACGGACGGATGGACGGAGGGATGGCCGGGAGCAGGGGAAGGCCGGGGATTTCCAGAGAACAAAGCGGCTGCTGGCAGCCAGCGTGGCCGGCGGCGGCGGGGAGGGCGAGTCCCCCGCTGCCGCGCCAGCTGGGGTCGGGGAGAAGCACAAAAAAGCACCGGGAGTTTGTGTTTTATCTCCCTGGAAACCCCGGCTCCATCCCAGGCGCGGCCCGCGGGGGCTGCCGGCCAAAGCACGCTGCTGCCGGAGGTTTGGAGCAGCATCCCTAACCCACGGGGGGACATTTGGGGACGGTGACAGCCCTGGAAGAGGGGCAGAGCGGGTGATGGTCCATGCTCTGGCAGCTCTGATGTCACTCCATTGTCCCCTCGTGAGGACAGAGCCCCAGCCCTCTGTGCATGGGATCACTCCCAGAGCCCCTAGTCCCACCCCGAGACCCCATTCCCACACCGAGACCCCACTCCCATGTGGAGCCCCCAGTCCCACCCTGAGCCACCAGTGCCACCCTGAGCCACCAGTGCCACCCAGAACCACCAGTCCCACCCCAAGCCACCATTCCCATCTGGAGCACCAGTCCCACCCAGAGCCACCAGTGCCACCCAGAGCCACCAGTCCCAGCTGGAGCCACCATTCCCACCTCGAGTCCCCATTTCCACTCGGAGCCACCAGTGCCACCCTGAGCCAGTGGTGCCACCCAGAGCCACCAGTCCCAGCCGGAGCCAACACTCCCACTCGGAGCCACCAGTCCCACTCAGAGTCAACATTCCCACCCAGAATCCCCATTCCTACCCCAAGCCACCATTCCCACCGCCACCTCCAAGCCACCACCTGGACGGGCCCCTGAAGGGTTTAAACTCTCGCTAAGCTCTTTAAGAAGCCACTTCCAGCGCCAGGAATACCTGTCCTGAGCAATCCCCGGAGCGAGGCATCAAAGGAGCCCGGCCCCGGCCCCGGCCCCGGCCCCGACCCCTCCCCGGCCGGGTGAGGTCAGGGGATTACGGCAGCGGCACGGGGAAAATCCTGCCGGGACAAATCCCCAGCACCTGCCGGAGCCATGGCGCACGATAATCACCGCCAGGTCCTGACAGTGCCACCCCTGGCGTGCTGCTCCTGCCAGCTCTGCCTGTCACCCTCGGGCCACCGGCTGCTCCTGGTGGCCACAGACAATGGCCCACGAGTGCCATGGCCGGGCTCCGTGTGCCACAGCCAGGGTCTGTGTGCCACAGTCAGGGTCTGTGTGACACGTCCAGGCTCCATGTGACATGTCCACGCTCCGTGTGACACATCCAGGCTCCGTGTGACACGTCCACGCTCCGTGACAAGGCCACACACACGCACGCACACACTCACCGGTGCCACCGCGCGTCCCCTCCGCCCGCTGCGCCACTCGCCGCGCCGGTGGCTCTCCCGCAGCCGGCCCGGGTGGATGATTTCCCTTCCAAGCCCATGGAGACCGTCATTGGTATCAATCATTAACAGCCGCGGCAGCTGCCGCCGGCCTTAACCCCCTCGGCTCCGGGCCGAGCGCCGGGAGCCATTCCTGCCCGCGCTGGAAGCGCCGCTAATGGCACCGTGACACGGCAAAGCCACCGCGAGGGAAAAAGGGTTCCCGAGGGACCCCCAGGGAACCGCGGCCATCCCTGCAGTGTCCTGGCTCGGTGTCCCCGGGACACGAGCGCCGGGAGCAGCCCCGCGTGTCCCCGAACATCCCAAATTGCCACAGCCCGGCGGGCGCTGCCCAAATCCCCTCTGTCCGCACCCCCGGGCTCGCCCCGAGGGGCTGAGCCCCCCAGGAGCGGCACGGAGGGGCAGGGGCTGCTGCAGGCGCGGGCAGGACCCCGGAGCTCCCTCTCCCTCTCCCTCTCCAAGGAACATCAATGGTGTAACTTTACCCCCGAGTGTTTACGGCCCAGCTGCGGCTCTTGGCTCGCTCAGCCGTGCCGGGGGCCAGCTCGGCTCGCGCTCAGCCGCCACACGGTGTCACAGCCCCCCCTCGGTGCCGGGGGTCCCCCGCGTCGCGGGACCATCGCGGTCACCATGGAGAGGGGACACAGGCTCGCAGCGCTGGAGGAGGAGCGGCACGAGGGCTGTCCCTGTGCCGGAGCCTTGGGGACAGATGTCCCTGTCACCTCCCCCCCCCCCCCCCCCGCGCCGCGCCGTTGGCTGCGTTACCCAACCTGCCGAGGGGTTGAATGATTAACCCCGGCCTGCGCCACCGCCGGCTCCCTGCGGTGTCCCTGTCCCCCGGTGGCACCTGCGCTCCTGTCCCCAAGCCCAGGCGCCACCAGCTCCCAGCAGCATCCCACGGACGACCCCCACGGACACACGGAGGGTCTCAATCCCTGTCCCTCACCCCTGTCCCAGCTCCCGGAGGTACTCACAGCACCGCCACCACCGCCCGGCTCCCCTTCCCGACGCGGCCACCGCGGGAATTTCGCCCTCGCCCAGCCCCAGCTGCAGCGCCGGGGGCGGCCGGGCTGGAATGACCGCAGATCGCCCTGGACAAACATCTGCACGGCACCACCCCGCCGGGCTGCGGCCGGGGCGGCCGCGGGATGGTTTCAATCACCAGAAAATCCCACCAAACGGCTAAGAAACCGCGCGGGGCACTGAGCCAGGCACAGCAGCTGATAAGGCTGTGGGGCTCGGTTTGCCTCCCTGTGCCCATGCACTGGGAATTCCCATTCCACACACCCGTTCGGGACAGAAAGACACAAAATCCTTGCGACCCCCCCGAGCTGGGGGCACTCGGGGGGTGGAATGAACCATTTCCCTGCTCCCACCGGTGCTTCCTGAGGTTCTGCAAATCCAGGAGCTGTTTTTCCCACTCCAACCCACCCAGATGGGGCACAGGGGGGTGAAATGAACCATTTCCCTGCTCCCACCGGTGCTTCCTGAGGTTCTGCAAATCCAGGAGCTGTTTTTCCCACTCCAACCCACCCAGATGGGGCACAGGGGGATGGAATGAAGCGTTCCCCTGCTCCCAGCAGTGATTCCTGAGACTCTGCAAATCCGGGAGTTGTTTTTCCCACTCCAGCCCACACGGATGGGGCACAGGGGGGTGAAATGAAGCGTTCCCCTGCTCCCAGCGGTGATTCCTGAGGCTCTGCAAATCCAGGAGCTGTTTTTCCCACTCCAACCCACCCAGATGAGGGTGAGCCCCAGCCTGGGCTCCACCGGCCATGTCGGGTTGTGGATCCTCCTGATGGTTTTTGGATAAATCCCCCAATTTTCCACTGCCGCGGGCAGCTCTCACCCGGGTGAAAAACAAAGCCACAAGCGTGACGCCTCAAGGCCGCGAGATGGGCACACACAGTGCCACCTTCCCTGTCCCCGCTGCCACCGCGGGATCGCAATTCCCGGCGGCGGTGCGAGGCTCCGGATCAGGGGGATGGGCAGCGCTGGCTCTGCCCCAGCCCGGGAGCTGCAGCTCTGCCAGGCCTGCGAGTGATTCATCCCAACCCCGCGCCCCGACCTCCCGCAGTCAAGCCCCGACACATTCGGCACATTCCTGGCGGAGCACCCACACCTGCCGGAGCGGGAGGCTGGGAAGGTGCCAGCGGCTCTGCAGGGAGATTCAGGGATCCCAGGCACGGCCCCAAAGCCGGGGTGGCCCCGGGGATGGAGGGGCAGGAGCGGTGGTGACACGGCACATTGTCACTGGCACCTCCCCGGCACCGCGACGAGCGCCCCAGTTGCCTCCCTGGGTGTGAATGGGGGAAATCTTTTTTAGATCTGCTCCTGCACCTCGCCGGGCCTGGGAACAGCGTGTCACCGGCGGTGACACAACCGCGCGAGGGTTGTGCAAGGCCTGTGTGCCAAACAGCTCCCAAGGACGGGGGAAACGCCAGCCCCGGGCGGCCCCGGGCCGGCCACGGTGGCTCTCCGGCCCCAAATCCATCTGCGGCTCATCCCACGGCCCCGAGAGAGGCCTGGGATCGGGGTGAGGGTGCCAGGAAATGTGTGGAGTGACCAAAACCATTCCCAAGTGCCTGGGGAGAGCCGAGCCTGGCACCCATGGGTGCTTTGGCAGACCCCAGGCCCCCCCAAAAATGGGGGCGTGCCCACCGTGCCAATCTCTGTGTGCAAAGGAACCAAAGGCCCCCCGAACCGGGAGGTTTGTCCTGAGCAAAAAGACCTAAAAAACACACACGGAGCCCCCCCAAAATCCCAGGATCAGGCTCAGGATCTGCAGCCTTTGCCGAGGATGGCACCGTTTTTCCTCTGGCTCTAAAAAGGGACATCCCCGGGGGGGTCACAGCACTTCCCTCGCTGTCCTCGGATGGGACAACCCTGATTTATCGTCACCCCCGGCCCACCCCACCCTGGTGTGGCAGCGCCGTGCCTGGAACCGCCGGGAACAACTTCCCGGTGAATCACAGCTCATTCCCAGCTCCCAACCGCGTCCTCATTAGCGCCCGGAGCCCAGGGCAGCCCCGGGGAGCAGCCGCGGGGGCAAAGCTGAACCCCCCCGCACACACCCAACCGAACCCCGGGAGCCTCCCGGGCGGCGCGGGGACAGGACACACCTCAGTGTCACCAAACAGCCCTGGCCGTGTCCCTTGTCCCCCTCCCAGCGCCACCTCCGCAGCGCCGCGGGCGGGCTGGCTCTGCAGAGCGAGCTCTTGCCCTCAGTGGAGTTTGGTTTAGTCACCGTGGGATGCTTCCAGTTGGGAACCGGGACAGTTCCAGCCCTCCGCTTCCCAGAAATCCCATTCGCTCGGGAGCCTGCTGCCAGCTCCCCCTTCCTTCTCCCCCGGCTCCGCGTAAATAAACGCGGCCCCGGCCCTCCCTCCGCCCCGCGGGGAGGAGCGGCCTCGGGATCCGGGGAGGGAAGCTGGAAGGACGGGATGGCTGAGCCGCGCTGGAGCCGAGCCAGTCCCAGCCTGGGGAGAGCCCTCGGCGGTGCCTTTGGCGGCGGCGCTGCAGCCCGGGACGAGCCCCTTGGGATGGTCACAGGATCCCTCCAAAAATGCCACAGGATCCCCTCTTGGGATGCCCAAAAATGCCACAGGATCCCCTCTTGGGATGCCCAAAAATGCCACAGGATCCCCTCTTGGAATGCCCAAAAATGCCACAGGATCCCCTCTTGGAACGCCCAAAAATGCTACAGGATCCCCTCTTGGGATGCCCAAAAATGCCACAGGATCCCCTCTTGGAATGCCCAAAAATGCCACAGGATCTCCTCTTGGGATGCCCAAAAATGCCATAGGATCTCCTCTTGGGATGCCCAAAAATGCCATAGGATTCCCTCCTGGGATGCTCACGGGATCCCCCCTTGGAATGTCCACTGGATTTCCCCTTGGAATGCTCCCGGGATCAGGGAGCATTCACAGGATTCCCCCACAGGATCCCTCCAAAAATGCCACAGGATCCCCTCCTGGGACGCTCATGGGATTCCCCCCTTGAAATGTCTGCTGGATTCCCCCTTGGAATGCTCCTGGGATCAGGGAGCGTTCACAGGATTCCACCTTGGGATGCCCAAAAACACCACAGGATCCCCTCTGGGGTGCTCACAGGATCCCCCCTTGGAATGTCCGCTGGATCCCCCCTTGGAATGTTCCCGGGATCAGGGAGCATTCACAGGATTCCCCCACAGGATCCTCCCAAAAATGCCACAGGATCCCCTCCTGGGATGCTCACGGGATCCCCCCTTGGAATGTCCACCGGATCCCCCCTTGGAACGTCCACCGGATCCCCCCTTGGAATGCTGCCGGGATCGCCCCGAGGATCCTCGCAGGGAGCAGGGAGCCGCACCAGGATTACTCCAGCAGATCAAGGAACTGGTTTGCTCGGCCCTGGGACGCGCCGGAGGCTCATCCCGCATTTCCAGAGGGCACGGATGGGATAAAGGATGTGGCAAGAGCAGTCAGGCGCCGCGGAGGTGGCAGGTCCCTTCGGCAGGTGGCTCCTGCTTTTCCCGGGTTTGGCTCGGGGACGATGCTCCGTGTGATGGGAGCCATTGTCCCCCGGCCCAGCCTGACCCAGGGGTCACCGGGAACGGAGGGAATGCGATCCCAAACCTCAGCTCCTCAGGAAAGCAGGAAAAAGCCATCCATGAGCTCTTTTCCCTCTCACCTTTTCCTCTCCATGAGGAAGGAGGGAGCAAGATGGGCCGGGGCCGAGCTCAGCTCCAAACCCTGCCGGTGCTGGAGAGTTCATTCGCAGCTCCCGGGCATCCCCACGGACGGAAATGGGATGGGATGGAAACCACAGCCAGCCCACATCCCACGGCAGGCCAGGGCAGACCCACCGCACCCACACGGCGCTGCTGGGGCACCTGCCGCTGCGATTTGGGGAGGAGAGGGCTTTTCCAGGCTCCGGGAAAGCAGTGGGAAGGGCCCACAGGCGAGGGTCAGTTTAAAAGAGCCTTTCCTAAAACATCCCTCCATAGAGAATGAGGCAGGAGACACAGCCGGGTCTCCCCCAGGTAATTTTAAGCAGCATTTCCAGGAGATTTTAGCTGGAATCTCCAGGATTCCCAGCCGGGAGGCTTTGGGGGCACGGAGGGAGGCACAGGGAGAACCCCCCGGGCGGGCAGGATCCCCCCCGGATCCATCCCGGCTGGAAGCGCAGCTCGGTGCAGCCACCGGCTGCCTCTGCCCCGCTCCCGGCCCTGCCAGCCTTACCCTGCCGCCACACCTTCCTTCCTTCCCCGGAGCTCCGGCCCGGAGTTAACCCCTGGCAGAGCGCAGCCGGGCCGTGCCCGCCGTGCCCGCCGTGCCACCTGCCCCGGCCGCGGTGGCAGAGCCTCTCCACGTCCCCTCCCCGCCAGCCCTCGCCCCGGGAGCGGCTCCAAACCCGAGCTGTGCCTCCCCCGGCGCAGCTCAAACCCCTCCAGCCCCTCCATCCCTCTCCCCCCAGCCCTTGGAGTTTCCCTCCATCCCCCGAGCCTGTTTTTAACCCCTCCGAGGCCAGGCAGCGAGCACGGAGCCCCCGCAGCCAGCTCGGTTACCTGCTCCCAGGTGCCGCCGAGGCTCGGGCGGAGGCTCGGAGCCAAGGCTCGGAGCTCCGGGCTGGCGGGGACGGAACGGGAAAAGCCCCGGGGGCCTCCGGGAGTCGCCACGTCCGAGCGCGGCAGGAGCAGCCCGGCCGATAAGCGAGGGCTGAAATCCGAACCTGCGCCTCGGCTCCTCGCTTATAAACACCGCACACCCCCGGCTGCGCTGCCTCTCACGCCACTCCCGCCGCTCCCGGCCACGCCACGCCACGCCAGGCGCTGCGACAGCGACAGCGACAGCGACAGCCCGAGCCCCTCGGCAGCAGCCCTGCCCCGTCCCCCGTGCCGGTGCCAGCTCGAGGTGGAGCCTCACGCCGCTTTGGGGTGGTGCTTCAGGTGTGTTTGAGCTCCACGGAGCGCTCCGGGCAGCGGCGCGGGGGCTGTGCCCGGGGAAGGGGACGGGACCCTCCGGTGGGCACCGGGTGGGCACGGCCGGGCTGGGGATGTGGGAATAAACCGCGTGCGAGGAGCGAATATCGCGGGTTTTAGGCTCAAAAAACAGGTGGGAGGGGCTGAGCGCCACGCCGGATCAGCTGATGGGGCACCTGTGGCCATGGGAAATGTCCCCTTCCCCAGCGGTGACATCACGAGGGCGGTGCCATCCCGGGGGGACCCTCGGCTCGGCGGGGACACGGTGGCCAATGGCCAGGAAGTGACCACCCTGTGCCACCGCGGGACTTCCTTGTGCCACCGCGGCACTTCCTCGTGTGGAAGGACTTCCCGCAGGGACAAAACCTCCGCGAGACAAAACCCTGCTCTGTTTTCCCCAATTCTGCAGGCTCGGCCCCAAACCGGGACGGCCACATACCGCGGGCGAGGCTGGGCCGGGAGCTGCTTCACCCCGCGGGGCGAGCGGCGCCGTGTCCTGCTCCGGGGGACCCTCCTGGGAATCGTCCGTGGGAAAGGAGAACCCCAGAACCCTCCGCCAGCTGCGGGGAAAGCCACCCCGTGGCACGGGGACATGGGCACAGCTGCGGGGACATCTCCGCCTGTGCTGGTGGGAAGGGGCAGCTCCTATTCCTCCAATTCCTCCTATTCCTCCTATTCCTCCAGTTCCTCATATTCCTCCAATTCCTCCTATTCCTCACATTCCGGGCTGGATCCGGGCTGGATCCGGGCTGGATCCGGGCCGGGATTCCGCATTTGGGGCGCAGGGAGCCCCACGGAGCCCCGAGCCAGCTCCCCGCCCCGGTTGCACAAGCGGCCCTGGGGCGCACAAACAATCCCAGCCTGTTTGCGAGCGGCAGCATCGGCCCCGCCACCTGCTGCTTCCCGAGCTCCCGGAGCCATTCCCCAACTCCCGGAGCCACTGCTGAATTCCCGGAGCCGTTCCCCAACTCTCGGAGCCATTCCCCAACTCCCGGAGCCACTGCTGAATTCCCGGAGCCGTTCCCCAACTCTCGGAGCCGTTCCCCGACTCTCGGAGCCATGCCCCAACTCCCAGAGCCATTCCCGAGCTCCCCGAGCCGTTCCCCAACTCCCAGAGCCGTTCCCCAGCTCCCGGAGCCCTGGAAACACCCAAAATCACCATCAGACAACCCAAAAATCCCTGGCAGTGCCCAAAATCACCTTCCAGCAACCCCAAAATCCCTGGAAACACCCAAAATCACCTTCAGACAACCCAAAAATCCCTGGCAGTGCCCAAAATCACCTTCCAGCAACCCCCAAAATCCCTGGAAACACCCAAAAGCACCTTCAGACAACCCAAAAATCCCTGGAAACACCCAAAATCACCTTCAGACAACCCCCAAATCCCTGGCAGTGCCCAAAATCACCTTCCAGCAACCAAAACCCCCCTGGGAAAGGTTTTCCTCCAGCGCGGTCTGGGGCTCCTGCCAGCACAGAGGGAGATTTGGGGGGAACGGAGGAGAAATGGGGAACCCCTTCTGTGTTTTGACTGTGTTTTGAACCCACAGTCATCAAATTGGCCCAAAAATGAATTTTTTTTCTCCAGTTTCTTTCGCTTAAAGAGCAGAAGGGACGAGCCCAAACTCACCGCGCTGTCCCCAGCCCCAATTCCTGCCCCATCCACACGAGAAAAGGCACAGCCTCCACTCGCCCTGTGCCCCCAGCCCCACATCGAGGTTTTGGGGAGGACCCTAAAGGTTTTGTGGGGACCCTAAAAGTTTTGGGGGGACCCCTAAAAGGGGGTTCGGCCCCTCCCTGCTGCCCACCCCGCCCCGCACACGGAGCATCCCCTCTGCTCCAGCAAGCCGAGCCCGAACCCAAGGTCTGGCTTATCTCACGTCTGGTGACAAACCCGCGGAGGAGATAAGGCCGCGGCAGCCTCGCCGCTATCGGCAGCCCTTCCTCCAGCCCTGCGCCCCAAGGCTGAGGGGTTCAGGACCCCCCAAACGCCCCCCGAAGTCTTCCCCCATCGACCTTTCACTTTAAAAGGTTCGTCGCGTTGCCGGCTGCTCGTTGTTTGCCAATCAGGCGAAGTGTTGGTTCGGGGGGAAAATTAAATTAAAAAAAGAAAAAAAAAAAAAAAAGAAAAAAGAAAAACAACAAAAAACAACCGAGGAGAAATTAAAACACAAAGCAGAGAGGATAATTTGTCAGGGGAGCCCTGACAGCACCGAGGGGGGGCACACCCAGCCCGGCCGCGTTAGGCTCGCCGCAAAAACAGGAATTGCAAATCATCGCTGCTCAGCCGAGCTGAAAGGAGGAGGGAAAGGAAGGCGCGGGAGCGAGCGGGGGGCGCGGAGCTCACCTGGGGCTGCCACGGGGCACCCTGAGCCTTCCTCCTCCTCCTCCTCCTCCTCCTCCTCCTCCTCCTCGCGGGGGCCTCCATCCCCTGACCGCCCCCCCGGGGAAAGAGGAGGGAAACGCCCCCGGCCCCGGGGGTCACCCCCAAAGAGTGGCCGAGCCCTGGCGCGCGTCCCCTTGTCCCTGGGGTGGATCGCCACCCTCGGTGCCATCCCCGGGATCTCCGCGCGGGATCTGCCCGCGCGTGGGCACCGCAAAGCTCGGCGGGGCCAGCCTGGGGTTAAAACTGGGGGATTGGAGGGGAAAAAAGATCCGAACGCCCCCAAACAACGCCGAACATCCCCAAATACCCCAAATACCCCCAAACACCCCCAAAGGTCCCCAAACACCCCCAAACACTCCCAAACAACCCCAAACATCCCCAAACACCACCAAACACACCCAAACACCTCCAAACAGCCCCAAACAACCCAAACACACCCAAACAGCCCCAAACACCTCCAAACACACCCAAACACCCCCAAACATCCCCAAACAACCCCAAACACCCCCAAACACCCCCAAACAGCCCAAATACCCCCAAACAGCCCCAAACAACTCCAAACACTCCCAAACATCCCCAAACACCCCCAAACAACCGAAACACACCCAAACGTCCCCAAACAACCCCAGACACCCCCAAACATCCCCAGACACCCCCAAAAGAGTGGCGTTTCCCCCCAGCGCCCGTGCCAGGCCATAAATCGCCGGTGCCTGCTCTGGCGGGGGGGGTTGGACAGGAGCAGAGGGTGGCAGGAAGGGACAGCACTGGGGACCCGCTTGGTGGCACCGCGGGGACACGGGGCTGGCATGGGGTGGCTCAGCCCCTGGGGCACTGCGGAAGCGGTGGGGTAGGGAAAAGGGACAGTGACAGGGAGGTGACACCGCCAGGGAGGTGACACTGCCAGGGAGGTGACACTGCCAGGGAGGTGGCACTGCCAGCAGGGTGACACTGCCAGCTGGGTGACACTGTCAGGGAGGTGACACCACCAGTGAGTGGACACTGCCAGGGCGGTGACACCGCCAGCAGGGTGGCACTGTCAGTGGGGTGACACTGGCAGTGAGGTGACACCGGCAGTGAGGTGACACCCCCAGCAGGGTGACACTGTCGGTGGGGTAATACCGACAGTGAGGTGACACTGGCAGTGAGGTGACACCGGCAGTGAGGTGACACCCCCAGCAGGGTGACACTGTCGGTGGGGTAATACCGACAGTGAGGTGACACTGCCAATGAGGTGACACCGCCAGTGAGGTGACACCACCAGCGGGGTGGCACCGCCAAGAAGGGTGACACTGCCAGGGAGGTGACACCACCAGCGAGGTGACCCTGCCAGCAGGGCCAAGCGGGGGCGAGGCACAGGGAGTCCCCAGAGCGCCCCGGGGGCCGCGGGCGGTGCCAGCACGGAGAGCATGGGGCACGCTGCCAGGCTGGCACGGGCACCGCGGGGACACGCCACCGCCCAGTGTCCCCCAGGCTGGCACGGGCACCGCGGGGACACGCCACCGCCCAGTGTCCCCCAGGCTGGCACGGGCACCGCGGGGACACGCCACCGCCCAGTGTCCCCCGTGCCACCCGCGGCGAGGGGCCGGGCGCACAGGGGACCCTTCTGTCCGGACATCCCAAATGTCCCCAGGAGATGTCCCAGGACCCTCCCCCACCCACCGAGGGCGCCGGGGGCTCGGGGCGCGACACCGCGGGGACAGCCCGGGGCGGGGGAAGCGCTTTGAAGCGCGGGCCCGCCGCAGGATTGCTGCCTCATTAGAGAGCAATTACCGACTAATTACGTGATGGCAACACCCAAACCCGATCAGGAAATGGGGCTGCCGGGTGCCCGCGGGCGCGCGCGTGCACGGGCGCGCACATCCCACCCCAAAAACCTCTGGAGCACGGGCGGGACGCGGCGCAGGTCACCGGCTCTGAGTCCCACCGCGCTGCCTCCGTGCCTCAGTTTCCCTGTTCCAGGTCACGCCTCCTGCTCGCGGCCTCTCCCCCGAGGCTTCTCACAGCTCCAGCCCCCGCTCCCTGCACCCCAAAATCCCCCACGGCACCCCAACCCCCGCATCTGACAGCTCCAGCCCCCCCCCCCGCACCCCAAAATCCTCCACAGCACCCCAATCCCCGAATCCGACAGCTACAGCCCCCCCTCCCCACACCCCAAAATCCCCCAGAGCACCCCAATCCCCGAATCCCACAGCTCTCCCCCTGCACCCCAAAATCCCCCACGGCACCCCAATCCCCGCACCCCAAAATCCCCCGCAGCACCCCAATCCCCGCATCCCACAGCTCCAGCCCCCCTCCCTGCACCCCAAAATCCCCCACGGCACCCCAATCCCCGCACCCCACAGCTACAGCCTCCCCTCCCCGCACCCCAAAAACCCCCGCAGCACCCCAATCCCCGAATCCGACAGCTCTCCCCGCACCCCAAAATCCCCCACGGCACCCCAATCCCCGAATCCGACAGCTCTCCCCGCACCCCAAAATCCCCCACGGCACCCCAATCCCCGCATCCGACAGGGCTGGAGCACCCTAATCCCCCCTGCACCCCAATCCCCGCATCCGACAGCTCCAGCCCCCTCTCCCTGCACCCCAAAATCCCCCAGAGCACCCCAATCCCCGCATCCCAAAATCCCCCACGGCACCCCAATCCCCGAATCCGACAGTTCCACCCCACCCCCGCACCCCAAAATCCCCCGCGGCACCCCAATCCCCGCACCCCCATCCCAGCGCTCTCCGGCCGGCACTGGGATGCTCCCGCGGGAATGGCAATGAGGTCTGTGCTGTCCCGCTGTCCCTCCCGGGTGGCTCTTGGTGGCACCTGGACTGGGGTCACACCGCCCCACTTTGGCCACCCCAAATACCGTGGCTCCCTAGGGCGGGTGAACTTTAGCCCCATAAATCACATTCCTGCGGCTCCCGCTTATCTGGGGTGGGCCAGAGGCCACCAAGGCCACTGCGGAAGGGGACAGCTCGCCAGGAGTGGGCAGGGCCAGCAGCTGGACTGTCCCCAGCAGCACCCACCGCTGTGTCCCAGCACCCCAGGGACCCTCAGCGCGACAGGGCGGCGACATTCAGCCACCGGTGGCAGCAAGGTCACGGCAAGAAGAGCTCGCGGGGAGCGGGGAGGGGACGCGGGGGGACAGGGACAGGAGTGACAGGCCTGGCACTGCGGGGACACGGGGAACGAGCTCATCACCGCCATCGCGGCCGAGTGTCGGAGCCCCGCGGCTCCCGAATTCCTTCATCTCGCTGACAGGCGGGAGAGCAGCGGCAGCTCCGGGCGGCCCCGGGAAAGGTCACTGCGTTTGCACATCCGCAAAACAGGCGTTTAGAAACAGCAACAGAAAGGAGGGGGGAAAATCCTCCTTTTGAGTGGAAAAGAAATGCCCCTTTTAAATGGAAAAAATGGAATGGAAATGGAAAAAAATGCCCCTTTTCAGTGGAAAAAAAATTTCCCCTTTTGAGTGGAAGAGGGAGAGCAGCGCGGTGGAGGAGCCAGGGAAAACCCACCCTGTGCCAGCCCAGGGACCCCCCCAGCCCCCCGGGCTTGGCACCAGGGAATGGGCTCGGAAATAATCCGGCAGAGGCCAAACGGACAGATTTGTATCTCCTGCTTCGCCTGAGCTTTCCGGGCCCCGGGGCTGCGATCGCCTTTTCAGATTCTGCGGAAGAATAAAGGCTGGAAAATCACTCTCAGTCCGTCAGGAAGATGGCTCGGGGCGCGGATTTGGGGGTCCTGACACCGGGACCGGGGAGTGACGGTGCTGAGCCCCCACGAAACTGCGGCCGGGGCCACCCCCAGTGGCCCCACAGTGCCACTGGAGCTCTTGGGGACTGCTCGGTCCTGGCTGTCCCCAGCTCGGTTCCCATGGGTCACCAGCACCTCATTCCCCACCTCAGCTGCAGCCCAGCACCCAACACCGAGGGTCCTGGACCTCCAAAACCCTCCTGGGGGGTCCCTTCAAACCCTCCTGGACCCCCAAACCCTCCTGGGGGTCCCTTCAAATGCTCCTGGGGGTCCCTCCGACCTCTCCTGAGCCTCCAAAACCCTCCTTGGGGTCCTTCCAAACCCTCCTGAAACTCCCAACCCTTCTGGGGGTTCCTCCAACCCCTCCTGGACCTCCAAAACCCTTCTGGGGTCCCTCCAAAACCCTCCTGGGGGTCCCTCCAACCCCTCCCGGTGCCCAGCCCGGGTGGGGGTGAGGCTGCCGGGGCAGTGCCAGAGGGATGGCGTTTTCCCATCCCAGGCCGGGATGCTGTGCCAGGGCTCTGCCATGGTCACAACCCCTCGCCACCGTCCCCTGTCCCCAACAGCCACCGGGTGTGCAGCAGCTCCGCGCTGCAGCTGCTCCGGGAAGTGGTGCCGAGCCCAGGGCCCGTCCCGCGGGACCGGCCGGGCAGGGCTGGGAGGCTGCCGGGGCTGCCGGGGCTGCCGGACCGGTCCCGGCCGTTCCGCCGGAGCCACGCACCGGAGCCCGACCCACGGCACGGCATCCCCGGGGCTCGGGGACAGCGCCGCTCCCGTCCCGGCTGCGCACGGAGAGGGATCCCCCGGGCCCGTGACCGCCGCACGCCGTGTCCGTGATCCCCCGTGCTGTGTCCATAATTCCCGTGCCGTATCCATGATCCCCCACGCCGTGTCTGTGATCTCCCTGTGCTGTATCCATAATTCCCATCCTGTGTCCATAATTCCCATCCTATATCCATAATTCCCATGCCATATCCATGACACCCCCACACTGTCCGTGATCCCCCCACGCAGCGTCCGTGATCCCCCCGTGCTGTGTCCATAATTCCCGTGCTGTGTCCATAATTCCCATGCCGTGTCCATAATTCCTGTGCTGTGTCCATGATCTCCCCGTGCTATGTCCATAATTCCTGTGCCTTGTTCCGTGATCCCTCCATGCTGTGTCTGTGACCCCCCCCGTGCTGTGTCCATAATTCCCATCCCGTGTCCATAATTCCCGTGTCATGTCCATAATTCCCATCCCGTGTCCATAATTCCCGTGCCGTGTCCATGATCCCCCCGTGCTGTGTCCATAATTCCTCTGCCGTGTCCATAATTCCCATCCCGCATCCATAATTCCCGTGCCGTGTCCATAATTCCCATCCCGTGTCCATAATTCCCGTGCCACGTCCATAATTCCCCCGTGCCGTGTCCATAATTCCCGTGCCGTGTTCATGATCCCCGTGCCGTGTCCATAATTCCCGTGCCGTGTTCATGATCCCCGTGCCGTGTCCATAATTCCCGTGCCGTGTCCATAATTCCCGTGCCGTGTCCATAATTCCCATCCCGTGTCCATAATTCCCGTGCCGTGTCCATAATTCCCATCCCGTGTCCATAATTCCCGTGCTGTGTCCATAATTCCCGTGCCGTGTCCATAATTCCCGTCCCGTGTCCATGATCCCCGTGCCGTGTCCATAATTCCCGTGCCGTGTCCATAATTCCCATCCCGTGTCCATGATCCCCGTGCCGTGTCCATAATTCCCGTGCCGTGTCCATAATTCCCATCCCGTGTCCATGATCCCCGTGCCGTGTCCGTGCCCCCCCCGTGCTGTGTCCCCCCACTCCATCTCCCCGGCCCTCCCACGCGGGGGGATCACGGACCAGCCCAGCCGGGGCTGCCGCTCCCACCCAAAATCCATCAGCCGCATCCTTTTTCCACTCGGACGCGAGCTCCATGTCTCGCCGTCCCCGAGCCGCCGGAGCTGCTGCCGGCGTTACGTAAGGAAAGCTCGGAGGGGGAAAACGCCGGCTCGGCGGGAGGAGAGCAGCAGCAGCCGCGGGAGCGGCAGGAACATGGGTGCCGGGGCTGCGGGAGGCCGCGGGGAGCGGCAGGAGGATGAGGGATGCTCTCCCTGCGCGGTCACCGCCGGGACAAGCCCCGGCCCCCATTGCAGCCCCCAGGAGTGGGGACACGCCGAGGATGGGGAGGGATGGTCCGTGGGGTGGCGGAGGGCAGTGGATGCCCGGATCGGATCCTGCCTCGCTGCTCCGAGAACAAAGGGATGCTCGGGAAGGCTCCGGCGGCCTCGGAATCCCCGGCGGGGCTCGGGGGTCGGAGCAGCTGCGCGGCCACCGCGGGGGTGGGAGCTCCGCTGGGTCCGCTGGGGTTTGAAGAAATCCCAGAGTCTGGAGAGGCTGGGGAGAGGGACTGGGGGGACAGGGCGTGGGGGATGACGGACACGGCGTGGGGCGATCACGGACACGGCCCGAGAGTTATGGACACGGGATGGGAATTATGGACACGGCGTGGGAGTTTTGGACACGGGATGGGAATTATGGACACAGGATGGGAATTATGGACACGGGATGGGAATTATGGACACAGGATGGGAATTATGGACACGGCACGGGAGTTATGGACACAGCACGGGGGGGATCACGGACAAGGTGTGGGGGGCCACCGACCCGACACGGGAATCACGGACCCGGTCCATCCCCGAGCTCCGGGCCCATCCCCGAGCTCCGGGCCCATCCCCGGCCCGCGGGCTGTTCGGAGCAGGGCGTCTGTCGCCGGGCTGCCAACCACACACAAAAGGCGTCTCATTATTCCCTAATTAGTGCCTTGCCAGCTCCTGCAATTAACACCCGTGCAGGCGGCTGTTGTTGAGGTAAACAGAGCGTTTGAAGCGCCCCGGAGAGCCGGGGGTCCTGGCGGGGTGCGGACCACCCATGGGCCGAGGCCGAAGGGCAGAGCTGGGCAGGGAACAGGGACACCTTCCGCTATCCCAGATTGCCCCAAGCCCTGTCCAGCCTGGCCTTGGACACTCCCAGGGATCCAGGGGCAGCCACAGCTTCTCTGGGAATCTGTGCCAGGGCCTCCCCACCCTCCCAGGGAACAATTCCTTCCCAAAATCCCATCCAGCCCTGCCCTCCGGCAGTGGGAAGCCATTCCCTGTGTCCCGTCCCTCCATTCCTTGTCGCCAGTCCCTCTCCAGCTCTCCTGGAGCCCTTTAGGCACTGCCAGGGGCTCTGAGGATTTCCTGGATCCTTTCCTTCTCCGGGTGAACACCCCCAGCTCTCCCAGCCTGGCTCCAAGCAGCCCTTGGAGCAGCTCCGTGACCTCTGGACTCGCCCCAGCAGCTCCACTTTCTCCCAAAACGAGCCCATGAGTCAGGAGCTGCCAGGGTTGGACTCTGGACCTCCCGAGCCACACTTCCTCCTGCTCAGGCAGGTGTTTATTCCTCGGAAACATCAAAGGCATCGCCCAGCTCCTCCATGGCCTTTCTCCGCCTGACCCAGAAACGCGGATCAAGAGCTGCCTCATCCCTTAATTGAGAAGTTGGTGACTTTGAATCTTTATTAAAGAGCTTTAGTGAATTCGCAGATTAAGGCCACAACCGGCCGCTGCCACCATCCAGCCTCACTCGCTGCCACCATCCAACCTGATTCCCTGCATGCCAGCGCCGGAGCCACCTCGCCCCGCAGCCGCTGCTCCGGAGATTTTCCCTGCTCCAGCCGGGCTCTGGATGGGCCCTGCGAGAGCTCCCTGTGCTGCTGAGTAAAAACCGGAATCAAACCCAATCCACGATAAAAACCAGCAGAGCCGCGATCCGCTCGCACAGAAGAACTCATTCCCAGGGTATTTTCCATCTTGGGGTGGTGGAGGGAGCAGGCAGGGCTGGAAAGGACTCCACACGTGCCCATTCCCTCCCTCCCCCTGCCCTGCAGGTTTCCATCTCCCAGCGCCAGGAAAAACAGGGATCTTTCGGAGCATCACCTCCCCACGGGGCAGCGGGAAGGGGCTGCCGGCGGGGCGGGAGTTCCCTGGGTGGGCGTAGAGCTGCGAACGCTGGGGAGAAGCGAGGCTGGAGAGGAGGCAGCGCGCTGCTCGAGGCGCTGTTCCTGCTGCTGCTGCTGCTGCTGCGGATTAGCATGTTTTCCAAGGAAAACAGCAGTGGGGGATGCTACTACCGACGCCTGGCAGAGGGAGAGGGAGAGGAGCAGGAACAGAGCCGGAGCTGTGCGTTCCCTTCCAGCCGAGCTTTGGGAGAAATCCCAAATTCTCGGGGCTCAGATGGGGCAGGGAACAACCCCTGCCCGGCATGGCTGCTTCAGGAGGCCTCGGGGGGATTTAAAAACCCTGCCTGCCCATCTGGGGTGGGTTTGGTGCCCGAGGCCAGGCCTGGCGGTGGCGTGAGGGGTGTGGGCAGCCCGACATGGGCGCACACACGTGGACACACACACACACACACGTGTGCACGGTGACCCACAGCCCACAGCCAGGGCCACGCTGTTGTCCCTTGTCCCCTCCCCGCCGGTCACTGGTGCCCTCGTGGCGTTGGCACCAAGGCCTCACCCTGGCCGTGCCAGCCATGTCCTTCACCCTCCCGCCCGTCCCTCCTCTGCCTCGTCCTCACCAGCCCAGCGGCTGCTCCCGCCGGTTTCTATGGGAACTCGGCAGGAAAACACGGTTTGCAGCACCAGCCCGATGCCAGCCATCACCCTGTCACCGTCACCCTGTCACCGTCACCCTGTCACCGCCTCTGCCGCGGGCACCTCTGCGCCTGGCGCTGCCCAAGCACCTGGGGACCCCCGGCCACGGGCCCTGTCCCCTGTGGGATGGGGTGCTGGCACCGGTGGCCCAGTGCGGCAGGATGGGTGCCAGGGGGTCCCCATGGTGGGCTGGGGGTGCTGGGGCTGCGCCCTCCAGGCCCAGCCTGTCCAGAAAGGCCAGGCTTGGTGCTTCCCGTGGGATTTTCAGCTCAGGAATTTCAATGCCTGGGCCACCGCCTCTCCAGGAGTCCTAATCCCGGCTCTGGGTCCCCAGGGAGGTGGCTCGGGGTGGGTGACAGGCCCAGGTGTCCCCCAACCACGGTGGAGGAGGGAGGGGAAGGGGGACAAGAGGGACAGGCGCAGGGCAGAGCAGGACAGGAGCCTCCGAGCAGGACAGGAGCTCTCCTTTGCCATGAAGAAATGCCAGCGGGATCCATGGGAAGGAACTGGAGCAGCCACACGCACAAACTGAGCCTGGCATGTGCACACGCGTGTGCAGGGCCGTGCAGTCGGGACGAGCTCAGCCCGGGGGATGCAGACCGGGATCGACGGCAGGATCGACGGCAGGATCGACGGAGGGATTGACGGAGGGATTGACGGAGGGATTGATGGAGGGATTCGTGGCGGGATTCACGGAGGGATGCAGACCGGGATTGACGGCGGGATTCATGGCAGGATTCACGGGGAGATTCACGGAGGGATTCACGGAGGAATTCACGGAGGGATTCATGGAGGGACTCATAGCGGGATTGACGGCGGGATCGACAGTGGGATTGACGGCGGGATTGACGGCGGGATTCATGGTGGGATTCACGGCGGGATTCACGGAGGGATTCACGGCACGATTCACGGAGGAATTCACGGAGGTCTGCAGGCGCTCCTGCAGACGCGCAGCAGCGGGAGAAAGCAGCGGGACGCTGCCGATCCCCGGCTGCAGAGCCGCACGCAGCGCCGCACCAGCCTGGAGGGATGAATCCTGCAGCAAACGGCTCCCTCCATTGCCGGCCCTCCCCGCAGCCCGGGATGGCCAGCGGCTCCCTCCCCGCCGCCTTTCCGCACGCAGGGATTACGGAGCGGCTCCCGCGGCCATCTGGAGCGGGGGCCCGGCCCCCCTGCACCCAAGGGAGCGCGGCCCCGGGGGGTGGCGGGGCCAGGCGGTGCGGATCGCTCCGAGCGCACGGCACGGAGCCCGCGGGCGGTGATGGAGTGCCCGGACCCCCCCGGAGCGCGGTCAGCGGCGGGGTCCCAGCGAGCCCCGGGGGCAGGCCGGTCCGGCCGCTTCCGCTGGGCTTTAATAGACTCGTGGCGTATGAACATCCCCATCATGTGATGGAGCAGAGCCTGTTTCCCTGCGATCGCCGAGCGGCGCAACAAAGCTGCGATTGAGGGCTCGGGGCAGCGGCTGCGGCTCGCGCGTCTCCGGCACCGCCAGACACCCCCCGGTGCAGGGGGGCCCCGCAGAGCTGCCCTTCCTCCCGGCCCACCACGAGGAGGAAGAGGAGGAGGAGGAGGAGGAGGAGGATGGCTCTCCGCTCGCGGCAGGCAGCGAAACGAGCGGCGGAGCCGAGGGAAGGTCTCGGCTTCTCTGGGAAGCGCCAGACGACATCGCTCAGCTCCATCCATCACATCCCATCCCCAGCGGCGCGGCGCCCGGCGCGGGGGGTTAGGGGTCCGGCCCTCCCGAGCCCCCCCTTCACCAGGATGGGGTTTTGGGGGGGCTGAGACAGCGAACGGCGGGGCTCTCCCGAAGCCTCGGCGCTGCTCTGCCCCTGCACGGAGTGGGGGCCAAGCCCGGGGGTCCCAGCCCGGGGGGTCCCGGCCCGCAGCCTTGGGGGTTTTGGGGACACGAAGCAGCGCGCAGCACACAAACAACGGCGGCGACAGCTCGGGGGGGCCCCACTTGTCACCCCAAAGCTCGACGCGAGGGGCAGGGGGTGCAGGGACAGCCCGGGGGGTGGCGGCCCCCACAGCGCGCCCTGCTCTGCCCATGGGGCCGGAGCGCAGCCGCCCCCCTTTCCCGAAAAGAGCCCCCCCAGCACCGCTCGCCCCCCGCAGCACCGTGAGGGGATCCGCGCCCCCCGCGAGGAGGAGGAGGAGGAGGAAGAGCGGGAGGAAGAGGAGGAGGAGGAGGAGGAGGAGGAGGAAGGGAGCCGCGCCGGAGGCACTCACCGTGCGGGGCGGGCAGCGGCCGGTGCCCCCCCGCTGCCTACGGGCGCTGCATCCTCCCGGCCACCCCCAGCCCGAGCCCGAGCCCGAGCCGGAGCGGGAGCCGGAGCCGCAGCCGGAGCTGGGCATGCTCGGGGGCCACCGAGCGGCACGTGACGCCGGGCTGGCACCGAGCGGGGCGGGGGGGCCGCGCCGCCCCCGCCGCCCCCCACCTCCGCAGCCCCCGGGGGGGACCGCCCCGACCCCCGAGGGGACCCGCGGCCCCGCGAGGGGGCCGGGCCGCGCTGCCCACCCCTCACCCCGCGCACACCCCCTGTTCCCGGGGGAACGGCCGGGACCGCGCTGCTCCCGCATCCCGCAGCCTGCGGGGACAAGCGGGACCCGCATTCCAGCGGCGGGGACACGGCGGGGACCGCGCTGCCCTGAGGGGGGGACAGAGGGGACCCTGCTGCCTTCCCCGCATCCCAAAATCCTGGATCCTGCATTCTCGCTGCGTCCCGGCGTTGGGGGGACAGCGCTCCCCACGCACCCCAGCACGGGGATGAGGACAGAAATGTCCCGGACTGCACCGAGGGGACAGCCAGGACAGCCCCGGGACCGCGCATCCCTCGGGAAAGGGCTCGGGTTCCACGAGCAGCCAGGCCGTGGAGCCCCCGGAGTGGGGCAGGCAGCCCCCCCAGGCTCTGCCCCCCGGGAGAGAGAGGATGGGCAGGGGGCAGCTCGCACAGCCCCGGCTGTGCTCAGGATGGCTCCGCTGGGGCTGGCAGGACCCGGCGACGCTGGCACTGCAGACTGCAGCCCTACAGCGATGGCAGCGTGCCCCGATCCATGGCACTGCCCTCGTTCGGCTGTCACAGCTGCCAGGCCCGTGGTGGCACCCAGTGGGGCCCTGCCCGCCCCCACCTGGGGCTCCGAGCCCGCAGGGACTGTCCCTCCCCGGCCTGGGGACAGACAGGTGCTCTGGGAAGGGAAAATCGGCCCTTGATCCTATAATCCCCCATTAGCCGGGGGCTTTAGGGCCGGGCAGGGGGTGGCTTTCACTGAGTGCGCTGCCCCTCCCTCCCTGCCAGCCCTCAGCAAGACCCCAAAACTGCAGCTGTCCCCTCACAAATGCCACTGTCCCTAGCCTCCACCCCCCACTGTCCCCAGCCTCCACCTCCCGCTGCCCCCAGCCTCCCAGGAGCCCCCCAAAACCAGCCCAGGAGGAAGTGGGGAGCTCTCGGGGGAGCCCCCCAGCCGAACCAGGCGGGCTGAGCACCCCACTCTGGTGTGCAGTGGTTCCCTGCTCCCTCAACGACACACAATCATCCCAAAATCACGGACACTGCAGGGCCTTCCCCCCGCAGGCAGAGCTGGGGTAGGATTGGGATGAAAAAATCCCTTTTCCAGGCGGTGCTTCCCATAGGAGCACCTGGATGGGGCTGAGGGTGCCCAGCATCCCCCAGAGCTTCCCTTGTCCCCAGCTGGGCCTGGTCCCACCTCTGGGGGACAAAAGCCACCACTCGGTCCCCTGGGCCCAAGCTGGAGCTGCAGGACCCTTCCCCAGCCCTGGCCTGGTGGCTGCCACCTTCCAGCCCTGCTCCCTGCTCTGCTGTGACATTTCCAGGTCCTGGGGCACACAGGGAAGATGGTCCCTGACCCAGAGGACACAATTCCAACCCCCCCAGGAGGCTCTCGGAGCAGCCCCAACCCCATTCCCTGCTCTGCTGTGACATTCCCAGGAGCTGTAGGGCTCAGGGAAGGTGGTCCCTGACCCAGAGGACACAATTCCAAGCCTCCTGGGAGGTTCCCAGAGCAGCCCCAGCCCCATTCCCCATTCCACTGTGACATTCCCAGCTCCTGGGGCACACAGGGAAGGTGATCCTTGCCCCAGAGGAGGCACAACACAACTCCAACATGACCAGGAAGCTCCCAGAGCAGCCCCAGCACCATTCCCTGTTCCATTCCCAGGAGCTGTGGGGCTCAGGGAAGGTGGTCCCTGACCCGGAGGACACAGCTCCAACCCTCCCACGAGGCTCCTGGATCAGCCCCAACCCCATTCCCCATTCCACTGGGACATTCCCAGGAGCTGTGGGGCTCAGGGAAGGTGGTCCCCGACCCGGAGAACACAGCTCCAACCCCATCCGGAGGCTCCTGGATCAGCCCCAACCACATTCCCTGCTCTGCCGTGACATTCCCATGTCCTGGGGCACACAGAGAAGGTGGTCGCTGACGTGGAGGACACAATTCCAACCCCCCCAGGAGGCTCCTGGATCAGCCCCAACCCCATTCCCTGCTCTGCTATGACATTCCCAGCTCCTGGGGCACACAGGGAAGGCGATCCCTGCTCCACGACACGACCCCAACCCCCCCGGGAGGCTCCCGGAGCAGCCCCAGCCACACTCCCGGCCCCATCTGGAGCTGCCTCAAGGACACCTGCCCAGATTAGAGCGGCTAATCCCGGCGCTGTGCTCCAGCCCGCCTCGGGATCTTTGCTCTCGCCGGGTTTTTATTGCTGTCTGGGCACACGGGGAAAGCTCCGGGTGCCAGATAGGGACGGGCTCAAAGATCCCGTCTGGAGCAGCCTCACCCGGCAGCACCCGGAGCCCCACGCGAGGCGAGGCACAGCCCGCAGCTCCCAGCCTGTCTAGACACCGAAATCGCCTCGCCGCGGCCCCGATCGCAGCACCGGAGGCAAGGACGGGGCAGGAGGGAATGGGGAACAACGCGCTGGGATGAACCGGGAGCGGCGCCTCGGGCTGGAGCCTCCCCGAACGCCGCTGCTCTGCTGCTTCAGCCCGGCCAGCACAGCCAGCTCCGTGCCCCGGGGACCAGCGGCGTCACCGAGCTCCTTCCCGCGGCACCGGCAGCTCCGGGGCCCCGCAGCAAGTCCCCGCGGGCTCCGGGGGATGTTCCCCGCGGGGTGACGCGGGGCAGGGGGCGGCTGGCTCGCCCACGCCGCCCCGGAGGAGAATTTTGGAGCCGGGACGGGAATTTGGCACAGGAGCTCCGGGGGCAGAGCCCAGAGCTGGGGCCGGACCCTGCGGAGCAGCATCCCGGCATGGAAAAGCTTCTCCCCACCGCCCCTGCACACTTACTTGATGAAGTAGAGGCCGCCGTGCATGGTGGCGTCCACCTCCCAGCCTCGGGGCAGCCCTGCGGGGACAGGCCAGCGGCGAGGTCACCCTCCCTGGTGTCACACCGGGAACCAGGGTGATCCTCCCTGCCCTCCCCAGTGTCACATCAGGGCCCACGGTCACACCCCTGCCCTCCCCAGTGTCACACCGGGAACCAGGGTGACCCATCCTGTCCTCCCTGGTGTCACACCAGGGCCCACGGTCACACCCCTGCCCTCCCCGGTGTCACACTGGGGCCCAGGGTGACTGTCCCTGCCCTCCCCGGTGTCACCCCAGGGCCCAGGGTGACCCACCCTGTCCTCCCCGGTGTCACACCGGGAACCACGGTCATCCTCTGTGCCCTCCCCGGTGTCACACTGGGGCCCACGGTCACACCCCTGCCCTCCCCGGTGTCACCCCAGGGCCCAGGGTGACCCTCTCTGCCCTCCCCGGTGTCACTCCCCGGGAGGACCCCCCGGAGCAGGGCAGGATGGTGCGGGCAGGGACTGAGGGGGTACCGTGACACTTTATCCTGCAGCGATTGACTCTCACAACTCTCAAAATGCGCTTTTTGAGAAGTTCGAGGCCCCTCCCCATCAACACCAGAGAGCACAAGAGGGAAGGGAAAATCCCCCAGCAATCTCCGCAGATGGAAAACCCACACTGGGGAGGGACAGCATCACCTCCACCAACCCCACAACCCTCCCCAGCTGCACACAGCTCCTGCTGGAGGTCTCCTTTTCATCTGAACTTTTTCTTTGCAGCTTTTGGGGGTCTCCTCTGCATTCCTGGGGGATTTCACTCCGAAATTCCCCATCCTGACCCCCCCAGGAGCCTCACCTGCGCACGAGAAGTGCCCGCTCTGGATGGCGTAGCCCGTGCCCGGGTGCACCCAGCTCGTGGATTTGGTGTCGTCGCTGTGAAGGACAAGGACAGGAGCTGTCAGCACCCCCGGGGGGCTCGGGAGACCCTTCCCACCGCGGGGGATTCTCCAACCGAAGGAGGGGATTTTAGGGCCAGAGGGGAAGTGGCGGCGCCGAGAAAGGGGAAATGGGATGAAAGGAAAGGTGGCCGTGCCGTAGGGAACGTGCGGCAGGTGGGACCTCTCGTTTCCATCCCAAACCGAGCCCCCCGGCCCCTGCAGCCCCCCCAGCCCCGGCTCAGCCCCCTGCCCACCCCGCGCCGGCTCCGGCAGGACCGTACTCGATGAAGAAGATTCTGCCGTCGCCGCAGACGCCGTAGGTCCACCTGCCCGGCAGGTCCAGCCAGTCGATGTCATCCCCCATGGGGGTGGCACGGGGGGCTCGGGCACGGAGCAGCCCCGCGCTGGGGACAGCCCCGGCTCGGGAAGTGCCCGGCGACAAGTGCCGGTCCCTCCCCAGGAGCAAAGGCTCGGCTCAGCCCTTCCACCCCGGCTCTGTTTGCTGCAAATAACCCGGGAGGGAGGGAAAAGAAAAAAAAAAAAAAAAAAAAAAATTCCCGACCAAACCCATGGAGTTTAACCCCCTCGGAGCCGCGGTGCGCAGGGCACCTTCCCCATGACTCTCCAGGGCCAGCCCCGTCGCTGCTTCCTGCACTGCCTACTCGCTGTAATTACCGTCAATTAACTCGAGGTGAGTAATTACGGAGTTGTTACTTCCCTCTCCTGTTCATTTGGAACAATGTCGGATTCTTCTGGGCCGTCTGATCTCGCAGCCAAGCCGTATGTAGGGCACCCTGATGATTATCTGCGGCACTTTTGGGGCTGCCCACTGGGTATTTTCTCTCGCAGCCGTCAATTAAATGTCTTTTAAGGCCGAAGGTGGGGTCTGGGAGGCACCTGGGCACCTCCAATTTGCCCTCCTGGCTCCGTGGCGCCTTTGCAAAGCCTCTCGTGGCACCGGGAAAGGCCTCAGAGGTGGGAAAGAAGGAGCAGGTTCCCAAAGCAGGGAGGAATTTTAGGTTGGAAGAGACCTCCGAGCTTGAGTTCAGCCTTTGACCGAGCGCCGCCACGGCTTCTTAAAGAATTTTGGGATTTCTCCTGCTGGGCTGAAGCTCTGCCCCCACATCAGAGCAGTTCCCCGCCGGGATTTGGGGAAACCAGTTCCCCGAAAGCTTTTCCCGGAGTGCTTTGAACCGCTGGGGGAGAAAAACGTGTCTGGTTGGTCCCGTTGGGAGAGCAGCCGAAGGGACCCTGGCGCTGCCACTGTCCTGGGCATTGTTTCACTGGAAAAGTTCCATTTCCTGGAAACTGGGAATTGTTTCACCTGGAAAATCTCCATTCCCTGGGTCCTGGGCATTGTTTCACTGGAAAAGTTCCATTCCCTGGATACTGGGAATTGTTTCACCAGGAAAAGTTCAATTTCCTGGAAACTGGGAATTGTTTCACCTGGAAAAGTTCCATTCTCTGTTTCCTGGGCATTGTTTCACCTGGAAAAGCTCCATTCTCTGGAAACTGGGAATTGTTTCACCTGGAGAAGTTCAATTTCCTGGAAACTGGGCTTTGTTTCACCTGGAAAAGTTCCATTTCGTGGAAACTGGGCTTTGTTTCACCTGGAAAAGTTCCATTCCTGGAAACTGGGAATTGTTTCACCAGGAAAAGTTCCATTTCCCGGATACTGGGAATTGTTTCACCTGGAAAAGCTCCATTCTCTGTTTCCTGGGCATTGTTTCACCTGGAAAATCTCAATTTCCTGGGTCCAGGGCATTGTTTCACCTGGAAACGTTCCATTCCCTGGAAACTGGGAATTGTTTCACCTGGAAAATCTCCATTCCCTGGGTCCTGGGCATTGTTTCACCTGGAAAAGTTCCATTTCCTGGAAACTGGGCTTTGTTTCACCAGGAAAAGTTCCTTTCCCTGGGTTCTGGGCATTGTTTCACCTGGAAAAACTCCATTCCTTTGGTCCTGGGCATCGTTTCAACTGGAAAAGTTCCATTCCCTGGAAAGTGGGAATTGTTTCACCTGGAAAAGTTCCTTTCCCTGGGTCCTGGGCATTGTTTCACCTGGAAAATCTCCATTTCCCAGGTCCTGGGCTTTCTTTCACCTGGAAAAGCTCTGTTTCCTGGATACTGGGAATTGTTTCGCCTTGAAAATCTCCATTTCCCGGGGGAAATATTTGGCTGCAACCCACGGGGGAAGCTCCTGCATGCCCCGGGATGTGAGCACATCCTCAGACCCCCACAGCTGCAATCCTGGGGGGTTCAGAGCAAAAAAAATCCGAAGAAATTTTTGGGAGATCAAGCTCTTCGCCAGGGTTTGGGCTGGCCCCGGTCCAAAGCCACAGCGGGGAGTTGCCACCCTCTTATCACATCACCAAACCTCACTCACCACCCCATTCCCGGCCGGGGGAACTCCCTGATGCACCCCGAGATTGGGGAGGTCACGGCAGGGTCTGTGCTCCAGAGCCAAACCGCAGCCAGGAATTCCTCAGGAACGCTGCTCCGTCCCGGGACAGCCCCAAATTTGGCCCCACGGAACCTTTTCCCTCGTGGTTTTGGGGAAGCCTGGCTGGGGATGGTTTGGGGCACGTGGGGCTCAGGGCAGGGATGGTTTTAGGAAGTCCAACACAGGAAGAGGCCGTTCCTAAAGTGCCCTAATCCTATTGCATATCCTAATCCGTGGGGATAACCTGGGACACGGCACTGCTGGGATAACCACGGAGTTCCTGGGAATGGCTGGGAATCTTTAAAATCAATATTCAGCATCCAATCTTCACTTAGAACAACAAAAAAAACCCAACTGAATTACACAGAAGAAAAGTAAAAAGTTTCCCACACCAGATGCAGAAATTACATCATTACAATACAGAACAGAAAGGACAAATTACACAAAATCCACCCCTAGGACTTTCACTACACAAATACTTCACTCTCAGCTTTCTTTAAAAATATAAGCCCACTTTGAAAATACGGTCGGCTCCTCCGGCCACTGCTGCAGAGGCTCAAGGACAGGGTTTTCTTCAGGGAATCATGGAATTCTCAGAGTTGGAAGGGAGCCACAAGGATCATCCAGTCAACTCCTGGCACAGGTCAATCCCAAATCCCCAATCCCAAATCCCCTGAGCCTCATTGTCCAAACGCTCCTGGAGCTGGGGCAGCCTCGGGGCCGTGACCATTCCTTGTTCCCGACGCCCTCTGGGGGAAGAACCTTTTCCAGAATGGGAATTTCCAAAGGAATGGAATATTTTGGCCATATCCCTCACCTTTCAGGCCTGGGATAAACCTCTCCAATTATCCCGAATATCCAAAGACCTCCGGAGAATGTGGGATCAGGGTCCACGCCAGACAGGCTCATTGGAGCCTAAAAGATTCCCCTCCTTCTCTAGTGACCCCCAGGGAGGGATGGATTTCCCTGACCATGAATATTCCCTCACTTTTCCATGGGAATTGCTGGGAATGTGCTCATCAGGGAAGGAGAAGGAGCTGGTGCAGACCTGGGATGAACCACGCTGAGGTTCTCGGAGGGCTTTGTAGGATCTTCAGCCAACAACCCTGAGCAGCTCCAGCTTCTCTCTCCCCTGCCAGGTGAAAAAATCAGCTTTTATTGCTTCCCACAAGGGAATTTTTTTCCCCTGTATTTCCTTCTATCTTCGTCCAATGGGAATTCAGCAGGGAAATATCATTGGGGCTTTTTGTTTTCGTGGATTTCCAGACTGGTCTGGGTGGGAAGGGACCTTAAAGCTCGGGCAGGGACACTTCCCACCATCCCAGGCTGGACGTTGGATGCCGATTTGGGGACAAGGATTTGCTCCCAACAGGGAGCTCCCAACCCAGGTGCTCCCAGCACAGAGGTCACTGAGGTCCCCATGGAGAAGCCACCAGCAGCCACCACCTCCTCCATTGCCACCATCCCACGGTGGGAGCAGAACAAAGGGAGAGAAGCTCATGGAAAAGGGACCACCGATTTGAGGACAAGGATTAGTTCCCAACAGGAGCAGCCCAGCACCGAGGTCCCCATGGAGAAGCCACCAGCAGCCACCTCCTCCTCTTCCATCGTCACCATCCCACGGTGGGGGCAGGAGAACAAAGGGAAGGAAGCACCTGGGAAAGGGATCACCGATTTGGGGACAAGGATTTTGTTCCCAACAGGAGCAGCCGAGCACCGAGGTCACCGAGGTCCCCATGGAGAAGCCACCAGCAGCCACCTCCTCCTCCATTGCCACCATCCCACGGTGGGAGCAGAACAAAGGGAGAGAAGCTCATGGAAAAGGGACCACCGATTTGGGGACAAGGATTTTGTTCCCAACAGGAGCAGCCCAGCACCGAGGTCCCCGTGGAGAAGCCACCAGCAGCCACCTCCTCTTCCATCGCCACCATCCCACGGTGGGAGCAGGAAAACAGAGGGAGGGAAGGTCATGGAAAAGGGACCACCGATTTGGGGACAAGGATTTTGTTCCCAACAGGAGCAGCCCAGCATCGAGGTCACCAAGGTCCCCATGGAAAAGCCACCAGCAGCCACCTCCTCCTCTTCCATCTCCACCATCCCACGGTGGGAGCAGAACAAAGGGAGGGAAGCACCTGGAAAACGGACCCCCGATTTGGGGACAAGGATTTGGTCCCAATAGGAGCAGCCCATGGAGAGGTCCCCGTGGAGAAGCCACCAGCAGCCACCTCCTCCTCCATTGCCACCATCCCGCGGTGGGAGCAGGAAAACAGAGGGAGGGAGGCTCATGGAAAAGGGACCACCGATTTGGGGACAAGGATTTTGTTCCCAACAGGAGCAGCCCAGCACCGAGGTCCCCATGGAGAAGCCACCAGCAGCCACCTCCTCCTCCTCCATTGCCACCATCCCACGGTGGGAGGAGGAAAACAAAGGGAAGGAAGCACCTGGAAAAGGGACCACCGATTTGGGGACAAGGATTTGGTCCCAATAGGAACAGCCCATGGAGAGGTCCCCATGGAGAAGCCACCAGCAGCCACCACCTCCTTCATTGCCACCATCCCACGGTGGGAGCAGAACAAAGGGAGGGAAGCACCTGGGAAAGGGACGGCGCTGGGGTGACACCGCTGTGACCCAGCCCGTGGCGGTGACCCCGCCGAGGGACACAAAGGACATTTCCTGCTGGAAGCTCTGGCTCAGGCAGCAGGAATGTCGCCGAACCGGGCGCTGCTCCGCACAAAGGGGCGGGTGTCGCTCCCGCCCTGGGTTTTCCCATCGCAAGGCTCATCCCGAGGGTGGGAGGGGCGGCGGGGAGGGGGCGTCACTTTGGGGACAAGCTCAGCGGGGGCGGTGGCCTCGGAGCGGCGCGGGCTGCGAAATGCCGAACGGTTCTGGCACCACCTCCTGGACAAAAGATTCCCGGGAAAAAAAATAAAACCAGGAATGCGGCTGGAGAGCGAGGGGAGTGACTGCTGTCACTTGTCCCAAGCGATGTCCCCCTCCGTGAGTGGAATCATGGAATGGTTTGGATTCGGGGGACTTTAAGGATCATCCTTAGAGATGGCAGGGACACCTTCCACGATCCCGGGGTGCTCCAAGCCCTGTCCAGCCCGGCCTTGGACACTTCCAGGGATGGGACAGCCACACGGCAGGGCCTCCTCAGCCTGTCCCTGTCACTCCGGGTGTCCTCTCCTCCCTCCTCTTCCTCCCCCTGCCCCAAGGTCCAGGCTGGGGACAGCACAGCCCCAACCCGCGGGGTTTGCTCCCTCCTGGCATTCCCAGCCGCAGCACAGGGATCAGGAATCACCGCAGGTGAATGGAGCTGCTGAGGAAAAAAAATGGAATTTCCTCCTGCTCTTTACACCTGGTTGTAAATTCCTTGTGATTTGGTGGAAGGTGGAAGGGAACGCTGTTCCCTGGATCCTTCCCCGAGGGAATTCTGGAGCCTGGGAGCAGAGGATTGATTATCAACCTCTTATCCCAGGGACGCATTCACCGCCAGGCACATCCAGCCGGAACTCCGAGCCCTGGTTTCCATAGCTCCCGGAATCCGGGGTGGAGATGCCAGGGAAACATCCTTCCAGCAAAACATCCTTCCAGCAAAAAATCCTCTCAGCAAAATATCCTTCCAGCAAAAAATCCTTCCAGCAAAACATCCTTCCAGAAAAAAAATCCTTCCAGCAAAACATCCCTCCAGAAAAATATCCCTCCAGAAAAAAAAATCCCTCCAGAAAAACATCCTTCCAAAAAAAAAATCCCTCCAGAAAAAAAAAAACCCTCCAGCAAAACATCCTTCCAGAAAAACATCCCTCCAGAAAAAAATCCTTCCAGAAAAATTCCTTCCAGCAAAGCATCCTTCCAGCAAAAACCCCTTCAGAAATACATCCCTCCAGCCAAACATCCCTCCAGAAAAGAAATCCTTCCAGGAAAAAAATCCCTCCAGAAAAACGTCCTTCCCAAAAAAAATCCTTCCAGAAAAACATCCCCCCAGGGAAAAAATAATTCCTCCAGAAAAAAAAAAAAATCCTTCCAGCCAAACATCCCTCCAGGAAAACATCCTTCCATTAAAAATCCTTCCAGAAAAACATCCCTCCAGAAAACATCCCTCCAGAAAAACATCCTCCCAGGAAAAAACTCTCCAGAAAAAAGTCCTCCACCAAAACATTCCTCCAGAAAAACATCGTTCCAGAAAACATCCCTCCAGAAAAACATCCTCCCAGGAAAAGACCCTCCAGAAAAACATCCCTCCAGAAAAACGTCCCTCCAGAAAAACATCCCTCCAGAAAAACATCCCTCCAGAAAACATCCCTCCAGAAAAACATCCCTCCAGCTCTGCGAGAGGAATTTTTCCCACCTGGCTCTGCTCCCCCTCTTCCCCAGCACCTTGTTTCACCTCAAATCTGACCTAAATTATCCCAGCAAGCTGCAGCAGCCTGGGCTGAGGCGTGGGAAGCGTGGGAGAGGCCCTGAATCGCAATGCTCTGCTGGGTTTTGTTCCTCGCCGGCACTCAGAGGGAGCTGGGCGCGGATCCCAGAGCCCGGAATGCCAACGCTCCAGCGGCTGGCACCGCGGCTGTGCTCGCGGGAGAAAGGGCACGGCTGGCACGGGGTGGGTGCTCCTGGGGAGAGTTTTGTCTTGGGAGAGGGAAGGGAGGGAGGAGAGGGAAGGGAGGGAGGAGAGGGGATGGGGGAGAGGGAAGGAAAGGGGAAAGGAAAGGGGAAAGGAAAGGGGAAAGGAAAGGGGAAAGGAAAGGGGAAAGGAAAAGGGAGAAAAGGGAAAGGAGGGAGAGGAGGGAAAGGAGGGAGAGGAGGGAAAGGAGGGAAAGGAGGGAAAGGAGGGAGAGGAGGGAAAGGAGGGAAAGGAGGAAAGGAGGAAAGGAGGAAAGGAGGGGAAGAGGAGAAGAGGAGAAGAGGAGAAGAGGAGAAGAGGAGAAGAGGAAAAGAGGAAAAGAGGAAAAGAGGAAAAGAGGAAAAGAGGAAAAGAGGAAAAGAGGAAAAGAGGAAAAGAGGAAAAGAGGAAAAGAGGAAAAGAGGAAAAGAGGAAAAGAGGAAAAGAGGAAAAGAGGAAAAGAGGAAAAGAGGAAAAGAGGAAAAGAGGAAAAGAGGAAAAGAGGAAAAGAGGAAAAGAGGAAAAGAGGGAGGGAGTGGGGATGGGAGGGAAGGAAAGGGGAAATGAAAGATGAAAAAAGGGAAGAAGGGGAGGGAGGAAAGGAGGGAGGGAGGGAGGAAAGGAGGGAGGAAAGGAGGAAAAAGGGAGGAAAAAGGGAGAAAGAAGGGAGAAAGAAGGGAGAGAGAAGGGAGAGAGAAGGGAGAGAGAAGGGAGAGAGAAGGGAGAGAGAAGGGAGAGAGAAGGGAGAGAGAAGGGAGAGAGAAGGGAGAGAGAAGGGAGAGAGAAGGGAGAGAGAAGGGAGAGAGAAGGGAGAGAGAAGGGAGGAAAGAAGAGAGGAAAGAAGAGAGGAAAGAAGAAAATACAGAAAAAATAGAGAAAAAATTACAGAAAAAATACAGAAATAAATACAGAAATACAGAAAGAAAGAAATACAGAAAGAAATACAGAAAGAAATACAGAAAGAAATACAAAAAGAAATACAAAAAGAAATACAAAAAGAAATACAGAAAGAAATACAGAAAGAAATACAGAAAGAAATACAGAAAGAAATACAGAAAGAAATACAGAAAAATACAGGAGGGAGGGAGGTAGGGAGGAAGGAGCTCCAGGGGCACATTCCCACAGGCTGAGGTTTTGCTGGATTTAAGAGGAGGTTCAGATGGGACATTGGGAAGGAATTCCCAGAGAAGCTGAGGCTGCCCTGCCCCCGAAGTGCCCAAGGGACAGCAGCAGGGGATGGGCCTGGGGGATCTTTAAGGTCTCTCCCAACCTGATCCATCCCATCATTTTTTCGGCAGGAAGCAGCAGACCTAGCGAGCAAGAGGAAGGTGATGAGGACACCTCACAAAATTCAGGATCCCAAAAACCCCAGAGCAGGAAAGCAGCGCCCATCCAACAGCAGAGTTTTTATCCCATCATCATCCGGGGGCAGACGGACGCTCCTAACGCATCCAATCCTTTATTCCCTCGGGACTAAAGCTCAGCTTTGCCATGACTTTATCCCCTCCAAACAACCGAAATAAACCTCGGATTAAATCCACCGGGAACGAACGCTGGGCTCTCCCCAGAACGTGGCACAATTCCTTCTCTCTGCCTTCTCCTCCTTCCCAGCTCCAGGAAAAACAAGTTTTTTTGGGCTCAAACCACCATGAATTTGCAAAGCAGCAGCTCAGGGACTCCAACAAATGAGTTCCTGGCTCCTGTGGAGGAGCTGCAGCTCCGGAGCAGGAATTATTCTCCTCCAAGTGCTGATGGGATAAAGAATTCCCGGCAGGATTTGTGTGTTCCAGATGGCAGCTGGAGGTGCTGCCAAGCCCTGCACACAAATTGTGCCATTTCCAGCTTCTTCCCCGCACGGAGAAATCCCAGAGTTCATTTTTAGACAGCAAATTATTCAGAATTTAAAAATCCACTTAAAAAATCCCCATGATCCACATATTCGGGTTTTTTTTTTTTTTGGTTTTTTTTTTGGGAATACTGCAGGAATTTTGGTGTTTTTATTTTGTTTATCCCAGCGGTTTTATGTCCTGATACTCAGGAAAATCAAACCCGAGGGATTTTAAGGATGGAAACACGAGGGGGAATCAGATTGTATTCCGAGGTGGGAATTCTGAGGAAACCAAACCTGAGGAAAACCAAACCCGAGGGATTTTAAGGATGGAAACACCAAGGGGAATCATGGATTGTATTCCAAGGTGGGAATTCTGAGGAAAACCAAAACCTGAGGGATTTTAAGGATGAAAACATGAGGGGGAACCACGGATTGTATTGCAAGGTGTGAATTCTGAGGAAAATCAACCCTGAGGAAAACCAAACCTGAAGGATTTTAAGGATGAAAATTGAGGGGGAATCACGGATTGTATTCCGAGGTGGGAATTCTGAGGAAACCAAACCTGAGGAAAATCAACCCTGAGGAAAATCAACCCTGAGGGATTTTAAGGATGAAAACATGAGGGGGAACCACGGATTGTATTGTAAGGTGGGAATTCTGAGGAAAATCAAACCTGAGGGATTTTAAGGATGAAAACACCAGGGGGAATCACAGATTGTATTCCGAGGTCGGAATTCTGAGGAAAATCAACCCTGAAGGATTTTAAGGATGAAAACACGAGGGGGAATCACAGATTGTATTCCAAGGTGGGAATTCTGAGGAAAACCAAATGTGAGGAAAACCAAAGGTGAGGAAAACCAAACCTGAGGAAAATCAACCCTGAGGGATTTTAAGGATGAAAACACGAGGGGGAATCACAGATTGTATTCCAAGGTGGGAATTCTGAGGAAAACCAAATGTGAGGAAAACCAAAGGTGAGGAAAACCAAACCTGAGGAAAATCAAACCTGAAGGATTTTAAGGATGAAAACACGAGGGGGGAACCACGGTGGGAATCCTGAGGAAAACCAAACGCGAGGAAAACCAAACCTGAGGAAAACCAAACGCGAGGGATTTTAAGGATGAAAATTGAGGGGGAATCAGATTGTATTCCAAGGTGTGAATTCTGAGGAAAACTGACCCTGAGGAAAACCAAACCTGAAGGATTTTAAGGATGAAAACACGAGGGGGAATCACGGATTGTATTCCAAGGTGGGAATTCTGAGGAAAACGAAACCTGAGGAAAATCAAACCTGAGGGATTTTAAGGATGAAAATTGAGGGAGAATCAGATTGTATTCCAAGGTGGGAATTCTGAGGAAAACCAAACCTGAGGAAAATCAACCCTGAGGAAAACCAAACCTGAGGAAAATCAACCCTGAGGAAAACCGAATCCGAGGGATTTTAAGGATGAAAACACGAGGGGGAACCACAGATTGTATTCCAAGGTGGGAATTCTGAGTGATGCCTTTTTTTTTTTAAGGAATAAACAACCAGGAAATTGGAATCTCTCCCCAAAACTCACCCAGAATTCCAGAGATTCCCAGGGGTGGAGCAGAGCCCTGGGGACACTGAGGTGACACCGAGCCTGGCAGCAGAATAAATCAAAATTTCTGGGAAAAACGCCACAAAAATCCATAGAAAACCCCAGAAAAATCCACTTTTTTTGGGACACAAAGCCCTTCCCAGCTCCTGGCAGGAATTCTGCCTTCCCAGAAACCCCAAATGATGGAATTCCCTGCCCTAAACCACAGCTTTCCACCACCAAGAAACCCTCGGATTTCGCCGATTCCTCCCCAAATTTCCCCCAAACCAATCCAATTTATCTTGCAAATCTCTTTATTACAACGCACAGATTAGTCCTGAATAGTTTCTTATGTACAGAAATAGAACTTTAGGTAGAAAAAACCCAACAAAGCGGACACAAATCAAGGAAAATCCATAGAAAGCCAATCCAACTTCTCCCGAAATGATACAAAAATAAAATCTGCTGATCACAGTTTTGATTTAAAACCCCTCCGAGCGTCGCTTTCAATGCCTCACCCCACAAAAAAACACAGAATTTTTAGGGATTTTATAAGGAAAATGGGGACACCGAACTCTGGGATGCTCGTGGATGGATTTAGGGTTAATTCCATCTCATTTTCCGCTGGAAAAACGGAGGTTGGAGAGGGGGGAAAAGCTCCTCCGTGCTGGACACGCTGCAGGATGGATAAAAAAAAATAAATTTTCCAAGGTTTCAACCCTCTGGAAGCAGCAGTTGTTCATAATTTCCATCAAATTTATCAATTTTGCCCAAGCAAACATCGGCAGGTGTCGATTCCCAGAGCTCCCAAGCACCAAAAAAATCCGAGTTGTCCGTAAAAAAAAAAAAAAAAAAGAAGCACCAGGTTCCCAAAAATCCCAGGAATTGGGAGATTCCACGGAAAAACAAACAGGGAGATCCCACGGAAAAATGTTCCCCCCAGAGCAGCAAACAGCACTCAGAATTGTCATCCCCACTGACCATAAATCCACATTTTTTTTCCTCTTGGAATTCCAATTTTTTCCCTCTCTAAATTAAAAAATGGAGGTTGAAGATGCGACAGGAAAATCGTCAAAATTCCAAGCGAATTTCTCAGGATTTCAGGGTGCGGCTAAAAATTTGCAATTTTTGTAGGAAAAGAGAATCTGATTTTTTTGGGGGGTGGAAAATAACTTTGCAGTTGGAATGTGGGCTGCATTTAATTAATTAAAGTTAATTTAATTTAATTAATTAACTCTAATTTAATTAATCTCCTACATTTTGTAATTTCACCACAAAAAGGTGATTTTTGCAACTCAAAGAAGTCACTTCGTGCAATAAAATTCAAGGATAAATCCAAAAATTCTGGAATTTTAAAGTCAGGATTAAGAGATGACCAAAAACATAAAGCAGAAATAAATAATTTTCTCTCCGTAATTTTCTTCCAAATTAAAAACTGAAGTAATTAATTATAAATTTGAAGTATTTGCAGGTTTCTCCCCTGGAAATGGGGAATTATTCCGGCCAGCTGAACAAATAATTTATTTATTCACCCAACTTTGTGCAAACATTGGAATTTTTCCGTTTTTATTCCCTCGTGGGACCTCACACCTGCTTGGAAAATTCCCACACCAACCTCCAGCTCCAAACCGCCTCTCCCCTGAACGATTTCGACTAAAATAATTTAATGTTTTAAATTAGGAATATAAATAAAGAGCTTTGTCCTCTCACTGAAATGTTTTTGGTGACCCCAGTGCAGACACACAGAGTTAATACTGATTTTCGGCAAAGAAAATGAAGATTTTTTTTTTTTTTGGCCTTAAATTTCCTTAAATCCAAGATAATTCTCCTTCAAATTATCAGCACAAGCAGATTAGATTTAAAAATTCACTTCAAGCCCTCTCCCAAAGCAGAACGACAGCAAAGATTAATGAAATAATGAGGGAATTTTCCTCCCTAAATTCAAGCATCATCCACAGGTTCCACATGTACCTGGAATTATGGATTGGGATGAGGCAATTCCCAAAGGAATTCGGTGCAGCAGCAGCCAGAACCCTCTGGAAAAATCCTGGAAAAAGGGAATTATTGAAATAAATCAAACCAAAAGGGTTGCGATGCACCTGCGCCTGAGTGGAATATGTACACTTCAAAAAGCTACAGAAACATTCCAAACGTTGGATTATTCCACGGGAAAAAAAAGTGGGAAAAAAATGCCTTAAAGGAAGGGATTTTTTAAAATGAGATTTTTTGGAGAAGCACAAAAAACAAACAAACAAACAAACAAAAACCCCAAAAACAACAGAACAGCACAATCCTCAGGAAATTTTAAATCAAAACTGCAATTCCAGGGAACGAACCCCATAAATATTTCCTTCAAAATAGGTTTTTTGTTTTTTTGTTTTGTTTTTTTTTTTCCAAAGTGCAAAAATCCAACTGAACAGTTCCCACTTCCCAAGGTACGGCAGGACAAGGCATTTCTTTTCTTTTTTTTCTTTTCTTTTTTTCTTTTTTTTTGGAATGGACTGAGCCCCAAGCAGTTCTCTCAAGTGCTAATTAACAGGAATGCAATTAGAGCACCTTCACCCTTCAGGGAGCTCCGGGGATTTCATCTGGACGTGAAAAACAGGAATTTTTTTTGTTCAATATCAAAGTGGGAAAAGGAAAATCCCCCTTTTTTTTTTTTTTTTTTTTTCCCCCCCTCATTTCAGCACATGCAGCTGCCACTTCTCCTTCAGGAGATCTCATGAATTTAAAGGTCACACAATTCCCAGGAGTTTTAAGGTGCTAGAAGGGATCAGTCCTCTGGGATTGGGATTCTTGGAGCCTACGGAATACCCTCAGTCTGTGCTCTGGGCTCAGGCAGTATCCTATGGCTTCTTCTGTCTCCTGGATCCGTTTTTGGAATCTGCATCCATCGCGAGCCATCTCCTCCCAGGGCCCTTTCCGGTCCTCCTCGCTGCTGATGTAATATTCTGTCACTTTTTCGAGGAATGTCACCTGGAAAAAAGAAGGATTTGAGTCAGGGATTTTCACCAAAACCCCGGTGGGAAAATGGAATTTTCGATCGTTTTTAAATGGAAGTTATTAAGCGATTTTTGGTGAAGAAAATGGAGGGTTTTGTCTTATATTTTGTGGTTAAAAAGTGCTGAAAGGCTCAGGAAATTCCTGTGAGAGGAGGGTTGGATGGGATATTGGGATAATTCCTGACTGGGAGGGTGGGGAGGAGCTGGGATGGAATTCCCAGGGAATTTCTGGCTCTCCCATTATCCCTGGAAGGTTTTGGATGGGGTTTGGAGCAGCCTGGGACGGTGGGAGGTGTGATCCCAGGGCATCCCTCCCAACCCCAACCATTCCAGGATTCCTTGTGCTGCTTTAGGTGGGATTTTGGGAATAAATTCTTCCCTGGGATGGTGGGGAAGGACTGGGATGGATTTCCCAGAGGATCCGTGGCTGCCCCATCCTTTGGAGTGTCCAAGGCCAGGCTGGAGCAGCCTGGGATAGTGGAAAATGTCCTTGTCCGTGGAATGGGATGAGCTTTAAGGTCCTTAATTCCCAAATCACTCCACAATTCCATGATCTGCTTCCCACTCCTGTCCATGGAATGGGATCAACTTTAAGGTCCCTTCAAGCCAAATCACACCATAAATCCACGATTTCATGATCTGCTCCCCACTCCTGCCCTGTCCATGGAATGGGATCAACTTCAAGGTCCTTTATTCCCAAATCACTCCACAATTCCAAATGATTTTATGATCTGCTCCCCACTCCTGTCCATGGAATAGGATCAACTTTAAGGTCCTTTATTCCCAAATCACTCTACAATTCCGTAATTTTATATCCTGCTCCCCATTCCTGCCCTGCCCATGGAATGGGATAAGCTTTAAGGTCCCTTCAACCCAAACTAGTGTGGAATTCCATGATTTTATGATCTGCTCCCCACTCCTGCCCTGCCCATGGAATGGGATGAGCTTTAAGGTCCTTCCCACCCAAATCACACCATAAATCCATGATTTTATGATCTGCTCCCCACTCCTGTCCATGGAATAGGATCAACTTTAAGGTCCTTTATTCCCAAATCACTCTACAATTCCGTAATTTTATATCCTGCTCCCCATTCCTGCCCTGCCCATGGAATGGGATAAGCTTTAAGGTCCTTCCCACCCAAATCACTCCACAATTCCAAATGATTTTATGATCTGCTCCCCACTCCTGCCCATGGAATGGGATGAACTTTAAGGTCCTTTATTCCCAAATCACTCCATAAATCCACGATTTCATGATCTGCTCCCCACTCCTGCCCTGCCCATGGAATGGGATGAGCTTTAAGGTCCTTCCCACCCAAATCACTCCAGAAATCCACGATTTTATGATCTGCTCCCCACTCCTGCCCATGGAATGGGATCAACTTTAAGGCCCTTTATTCCCAAATCGCTCCACAATTCCACGATTTCATGATCTGCTCCCCACTCCTGCCCTGCCCATGGAATGGGATGAGCTTTAAGGTCCTTCCCACCCAAATCACTCCAGAAATCCACGATTTTATGATCTGCTCCCCACTCCTGTCCATGGAATAGGATCAACTTTAAGGTCCTTTATTCCCAAATCACTCCACAATTCCATAATTTTATATCCTGCTCCCCATTCCTGCCCTGCCCATGGAATGGGATAAGCTTTAAGGTCCCTTCAACCCAAACTAGTGTGGAATTCCATGATTTTATGATCTGCTCCCCACTCCTGCCCTGCCCATGGAATGGGATGAGCTCTAAGGTCCTTCCCACCCAAATCACTCCACAATTCCACAATTTTATGATCTGCTCCCCATTCCTGCCCTGCCCATGGAATGGGATGAAATTTAAGGTCCTTTATTCCCAAATCACTCCATAAATCCATGATTTTATGATCTGCTCCCCACTCCTGTCCTGTCTATGGAATGGGATCAACTTTAAGGTCCTTTATTCCCAAATCACTCCACAATTCCATGATCTGCTTCCCACTCCTGCCCTGCCCATGGAGTGGGATCAACTTTAAGGTCCTTTATTCCCAAATCACTCCAAAATTCCGTAATTTTATGATCTGCTCCCCACTCCTGTCCATGGAATGGGATAAGCTTTAAGGTCCTTTATTCCCAAATCACTCCACAATTTTATGATCTGCTCCCCACTCCTGCCCAACCCTGGCCAAAGGATTTCACCTTCAAGCTTTAAAATCATCAAGTTGCTGACCGGCCTGGGCCAAAATACTCCTCAGTTACTACAGAGCTACTCAAGGCTGCCCCCGAGGCCTCTGTGAGCTTACACGGTGTTGTAACCTCAGTGCCAGGACACTCCAGGCTGGGAATGTGCCCCAGGAAAACAGCTGGGATTGCTGGGGGTTACATAATAAACCCAAAAAAAAAACCCCAAACAGGCACAAGGGCTGAGTCAAGAGCCCCGTGAGTCACCAGAACAGGAATCACTCTGCAGATAAGGAAAGAACTCTCATCCCTACGTGATGGAACAATTCCTCCGTTTCCATCCAGGGTGTGAAGTTCAAAGAAAAAAAATTAAAATACACACATGAAAACTTTCACTTTTGGCTGCTTTTAACAGCTATTAAGCTATTTTAAGTAAATAAAGGAATTTAGAAGCTCGGGATCTCCACTTGGCAGTGTTTAGGCTACGACTGTAGGATTTAAGTTCTATTTAAGTCCTGGGTTTAACTCCTGTTTAAGTCTGAGTTAAACACAGCTTATTTCAGGCTCCTGCTGAACGATTTGCGCCTTCTCATTTGGCTATAAAAATGCACGAACTGGGCTGTCAGCACCTCTGAAAGGAGGATTGATTCCTGAAAAAATCTCTGGCATTGCAGAGAGCTCTGCTGCGGGACAAATATTATAGGAAAGAGGAAAAAACATGGAGAGGAGCAAAAAAATGTGCTGCTCCACTCCTAGGATTTATTAACATGCACAGTGAGGAGGGTGTGTGTGGTACAGGCACACAAATCTTCCCAAAAAACAGGAAAATATGGAATCCCACACTAGTTTGGGTTGGAAGGGATCTTAAAGCTCATCCCATTCCATGGGCAGGGACAACTTTTGCTCCAAATCCTGTCCAACCTGGCCTTGGACATGTCATGTCGAAGGACAGGATGAAAAGGTGACCCCAAGAATAATCAGCAGTTGAGGATTCAGAAATCCCTTGATCCTGGTGCACTGACCCCAAATATCTGTGGGATCAGCACATCCCACGTGGCCTCAGAGCACATCCACGCACTGCTGAGCCCTAATGCTACAAACACTCCCAGGTTTTATGGCTTTAGGAGCAGAAATATTGCAGAATTCCAGGCAGGAATGGCCTTGTGAGAGGTGAAAGACACCAAGAATGATCTGTAGACGGTGCTGTGTTTTTCCTGGCCCCAGTGCAGCACCTGTTTCAGGAGCTTGGCCTTGGAACATCTCATGTCCGAAGATAAAAGGTGACCACAAGAATAATCAACAGTTGAGGATTCAGAAATCCCCCGATCTGATCCCAAAAATCGGTGGGATCAGCAGATCCCCTCACAGCACATCCTGAGCCCTAATGCTACAAACACTCCCAGGTTTCATGGCTTTAGGAGCAGAAATATCACAGAATTCCAAGCAGGAATTGCCTTGCGAGAGGTGAAGGACATCAAGAATGATCTGTAGACGGTGCTGTGTTTTTCCTGGCCCTGGTGCAGCACCTGTTTCAGGAGCTTGGCCTTGGAACATCTCATGTCCGAAGATAAAAGGTGACCACAAGAATAATCAACAGTTGAGGATTCAGAAATCCCCCGATCTGATCCCAAAAATCTGTGGGATCAGCACATCCCCTCACAGCACATCCTGAGCCCTAATGCTACAAACACTCCCAGGTTTTATGGCTTTAGGAGCAGAAATATCGCAGAATTCCAAGCAGGAATGGCTTTGTGAGAGGTGAAGGACACCAAGAATGATCTGTACACGGTGCTGTGTTTTTCCTGGCCCCGGTGCAGCACCTGTTTCAGGAGCTTGGCCTTGGAACATCTCATGCCCAAGGGTACGATAAAAAGGTGACCCCAAGAATAATCAACAGTTGAGGATTCAGAAATCCCCCGATCTGATCCCAAATATCTGTGGGATCAGCAGATCCCCTCACAGCACATCCTGAGCCCTAATGCTACAAACACTCCCAGGTTTTATGGCTTTAGGAGCCAAATACTGTGGAATTCCAAGCAGGAATGGCCTCCAGAGGGGTGAAGGACACCAAGAATTCCCGGGAATGATCTGTACACGGTGCTGTGTTTTTCCTGACCCTGGTGCAGCACCTGTTTCAGGAGCTTGGCCCTGGAACATCTCATGTCCAAGGATAGGATGAAAAGGTGACCCCAAGAATAATCAACAGTTGAGGATTCAGAAATCCCCCGATCTGATCCCAAAAATCGGTGGGATCAGCACATCCCCTCACAGCACATCCTGAGCCCTAATGCTACAAACACTCCCAGGTTTCATGGCTTTAGGAGCAAAAATATTGCAGAATTCCAAGCAGGAATGGCCTTGCGAGAGGTGAAGGACCCCAAGAATTCCCAGGAATGATCTGTACACGGTGCTGTGTTTTTCCTGGCCCCGGTGCAGCACCTGTTTCAGGAGCTGTTACATCAGCCTGTCCCCACCTTGCAGCCTTTTTACATCAGGCTGAGCCAGCCCGGGCCACAATTCCCGAGGCTCTGACGTCATTTGGGATATTGCAGCCAGCTCATCCCTTCTTTCACCACGGCACGGGATCGCAAACCAAAAATTCCCTCTGCAACTGTGGGACTTGGAACCCCAGCAGCGCTCTAAATTAATTATTAATCAAAATTAAGGGGGGAAAATAAATCAATAAACCTGTTATAAAAACAAAGAATTACAAATATTTCCTGTTTGGATGACTCCTTCCACCACCAGGGATTTGGTACCTCAAGGCATTACTCATCCAGATGTTTGAGGTGTCCACCTTGAACATCTGCAGCACCACAAAATTTAGCACAAACTCTTTTTTTACCTCCATCCTAGCACAGGTATTATTATTATTAATGCCCAAATTCCTCAAAAAAATCAAATTACACTGCCAGCCTGGGCTCGACAGTCCAGTTTTTGATTACATCCTTCTATAAATAACTGCTGATTTATAGTATTTAATACTGCCTTAAATGGAAATGGGAATATTGGGATAATTTGTATGGAAATTTCTGTTTACTCAGTAAAAAAGTCCCAAAAATGCTTTCGGTTTAAGGTCCTAAATTACTTCCTTTTAAGACAAACTGGTGCTTTCCAGGAAAACCCACCCCAGCTCTGGAGTTTCTCAGAGAAAAAAAAAATCCCAGGCCTGGAATTTCTCTGACGTCAAAACCGCAACAGAAACAGAACAGAAATGACATCTCAAACCGAAAACTGAACTCGGTGTCTGCAGAGGAAATTCTCGGTGTCAGAATTTCCCATCACGTGCCAAGGATGAGGCACAACATTCCAGGGAAATAATTAGCACATATGGAGGCACGGTCTGGAATGCTGGCACAAGTAACCTCACCCCCACTCCCTGCTTGGCGCAGTGTGGTTTTGTCGTGGTTTTTTTTCTTTTTTTTTTTTTTAGCAATCCTAAAACACAAAAATATCAACAAAACCTCTACCTTTTTCCGCTTGGAATTCGCAGTTTTCTCCCCGGCCAGAATCCCGCGCTGCCCCAAGTCAGTGAGCCCAGAGCTGCGTGTCTCCAGCTGCACCCTACACACGGTGAAGCGCTCAGCAGTGACACAACTCGGCCTCTCTCCCCCTCTCAACCCCGGCGTCCCTTTTTTCTCCGCCGTCTGAAAGGCCGCCGTGAAATTTAAAGGGTTATAGGGATCGTCCGTGCTACAGAACGAGTTCCAAAGTTTCAAGTTTTCCGCCTCATCCACGCTGTCACAGTCCCACTCGTCCTCCTCAGAGCTAGGAGAGCCCTCCGAGGACTCTGCCCACGAGTCTTCCTCCTCCTCCTCCTCCTCCTCCTCTTCCACGTCCGACATTCCCTTTCCCGGATCGCTGGAAGACGTCTGAATGGTGGCTGTGAAGTTCTGAGGGTTGTAGGGATCCAAACTGTAGAAGGAATTCCACAGATGAAGCCTCTCCCCGTCCTGGCTACCGGCGTCTGAGTCCGAGGGCAGCTCTTCGCTGTCAAACCCGTCATCATCATCATCATCATCACCACCATCATCCCAGTCCTCCTCATCCTCACTCTCCTCCCCACTGGATACTCCCCCGATGATATAATCGATTAATTTATTCGCACAGGCAGGTCTGGTGGAAAGAGGGAAGTTTTGCTCTGTTTCCGAGTCCTCATCCTCCTCTTCAGCCAAGGCTTCCCCCTCCTCAGCAGCATCCCGGAGTCCCTCCGGCTCCACGGGGACACCTCCAGGCTGTCTCCCTGCATCCTCGGGCTGCTCCAAATCCCCGGAATCGCCGCGCTGCTCCCCAGTTTCTCGGCGGACGCCCCTGTGCTGCTGCTGTTCCTCCTCCAGGCTGTGGTAGCCGTGGTCGGGGTCGGGCACGGGCAGATGCCAGCGCTGGAGGAACGCCAGGCGCTTGCTGCGGAGGAACTCAACCTCGGGCAAGCCCTCGGCTCGCAAGGGCTCGGGCAAGTGGCTCTTGCCCTGCTCCAAGCCCAGCACGTACCAGTCCATGGGAAGGGTCCCCAGGCTGCTCCGCACCAGTCCGGCTCCCCACAGCCCCGCCGGGGGCTCCGGGCCACCCTCCGGCCGCTTCTCCGGGGGCTCCTCCTCGGCCCAGTCCAGCGAGGTGTCCGCCTTCGGCAGCAGCACCAGCGGCGGCGGTGCCTTGGCGGGGCACAGCGCGGAGCTCAGCGCGGCGCCGGGCAGCAGCCGCTGCAGGAGGGCGGGCAGCGGCGACAGCAGCTGCGACACCACCCGCAGCCACGAGAAGGGCGAGCTCGCCTGGGACGAGCCGCCGGCGGGCGCCGCGGTGGGCCCCGCCAGCTTCGGCCAGGCCGCGGCCAGGCCCAGCCGGGCCCATCCCAAGCCGGGGCCGGGGCCGGCGCGTTCGCGACCGCTGTGCTCCATGAGGCCGTTCAGCGCTGCCAGCGGTGCGGAGGGGCGTGTGGAGCGGCGCTCCGTGGCGGTGCGGCGAGTCTGAAGGCTCGGGGGTCGGCGGACAGCTCCGATTCGGTTTTCGACTCCATCCTGAGGCAGCTTCAGCACAAAATGGCGGCGCCGCCGCCTCTGCGCTTCCCGTCCCCAACGGGAGGGGAGGGGCGTCACCGCCCACGCCACGCCCACTTAGCGGCGCCGTCTCCCATTGGGCGGTGTCGCCGAGGCTCCGCCCAACTCATTTTTGGGCCACGCCCCTCGGGGATTGCATCAGCCGGCGCGCGGCGCGCGGCAGCGCCCCCTGGCGGCGCGGCGGGGCCCGGGGCGGGCGGGGACTCGGGGGGACCCCAGGGTTGGTCATGCGACACTTTGGGGACGCCTTGGGGACGCTTTATCAGCCCCAGCGACAGCGCCGGGTGAGGGGCGCACTGGGAGATGAGCTGGAGGAGCCTGGGGGTTGAGGGTGGCGGACCCCAGCGCCGCAGAGCTCGGCGTTGTGGAGGGTGCGGCGCGCAGAGGCGCGGGCAGATGTGCAGAAGTGCGCGCAGATGTGCGGGCAGATGTGCGGGTGAATTTTCAGATAGATGTGCGGGCAGAGGTGTGGGCAGATGTGCCACCCCGTGCCTTTCATCCCCTTTTTTTACCCCATTCCCGTGTTTAAGGAGGAAGGATCCCAACACCGGAGGGTCCCGATTCAGGAGAATCCCAACTCCTCCCTCCCTGGGAAGCCAGGCTGCCCCACGCCCCAACTGCCACCAGATCCAATATTTAAAACTTTTAATATAAAGGTTAAAGTTCATTATTCTCGATCCTGAGAAACATTTCGTCCGTTTACGGAGCTGTCGCTGTAAACAAAGCACCACAGGCACCAAGCCCGCACCCGGGGCAGGGTGGCAGGCGGGGAGGACACGGATGTCCCCAGGGCACGGGGACAGGAAGGGTGGCCGGCAGTCCCGCCACGCCGCTCTCCTTTGGGAGCGAATTCCCCGCGGTGGGAATTGCCCGGCTCCTTGGGATGGGGGTCCACACCCCCCGCCCCAGCAACCCCCTGTGCCACCTCCCCCTCCCCCCCGCCCCGGTGCCCATGCTACTCGTTATTAAAAAAAATTAAAATACGGATATCCCAAAGGAAGAAATAACCCCCGAACCGCCCCACCCATCCCTCCCCGCGTTTGCTCCCTTGACACAAGGTAAACTTAAAAAAAAAGACACCTGGGCAGTTGTGCCCCCACCTCGGGGACACAACCCGGGGGTCCCAGGGGGGACTCAGAGGGTGCCATGGCCGCGGGAGCCCAGGGCGAACCAGCCCATCTTCTCCTGGGCCAGGTCCAGGTCGCGGAGGCGAATTCCCACCTCCCCCAGCAGGATGTTCTCCCAAAATCCTTCCTCGCTCAGCACACTCAGCCGCAGCTCCCGCTGCTCCAGGTCCCCCCGGGGGATCCCGTCGTACACCAGCTGTGGGACAGAATGGGACAAACGCTCAGCCACGGCCCCCGGGGGTGCCCTAAATCCATCCCCATCCCGCCTACCATCTCGTTGTAGGTGGGGTTGCAGGTTTTTCGGGCCACTTTGGTTTTCCTCTTGGTGGTTTTTTGGGGGTCGGGCAGCAGGTAGGTCTTGACGTAGGGGTCGGGGTCGTTGCCGTCCTGCAGGGGTGGCTGTGGGGCACAGAGGGGACACTCTGTGAGTGCGGGGACGGGGACAGACCCCAACCCTGGTCCCGTGGGGGCCGTGCTCCTACCAGCCCTCGGATGTGCATCACCATGATGAAGAGTTTGTTGTTCTTGTAGGAGATGGAGAGTTTCACCTCGCCGCCGACCTTCCCCAGGGATCGAGCCCACGTGGCGTCTGGAGAGGGGGACAGGAGGGACAGGATGGCATGGGACGGCCTCGGTGTCACCCCGTGACATAACGCCCCAAAATCAGCCCCCAAAATCACCCCACAGAATCACCCCCCAAAATCACCTCCCAAAATCACTCCCCGAAATCATTCCCCACAAAATCACCCCACAGAATCACCCCACAAATCACCTCCCAAAATCACTCCCCAAAATCACTCCCCACAAAATCACCCCACAGAAATCACCCCACAAATCACCCCCCAAAATCACTCCCCACAAATCGTCGCCCAAAATCACCTCCCAAAATCACCCTAAAAATCACCTCCCAAAATCACCCCACAAAATCTGTCCCCAAAATCACCTCCCAAAATCACCTCCCAAAATCACCCCACAGAAATCACCCCCCAAATCACCCCCCAAAATCAGTCCCCAAAATCACCCTCCAAAATCACTCCCCGAAATCACTCCCCACAGAATCACCCCACAAAATCAGTCCCCAAAATCACCTCCCAAAATCAGTCCCCAAAATCACTCCCTGAAATCACTCCCCACAAAATCACCCCACAGAATCACCTCCCAAAATCACCTCCCAAAATCACCCCCCAAAATAATCACCCCCTCCCCACCTGCCGGCTTCGGGGTCGTGTTGGTTCCAGCTGCCTTCTCATCCCGGGGCAGGGGGTGGAAGAAGGTGTAGACGAGGTCACACTGCGGGGCCAGGAGGTGACATCAGCGGTGACAGCGGTGACAACATCCCCGCCATTCCAAACTGGGCCACGCACCCATGCTCTACAAGGTGCGCTGTCCCCAAGCCTTCTCCACCTCGCTGGTGACCCCGGCGCTGTCCCCACCCCCCTGCGACCCCCGGGCCGTGTCCCCACCTCGGCCACCTCGGGTGCGGCGTGGATCAGGTGCCAGATGTAGCCGTTGAGCTCCTCCTTGCGCCGCTCGGCCACCGCCTCGCCCCGCGAGCGCCCGATGACAAACCTGCTGGGGAAGCTGTGGGGACAGACACTCAGGGGGGTCCCGGGGGGTCCCGGGGGGTCCCCAGAGGTCCTGAGGGGGTCAGGGATACCTGGGCAGCAGCGAGGAGGGGAAGAGGAGGCGCAGCTTGTTGTGCAGCTCCTGGAACTCCTCGAAGGTGCGCTGCACGAAGGTCACCTCGGCCGGGTTGTCGCGCTGCACCTTCACCACGTAGATCTGCAGAGGGACACGGTGACGTGGGGTGGGGACCTGGGGTGGCCTGGCGCCAGCCCCGGGCCTGTCCCCAGCTGTCCCCACTCACGTAGCCCTTGCTGGGGTTGAAGACCCTCTCGTGGCGGCACAGGAAGACGTCGCGGATCCGGCCCGACGTTTTGAGGGTGTGCGTGCGGGGGGCGAAGGACAGCGTGGGCCGCGCGTCCGAGCCCGTGAACTTCATCTGCGCCAGGTTGTGGATGAAGAAGTTGAGCTTGGTGGCCACGCTGCCCAGGCTGGACTCGATCAACCTGCAACGAGGCCACCGCGCGCTCAGTGCCACCATCGGAGAGTCCCTCTGTCCGCGCCCGGGTCACCCACCCGTGTCCCCTACCTGGTGAAGTAGGTGGTGGCGTCAGCGTCCGAGTCCTGCGGCCTCAGCGCATCGTAGACGTACTTGAGGTCCTCCAGGTCAGAGAGCTCGGGGATGCCACAGGACAGCATCTGGCAGGGAGGGGGACAGCGATGGGGACAGAGATGGGGACAGGGATGGGGACAGGGATGGGGACAGGGATAAGGACAGGGATGAGAATAGGGATGAGGACAGGGATGGGGACAGGCATGGGGACAGGGATGGGGACAGGGATAAGGACACGGATGGGACAGAGGGGACAGGAATGGGGACAGGGACAAGGACAGGGATGAGAATAGGGATGGGGACAGGGATGGGGACAGGGATGGGACGGAGGGGACGGGGATGGGGACAGGGAAGAGAATAGGGATGGGGACAGGGATGGGGACAGGGATAAGGACAGGGATGGGACAGAGGGGACAGGGATGAGGGCAGGGATTAAAGCAGGGATGGAGACAGGGATGGGGACAGGGATGAAGGCAGGGATGGGACAGAGGGGACAGGGATGGGGACAGCAATGGGGACAGCAATGGGGACAGGGATGAGGACAGGGATGGGGACAGGGATGAGAATAGGAATGGGGACAGCGATGGGGACAGGGATAAGGACAGGGATGAGAATAGGGATGGGGACAGGGATGGGGACAGGGATGAGGACAGCGATGGGGACAGGGATAAGGACACAGATGAGAACAGGAATGGGGACAGGGATGGGGACAGGGATGGGGACAGTGATGGGGACAGGGATAAGGACAGGGACGAGGACAGGGATGAGGACAGGGATGGGGCAAAGGGACCCCTGTGCCGTGGTGGGAATTGCCATCCCCCTGGCTCTCACCAGCCCCAGCAGGTTGAGGAAGAGGTGGGTGTGCTTGCGGATCAGGTTGTAGGCCTGGCAGCACAGGTCCACGAAGTCGTGGAAGCGGCTGGAGGGCTTGTCCCCGCCGTTGATGACGTACGCCATGTCCGAGGTGAAGACGAACGGCGCCCGGTCCCTGTGCCGGGGGACAGGAGCAGGGATGGGGTCAGGACGGGGAGAGGGACAGGTCACCCACCACCAGGAGGAGAGGGACAGGTCACTCGTCACCAGGACAAGGACAGGGAGAGGTCACTCAGCACCAGGACACAGAGAGGGAGAGGTCACCAGCACCAGAATGAGGAGAGGGACAGGTCACTCATCACCAGGACAAGGACAGGGAGAGGTCACTCATCAGCAGGACATGGAGAGGGAGAGGTCACTCAGCACCAGGACATGGAGAGGGAGAGGTCACTCATCACCAGGACAAGGACAGGGAGAGGTCACTCATCACCAGGACATGGAGAGAAGGAGGTCACCTCCCACCAGGACACAGAGAGGGAAAAGTCACCCACCACCACAATGAGGAGAGGTCACTTATCATCAGGACAAGGACAGGGAGAGGTCACCCACCACGAGGACATGGAGAGGGGGAGGTCACCACCACCAGGACATGGAGAGGGGGAGACATCACCCACCACCAGAATGAGGAGAGGGACAGGCCACTCGTCACCAGGACAAGGAGAGGGAGAGGTCACTTGTCACCAGGACAAGGAGACCGGGAGGTCACCCACCACTGGGATGACAAGGAGAGGTCACTTGTCACCAGGACAAGGACAGGGAGCGTCCCTTTCTGCAGGGACAAGGAAAAGGAGCTCCCAGGGGCCTCTCTCACCTCTTGATGTTGCCGAACATCTGGGCGTGGCCCAGGAAGCGGCCGAAATCGATGTGGAACATGTGGCCCGTGGTCTTGAGCATGATGTTGTCGTTGTGCCTGTCGCAGATGCCCAGCACGTAGGTGGCCACGCAGCAGCCGGCGCAGGAGTAGATGAAGTTTTCCACGGCCTGCGAGGAGGGAGGGAAGGGAGGGTGGAGAAAGGATGGATACGATCAGAAGTGAGGGGTCTGGTGATTTATTTTATTTTATTTTATTTTATTTTATTTTATTTTATTTTATTTTATTTTATTTTATTTTATTTCATTTCATTTCATTTCATTTCATTTCATTTCATTTCATTTTATTTCATTTCTTTTTATTGATTCTATATTTTTCATATTTTTTCATGTATTTGTAATCCCGTACTTCTTTTTAGTGCATACCTCTGGGCTCCACAGAGGATGCTAAGCTGCTCTCCTCTCATTTTTAGACAAAACAATTCCCTCCTAAACTCTAAACCCGAGGACACCTCACTGTCTCAGGCCCTGAGACACATAACAGTGAATTAATTGGGGGAGCAAACTTGGAGTAATCGACTTCATTACCTGGAGCTGTAATTGGAGGATTAACCCCAGATATGCAAATGGCAATACGTAAATTATATTATTAAGCATGAAAAACCCATGTGTAAAGTATGTACACTTTATACATTGGTTTTTCATACTTAATAATATAATTTATACATTGTCCATTTGCAGATATGCAAATGGACAATGTATAAATATATAATATTTATATATATATTTATATAATTTATGTAAATTTTATTTATCTATATTTTTATATATATTATTTTTATATAATATATTTCTATATATTTATTTATATAAATTTTAGAAATAATGTTATTATTTATATAATTTATATATTTATATATATTTATATATTTTATATATATAGTGTATATAGTATATATAGTGTATATATATATAGTATATATGTATATAGTAAATATAAAATATGTATATTTTATACATTATAAAGTATGAAAAACGCATGACCTTATAAAAAACTTACAAAGTACGAAAAACTCGTGACCTTACAAAAATTTATAACGTATGAAAAACCCGTGACCTTATAAAAAACTTAATAAAGTACGAAAAACCCATGCCCCGCTGTCCATTTTGGGTGCAGCCCTGGGTGGGCTGTGCCTGCCCTCAATGCCTTCAATAAATTTAACTGATTTTTATTCTAACTCTGGTTCAGGTCAGCCCCTCAAGGCGTCGCCGGTCCCTGGAACGGGGGACACGAGGACTCTTCCTCACCTTCTCGTACTCATCCTCCTCGGGGTTGTGTTTCTGCAGCCAGTCCGCCAGCGGCCGGTCCTTGAAGGAGCCGGTCACGCCGTGCTCCACCTGGATCTTCCGCAGGGTCTCGGCGTTGGGGATCATCTCCACCATTCCTGGCAGCGGGGACAGCGCGGTCACACCCTCCCGACCCCGATTGCCACCAACCCATCGCTGTGACAGGCTGGGATGTCCCCAGCCCCACCCCGGTGAGACAGCTGAGCTCGGGCTCACCTCGCCCGCGGCCGGTGGAGAAGCAGCGGAAGATGACCATGCGCATGTCCAGCCCCTCCTGCACCCAGATCTTGTTCATGATGCGGATCATCTGCAGCGTCAGCATGTCCTGCCGCAGGTCATCGCCGCACTGGGGGACATCAGAGATGGGAGAGAGCCATCAGAACCAGGGAAAGAGCCATTGGAGCAGGGGAAAGAGCCACCAGAGCCATCAGAGCCAGGGAAAGAGCCACCAGAGACAGGGGAAGAGCCATTAGAGCCATCAGAGCCATGAGGGGAAGGGCCATGAGAGCCACCAGAGCCAGGGGAAAGAACCAACAGAGCCATCAGAGCCAGGGGAGAGCCAGGAAAGAGCCACCAGAGCCACCAGAGCCACCAGAGCCATCAGAACGAGGGTAAGGGCCATGAGAGCCACCAGAGCCAGGAAAGAGCCATCAGAGACAGGGAAGAGCCATCAGAGCCACCAGAGCCAGGGGAGGAGTCATCAGAGCCAGGAAAGAGCCACCAGAGCCATCAGAATGAGGGGAAGGGCCATGAGAGCCATCAGAGCCAGGGGAAAGAGCCATCAGGGCCAGGGAAAGAGCCACCAGAGACAGGGAAGAGCCACCAGAGCCAGGGAAGAGCCACCAGAGACAGGGAAGAGCCACCAGAGACAGGGAAGGAGCCACCAGAGCCAGGAAAGAGCCACCAGAGCCAGAGAAGAGCCACCAGGGCCAGGGAAGAGCCACCAGAGACAGGGAAGAGCCACCAGAGTCATCAGAGCCCCAGGGGAAGAGCCATCAAAGTGGTGGAAGAGCCATCAGAGCAAGGGAAAGAGCCCTGGGAGCTCGGAGCAGGGGATCTCCGAGGGCTGGGGCAGGCTCTGGGCATTTCGGAAGGTGCCAGGCTCACCTTGAAGATGACGCGGATGTTCTCTCCGAGTGGATCCACGTTCTGGAAGGAGAGCTTGAGCGGGACGGCGTTGGAGTTGAAGTAGGAGCAATCCTGGGAGTGAAGGAGGGAGGGGCAGCCTGTCAGGGGGAGCCGGGGGTGGGCAGGGGAGCCCCCCGAGCCCCCCAGGGCTGGCACTCACCCGGGGCACGATGCCCTTCACCAGCAGGCTGGGGCTGAGCGGCAGGCGGCACGAGCCGTGGGCCTTGAAGAACTGCGCCACGTCCTCCAGCCCCTCGCGCAGGATGGCCTGTGGGGCGGGCACGGGGTGGGCGTGGGGTGGAGTGTGGGGCGGGCACGGGGTGGGGTGGGCGTGGGGTATGGGATGAGGTGAGGGTAAGCATGGGATTGGATGGCATAGGATATGGAATAGGATGGGATGGGATATGGGATGGGATATGGGATGGGGATGGATGGGAAAGGGACAGAGTGACCATGGGATAGGGTGGGCATGGGATGGGGTGGGATGGGATGGGATTGCGATAATGGGATGGGATGGGATGGGATCCATGGGATGGGGTCCACGGGATGGGATCAATGGGATGGGTTTGGGATAATGGGATGGGATAGGATAGGATGGGATGGGATGGGATCAATGGGATGGGATGGGTGGGCAAGGGACAGGGTGATCACGGGATGGGGTGGGCATGGACAGGGTGGGGATGGGATGGGATGGGATGGGATGGGCATTGGATGGAGTGGGCAAGGGACAAGAACAGGATGGGATAGGGTGGCCATGGACACAGTGGGGATGGGATGGGATATGGGATGGGATATGGGATGGGATATGGGATGGGATATGGGATATGGGATGTGGGATATGGGATCCATGAGATGGGATCCATGGGATGGGATGGGATGGGATGGGATGGGATGGGATGGGATGGATGGGATGAAGATGGGGTGGGCAAGGGATTGGTGACCATGGGATGAGGTGGGCATGGACAGGGTGGGGATAGGATGGGATGGAGAGCAGATGCGATGGGATGGGGACACGAATGGGGACACAAATGGGGACATGGATGGGGATGGGACAGGTGACTGCGGCACAGGGGGCTGCCCCCCAGCCTGCCACCCCCTCCCAGCACTCACCTGGCGTGCGGACGGGGCAGCATCGCGGACCTGCTGTGCCAGCCTGGCCAGCGTGCTGACCAGCAGGCACTGCCGGTCAAACTCCTCGCGCAGCCCCTTCCCGCAGCAGCACAGCAGCGCCGCCAGCAGGTACTGGTAGCGGATGCTGAACTGCGAGTCCTTGAGGCCGTCCTTCAGCAGCCTGCTCGGGGACAGCCAGGGTGTCAGGGACATCGAGGGTGTCAGGGACATTCAGGGCGTCAGGGACAGCCAGCGTGTCAGGGACATTCAGGGCGTCAGGGACATTCAGGGTGTCAGGGACATTCAGGGTGTCAGGGACAGCCAGGGCGTCAGGGACATCCAGGGTGTCAGGGACAGCCAGAGTGTCAGGGACAGCCAGGCCATCAGGGACAGCCAGGGCGTCAGGGACATCCAGGGCGTCGGGGACATTCAGGGCGTCAGGGACATTCAGGGTGTCAGCGACAGCCAGAGCGTCAGGGACATCCAGGGCATCAGGGACATTCAGGGTGTCAGGGACATTCAGGGTGTCAGGGACAGCCAGGGCGTCAGGGACATTCCGGGTGTCAGGGACATTCAGGGTGTCAGGGACAGCCAGAGTGTCAGGGACAGCCAGAGCGTCAGGGACATCCAGGGCATCAGGGACATTCAGGGTGTCAGGGACAGCCAGAGCGTCAGGGACAGCCAGAGCGTCAGGGACATCCAGGGCATCAGGGACATTCAGGGTGTCAGGGACAGCCAGAGCGTCAGGGACAGCCAGAGCGTCAGGGACATTCCGGGTGTCAGGGACATTCAGGGTGTCAGGGACATTCAGGGTGTCAGGGACAGCCAGGGCGTCAGGGACATTCCGGGTGTCAGGGACATTCCGGGTGTCAGGGACATCCAGGGTGTCAGGGACATTCAGGGCGTCAGGGACAGCCATGGCGTCAGGGACATTCAGGGTGTCAGGGCCAGCCAGGCCATCACGGACAGCCAGGGTGACAGGGACATTCAGGGTGTCAGGGACATCCAGGGTGTCAGGGACATTCAGGGTGTCAGGGACATCCAGGGCCCCAGGGACATCCAGGGCCCCAGGCCAGGCTCGGGGCCCCCCCGGAGCCCCCCGAACCCACCAGAAGAAGTAGTGGGTGATTTTCAGGTCGCAGATCGCCCTCTTCATCAGGAAGCGCACCAGGGGGCTGTCCAGGTAGCACTCGTACTTCAGGGCCTGCACAGAGGACAGTGGGACACTGTCAGGGCACGGTGGCACCGGCGGGCACCCCGTGGCACATCCCGGTGACGCCTTAGGATTTTTAGCTTCTATTTTTCGTGTATCTGTAGTTCTGGTGTGCAGCTCTGGACTCCACATAAAGTGCTAAAAACCTCTGTTCGCAGCGTTTTAGACAAAACAATTCCTCTGAGTTGGGAATCCAAGGACACTTTGCCCCAAAATATGTAACCAATATGAATTGTGAGGAGCAAAATTGGGGTAATGGTCATCATCACCTGAAGCTTTAATTGGAGGATTAAGGCTCGATATGTTAATGGACAGAATTTATAAAATGTGAAGAACTCCTGACTCATGATCCATTTTGGGTGCAGCCTCTCAGGTAGGCTCTGTCTGCCCTGAAGGCACCTGAAGGCCTTCAACAAATTTATCTGCTTTTTTTTCTCCTAACTCCATGTATTTTGAGTTTTGTCTGCCCAGTTCAGGTATCGGCAGCACCGCCACGCACCTGCACCAGCTGGGGCAGGTAATCCAGCAGCTCCGTGTCCGAGATGGAGTCGATCCACTGCACCGCCGTCCTCCTCACCTCCTGGTCCGGGAACCTGCGGCCGGGACACGTTCCGTGTGGTGACACCGTCCTCCTGTCACCGCCACGTGGGGTGGCGTGTCCCCGCAGCCCGGGGTGGCTTACGTGGCGTGCAGCAGCCCCAGCGCGTCCTGGTGGCTCATGGAGCTCCACTGGCTGAGCAGGGCGTAGATGTCGGGCAGGCAGCCCCAGTCCCAGCTGGGGGCACTGGCCAGCAGCATGGGCAGCGCGCCGGGGGACGCGTGGCAGTGCCACCGCTTGTCCCACAGCCGCTGCCGGTCCGCGTCCGTCAGCCTGCGGGGGGTGCGGGGTCAGCGAGGGCGTGGCAGGGGTGGGAGGGCAAGGGGGTGGCATCCCTGTGTCCCCAGCACATGTGGGTGGCATCCCTGTGACACCATTGGACATGGGAGGGCAAGGGGGTGGCATCCCTGTGTCCCCAGCACATGTGGGTGGCATCCCTGTGTCCCCATCGGACATGGGAGGGCAGGGAGGTGGCATCCCTGTGTCCCCATCACATGTGGGTGGCATCCCTGTGACACCATCACATGTGGGAGGGCAAGGGGGTGACATTCCTGTGTCCCCATCACACCTGGGAGGGCAAGGGGGTGGCATCCCTGTGTCCCCATCACATGTGGGAGGGCAAGGGGGTGACATTCCTGTGTCCCCATCACACGTGGGAGGGCAGGGAGGGGGCATCCCTGTGTCCCCAAAACACCTGGGTGGGATGGGGACTTGGTACCCCTCTGACCCCAAAATATAAGGAGAGGATGGGCCGGGCAGGATGGGGAGGTGGCATCCCTCTGTCCCCAAAACACCTGGGTGGGATGGGGACTTGGTATCACTCTGACCCCGAAATACGAGGACAGGATGGGGCTGGAAGGTTGAGGAGGTTTCATCCCTGTGGCCCCAAAACACACAGATGGGATGGGGCTGGGAGGTCAGGGAGGTGGCATTCCTGTGTCCCCAAAACACACGGATGGGATGGGACTGGGAATGTGTGTCCCCTCAGCCCCACCGCCCACAGAACCCCAGTAAATCCCCACGCCATCCCTGCATCCCTGCATGGCCCTACCCACGGAAAGGAGGGGCTGAGGGACAGCAGGACCCTGCCACAGCCCTGTCCTGAGGGACAGCAGGACCCTGCCCCAGCTCTGTCCTGAGGGACAGCAGGACCCTGCCCCAGCTCTGTCCTGAGGGACAGCAGGACCCTGCCACAGCTCTGTCCCCCGAGGGACAGCAGGACCCTGCCACAGCCCTGTCCCCCGAGGGACAGCAGGACCCTGCCCCAGCCCTGTCCTGAGGGACAGCAGGACCCGAGGCACAGGGGGCTGAGGTGGCCCTGGCTGTCCCCCTGCCCAGGGACCCCCGAGCCAGCCCGGCTGGCCCCACGCCCCCCGCACCCTGCGCAGCTGCCGACACCCGATCCCGAGGGCACCTCCGTGCCAGGCCGGACGAGGCACCGGCCAGCTGTCCCCACGGAGAGGGACAACCAGGGAGGGCAGAGCACGGCAGAACCAATAACACCCAGCTCCGGAAATCTCCCGAAAACTCCAGAAAACTCCAGAAAAACTCCGGAAAACTCCAGCCTCATCCCAGCCCCGGAGGGAGGATCAGCCCCTCGGGGGTGTCAGCAGTGTCCCCCCAGCAGGGCAGTGCCAACCCCGGGTTTATTTACCAATAAAGGGATTTTTTCTGCATGGCCTCCCGCAGCTGGCGCTGGTCCTCCTCCCCCAGGCTGCCGAAATCGTACCTGGGGCTGACCTCGGCCGCCGGGGGGTTGGTGAACTTCACCTCGAAGGCTGACGTGGGGAAGTCGATCTGGGGCAGAGGCAGAGGGTGAGGGTGAGGGGAGCCAGGCGTGGCACTCGGCGTGGCCCCGGAACGGCGGGAGGTACCTGCAGGATGACGCTGTCGGGCTGGTTGAAGTTGGGCGCGCTCGACCTGGCCCTCGAGTTGTCCTGAGTCGCCGGCCACAAGCCCAGGAGCTTCCGCCCGCAGGTCAGGACCCTGGCGGGGACAAAGGGTGGCACTGGGGGTCGCTCTGTTGGGGCGTGAGGGTGGCACTGCTGCTGGTGCTGTCCCCACAGCCAAAGCGCTGGGGACCCCATGGTGTTGGGGACCCTGAGACACTGGGGACCCCACAGTGCTGGGGACCCTGAGACACTGGGGACCCCACGGTGCTGGGGACCCCGAGGCTCTGGGGACCCCACAGTGTTGGGGACCCGTCTGTGCCCCCCAGGGATGCCCCCACAGCCCCTTACCATGCCCAGGGTGCTGGGGACCCCAAAGCTCTAGGGACCCCATGGCACTGGGGACTTTCCTGTCCCCACGAGGGATGCCAGCCCAGCTCCTCGCCATGTCCGGGGTGTTGGGGACCCTCCTGTCCCCCAGGGACACCAGCCCAGCCTCTCACTGTGCCCAGGGTGTTGGGGACCCTCCTGTCCCCCCAGGGATGCCAGCCCAGCTCCTCACCATGCCTGGGGTGCCCCACAGCACTGGGGACCCTCCTGTCCCCCAGGGATGCCAGCCCAGCCCCTCGCCATGCCCGGGGTGCCCCAAAGCTCTGGGGACCCTCCTGTCCCCTCAGGGACGCCAGCCCAGCCCCTCGCTGTGCCCAGGCTTTGGGGACCCTCCTGTCCCCCAGGGATGCCAGCCCAGCCCCCCGCCATGTCTGGGGTCCTGGGGACCCTCCTGTCCCCCCAGGGACGCCAGCCCAGCCCCTCTCTGTGCCCAGGGTGTTGGGGACCCTCCTGTCCCCCCAGGGACGCCAGCCCAGCCCCTCGCCAGCCCCACGCACTGCCTGAAGTTGAAGAGCGGGGTGGTGACCCAGCCCAGCGCCTCGGGCACTCGCCGCTGCTTGTTGGCGTCGGAGGAGCCACCCGGGGGTGGCACGGGCACAGCGAACAGGGTCACACTGAGCAGCGTCTCTCGGGGCAGCCGGTTCACCTGCACCGGGAAGCAGATCCTGCGGGAGAGAGGCCGCGATGGGCTCGGCCGGGCCGGGCCGGGTGATCCCACTGCCCTCCTTGGGATGCCAAATATGTCCTAGAAGAGCCCCTCGCTGTGCCCATGGTGTTGGGGACCCTCCTGTCCCCACCGAGGATGCCAGCCCAGCTCCTCACTGTGCCCAGTGTTGGGGACCCTCCTGTCCCCCAGGGATGCCAGCCCAGTTCCTCACTGTGCCCAGTGTTGGGGACCCTCCTGTCCCCCCAGGGATGCCAGCCCAGCCCCCCACCATGTCTGGGGTCCTGGGGACCCTCCTGTCCCCCAGGGATGCCAGCTCAGCTCCTCACCATGCCCGGGGTGCCCCACGGTACTGGGGACCCTCCTGTCCCCCCAGGGATGCCAGCCCAGCCCCCCACCATGTCTGGGGTCCTGGGGACCCTCCTGTCCCCCAGGGATGCCAGCTCAGCTCCTCACCATGCCCGGGGTGCCCCACGGTACTGGGGACCCTCCTGTCCCCCAGGGATGCCAGCCCAACCCCCCGCTGTGCCCAGGGTGTTGGGGACCTTCCTGTCCCCCAGGGATGCCAGCCCAGCCCCTCACTGTGCCCAGTGTTGGGGACCCTCCTGTCCCCCAGGGACGCCAGCCCAGCCCCTCACTGTGCCCAGTGTTGGGGACCCTCCTGTCCCCCAGGGGATGCCAGCCCAGCCCCTCCCCATGTCCAGGGTGTTGGGGACCCTCCTGTCCCCCAGGGACGCCCCACAGACGCCTCTGCTGCTGGCACTGGGGTGTCCCTGGAGGTCCCATGGCCAGACACTCCACAGCTTGGGGACAGCCAGCTGGTCTCCGGGACACCCGGCCGCTCTCCGTGAAGGTGACCGCAGGGGACAGGGCCCTCCGTGAGTCCCCACCGGGCACTGACCTTGCCCCACAACCCGTGCGCGACCCCCGGGGCTGGGGTTCCTCTGCGAGCCCGGGGCGGCAGCTACATCCCGCGGCAAGGGGACAGTCCCGGGGTCGGGATCGCCGCCGCGCTCGCCGCCGTCCCGCCGGCCGCCTGTCCTTGGGGACACCGGCGCCTTCTAAACTTGTCCCACCCTGTCCCCACCTCCCCGGGCCCTGCGGGTGCCAGGCGTGGCGAGGGCTCGGTGCTATTTTGGGAGCGGATCCCCTTTCCCCGGAGCTATTCCCGGGGATGACACAAAAGCTTCCGACAGCCGAAAAACCCCGGGAGAGGCGCGGAGAGGAGGAGGAGGAGGAGGAAGGCGGTGTGGGTGGGCACCGGGACCCCCACGCCCACCCCACGGCCTTACTGCTGGTCCCAAATGATGAGGTGGAAGAGGTATTTGTGGACGTGGGCCTTCCTGGTGAGCAGGGGGCTGCACAGCTCCTTCCCGCCGTGGCTGAGGGAGCACGAGAGGTAGAAATCTTCATAGCTGGGGGGGGAACAGAAAATGAGCTGGGGGGGCTTTGCCCGGGACTCCTAAATTTGGGATTTAGGGGGGGTTTGGGGTCACTCGGGGGTCGCTTGGCCTTTTGGGGTGGGTTTTTTTTTGTCTTTTCCTTGGGGGATCCTGAGGGTGTGGCAGAGAAAGGATGGGAATTGGGGAATGTCCTGAGGGGGAGGGGACCCCCGAGGATCGTGGGGTGCAATTCGTGGCCCTGCACAGAACAACCCCAAAATCCCACCCTGGGCATCCCTGGCAGCATTGCCTGAATCCTCCCAGAGCTCTGGGACCTACAGGGATTATCTAGTCCTGCCCCTGGCCCTGCATGGAGAAATCCCAAAATCCCACCCTGTGCCTGAGAGCGGTGTCCAAACACTCCTGGAGCTCTGGGACCTACAGGGCTCATCCAGTCCCACCCCTGACTGTGCACAGAACAGCCCCAAAATCCCACCCCATGCTTGAGAGCAGTGTCCAAATGTTCCTGGAGCTCTGGGACCTACAGGGCTCACCCAATCCCACCCCTGGCCCTGCATGGAGAAATCCCAAAATCCCACCCTGTGCATCCCCGGGAGCAGGGTCCAAACACTCCTGGAGCTCTGGGACCTACAGGGATCATCCAGTCCCCACCCTGGCCCTGCACAATCCCAAAATCCCACCCTGTGCACCCCCAGGAGCGGTGTCCAAATGCTCCTGGAGCTCTGGGACCTACAGGGCTCACCCAGTCCCACCCCTGGCCCTGCATGGAGAAATCCCAAAATCCCACCCTGTGCACCCCCAGGAGTGGTGTCCAAACGCTCCCAGAGCTCCAGGACCTACAGGGATCATCCAGATCCTCCCCTAGCTGTGCACAACCCCAAAATCCCACCCTGTGTATCTCCGGGAGCAGGGTCCAAATGCCCCCAGAGCTCCAGGACCTACAGGGCTCATCCAGACCCTCCCCTGACTGTGCACAGAACAACCCCAAAATCCCACCCCGAGCATCCCTGGCAGCAGCTTTACCCAGGGCCCCTAAACCCTGCCCCAAGGACGGAGGCTCCTCGGGAAAGGGGGGCCAGCGCAGGGCCGCCCCCCCGCCGCCCCCAGCGCCATATGCCGCGGCGCATTCCGGCACATTCCGTGCGGCAGGTGCCGGGCGACAATCCGGGCCGGGCCGGGGGGCGCCGGGGGTCAGCGGCTGGCGGCATTTCCCAGGCTCGCGCCTTTGTTCGGAGCCACTCACCGAGGGGAACGCATTGAGGACGGGGACAAAGGCGAGGGGTCCCCGGCGGGGCGGCTGCTGCCGGCGCCGCTGCCGCCACCCCCGGGCCCCCCGCGCCGGGCACGGGCACCGAGGGGCGGAACAAAGGGGCGCCGCTGCCGTGGGGCGCGGGGCCGGCTGTCACCTCCCGTGGGGCCGGCTGTCACCTCCCGTGGGGCTGGCTGTCACCTCCCGTGGGGCTGGCTGTCACCTCCCGTGGGGCTGGCTGTCACCTCCCCCGGGAACGGGCTGTGCGGGGTGTGCGGGGTGAGCCAGCCCCGGCGGAGCTGCGGTGACATCCTGCCCTGCCTGGCAGTGCCAGCGCTCCCGGGAATGGGGTGGGATTTTGGGGTGTCCCAATGCCAGCATTCCCAGGAACTCAGTGGGATTTTGGGGTGTCCCAGTGCCAGCATTCCCAGGCACACAGTGGGATTTTGGGGTGTCCTAGCGCCAGCATTCCCAGGAACTTGGTGGGATTTTGGGGTGTCCCAGTGCCAGCATTCCCAGGAACTTGGTGGGATTTTGGGATTTGCCAATGCCAGCATTCCCAGGAACATGGTGGGATTTTGGATTTGCCAATGCCAGCATTCCCAGGAACATGGTGGGATTTTGGGATTTGCCAATGCCAGCATTTCCAGGAACTCAGTGGGATTTTGGGGTGTCCCAATGCCAGCATTCCCAGGCACACAGTGAGATTTTGGGGTGTCCTAGCGCCAGCATTCCCAGGAACTCAGTGGGATTTTGGGGTGTCCTAGCGCCAGCATTTCCAGGAACTCGGTGGGATTTTGGGGTGTCCCAATGCCAGCATTCCCAGGAACATGGTGGGATTTTGGGATTTGCCAATGCCAGCATTCCCAGGCACACAGTGGGATTTTGGGTCATCCCAGGCATGCAGTAGGATTTTGGAGAGTCCCAGTGCCAGCATTCCCAGGAACTCGGTGGGATTTTGGGATTTGCCAGTGCCAGCATTCCCAGGCACATGCTGGGATTTTGGGGCATCTCAGTATTCCCAGACCCAGGGTGGGATTTTAGGGTGTCCCAGTGCCAGCAGTCCCAGGCACAGGGTGGGATTTTGGGACATCCCACGAACTTGGTGGAATTTTGGGTCATCCCAGGCATGCACTGGGATTTTGAGGTGCCCTAGCACCAGCATTCCCAGGAACACGGTGGGATTTTGGGATTTGCCAGCACCAGCATTCCCAGGCACATGCTGGGATTTTGGGGTGTCCCAGCATTCCCAGGCCCAGGGTGTGATTTCGGGGTGTCCCAGCATTCCCAGGCACACAGTGGGACTTCGCTGAACCCCAGGAGCCGCAATTCCCAATCCCTCCCCACCCAGCGCATTCCCCAATTCCCACCCTCTCCCCCCAAACCCAACTCCCAACATTCCTTCCCCCTCATTCCCGGCGACTGGCGACCCCAAACCCCAGCCGGGGGGCGGGGCTTGGGGCCAGGTGAGCCCCTCACCTGGCGGCCCAGGTGATGGGGATGCGGTGCGTGGCGTAGACGGTGAAGGCGAGCGGGCAGGTGAGCAGCCGCGCCTCCTGCGCCGCGCCCAGCGCGCGGCTCCCGGGAGCTGCCGTCTGGAAATCGGCGTTGAAGGTGCTGCAGTAGAGCTCCACCAGGTTGAGGATGGCGGCGGTCAGGCTCTCCACGATCCTCTCTGCGGGAAAATATGTACGGATCGGTCCCTGCTTTTCCTTTTTTACGCACCCCATCGGATTTTTGGATAGCCCTTCATGCGTTTTTATAATTTTTGTATTTTCTCTTTGTCCTCTACATCCTTAACCTGCGCTCTCGGAATTTTTGTGGCCTGATGGTCTAGCTTAGTTTTGGGGTTTTTAGGTTCTTTTGGGGTTCTTTGGGGTTTTTAGGCAGAAAGACCTAAAAGGACCTAAATACACTCTTGGAATTTTTGTGGCCTGATATTCTAGCTTAGTTTTGGGGTTTTTAGGTTCTTTCAGGGTTCTTTGGGGTTTTTAGGTTCTTTCGGGGTTCTTTGGGGTTTTTAGGTTCTTCTGGAGTTCTTTGGGGTTTTTAGGTAGAAAGAGCTAAAACTTCACAGTAAGACCTAAAAAGGACCTAAAATACACTCTTGGAATTTTTGTGGCCTGATGTTCTGGCTTAGCTTTGGGGTTTTTAGGTTCTTTCGGGGTTCTTTGGCGTTTTTAGGCAGAAAGACCTAAAACTTCATGGTAAGACCTAAAAAGACCTAAAATATTCACAGTAAGAAACCAGAGAGCTCTGTGGCATCGAAATCTTGAGGTTTCAACCTTGGTTTTTGAAACCTTCTCTCCGGAACATATTTTATAAACCGAGCTCCAGCCTCATTTGGGGAGAATTTCTTTAAAATAAGGAGACATTACTTCATTTATTAAGTTTCTTATCGGGGGATTCTAGACAGATACGCTAATTTTCAAAGCCCATAAAAATCGTATACACTAAAAATTTTAAAATTTAATATTATAAAAATTATATGGCCTGCGTGCATCTGGGCGTGTTCCACCTTTGAAGAGCTGCGCGCCTAAAATCCTATAAAAATACCGAAATAAAACCCCAAAAAATACCCAATAAAACCCAAAATAAAACCCTTTTACCCCTTTAACCTTTAACGTCTCACTCATAATTCTAAGAGCAGCTGAGGGCAACAATGCATCCCTCATGGATCCACGCCTCAATTTTGGGATTTTGGACCCCTGGGCTGGTTCCCTCCCCCTGGCAGGAATTAATGCCAGGGGGAATTCCAAACTTCCCATTTGGAATTCACAGGGAGCAACGAGATCCTCCCCAAACCCCAAAACCCTCTCTTTTTCTTTTTTTTTTCCTTTTTTTTTTTTTTTTCCAACCAGACCGGTTTCCAACCCGTTTTTTGGCCTCGGGAATCGAAAGGGGAGGAGGGCTCGGGAGATGAAAAGCACCGCGAACTCGAGCCCAGAAAGAGGAGCGGGAGAAGAGAAATACCTCGATTTTCCCTCTTGGCCAGAACGCTTGGATCCTGCAGAGGGGAAACAAAAAAAAAAACCAAAAAAAAAATCAAAAAAAGAGGAACCACAAGAAACTCCTGAGCTCCAGCGCTGCCAAGGCGATTTTACATAACCACCCCGCGCTGCCTGAGCCAGGAATTTCAGAAAATTCAGGAATTTTCCACGCGGCGCGGCGGGAGGAAGGAGGGAAAGGAGCCGGATGGGACAATTTTCTTCCCTTCCCGGGTCCCAAATCCTCGCTCACCTTCTGGATTTTGGGCTGCATTCGGGAGGGGCAGGGCGGCATCTGGTTGAGCGCTGCCGTGATCTCCTGGGATTCCACGGCCGCCAGGGCGTTGCAGATGGCCATGACCGACTGGATCACCCGCTCGGCCTTCAGTGGGAAATCTCCCTGCAAGGATTTTTAGATTTGGTTTTCGTCTACCTGTGATGTTTAGGCGATTTTTGTGCTTTCTTTTTATACTCTTTTTATATTTTATTTGTATTTTATATATTTATATATTTCTATTTTATATATTTCTATATTTCTATATGTCTATATTTCTATATTTCTATATTTCTATTTTATATATTTCTATATTTCTATTTTATATATTTCTATATTTCTATATTTCTATATATCTATATTTCTATATTTATATATTTATATATTTATATTTTATATTTTATATATTTATATTGTTACATATTTCTATTTATATTTTATATTTTTATATTTTATTCATTTATTTTTATATTTTATTTATATATACTCTATTTCTATTTTTTTAATACCCTTTCCCTTCCCTGTTACCCTCTACCCACACTCCTTGCACCCTGCACAAACACTCCTTGTACTTCAGCCCCACATTTTTACAACCCTTATATTCTGATTTTTAGCTCCGTTTGGGGTCCTGCAAAGCGAGGAAGACCAAATGTAGTTGAACTGTTTTAAAATCTTTCTCTTCTTTCTCATGGAGAATAGAGATGAATTCTTGTGCTTTCTAATCTCTTTGTTTTGGTACTGGACACTCTAGAGTTGTAACCAATCGTTATAGGAGGTGGAAAAACTATCGACCAATAATTATTAGATTATTAATGAATATATAAAGAAGTTTTTGTAAATAAACTCTCTTTTTTTGCCATCTTGGTGCTGCCTGCCTGACTTCCCTGTGAGCTTCCGTGAACCTCCACGAATATCAGAAAATCAGAGCAACAACCAAATATTCATATTCTCTCAGAACTAGAAGCTCCAACCTGTTCTCTCTCGGAATGTGTTTTTGTAAACTCGGCTGTAGTCTCATTTTGGGGTTCATTAGAACAGGGGGCAATTATTAATTTATTAAGTTTCTTATTGGGGCATTTTTAGGAGATATGCTAATATAAGGCATCATCTGTAGTTCTGGTGTGTAGCTCTAGGCTGCTAGAGCTAAAAATAAAATAGAAATATAAAAATACAAAGAGCTAAAAAACCTCTGTTTACGGAATTTTGGGCAAAATATTGCTCTCGGTGGAAAATGCAAGGAGAGTTCGCTGCCTCAGAGCCCCAAAATATGTAAATAAGAGTGAATTTGGGGGAGCAGGCTTGGGGTGGTTGACATCATCACCTGGAGGTGTGATTGGAGAATTGGGGCTCGATAACCCGGCACTGGGAATGAGGCAGTTTGTGCCTCGGTTTTCCCAGTTTTCCACTCTCAGGGAGGTTTAGGTGGATTTTACGGAAAGGTTTAAGTGAATTTTAGGAAAAAGTTTAGGTGGATTTTAGAGAAAAGCTTAGGTGGATTTTAAGGAAAGGTTTAGGTGGATTTTAGGAAAAAGTTTAGGTGGATTTTAGGAGAAGGTTTAGGTGGATTTTAGGAGAAGCTTTAGGTGGATTTTCAGAAAGGTTCTTCCCCCAGAGGGTGCTGGGCACTGCCCCAAGGCTGCCACAGCTCCAGGAGCATTTGGACAGAGCTCCCGGGGGGGCACAGGGTGTGATTTTGGGATTGTGCAGGGCCAGGGCTGGGACTGGATGATCCCTGTAGGTCCTGGAGCTCCAGCAGCATTTGGACACCCCTCTCAGGCACAGGGTGGGATTTTGGGGTGTCTGTGCACAGCCAGGGGCAGGACTGGATGAGCCCTGTAGGTCCTGGAGCTCTGGGAGCGTTTGGACACTGCTCTCAGGCATGGGGTGGGATTTTGGAATTGTGCAGGGCCAGGGCTGGGACTGGATGAGGTCCCGGAGCTCCAGGAACGTTTGGACACTGCTCCCGGGGGTGCACAGGGTGGGATTTTGGGGTTGTTCTGTGCTGGGTCAGGAACTGCACCCCACGATCCTCGGGGGTCCCTTCCCCCTCAGGACATTCCCCAATTCCCATCCTTTCTCTGCCACACCATCAGGATCCCCCAAGGAAAAGACAAAGGACCCACCCCAAAGCCCAAGGGACCCCCGAGTGACCCCAAAGCCCCGAAATGATCCTTGCGCTCACCTCGGCCGCCAGGAACGTGTCCACCTCGTTGTGGAAGGTGTCGAACAGGAGACTCAGGGCCTGCCTGGGGACAGCGAGTGGCACTGAGCCCTGGCCAGGTGGCTCTGGGGACAGTGCCATTGTGGGGATGGTGCCATTGTGGGGACGCTGCCATTGTGGGGACGCTGCCATTGTGGGGACAGTGGCACTGTAGGGACAGTGCCATTGAGGGGATGGTGCCATTGTGGGGACAGTGCCATTGTGGGGACGCTGCCATTGTGGGGACAGTGCCACCGTGGGGACAGTGCCATTGTGGGGACGGTGCCATTGTGGGGACAGTGCCATGGCAGGGATGGTGCCACCATGGGGACAGTGCCATTGTGGAGATGGTGCCATTGTGGGGACGATGCCATTGTGGGGACAGTGCCACCGTGGGGACAGTGCCACTGCGGGGTCAGTGCCATTGTGGGGACAGTGCCATGGCAGGGATGGTGCCACCATGGGGACAATGCCATTGTGGAGACAGTGCCATTGTGGGAACAGTGCCACTGCGGGGATGGTGCCATTGTGGGGACGGTGACACCATCGGAACAAGACAGCACCACTGTGGGGAGAGTGCCACCGTGTGACAATGCCATTGTGGGTATGGTGCCACCATGGGGACTGTGCCACCATGGGGACTGTGCCACCATGGGGACAGTGCCACCGTGTCCCCTGCCCTACCTGCTGATGGTCTGCTTGATGGGCCGCTCCTGCAGGTGGATGTGGTGGTTCAGCGTGGACGGGCTCTGGTCATCGCTGGCCTGGGGACACAGAGGGGCTGAGCGGGGAGGGGACACCGACCCCCCGATGTCCCCTGTGCCACACCCACTGTGCGGGCAAGGTCACTGCGGGGTGACACTGACCCCCAATGTCCCCTGTCAGGTCACTGGGGAGGTGACACCAACCCCCTGATGTCCCCTGCCAGGTCACTGCGGAGGTGACACTGACCCCCAAAGTCCCGTCAGGTCACTGCGGAGGTGACACCAAACCCCTGATGTCCCACATCCCACACCCACTGTGCTGGCCGGGTCACTGTGGGGGTGACACTGACCTCCTGATGTCCCCTGTCAGGTCACTGGGGAGGTGACACCAGCCTTGGTGTCCCCTGTGCCACACCCACCGTGTGGGCCAGGTCACTGCAAGGTGACACCGACCCCCCGATGTCCCCTGCCAGGTCACTGCAGGGGTGGCACTGACCCCCAAAGTCCCGTCAGGTCACTGGGAGGTGACACCGACCCCCAATGTCCCCTGTCAGGTCACTGTGAGGTGACACTGAGCCCCCAATGTCCCCTGCCAGGTCACTGGGAGGTGACACCGACCCCCCGATGTCCCCTGTCAGGTCACTGCAAGGTGACACCGACCCCCCGATGTCCCCTGCCAGGTCACTGGGAGGTGACACCAGCCCCCGGTGTCCCCTGTGCCACACCCACCGTGCGGGCCAGGTCACCGCGCGCTCCTTTCCTCCTCAGCAGCTGCAGGCGAATGTCGATGTCGAACTTCCTGCAGTGCTGGATGAACTCGTGGCTGCCCAGGGCGTGTTTGCTGTGGGGACAGGGCACGGGCTCATCCCACACCCCAAAAATCCCATCCCAAAATCCCATCCCAAAAATCCCATCCCAAAAATCCCATCCCAAAATCCCATCCCAAAATCCCATCCCAAAATCCCATCCCAAAAATCCCAATCCCAAAAATCCCATCCCAAAATCCCATCCCAAAGTCCCATCCCAAAATCCCATCCCAAAGTCCCATCCCAAAATCCCATCCCAAAAACCCATCCCAAAATCCCATGGCCAGGCACCCTTGGGATGGGCTCAGTGAGGCTGAACTTCCTGCAGGGCTGGGTGAACTTGGGGCTGCCCAATGTGCAGGGACAGCCCCACAGGCTCATCCCACACCCCAAAATCCCACCTGGAGTGCCCCAAAATCCCACCTGGAATGCCCCATGCCTATATCCCACAGCCAGGCACCCTTGGAATGGGCTCAGGGTGAGGCTGAATTTCCTGCAGGGCTGCGTGAACTTGCAGCTCTCTGATGTATCCCCCTGCACTCATCCCAGACCCCAAAATTTTGACTGGGGTGCCCCAAAATCCCACCCAGAGTGCCCCAAAATCCTGCCTGGAATACCCCATCCCAAAATCCCACGGCCAGGCACCCTTGGGATGGGCTCAGGGTGAGGCTGTATTTCCTGCAGGGCTGCGTGAACTTGCAGCTCTCCGATGTATCCCCACAGGCTCATCCCACACCCCAAAATCCTGCCTGGGGTGCCCCAAAATCCCTCCTGGGGTGCCCCAAAATCCTGCCCGGAACACCCCACCCTGATATCCCACGGCCAGGCAGCCTTGGCTGGGGCTCAGGGTGGCCGCCCTGCCTGCGCTGGGACCTTTGTGGCACCAGGAAAGGCAAAGAATGAGGAATTGTTCTCCCCGGAGCCGGAGCCGGAGCCGGGCGGGGAGCAGCTCGGGCTGCCAGGAGCTGCCCAGGGATCCGTGGGAAGCAGGGCATGGATCCCAGGGGTGCAGGATGCCCTGGGAGCGGGATCAGGGAGGGATCCATTCCCTGGAGCTGGGAATGACAGGGGAATCCTGGAGCTGGGAATGACACCCTGGGGCTGGGAATGACAGGGGAATCCTGGAGATGGGAATGACACTCTGGAGCTGTGAATGACACTCTGGAGCTGTGAATGACAGGGGAATCCTGGAGCTGGGAATGACACCCTGGAGCTGGGAATGACATCTTGGAGCTGGGAATGACACCCTGGTGCTGGGAATGACAGGAGAATCCTGGAGCTGGGAATGACATCTTGGAGCTGGGAATGACAGTGGAACTTTGGAGCTGGGAGTGACAGGAGAATCCTGGAGCTGGGAATGACAGGGGAATCCTGGAGCTGGGAATGACACTCTGGAGCTGGGAGTGACACCCTGGAGCTGGGAATGACATCTTGGAGCTGGGAATGACAGGGGAATCCTGGAGCTGGGAATGACACCCTGGAGCTGGGAATGACATCTTGGAGCTGGGAATGACATCTTGGAGCTGGGAATGACAGGGGAACTTTGGAGCTGGGAATGACAGGAGAATCCTGGAGTGATATCTTGATCCCCCTGGCAGAGGAATTACCCCTGCAGTGGGACACACTCCAGCCATCCATGGGAAGCAGAGCATGGATTTGAGGAGCTGGAGGATGCCCTGAGAGAGGGATCGGGGAATCCTGGAGCTGGGAATGACATCCTGATCCCCTGAGAGTGGGATCAGGGGAATCCTGGAGCAGGGAATGACAGGAGAATCCTGGAACTGGGAGTGACATCTTGGAGCTGGGAATGACAGGGGAACACCGTGGAGCACGGAATGACAGGAGAATCCTGGAGATGGGAAGGACATCTTGGAACTGGGAATGACAGGAGAACTCTGGAGCTGGGAATGACAGGAGAATCCTGGAGCTGGGAGTGACAGGAGAATCCTGGAGCTGGGAGTGACAGGAGAATCCTGGAGATGGGAAGGACATCTTGGAACTGGGAATGACAGGGGAATCCTGGAGCTGGGAATGACATCCCGATCCCCTGAGAGTGGGATCAGGGGCAATCCTGGAGCTGGGATTGACATCCCGATCCCCTGGCGTGGGAAGCACCCCTGGAGCAGGACCCACTCCAGCCCCACTTCCTTAGCTGGCTCTGGGCAGAAGGATCCGTCGGATCCCTGGCTCAATCCCACGGGAAGGATGCCGAGCGGAGCTCCAGGGCCCCGAGCGGCTCCGCAGGGAGGGATTTGGCACTTCCAGCATCTCCTGGGCCACGGGAAGATGTGGGAAGAAAAGCTCGGCCACAAAAGAGGCTTTGTGTCCCTCCCGGGGCTTTCCCAGAGGAACTCGGAGGGAGATCCAGGAAATATCCTGTGGGGAATGCCCTGCTCCGTGCCCGGGGGGCTGCTGGAAAAGGGGTTCACGCTGTTGGGAATGCCACCCTGAAGCTGGATGGATCCATCCCTGGCAGCTCCGAGCCCCCCGGGACTGCTGTGCCCACCTGTGCCCACCTGTGCCCACCTGTGCCCACCTGCACGGGGCTGCTTGGCACCACAGGGGCTCAGCACCCCCGGGAGCAGCCCCTCGGGGTGGCCCTGGAGTCCCTCAGGGTGACCCTGAAGTTCCCTTTGGTGACCCTGGAGTCCCTCAGGGTGGCCCTGGAGTCCCTCGGGATGGCCCTGAAGTTCCTCGGGATGGCCCTAAGCCCCTCGGGGTGGCCCTGAAGTCCCTTTTGGTGGCCCTAAGCCCCTCGGGATGGCCCTAATCCCCTTGGGATGGCTCTAAGCCCCTCGGGGTGGCCCTGAAGTCCCTTTTGGTGACCCTGGAGTCCCTCAGGGTGGCCCTGAAGTCCCTTTTGGTGACCCTGGAGTCCCTCAGGGTGGCCCTGGAGTCCCTTTTGGTGACCCTGGAGTCCCTCAGGGTGGCCCTGGAGTCCCTTTTGGTGACCCTGGAGTCCCTCAGGGTGGCCCTAAGCCCCTCAGGATGGCCCTAAGCCCCTTGGGGTGACCCTGAAGTCCCTTTTGGTGACCCTGGAGTCCCTTTTGGTGACTCTGGAGTCCCTTAGGATGGCCCTGAAGTCCCTCAGGATGGCCCTAAACCCCTCGGGGTGACCCTGAAGTCCCTTTTGGTGACCTAAACCCCCTCAGGATGAGCCCAACACCCATCCCTGGCCCTGCCCTGACTCTCCTGTAGGGCCCACATCCCTCCCCCAGCTTTTTCTGGGATTTATCCAAGCCTCCTGAGCCTTGGAGCTCCAACCGTGCCCACCACGATCAGCCCTGGATGTGCATCACATCCTAAAGTGCCTGGGATGGAATTTTCTCCCTTTTTCCCCCCTTCTTCTCCCATCTTCCCCTTCTTCTTCCGTCTTCCCCTTCTTCCATAATTTCCCCAATTTTCCCCAATTTTCTCCCTTTTTCTCCCATTTTCCCCCCTTTTTTCTCCCATCTTCCCTCATTTCCCCAATTTTCCCCCCTTTTTCCCAAATTTTCTCCCTCTTTCTCCCATTTTCCCCCTTTTCCCCCCTTCTTCTCCCATCTTCCCCTTCTTCCCCCATCTTCCCCCATTTCCCCCCCCATTTCCCCTCTTTTTCCCCCATTTTCCCACTTTTCCCCCTTTTTTCCTCCACCTTCCTCCTTTTTCTCCCACCTTCCCCTTTTTCCCCCATCTTCCCCTTCTTTCCCCATTTTCCCACTTTTCCCCCTCCTTCTCCCCCATTTCCCCTTTTTTTCCCCATTTCTCCCCCATTTTCCCTCTTTTTCCCCTTTTTCCCCCATTTCCCCTTTTTTCCCCCATTTCCCCCTCCCATTTTCCCCATTGTCCCCCATTTTCCCCCATTTTCCCACTTTTTCCCCTCCTTCCCCCCCATTTTCCCTTTTTTCCCATTTCTCCCCCATTTTCCCACTTTTTCCCCCTTTTTCCCCCATTTCCCCTTTTTTCCCCCATTTCTCCCCCATTTTCCCCCTTTTCCCCCACCCAGAGCCGCTCACTTCTGCAGGAACTCCTCGAGGCCGCAGATCTTGAGCAGGAAATCCTCGACGTCGACGGCGCGGAGCTCATCGTGGGTGTAGCACAGGGCCTGGTAAATGAGCAGGTCCACGGTGGAGGAGCCTGCGGGGACAGCGAGTGAGGGGCGGGAATTCCGGGAATTCTGGGAATTCCAGGAATGGCAGGAATTCTGGGAATTCTGGGAATGGTGGGAATTCTGGGAATGGCGGGAATTCCGGGAATGGCAGGAATTCTGGGAATGGTGGGAATTCCGGGAATGGCAGGAATTCTGGGAATTCTGGGAATGGTGGGAATTCGTGAATTCTGGGAATTCTGGGAATGGCGGGAATTCCGGGAATGGCGGGAATTCCAGGAATTCTGGGAACGGTGGGAATTATGGGAATTCTGGGTATTCTGGGAATGGCAGGAATTCTGGGAATTCTGGGAATGGTGGGAATTCCGGGAATGGCAGGAATTCTGGGAATTCTGGGAATGGTGGGAATTCGTGAATTCTGGGAATTCTGGGAATGGTGGGAATTCCGGGAATGGCGGGAATTCCAGGAATTCTGGGAACGGTGGGAATTATGGGAATTCTGGGTATTCTGGGAACGGCAGGAATTCCGGGAATTCTGGGAACAGCAGGAATTCCGGGAATTCCGGGAATTCCAGGAATTCCGGGAATTCTGGGAACAGCGGGAATTCTGGGAACGGCGGGAATTCTGGGAACAGCGGAAATTCCGGGAATTCCAGGAATTCTGGGAACGGTGGGAATTCCGAGAATTCTGGGAATTCTGGGAACGGCGGGATTCTGGGAATTCTGGGAACAGCAGGAATTCTGGGAATTCTGGGAACGGCGGGATTCCGCGATTCCATGGATCCCGAGGCCGGGCCGGGCCGTGCCGCACTCACAGTCGCAGGTGAAGGTCAGCGGCTCCCGCAGGCTGTCACACACCACTGTCACCTTCAGGCTGACGCCGTGGCCCAGCTGCTCCGGGCTGGGGTTCACGGCGTTCCACACCAACCCCGTCAGGGAATAATCCTCCGTGCTGGAGCCCGAGCGCAGCCTGGGGAGGGAGGGAGGGAGGGAGGGAGGCTCAGCGATCCCGGTGGCTTTCGGGGAGCGTCCCCCGCCCCAAAAATCCGTGGTTTCGGGGGTGTTTTGGCACTCACACGTCCAGCATGTGGCAGAAGGCTGCCACCTCCTCGTCGCGCTCCTCGGACACCTCGAAGAGCTCGTAGCCGTTGGCCAGGGAGCGCGGCCGGGGGGCCACCTGTGGGGCAGGGCACGAGCCACGGTCAGCCTGGGCCACCCCCGGGGTCCGGCCTGAAGCAAACCCCCGTGGGGATCACCGGACCCCACACAGAGCGGCCTGGGCCACCCCGGGGTCATTGCAGTAGGGACTGGTGGCCCTGAAGCCCCTCAGGGTGGCCCTAAGTCCCTTTTTGTGGCCCTAAAGCCCCTCAGGCTGTCCCTAAAACTTCTCAGGGTGGCCCTAAAGCCCCTCTGGGTGACCCTGAAACCCCTTGGGGTGACTCTGAAGCCCCTCAGGGTGACCCTAAAGCCCCTCAGGGTTACCCTAAAGCCCCTTGGGGTTACCCTAAAGCCCCTTGGGTGACCCTAAAGTCCCTCAGGGTGGCCCTAAAGTCCCTCAGGGTGACCCTAAAGCCCCTCAGGGTGACCCTGAAACCCCTTGGGGTGACCCTAAAGCCCCTCTGAGTGGCCCTAAAGCCCCTTGGGGTGACCCTAAAACCCCTCAGGGTGACCCTAAAGCCCCTTGGGGTGACCCTAAAGCCCCTCGGGGTGACCCTAAAGCCCCTCAGGGTGACCCTAAAGCCCCTCGGGGTGACCCTAAAGCCCCTCAGGGTGACCCTAAAGCCCCTCGGGGTGACCCTAAAGCCCCTCAGGATCCCCCCAGCTCCCCTCACCGGCTCCACGGAGATCCTGCGGTTCCTGTTGGACCCCACCAGGTTCTTCCCGCCGCCCGTGCGGGCTCCGTAGGCCCGCGGGGGCACCTGGGGGGGCATGGTCTTGCTCCGTGCCACCGGCTTCCCCCCGGATTCCTTCTCCAGGATGCTCCTGCCCTCCTTCCAGCCCCGCGACGCTTCCCGCAGCACCTCGCACTCGTAGGTGGCCTTGAGGTTGAGGCAGGCGATGGCGTCGATGCCGTAGGGATCCTCCCGCGAGATGCGGTGCCCTAAAAGCTTGTCCTGCGCCACCGAGAACATGTTGATGTCCCTGGGCTGGCCCTTGGGCGGTGGCGGGGACACCTTCCCGGGGCGCTGGGTGCCCTCGGGGGACCCCCACAGCGGGAGCCGGGGGGGCAGCGGGGGCGGAGAGAGCTTTTTGGGGGAGCCGGCGCCGTTGAGAGGCTCCCCGAGGAAATCCCGTCCCGATCCCTCCAGGATGAACAGGTAATCCCCGCTCAGGGGACCCTTCCGCCAGGGCTGGGGGTCCGGGCCGGGCCCGGGGGGCGCGTGGGGACCCTCGGGGACAGCGGGGCCGAGCGTGGGGTCGGAGCCGGAGAGCCCCCGCGCCGCTTTGATGCCGTTCCTGTCGCCGGGGTCGTCCCAGGAGATGAGGGGCCGCTCCCGGCGCCGCTCCTTGCGGGCGCGGCTCTCCTCCTTGTCCTGCCGGAGCCGGGACAGGGCATCGTACTCCATCTGCAGCGCCTCGGCCAGCGCCAGCTCCTTGCGGCTCAGCCCCACCGACTCCAGCGCCGGCCAGTGCTCGCCGGGGCCGGACATGGCCACCGCTGCTGCGGGCTCCGGCGTCAGGAGAACGGCATGCTGCTGCTCCTGGAACGGGGAAGGTGAGGGGTTAACGGGGCAGGCCATGGATGGGTGGGAATGGGGAAAATCATGGGATTATTGGGTGGGAATGGGGAAAATCATGGGATTAATGGGTGGGAATGGGGAAAGATGAGAGATGAAGGGATGGGAATGGGGAAAATCATGGGATTATTGGGTGGGAATGGGGAAAATCATGGGATTAATGGGTGAGAATGGGGAAAGATGAGAGATGAAGGGATGGGAATGGGGACAGGAGAAGGATGAAGGGATGGGGAAAGGAGAGGGATGAAGGGATGGGAATGGGGAAAATCATGGGATTATTGGGTGGGAATGGGGAGAGGAGAGAGATGCAGGAATGGGGACAGGAGAGAGATTAAGGGATGGGAACGGGGACAGGAGAAGGATGAACGGATGGGAATGGGGAAAGGCATGGGATGAATGGGTGGTGACATGGCCGCCGCTGCTGCGGGCTCCGGCGTCAGGAGAACGAACGGCATGCTGCTGCTCCTGGAACGGGGAAGGGAAGGGTTAACAGGGCAGGCCATAGATGGGTGGGAATGGGGAAAATCATGGGATTATTGGGTGGGAATGGGGAAAGATGAGAGATGAAGGGATGGGAATGGGGAAAATCATGGGATTATTGGGTGGGAATGGGGAAAATCATGGGATTAATGGGTGAGAATGGGGAAAATCATGGAATTAATGGGTGGGAATGGGGAAAGATGAGAGATGAAGGGATGGGAATGGGGAAAATCATGGGATTATTGGGTGGGAATGTGGAAAAGAGAGAGATTAATGGGTGGGAATGGGGAAAGGAGAGAGATGCAGGAATGGGGAAAGGAGAGGGATGAAGGGATGGGAATGGGGAAAGATGAGAGATGAAGGGATGGGAATGGGGACAGGAGAGGGATGAAGGGATGGGAATGGGGAAAGGCATGGGATGAATGGATAGGCAGCCCATGGATAGCTCGGAATGGGGAAAATCATGGGATTAACGGATGGGGAAAGGCAAGGGATTAATGGATGGGCAGTGCATGGATGGCCCTGAAGCCCCTCAGGATGGCCCTGAAGCCCCTCAGGATGGCCCTAAAGCCCCTCACGATGGCCCTAAAGCCCTTCAGGATAGCCCTAAAGCCCCTTCAGGGTGGCTCTAAAGCCCCTCAGGATGGCCCTAAAGCCCCTCCGGGTGGCCCTGTGTGTTGTTTGTCACCCCCAGCCCCGTCGCCCCCTCCCCACCGCGCTGACCCCGCGCTCTGCAGGACCAGATGGCTCCTAACGAGCCTGCTCCAGGCCCCATAATTCCACAATTCCCGGAGGATTTGTCCCCCTCGCGGTCCCTCTCAGCCCCCAGCGCCAGCTCATCCCGGATTTTTGCGCTTTCCAGACGGAAAAAATGGGCTCCAGGGCTGGGAATGTTCCCTCCCCTGGCATTTCGGGCCCTGCTGGCAGCTGGGGGATTTTCCTGGAAAAACAGAAATCCCAAAAGCTGGCAGTGCCGGCCTTCTGGAAGCCGAACAAAGGGAAAAAAAATCCGCTTTTAACCCAAAAGCAATAAACCCCAAAATGATTTTTGCGGCTGACGAAGCCACAGCTCCGTGCTCGTCTCCAAGACAAACACCGGCGAGGCTCCTGCGCGTGGGGCTGGAATTGCCACGGGAATGGGGTGGGAATGGGGCGGGAATGGGGTGGGAATGGGGTGGTAATGGGGTGGGAATGGGGAATGGGGCAGGAATGGGGCGAGAATGGGGAATGGGGTGGGAATGGTGTGGGAATGGGGAATGGGGTAAAAATGGGATGGGAATGGGGTGGGAATGGGGTGGGAATGGGGCAGAAATGGGGTGGGAATAGGGAATGGGGTGGGAATGGTGTGGGAATGGGGAATGGGGTAAAAATGGGATGGGAATGGGGTGGGAATGGGGTGGGAATGGGGCAGAAATGGGGTGGGAATAGGGTGGGAATGGGGTGGGAATGGGGAATGGGGAATGGGGTGGGAATGGGGTGGGAATGCATGGGAATGGGGTGGGAATGGGGAATGAGGAATGGGGAATGGGGAATGAGGAATGGGGAATGGGGCGGGAATGGGGAATGGGGAATGGGGTAGGAATGGGGTGGGAACGGGAATGGGGTGGGAATGGGGTGGGAATGGGGAATGGGGTGGGAATGGGGAATGGGGTAGGAATGGGGTGGGAATAGGGTGGAAATGGGGTGGGAATAGGGTGGGAATGGGGCGGGAATGGGAATGGGGAATGGGGAATGGGGTGGGAATGGGGAATGGGGTGGGAAGCAGGTCTGACCCCACCGAGCCAACGCTGAGGGGTTCTGCTGCCCCCAGGGATGTCACCCGGGGTTGGGGACACCGAGAGCAGCTCAGCTCCGTCCCTTCCCAGCTGGAGGAGCGAGGGTTTGGCACACCCCATGGCAAAGCCCCAAAATCGCCCTCCAAGGGCTCCTTCAGGAGCGGGAGCTGATCTCAGCTGGAGCCTCCAGCTCGGGGGGGTTAATGGGAATTTAATGAGGCCATCGTTTGGGTGGGGGGTGTGGGCCCAGCCCTGCTCTGGGGAGACCCTGCAGGATCCCACAGGATCCCATGGCAGATCCAGCTCTGAATCCCTGTGCCCAGGGACAGAATTCCAGGGGTTCCCTAAGCACCTTGATCCCTTCCAGGATCCTACAGGGTCCCGTGGGAGATCCAGCCCTGCATTCCCTGTGCCCAGGGACAGAATTCCAGGGGTTCCCTGCTCACCCCAACCCCTCCATCCCTCCCTTTCCCTTCTCAGGATCCTACAGGATCCTGTGGCAGATCCAGCCCTGCATTCCCAGTGCCTGGATAGGATTCCAGGAGTTCCCTGAGCATTCCCACCCTTCCCTTCCCTTCATTCCCCCTCACAGGATCCCACAGGATCCCATGGCAGATCCAGCTCTGAATCCCCGTGCCCAGGCACAGAATTCCAGGGGTTCCCTCAGCACCCCCATCCCTCCATCCCTTCCCTCCCTTTCCCTTCTCAGGATCCCACAGGATCCCGTGGCAGATCCCTGGCCCAGGTCCAGGATTCCAGGAGTTCCCTGAGCATTCCCATTCCTCCCTCCCGTCCCCCTCGCAGGACCCTACAGGATCCCATGGCAGATCCCCGTTCCCAGGGATAGATTTCCAGGGATTCCCGACCCCTCCATCCCTCCCTTCCCCCTCACAGGATCCCACAGGATCCCATGGCAGATCCAGCCCTAATCCCCATGCCCAGGGACAGAATTCCAGGAGTTCCCTGAGCACCCCCATCCCCTGCAGGATCCCACAGGATCCCATGGCAGATCCAGCTCTGAATCCTCGTGCTCAGGGACAGAATTCCAGGAGTTCCCTGAGCATTCCCATTCCTCTCTTCCCTTCATTCCCCTCAGAGGATCCCACAGGATCCCATGGCAGATCCCAGTGCCCAGGGCCCGGATCCCAGGGATTCTCTGCTCACTGGAATCCGTCCATCCCTCCCTTCCCCCTCACAGGATCCCACAGGATCCCATGGCAGATTCACCTCTGAATCCTTGTGCTCAGGGACAGAATTCCAGGGATTCCCTGCTCCCCCCATCCCTCAGAGGATCCCACAGGATCCCATGGCAGATCCCTGTGCCCAGGGACAGAATTCCAGGGATTCCCTCAGCACCCCAATCCCTCAGAGGATCCCGCAGGATCCCACGGCCAGATCCCAGTGCCCAGGGATCCCAGGGATTCCCCGCTCCCCCCATCCCTCCCCTCCCCCTCCCCAGCCCCATCCCGGAGCATCTGGGATTCCCTCACACCCTGCAGGGGCACATTCCGCGATGGAGGTCATGCCTATCAGGGACACAATTCCCGATCCATTTATAATCCGGGCGGATAAAGCCCCGCGGCAAAGCCTTCCCCTCTCCGTCCGTCCGTCCGTCCGTCCGTCCTGCCGCCCCCAGCCGCCATTCCCAGCCTCTGGAATCATCCCTGCCACTGCCACCGGTCCTGCTGCCACCCCGGCGAGAGGTGACAAAGCTCTCCGGACGCACAGAACCCCAGGGATATCCTCGGGAATCTCCAGGGATGCTCCGGGATTTTGTTCCTGGGGCTTTGGGGGCGACAAACGCAGCTCCGGGAAAAGTGGGATCTGCTCTTCCCACCCCCAAAGGAATCCTCTGGTTTTAATTCTCCCCAAAAAGGGAGGGAAATGGGGAATTTTGAGATCTCAGGGATCTCCAGGGATGCTCCAGGATTTTGTCACAGAGCTTTGGGGGCGATGAACGCAGCTGCAGGAAAAGTGGGATCTGCTCTTCCTGCCCCCAGGGGAACTCTCTGGTTTTAATTCTCCCCGAAATGGGAGGGAAACGGGGAATTTTGGGATCTTGGGAATCTCCAGGGATGCTCTGGGATTTTGTCCTGGGGCTTTGGGGGAGATGAATGCAGCTGCAGGAAAAGTGGGATCTGCTCTTCCTGCCCCCAGAGGAACTCCCTGGTCTTAATTCTCCCCAAAACGGGAGGGAAACAGGGAATTTTGGGATCTCGGGAATCTCCAGGGATGCTCCGGGATTTTGTCACAGAGCTTTGGGGACAACAAGCGCAGCCTTGGGAAAAGTGGGATCTGCTCTTCCTGCCCCCAGAGGAACTCTCTGGTTTTAATTCTCCCCAAAACAGGAGGGAAATGGGGAATTTTGGGATCTCGGGAATCTCCAGGGATGCTCCGGGATTTTGTCCCAGGGCTTTGGGGGCGATGAACACAGCCCCAAGAAAAGTGGGATCTGCTCTTCCTGCCCCCAGAGGAACTCCCTGGTCTTAATTCTCCCCAAAACAGGAGGGAAATGGGGAATTTTGGGATCTTGGGAATCTCCAGGGATGCTCCAGGATTTTGTCCCAGGGCTTTGGGGGCGATGAACACAGCCCCAGGAAAAGTGGGATCTGCTCTTCCTGCCCCCAAAGGAACTCCCTGGTTTTAATTCTCCCCAAAACAGGAGGGAAATGGGGAATTTTGGGATCTCGGGAATCTCCAGGGATGCTCCGGGATTTTGTCCCAGGGCTTTGGGGGCGATGAACACAGCCCCAGGAAAAGTGGGATCTGCTCTTCCTGCCCCCAAAGGAACTCCCTGGTTTTAATTCTCCCCAAAATGGGAGGGAAATGGGGAATTTTGTGACGTTCCCCCATGGAAAGCCCTTTGGGGTCTCCGGGTGCTGCCTGGGCTTTGGGGAAACTCAGAATTCCCATTCAGGTTTGGAATCAGAAGCCCTAAAAGGGAACCGGGTCTCAAAAATCATGGGAAAAATCAAAACAACCCCCGGAGGGTTTCATTCCTGGATCCACAAACCCCAAATCCAGCAAATCCAACCCTCCAGAAGCGAGAGAGACCGGATTCCCCCCAAATCCAGACTTTTCCAGGCATCTCCCTTCCCATTCCTGGGCGAAAAGCTGAATCCCAAAACTTCTGAGGGTGAATTCCAAACTCCCGGATTTCCAGACGGGGTTTGGAGCTGGATCCCCTCACCCGGAGCTGCCAGCGGGATTTTTCGGGAGGAAAGGCCTGGATTTCATCCCGATGATCCAAGCCTTGCTTCCGACCTGCTCCGGAGGAGTTTCCTGCTCCTCCAGCTGATTTTTCTCCTATTAATAGCCAGGTCCGAGCGCTCCAGAGGAGGCAGGATGTGGAGCTGGACGGTGCCAGAGGCTCTTCCATCATTTTCCATGGATTTCCTGGGAGGAAATCCTGCCCTGGAGAGGTTCGGGATGAGAAAATCCCCAAAAATCCAAATGGGGGTGGCCAAAAAGGAGGGAAAACCTGGAGGCACCAGGATGGGGACAATGGAGGGGACAAGGGGATCGAGCTGGGGAGGAACCGGAAATCCTGGAAAGGTTTGGGTTCCGGATGAGAAAATCCCCAAAATCCCAATTGGGGGAGGCCAAAAAGGAGGGAAAACCTGGAGGCTCCGGGATGGGGACAATGGAGGGGACAAGGGGACAGGGTGGGGCAAAGGGGAGGTGACAAATCCCCCATTTAAAGGCAGGTGACACCCCCACTCCTGGCTCCATGGGGAATGCCAGGTGGCTCACAAATTGCCCCAAAAATGCCCCCAAAGTGGCCCCAAAATGCCCCAAAAATGCTCCCCAAGAACGCCCCCAAAACGCCCTAAAAATGCCACCAAAGCAGCCCCAAAATGTCCCAAAAACGGCCCCAAGAACGCCCCGAAAATGCCCCCAAAGTGGCCCCAAAATACCCCAAAAACGCCCCCCAAGTACATCCCCAAAATGCCACCAAAGCAGCCCCAAAATGTCCCAAAAACGGCCCCAAGAATGCCCCAAAAATGCCCTCAAAGGCCCCCAAAATGCCCCCCAAACACCCAAAAGCCACCCCAAGCAGCTCCAGGTGCCTCCACCCCGACACCGGAGCCACCTCGTGTCCCCTCCTGTCCCCGTGTCACACCCACGGCAATTTCGGGGTTACTCACCTCCCCCCACCCGGGGCCGGGGGTTGGGACCCCCCTGGGGACTCTGGGGGTGACGTCCCCGGTGCCACCTGTCCCCAGTGCCACCACCCGTGTCCCATGCAAATCACAGCTTCCTCCCTGCCACCCACTCAGCACCGGCCGGGGACAGTGGGGATGGAGGGGCTGGAGTCCCAAAAATGCCCCAAAACACCCCCAAAACCAGGCCCAAAAACGGCCCAAAAATGGCCCCACAGCACCCCAAAAAAAGCCCCAAAACTGGCCCCGGATCACCCAAAAAAAGCCCCCAAAATACCTCAAAACAGGCAAAAAATGCCCTAAAACCAGTCCAAAACCGCCCCCAAATGCCTCCAAAATGCCCCAAAAATGTCTGCAAAGCTCCCCAAAAATGGCCCAGAACGGCCCCAAAAGGCTCCCAAAATGCCCCAAAACGCCCCAAAACCAGCCCCAAAAATGGCAGCAGAACACCCCAAAAAAGCCCCAAAACTGGCCACGGATCACCCAAAAAAAGCCCCCAAAATGCATCAAAACAGGCAAAAAATGCCCTAAAACCAGTCCAAAACTGCCCCCCAAATGCCTCCAAAATGCCCCAAAAATGCCCCCAAAGTGCCCCCAAAATGGCCCAGAACTGCCCCAAAAGGTTCCCAAAATGCCCCAAAACCAGCCCCAAAACTGGCCCCAGAACACCCCAAAAAAGCCCCCAAAATGGCCCAAAAATGCCTCAAAACGGGCAAAAAATCCCTAAAACCAGCCCAAAACCGCCCCAAATGCCTTCAAAACGCCCCAAAAATCCCCCCAAAGCGCCCCAAAAATGCTCCCAAAGTGCCCCAAAAATGGCCCAGAACTGCCCCAAAAATGGCCCAAAATGCCCCCAAACGCTGCCAAAATTCCCCAAAACGCTCCGGAGAGCTGATCCGTGGGGAGAGCCCTCGGGAAGCAGCAGCAGCAGCAGCAGCAGGGGCAGGAGGAGGCTCCTGCTGCCGCCGCCCAGCCCGGCGCTCCCGGGGGACGATCCGCTCTGTATCCATGGAAAACGCTCCAGCCCTTCCCTGTTGCCATGGGGCTGCGCTCCCGGAGCCAGATGCTCCCGCGGGCGGAGGGGAAGGAGGAGATGGATCAGCCCGGGAGGTGGGGAGGAGGACATGGAAAATCCCGGGATGCAGGGAGGGCTTGGACATGGATCCCATCCCGGGGGATGTGGGGAGGAGGACAGGGATAACCCTGGGATCCAGGGAGTGTATGGACATGGATCATCCTGGGGTGCAGGGAGGAGGACAGGGATAACCCTGGGATCCAGGGAGTGCATGGACATGGATCATCCTGGGGTGCAGGGAGGACAGGGATCAGCCTGGGATGTGAGGAGGAGGACAGGGATAACCCTGGGATCCAGGGAGAACATGGACATGGATCATCGTGGGATGCAGGGAGGAGGACAGGGATAACCCTGGGATGTGGGGAGGAGGACAGGGATCACCCTGGGATGCAGGGAGGGCTTGGACATGGATCAGCCCAGGATGGAGGGAGGATATGGATAGCTATCCCAGGATGCAGAGAGCGAACGGACATGGATCAGCCCGGGATGTGGGGAGGAGGATATGGAAAATCCCGGGATGCAGGGAGGACAGGGATGGAGGGAGGAGGACATGGATCATCCCGGGATGCAGGGAGGGCATGGACATGGATCATCCTGGGATTCAGGGAGGACAGCGATCACCCTGGGATGAGGGGAGGAGGACAGGGATCACCCTGAGATGCAGGGAGGGCTTGGACATGGATCAGCCCGGGATGGAGGGAGGATATGGATCATTATCCCAGGATGCAGAGAGCAAACGGACATGGATCAGCCTGGGATGTGGGGAGGAGGACATGGAAAATCCCGGGATGCAGGGAGGACAGGGATCAGCATGGGATGTGAGGAGGAGGACAGGGATAATCCTGGGGTTCAGGGAGGGCTTGGACATGGATCATCCCGGGATGCAGGGAGGAGGACATGGATCACCCCGGGATGTAGGGAGGATATGGATCATTCTGGGATGCAGGGAGTGCATGGACATGGATCATCCTGGGGTGCAGGGAGGACAGGGATCAGCCTGGGATGTGAGGAGGAGGACATGGATCATCCTAGGATGTGGGGAGGACAGGGATCGTCATCCCAGGATCCGAGGAGTGCACGGACATGGATCATCCCAGGATGCAGGGAGTAGGACATGGATCACCCTGGGATGTGGGGAGGACAGGGATCGTCATCCCAGGATCATCCCAGGGAGTGCACGGACATGGATCATCCTGGGTTGCAGGGAGGACATGGACGTGGAACATCCTGGGATGTGAGGAGGACAGGGATGGAGGAAGGAGGGCAGAGATCATCCCGGGATGTGGGGAGGGCATGGACAGGGATCCCCTGGGATGCAGGGAGGAGGACATGGATCATCCTAGGATGTGGGGAGGAGGACAGGGATCATCATCCCAGGACCATCCCAGGGAGTGCATGGACATGGATCATCCCAGGATGCAGGGAGAAGGACATAGAAAACCCCAGGATGCAGGATCACCCTGGGATGCAGGGAGGAGGACATGGATCATCCTGGGATGCAGGGAGGGCAGGGATGCAGGGAGGATATGGATCATCCTAGGACGCCGGATCACCCTGGGATGTAGGGAGGAGGATATGGATCACCCTGGGATGCAGGGAGGGCAGGGATGTAGGGAGGACATGGATCATCCCGGGATGCAGGGAGGAGGACATGGATCATCCTGGGATGTAGGGAGGACAGGGATGCAGGGAGGAGGACGTGGATCACCCTGGGACGTGGGGAGGACAGGGATCATCCCCAGGAGCACCCACAGCACCTTTTAGGGTGCAGGAGCCCCACAATCCTGACCCAGCCCCGTCTGCAGTGGGAATCCTCTCCCGGGGCTGCTCATCCTGCAGGATCCACATGCCCCGGGAGAGAGCCACATCCCAAGGACACAGAAAACTGGGATGGGGCTGGGAATGCTGCCCTGCTGCTCCCTGGAGAGAGCCCCAGCCTCGGCAGCCCCCGGGCCTCGCCCAGCCCTTCCCCATCCCAGTTCATCCCAGTGCATCCCAGTTCATCCCAGTGCATCCCAGTGCATCCCCGTGCATCCCAGTGCACCCCGGTGCATGCCAGTGCATCCCAGTGCATCCCCGTGCATCCCAGTTCATCCCAGTGCATCCCAGTGCACCCCGGTGCATCCCAGTGCATCCCAGTGCATCCCCGTGCATCCCCGTGCATCCCAGTGCATCCCGGTGCATCCCAGTTCATCCCAGTGCACCCCAGCAATGCTCCCGCACAGAAGGCAGGGCTGGAAGGGAAGGGCTGATCCTCTGGATCCTCTCCCCAACCTCCCTGTGGAATTTCGGAGGCGAGGAGGTGGGGCAGGCACCTGGCCGGGGCGGTTATCCCGGGAAATCCGGGACAGGCAGGTTCTGTCACCCCACAGCTCCTGTTATCCCATCCCTCCTGCTCCAGGATGAAAAGGTTGATTTTCCTGGAAAAGGCGTGTGCCAGACAAGTTCCCTCACCCCAAAGCTCCTGTTACCCATTTCTCCCACTCTGGGAGGAAAAGGTTGATTTTCCTGGGAGATCCGGGCTCCAGACAGGTTCCCTTACTCCTCAGCTCCTGTTATCCCATCCCTCCTGCTCCAGGAGGAAAAGATTGATTTTCCTGGGAGATCTGGGCTCCAGGCAGGTTCCCTCACCCCCAAAGCTTCCTGTCACCCCATTCTTCCACTTTGGGAGGGAAGGATTGATTTTCCTGGAAAAGGCGAGTGCCAGGCAGGTTCCCTCACCCCTCAGCTCCTGTTATTCCATCCCTGCCGCTCCGGGAGGGAAGGATTGATTTTCCTGAGAGATCTGGGCTCCAGACAGGTTCCCTCACCCCTCAGCTCCTCTTACCCCATTTCTCCCATTTGGGGAGGGAAAGGTTGATTTTCCTGGGAGATCTGGGCTCCAGACAGGTTCCCTCACCCCTCAGCTCCTGTTATCCCATCCCTCCTACTCCGGGAGGAAAGGATTGATTTTCCTGGAAAAGGCAGGTGCCAGACAGGTTCCCTCACCCCCACAGCTCCTGTCACCCCATTCTTCCCACTCTGGGAGGAAAAGATTGATTTTCCTGGGAGATCCAGGCTCCAGACAAGTTCCCTCACCCCACAGCTCCTGTTATCCCATCCCTCCTACTCCGGGAGGAAAGGATTGATTTTCCTGGGAGATCCAAGCTCCAGACAGGTTCCCTCACCCCTCAGCTCCTGTTATCCCAGGATTGATTTTCCCGGTCACGCTGCGCCCGCCGAGCCCGGCCCAGATCCCGGGAACAATCCCAGCTGCGCTCGGCCTCACTCACACACACACACACACACGGGCTGGAGTCGATAGATCCCTGCAGGGGAACAGCTCCCAAACCTCTGGAGCTTCTCCAGGAGCATCCCCGCAAAGTTTGGGATCCGCAGGAGCTGCAGCACCCCGAGATCCCCCAGCATTCCCACAAGGGCCCTCTGTCCCTAAATCCGTGGTCGGCCCCACAGCAGGGCTGGCTTGGCCCTGTCCTTGTCCCTGTCCCCAGCCGCAGATCCAGAGTGGCACCCCTGGCCTGGGGGGTGGCAACGGGAGGGTCTTTAAAGTCCCTTGCAACCAAAACCCTTTAGGATTCTGTGCCCTCTGTCCCCATCCCTTCCCTATTTCCCTGTCCCCATCCCTGTCCCCATCCCTGTCCCCATCCCTGTGCCCCCCCCCGTCCCCGTCCCCATCGCCCAGGACCAACTTCGCCGTTTCTCGGGCTCCATTTCATTGTTCCGCTCATCCAAACCCCCAAATCCTCTCTCCCCGCGGCCCGAGGGGACACCCCAAGCCCCCCGACCCCGCAGCGTGCCCCGGGCAGGGACAGCCCCGCGTCCCCCGCGCCCCCGCGGCGCTTTTGGGGCTCCCGGTGCCGGAGCCGCAGCTCTCGGGGAGCGCCGGGAACGCCCCGCAGCTCCTCCGGGAGGCGAAATTACGGACGCACGGACCTCCATTTACAGATAAAACATCATTTTCCAGCGGGGAAACCCCGGCGGGAGCCCAGCGGAGCCCCCCGCGCCCCCCGATCCTCGGCGCGGCCCTACCTGCTCCGAGCGGCGGCGGCGGCGGCGGCGGGGCCGGGGAGATGCGGGAGGAGCCGGGGGGATGCGGGAGGAGCCGGGGGATGCGGGAGGAGCCGGGGGATGCGGGAGGAGCCGGGGGGATGCGGGAGGAGCCGGGGGGAGGCGGGAGCACCGCGGCGGAGGCGGCGGACAATGGCGGTCGCAGCGCGGGGCGGTGCGGGGCCATCTCTCGGCCGCGCTCCGCATTGCACGGGGCCCGCGCTGGTGTCCCCCGGAACGTCCCTCGGTGTCCCCCGGTGTCCCCGGGATGCTCCGCATTGCACCGGGCCCGCGCTGGTGTCCCCCGGAACGTCCCTCGGTGTCCCCGGGATGCTCCTGGTCACCCTCCGTATTGCACGGGGCCCGCGCTGGTGTCCCCCGGAGTGTCCCTCGGTGTCCCCGGGATGCTCCTGGTCACCCTCCGTATTGCACGGGGCCCGCGCTGGTGTCCCCCGGAGTGTCCCTCGGTGTCCCCGGGATGCTCCTGGTCACCCTCCGCATTGCACCGGGCCCGGGCTGATCCCCCCCGGTGTCCCCGGGATGCTTCGCATTGCACGGGGCCCGCGCTGGTGTCCCCCGGAACGTCCCTCGGTGTCCCCCGGTGTCGCCGGGATGCTCCCGGTCTCCCTCCGCATTGCACCGGGCCCGGGCTGATCCCCCCGCGCTGTCCCCCGGTGTCCCCCGGTGTCCCCCGGTGTCCTCGGGACGCTCCGGCTGCCCCCGGGGTGCTGTCCCCGCATTCCCGCGTCCTCCTTCCCCGTCCCCGCATCCCTCCCCGGTGTCCCCCACGGTGTCCCCCCGCGTGTCCCCGGGACGCTGCCACCTCCCCCCGTGGGATCCCGGGGACATTCCCCGCGCGTGTCCCCATCCCGGGGCTCGGAGCTGCTCCCACCGCTCCGCCCTTGTCCCCCTCCACCTCCGCCCACCCTCGGGGACATCCCTGGGGTCCCCACCCTCACCCCCAGGGCTGTGGCTACTCCTTTGGGGTGCTGGGACACCCCACAGCCCCCACTGGGATCGGGGGGCTCCCGGTGGGGACACTGCCACCGCCGCAGCCAGACCCCCGGGCCCGGGGGACACCCCGAGTGGGCACAGATGGGCCCGGGGGACACCCCGAGGGGGCACAGATGGGCCCGGGGGACACCCCGAGGGGACACAGATGTGCCCGAGGCGCGGTGGCAGTGGCCGGGGTGTGTTTCCGTGGCAGCCAGGGTTAATGGACACCCCCGGAATGGCAGGAAAGCCGCGCCGGGAGGGCCGCGGGTCACAGCTGTGGTTTGGGTTTAGCGGAGGCAGAGATTATCCTGGAATTATGGATCCCGGAGTATTATCCCGACCTTGCTCGAGGTTCCCCGGGGGGCGGCAGGGTGGGGGTTTTGTGGGGTTCACCACGGCGCACAGGGAGGTGTTGGGGTCTGGGGGTTCCCGGGTGTGACCCCATGTCCCAGCAGGCCCCAAGCGGGGACATCAATCATTCCCTGTCCTGGAATGGATCATTCCCTGTTCCCTCTTCCCCTTTGAACCCCGCTTTGCTGCGGGGGACCCCCAGAGCTGGCAGTGGGGTCCCCCCTTTTCCCCGCAGCCCACGATGAGCCTGGTGTGGGTTTATTGGGATCCCGAGCCGTGCCCCGGGGAACAGGGGGGCATGGGGGGCACGGGGGGCAGGAAGGGGGCACAGACAGGGACAGTTCCATCGGGGGGTACAGGCAGGAGGGTGCAGATAGTGGGGTTCAGGTAGGGGACACAGACAGTGGGGTTCAGGCAAGGAGGATTCAATAGTGCGGTGCAGATAATGGGGTGCAGACAGTGGGGTTCAGATAGCGGACACAGATAGTGGGATTCGGGTAGGGGGTACAAATAGGAGGGTTTGGGTACGGGGTACAGATAGTGGGGTTCGGGTAGGGGGTACAGATAGCGGAGTTTGGGTAGGGAGTACAGATAGTGGGGTTCAGGCAAGGAGGTTTCAATAGTGGGGTGCAGATAGTGAGGTTCAGGTAGGGCATCTGGGGGTGTTCAATCGGGGGGTACAGGCAGGGGTTTAAGGCAGGGAGATGGAGGCAGAGGGGTGCAGATAATGGGGTGCAGACAGTGGGGTTCGGGTAGGGGGTACAGATAGTGGGATTCGGGTAGGGGGTACAGATAGTGGGGGTCAGGTAGCAGGTGCAGATAGTGGGGTTCAGGTAGGGGACACAGATAGTGGGGTTTGCGTAGGGGTACAGATAGTGGAGTTCGGGTAGGGGGTACAGATAGTGGGGTGCAGATAGTGGGGTTCGTGTAGGGGTACAGATAGTGGGGTTCAGGTAGGGGATACAGACAGGGGGGTACAAACAGTGGGGTTCAGGTAGGCGGTGCAAATAATGGGGCGCAGACGAGCGGTACCGGCAGCCACTCTCCCCATACGCAGGGAGATATTGCTGCAGCGCCGCTGTGAATGCCAGAGCCCGGATAGCTCAGTCGGTAGAGCATCAGACTTTTAATCTGAGGGTCCAGGGTTCAAGTCCCTGTTCGGGCGTGAGTATTTTTCCTTTATTTTCCCCGCCCGACTTTTTTTTTTTTTCCCGAAAAAAACTCATTTTACACACGCGGCACGACCGGCGCTGCCCGCCGGAGGGTCCCGGCTGTGCCCGCGGGGAATCCTGGCAGGAAATAAAAAAAAAAGAAAACGTGAATCTACGGGAAAAGAGAACCGCCCGAACAGGGACTTGAACCCTGGACCCTCAGATTAAAAGTCTGATGCTCTACCGACTGAGCTATCCGGGCTCTGAACTCAGCGTACACCCACCGCTGTTATCAGCGTACAGTCCGGGGCGGCCACTCCCGGTTTTTCCGGGAAACGGGATCTGTTCCCGGGGTGCGATTCCCTCCCCCGAGACAAATTCGGGTTATTTCTGTCCGGCCTGGGGTGCTCGGCCGCAAATCCAGCACATCGCACCGCATTTTGCTGTTTACCCTCAGCCGTTCCGCTTTGGTCGCTTCCCAAGCGCTGCTCCTCTGCCAGGATTAGTTAGGAATTTTCCGAACACGTGGATCCAGCTTGGACGGGACCTCTGGAAAGCATTCGGTCCAACCCCCCCTGACAAGGCAGGGTCACCTGGAGCAGGTGGATATTCTATTATCCAGGTGGATATTAGAGTGGATATTCTATAACCCAGGTGGATATTACAGTGGATATTATAATGTCCTGGAGTATATTCTAATATCCAGGTGGGTATTAAAATGAAGATAGCTCAGCTCTAGGACGCCGAGACCTTGAATATTTTGCCGAGTCAGCGATGTCTACATAGAGACACATCGACATTTTGATTTATTCCTTCCTTAAGGCTTGATAATTCCAGGGTGTCCTTGAGTCAGGGATGTACCTGCTGCCTGCTCCACTGAGCAGCTCTCCTTTCGTGCTGATTAGGCCTGAAAATATGCGAAGATCTTGCATCAAAGAACACCCCGACTTGAGATAATATTGACTTACATTTTTAAAAAATCATTTTAATTATTATTTAATAATTAATTTTAATTCGCTACAATTTGTTATATTGCATGATATATAACATTATACTGTATTACATACAATATTTATTCTGTATTATGCTTTATTATATACACCATTTATTCTGTATTTATTACTTAGTATTATTTGATGTATTTATTATTATTTTAATTTTTTTTTTAATTATTTTTTGCGTTTCCCAACAGTGCTGAGGGGACGCTCCGCCGCGGGTCCTCCGAACCGCTGGGGGGCGCCACACCCCCGCGGCAGCACCGCGTCCCTTCTAGCCGCACACCCCCGCGCCGCTCTATGGCCCCGCCGCCATGTTGGCCGCGAGGGGAAGCGGCGGCCCGGACCCCGCTAAAATGGAGGCGCCGAGCCCTCAGGGGGTGTAGGGGGCCCCGTCCCCTCCCCGACCCCCGGCCCGGAGCCCATGGAGCGGCTGTAGGGTGAGCACAGCGCCGGGGGGAAGCCGGCGATCCCCGGGGGCGTAGGGCTGAGGGGGCGGTGGGGAGGGCAGGGGGGGAAGGAGGCGGTGCCGGCGGGAGGGGCCTGGGCCGGCGGGAGCGGCCGTGAACTTTCTCTCTTCCCAGGAAACTCTGGGGTAATTTGGGATCGCTCCGCCCGGAGAAGGGAAGCTTCGGGATGGCTTAGCTGTACCCTGAAGGGAGCCGGCGAGAAAGACGGAGAGGGAATATTTCCAAGTGGCAGGAGAAGGGGGAATGGCTTCAGACTGATAGGGAATGGGTTTAGATTGGATTTTGGCAACAATTCCTTCCCTGGGATGGATTCCCAGAGGAGCTGTGGCTGTCCCCCATCCCTGGGAGTGTCCAAGGCCAGTTTGGAACAATCCGGGCTGGTGGAAGGTGTCCCTGCCCTTGGGCCTGGGTGAGCTTCAGGGCTCTTTCCAACCCAAACCCTCTGTAATTCCATTATTCCAGGATTTTACCGCTGAGCTGACAGCGAATTTCCCTCACAAACACAATCCGAGGAATCGATCCCACAAACACGAGTTTTGTTTACATAAGGAAGTATCAGCTGTTGGGAAAACTCTGAAAAAAAGCGCATTTTTCTCCTCCTAAAACAGATTTAAATGCAAATTAGGATGTTCAGGGTGGAGGAAGTGCTGCCCTATCCCAAATCCATGGAGCGATTTCGGGACATTCGCAGAGCAATTCGCTCTTTGTAATTTTAATTGAAGTGATCACTTTTGTTTTCCCTCCCGCTTCCCACATGTCACAACAAAAGGAGCGTTGCTCAACATTTTTTTTTTTTTTTTTAAATTTGTTATCTGCTCTTATTTACCAAAGGTTTGGGTGGCGTTTTGGCAGATCTTTGGGGAGCAGCACAAAGTTCCTGGCAGATGCATCATGCCAGCTACAAAATTCATCTCAGGTACAAATCAGAATTTAAAAAGGTTTTTTTGGTTTTTTTTTTTTTTTTTTTTTTTTTAATTAGAAGGTCTGGATTTGAGGAATGAAAACCCCCCAGGGCCTCTGATGAGAGAGAGACAAACTTAATTATCGGTGACTTGATGATCACATCAGTGCCTGTTTAAAGCCTCCCCTCCGGGGCTGTTTTACCTAAAATCACGAGTTTGTTTTTAGTTTTTTGCTTTATTTGAAAGCTGAAAAAAGTGGTCACTCACACAGGGCCATTTTACCTAAAATTACCTAAAATCACGAGTTTGTTTTTGGTCTTTTGCTTTATTTGAAAGCTGGGAAAAGTGGTCACACAGACAGCCTGTTTTACCTGAAATTACCTAAAATCACGAGTTTGTTTTTAGTTTTTTGCTTTATTTGAAAGTTAGGAAAAGTGGTCACACACACTGCCTGTTTTACCTAAAATTACCCCAAATCACCTTTGTTTTTAGTCTTTTGCTTTTAGTCTTTATTTGAAAAAGTTTGCTTTTAGTCTTGATTTGAAAGCTGGGAAAAGTGGTCACACACACAGCCTGTTTTACCTAAAATTACCTAAAATCACGAGCTTGTTTTTAGTTTTTTGCTTTATTTGAAAGTTGGGAAAAGTGGTTGTACACACAGGGCTGTTTTACCTGAAATTACCTAAAATCACGAATTTGTTTTTAGTTTTTTGCTTTATTTGAAAGCTGGGAGAAGTGGTCACACACACAGGGCTGTTTTACTTAAAATTACCTAAAATCGCGAGGTTTTTTTAGTCTTTTGCTTTATTTCAAAGCTGGAAAAAGTGGTCACACACACAGGGCTGTTTTACCTGAAATTCCCTAAAATCACAAGTTTATTTTTAGTTTTTTGCTTTATTTCAAAGCTGAAAAAAGTGGTCACACCTGAGCCCAACCCCTGCTTTGCATCCCCTGCTGTGTTTCCACTTTAAATGGAATTTAGAACCATTTTTTTTTTTTTTTTTTCCTTAAAACGAGACTTTCAAACCCCGAAACTAAGCTCGATTTAGTTTTAACTCGACTCCTCAGCCACTTAAAATCTTCGCTTTCAAAAAAAAAGCTGCGGTCCCGTGGGGTTTTTTGTGTCTCGAAGAGGAACTTTCAGTCCCAGAAGGGACAAATGACTCCTTCCCGTGGCGGGGCTGAGGTTTTGGAGTGGAAAAAAACGCTCAGTTCGTGACTCCTGTGTGATTCACGATTTGCTCTCAGACTTTGCTCTGCTCCAGGGACATTTTCTGAAGTCTAAAATCCGCGGGTGCTTCATTCCCCTCGGCTCCAGGTGAGTTCGGATTCGGGGCCCTGGGGTGAAATTTGGGATATTTGAAATTTGAGCTGGTGGGGGAAAAAGTGAAACCGAGCTCGAAATTCCACCTTTTTTTAATTTTTTTTTTTTTTTTAAATTTTTTTTTTTTTTTAGGAATTTCCACCACGTGGGAGCGCGGTGGGTGAAAAGTCAAGTTCAAACTTAATTCAGCAGGCTCGGTTTCGGTTTTTGAAAGTCTCGTTTTAAGGGGGGGGGGGGAAAAAAAGTTTGGTTTTGGTTTTGAAAGTCTCGTTTTAAGGCGGGAAAAAAAAAAAGTTTGGTTTTGGTTTTGAAAGTCTCGTTTTAAGGGGAAAAAAAAAGAGATTTTGAGTTTTGTTTAAGGTGGAATCGCGGCTGGGGTTGGGTTCAGGTGTGATCGCTTTTTGCAGCTTTCAAATAACGCAAAATACTGAAGGCAGAATTGTGATTTTAGGGAATTTTAGGTTAAAAAGTTTAAAGTTTAGGCTTTGAACAGCGACCGGGGGCTGTGTCCCTAAATTTTGGTGATGTTTGCAGCCTGGAAATGTTTTAGAGCTCGGGAACAAAGCCTTTATTAATTAACCCCAGGATTAATTTCTGATGAAAGATGAGCATTACCGAGAACCGAGCTGATTTTAAATATCATTTATCCACAAAAACTTGGCTTTGAGCGATAAAATCAGCACCGAAATTGTTAAAACTCCTCCCTGCTTCCCTCCCCCAGCCCTGGGGCAGCAGAATCCTTTCGCAGGAATTGGGGTGGAGAGGAAATCCAAGGATTTTCTCCTCTTTGGGGCAGAATTTCACTCCAGCCCGGCCGTTGTCATCATTGCGGAGCCTCCCTTCGGCCCGGGCGGGGTTGGGGAGAGCGACTGAGCATCCTCGGGCCGGGCGGAGCTGGAGCCGGAGCCGGAGCCGCCCCGAATCCCGGGGGGTATTCCCGGGGAATCGATCATCCCGGGGGAAATCATCCCGGGAGATTCCCGGGGGAATCATCCTGGGATATTCCCGGGGAATCGATCATCCCGGGGGGTATTCCCGGGGAATCGATCATCCCGGGGGAAATCATCCCGGGGGAATCGTCCCGGGGGAATCATCCTGGGATATTCCCGGGGGAATCGATCATCCCGGGGGATATTCCCGGGATATTCCCGGGGGAATCGTCCCGGGGGATCATCCCGGGGGGAGTCGTCCCGGGGGAATTATCCTGGGATATTCCCGGGGGAATCGATCATCCCGGGGGAATCGATCATCCCGGGATATTCCCGGGGGATTCATCCCGGGGGAATCATCCTGGGATATTCCCGGGGGATTCATCCCGGGGGGATTCGTCCCGGGGGGAATCATCCCTGGGGAAATCGTCTCGGATATTCCTGGGGGAATCGATCATCCCGGGGGAAATCATCCCGGAATATTCCAGGGGGGATCATCCCGGGGGAAATCGTCCCGGGGGAATTATCCTGGGATATTCTCGGGGGAAGGAATCGTCCTGGGGGAATCATCCCGGGGGAAGTCATTCCGGGATATTCCCGGGGATTCATCCCGGGGGGAATCGTCCTGGGGAGAATCATCCCTGGGGAAATCGTCTCGGATATTCCCGGGGGAATCGATCATTCCGGGGGAATCATCCTGGCATATTCCCGGGGGAATCGTCCCGGGGGAATCGATCATCCCGGGATATTCCCGGGGCATCGATCATCCCGGGGGAAATCGTCCCGGATATTCCCGGGGGAATCGGCCCGGGGGGGATCATCCCGGGGGAAATCATTCCGGGATATTCCCGGGGAAGGAATCGTCCCGAGGGATCATCCCGGGGGGAATCGTCCCGGGGGAATCATCCTGGGATATTCCCGGGGGAATCGATCATCCCGGGGGAAATCATCCCGGGGGAATCGTCCCGGGGGAATTATCCCGGGATATTCCCGGGGGAATCATCCTGGGATATTCCCGGGGGAAGGAATCGTCCCTGGGGGAATCATCCCGGAGGAAATCATCCCGGGATATTCCCGGGGAATCGTCCCGGGGGGAATCATCCCTGGGGAAATCGTCCCGGATATTCCCGGGGAAAGGAATCGTCCCGGGCGAAATCATCCTGGGATATTCCCGGGGGAGTCGATCATCCCGGGGGAAATCATCCCGGGGGAATCGTCCCGGGGGAATTATCCCGGGATATTCCCGGGGGAATCATCCTGGGATATTCCCGGGGGAAGGAATCGTCCCTGGGGGAATCATCCCGGAGGAAATCATCCCGGGATATTCCCGGGGAATCGTCCCGGGGGGAATCATCCCTGGGGAAATCGTCCCGGATATTCCCGGGGGGAGGAATCGTCCCGGGGGATCATCCCGGGATATTCCCGGGGGAATCGATCATCCCCAGGGGAATCATCCTGGGATATTCCCGGGGGAATCATCCCGGGGGATCATCCCGGGATATTCCTGGGGGAAGGAATCATCCCGGGGGATCATCCCGGGGGAATCATCCTGGGATATTCCCGGGGGATTCATCCCGGGGGGATTCGTCCCGGGGGGAATCATCCCTGGGGAAATCGTCTCGGATATTCCTGGGGGAATCGATCATCCCGGGGGAAATCATCCCGGAATATTCCAGGGGGGATCATCCCGGGGGAAATCGTCCCGGGGGAATTATCCTGGGATATTCTCGGGGGAAGGAATCGTCCTGGGGGAATCATCCCGGGGGAAGTCATTCCGGGATATTCCCGGGGGAATCATCCCGGGGGAATCATCCCGGGGGAATCGTCCCGGATACTCCCGGAAGAATCAATCATCCCGGGGGGAATAGGCCCGGGGGAAATCATCCCGAAATATTCCAGGGGGGATCATCCCGGGGGAGTCATCCCGGGGCTAATCATTCCAGGATATTCCCGGGGGAATCGATCATCCCGGGGGAATCATCCTGGGATATTCCCGGGGGATTCATCCCGGGGGATTCATCCCACGGGGAATCATCCCTGGGGAAATCGTCTCAGATATTCCCGGGGGAATCGATCATCCCGGGGGATCATCCCGGCTGAATCATCCCGGGATATTCCCGGGGGAAGGAATCGTCCCTGGGGGAATCATCCCGGGGGAAATAATCCCGGGATATTCCCGGGGGAATCGATCATCCCGGGGGGATCGTCCCGGGGGAAATCATCCCGGAATATTCCGGGGGGGATCATCCCGGGGGAATTGATCATCCCGGGATATTCCCGAGGGAACCATCTCGGGATATTCCCGGTAGAGGAGAAGGTCAGGGTCGGTAAGTCCAGCTCATCTTAAGGGCAATTTATGCTCAATATTTTTGGTGTTATCCTGCAGAAGTTTGTTAAAATTTAGGGAAAGTTATAACGGGGAATCTGTTATTTATTTATTTATTTATTTATATTAGATAGAATTTATTTTCTGTCAGTGCTCTTCGCAAATTTGAATATTTGATAGGCTTGACTCAACTCTGTCCAGCTCCTCTTAAGTGCAATTTGTGCTGAATATTTTGGGTGTTATCCTGCAGAAACCGGGTAAAATTTAAGGAAATTATAATGGGGAAAGTATTTGTTTATCTATTTATTTATTTATTTAATATAATTACCTGGTCGCTCTCAGTGTCGTTTAGAAAATTGAATATTTGCTAGGCTTGACTCAACCCCATCCAGCTCATCCTAAGGGCAATTTATGATCAATATTTTTGATGTTATCCTGCAGAAATCGGGTAAAATTTAGGGAATTTATTATGGGGAAACTGTTACTGATTTTTATTTATTTATTTATTTTTTAAAGATATAATTTATTATCTGGTCACTGTCAGTGCTCTTCAAAAATTTGAATATTTGATAGGCTTGACTCAACCCCATCCAGCTCATCTTAAGGGCAATTTATGCTCAATATTTTGGGTGTTATCCTGCAGAAATCGGGTAAAATTTAGGGAATTTATTGTGGGGAAAGTGTTTTATTTATTTATTTATTTATTTATTTATTTATTTATTTAAGATATAATTTATTATCTGGTCACTGTCAGTGCTCTTCAAAAATTTGAATATTTGATAGGCTTGACTCAACCCCATCCAGCTCATCTTAAGGGCAATTTATGATCAATATTTTGGGTGTTATCCTGCAGAAATCGGGTAAAATTTAGGGAACTTATAATGGGGAAAGTGTTATTTATTTACTTTCTTTTTAATATATATTATATAATTTATTATCTGTCAGTGCTTTTCACAAAATTGAATATTTGATAGGCTTGACTCAACCCCATCCAGCTCATCTTAAGGGCACTTTGTGTTCGATGGTTTGTTGTAATCCACCGTAAATCTGTTAAAATTGAGGGAGGTTATAACAGGGAATGTGTTATTTATTTATTTGTTTGTTTGTTTGTTTGTTTAGAAAATTGAATATTTGAGAGGCTTGAATTAACTCCATCCAGCTCACCTTAAGGGCACTTTGTGTTCCATGGTTTGTTATAATCCACTGAAAATCTGTTAAAATTGAGGGAAATTATAACGGGGAATGTGTTATTTATTTATTTATTTATTTGTTTGTTTGTTTAGAAAATTGAGTTTTTGATAGGCTTGAATTAACCCCATCCAGCTCACCTTAAGGGCACTTTGTGTTCCATAGTTTGTTATAATCCACTGTAAATCTGTTAAAATTGAGGGAAATTATAACAGGGAATGTGTTATTTATTTATTTATTTGTTTGTTTGTTTGTTTGTTTGTTTAGAAAATTGAGTATTTGATAGGCTTGAATTAACTCCATCCAGCTCAGCACTGTGTGTTCCATGGTTTGTTATAATCCACCGAAAATCTGTTAAAATTGAGGGAAGTTATAACAGGGAATGTGTTATTTATTTATTTATTTATTTGTTTGTTTGTTTAGAAAATTGAGTTTTTGATAGGCTTGAATTAACCCCATCCAGCTCAGCACTGTGTGTTCCATGGTTTGTTATAATCCACCGAAAATCTGTTAAAATTGAGGGAAGTTATAACAGGGAATGTGTTATTTATTTATTTATTTGAAGTCCAGGGACACATAATTTTTTTTTTTTTCCAGTGCTGAGCCTGAGGTCAAGACTTGAGCCAGCCCAAATTGTTTTTTTTTTTTAATTTGGGTGAATTAAACTTGGATTAATTCCATTCTTGTCATCCCAACAGCTCCTCACTGCCAGGATGAGCTCCCCCAGCTCTGCCCAGCCCCCAACAGCTGAGAATTCCTGCAGGATCACCCTGGGACAGGCTCAGCAGGTCATTAATACCAATTTAATTTGATTTAATATGATATTTTATTATATAATATCATAAATATAATAGAATGCAATGCTGTTTTCCAACCCCAGGAATATTTAGAATCAGCAAGTTATAATATAATTACTACTTAGTAAATTTATTTATAATATTTCAATATTTAAAATTATTGCTATTATATTATGATGTGACATAATATAATGTGGCTTCATATAATATGGTATGATATTTTATTATATAATATAATAAATATAATATAATGCAATGTTGTGTTCCAACCCCAGGAATATTTAGAATCAGCAAGTTATAATATAATTACTACTTAGTAAATTTATTTATAATATTTCAATATTTAAAATTACTGCTATTATATTATATGACATAATATAATGTGACATCATATAATATGGGATGATATGATATTATGTGATATAATAGAATATAATATAATGGTATTTTCCAACACCAGGAATGTTTAGGGTTGGAAAAGACCTTTGAGATTTCGTGAGGATGATGATGATGATGATGATAATAATAAAAGATATTTTTATAATATTTTAATAATTTATAATTATAACGAATGGAATAGAATAGAATAGAATAGAATAGAATAGAATAGAATAGAATAGAATAGAATAGAATAGAATAGAATAGAATAGAATAGAATAAAATGCTGTTTTCCAACCCCAGGAATGTTTAGGGTTGGAAAAGACCTTTGAGATTTCGTGATAATGATAATGATGATGATGATAATAATAATAATAAAAGATATTTTTATAATATTTTAATAATTTATAATTATAACGAATAGAGTAGAATAGAGTAGAGTAGAGTAGAATAGAATAGAATAGAATAGAATAAAATGCTGTTTTCCAACCCCAGGAATGTTTAGGGTTGGAAAAGACCTTTAGGATCAGCAAATCTAACCCAGCCTGGAAAATCGAGGCTGCTCCACGGGAATGGCCCATCCCTGCTCCTGGGAGGAGTTTTATTATTACTATTATTATTATTATTATTATTATTATTATTATTATTATTGAAAAATCCACGTATAAATCTCTGGAATTGGAAAATCAAGAATTTCCTGCAGGAAATTGGAAAATCCAGGCTGCTCCATGGGAATGGCCCATCCCTGCTCCTGAGAGGAGTTTTATTATTACTATTATTATTATTATTATTATTATTATTATTAAAATCCATGTATAAATCTCTGGAATTGGAAAATCAGGAATTTCCTTCAGGAAATTGGAAAATCCAGGCTGCTCCATGGAATGGCCCATGCCTGCTCCTGAGAGGAGTTTTATTATTATTATTATTATTATTATTATTATTATTATTATTAAAATCCATGTATAAATCTCTGGAATTGGAAAATCAGGAATTTCCTTCAGGAAATTGGAAAATCCAGGCTGCTCCATGGGAATGGCCCATGCCTGCTCCTGAGAGGAGTTTTATTATTACTATTATTATTATTATTGTTATTATTTTTATTATTGTTATGATTATGATTATGATTATGATTATTATTGAAAAATCCATGTATAAATCTCTGGAATTGGAAAATCAAGAATTTCCTGCAGGAAATTGGAAAATCCAGGCTGCTCCACGGGAATATCCCATCCCAAGGCTCCGAATTTTTCCTCGCAGGAACGATGAAGGGTTTAAACCCCAAATTCCTTGGAATTTTTTTTTTCCTTTATCTTGCCCGAGGGTTATTCCAGGATTATTCCAAATATTTTTTATTCAACCAACTCTGTTCTGTTGCAGGTGAGACCCACGCTGGCCCTGCTGAGGATTCTGCAGGCTGCAGGTGCCCAGGGCGACACCTTCACCCTCAAGAGGTGGGACCACGTTCCTGATGTTAACTCTCTTTTTTTTGGGGGATTTCCCCTGGAATTTTGGGGATTTCTCAGGGATTTGGGAATTTGGGAGGTTTGCCCTGGAATTTTGGGGGTTTCCCCTGGAATTTTGGGGATTTCCCCTGGAATTTTGGGGTTTCTCAGGGATTTTGGAATTTCAGAGGTTTGCCCTGGAATTTTGGGGTTTTCCCTGGAATTTCGGGGGTTTTCTCAGGGTTTTTGAAGGTTTCCCCTGGAATTTTGAGGATTTTCCGGGGGATTTTGGATGTTTTCCCAGGAATTTTGGGGGTTTTGGGAATTTTGGTGTTTTCCCAGAGATTTTGGGGGTTTCCCCTGGAATTTTTGAGGTTTGCCCTGGAATTTTGGAGGTTTCCCCAGGAATTTTGGGGATTTCCCCTGGAATTTCGGAGGTCTTCTCAGGAATTTTGGGGGGTTTCCCCAAGGATTTCAGGGGTTTCCCCTGAATTTTGGAGGGTTTTTTTTGAGGTTTCCCCTGGAATTTCAGGGTTTCCCCTGGAATTTTGGGGTTTTGGGAATTTTGGGGTTTTTTTCAGGGGTTTCCCCTGGAATTTTGGGGTTTTTTTGGGGCGGTTTTCCCAGGGCTTTCGGAGGTTTCCCCAGGAATTTCAGGGTTTCCCCTGGAATTTTTGGGCTTTCCCCTAGAATTTTTGAGGTTTTCCCCTAGAATTTCGGGGTTTTCCCCTGGAATTTTGGGGGTTTTTTGCCAGGGATTTTCCTGGGATTTTGGAGGTTCCCCCTGGAATTTTGTGTTTTGGGAATTTTGGGGGTTTCCCCTGGAATTTTGGGGGTTTCCCCAATAATTTTGGGCTTTCCCCTGGAATTTCGGGGGTTTTCTCAGGGCTTTTGAAGGTTTCCCCAGGGATTTTGGCAGTTTTCCCCTGGAATTTTGGGAGTTTTGGGAATTTCGGGGTTTTCCCCTGGAATTTTGGGGTTTTCCCCTGGAATTTTTGGGGTTTCTCAGGAATTTTGGGGATTTCCCCTGGAATTTCGGAGGTTTTCTCAGGGATTTCGGGTGTTTTCCCAGGAATTTCAGGGATTTCCCCTGGAATTTCAGGGGTTTCCCCTGGAATTTTGGAGGTTTTTTTCAGGGGTTTCCCCTGGAATTTCAGTGGTTTTTTTGCGGGTTTCCCCTATACTTTTGCTGGTTTCCCCGGGAATTTTTGGTGTTTCTCAGGCATTTTGGGAATTTTGGGAATTTGGGGTTTTCCCCTGGAATTTTGGGGTTTTCCCCTGGAATTTTGGGGCTTTCCCCTGGAATTTCGGGCATTTCCCCAGGAATTTCAGAGGTTTCCCCAGGAATTTTGGGGATTTTGGGAATTTCAGGGTTTCCCCTGGAATTTCGGGGTTTCCCCAGGAATTTCAGAGGTTTTCCTCTAGAATTTTGGGGGTTTCCTCTGGAATTTTGGGGGTTTGGGGAATTTCGACGTTTCCCCTGGAATTTTGGGTATTTCCCCTGGAATTTCGGGGGTTTTTTCGTGGGTTTCCCCTGGAATTTCGGGGGTTTTTTTGTGGGTTTCCCCTGGAATTTCGGTGTTTTTTTCGGGGGTTTCCCCTGGAATTTTGGGTATTTCCCCTGGAATTCTGGGGTTCTTTTCAGGGGTTTCCCCTGCAATTCCGCTGTTTCTTTCACAGCTTTCCCCTGCAATTTCACCGATTTCCCCGGGAATTTTTGCTGTTTCTCAGGCATGTTGGGGATTTGGGGAATTTGGGTGTTTTCCCCTGGAATTCCGGGGTTCGGGGGTGCTGAGGCCGTGTCCCTGTCCCGCAGGTGATGCATTTCCTGGGGCAGTACATCCTGGCGCGGCAGCTCTACGACAAGAGGCAGCAGCACCTGGTGCACTGCGGCGCCGATGCGCTGGGGGCGCTGCTGGGCACGCACAGCTTCTCGCTCAAGGACCCCAGGTAGGGAAAATTCCCTTTTTTCACCCCAAAAAATCCCTTGTTTACCCCAAAAATTCCCTTTTTTCACGCTAAAAAATCCCTTTTTTCACCCCCAAAAATCCATTTTTTCACCTTGAAAAATTCCCTTTTATCACCCCAAAAAATCTCTTGTTTCACCCAAAAAAATCTCTTTTTTCGCCCCAAAAAAATCCGTTTTTTCACCCCCAAAAGTCCCTTTTTTCACCCCAAAAAATCCCTTTTTTCACCCCAAAAAGTCTCTTTTTTCACCCCAAAAAAATCCCTTTTTTCACCCCCAAAAATCTGGTTTTTCACCTTGAAAAAGTCCCTTTTTTCACCCCAAAAAATCCCTTTTTTTCGCCTCAAAAAGTCTCTTTTTTCACCCCCAAAAAATCCCTTTTTTCACCCGAAAAAAACTCTTTTCTCACCCCAAAAAATCCCTTTTTTGGCCCCAACAAATCCCTTTTTTCACCCGAAAAAATCCCTTTTTTCACCCCAAGAAATCCCGTTTTTTGCCCCAAAAAGTCCCTTATTTCACCCCGAAAAATCCCTTTGTTCGCCCAAAAAAAATCCCCTTTTTCACCCCAAAAAAACCCTTTTTTTGCCCCCAAAAGTCCCTTTTTTCACCCCCAAAAGTCCCTTTTTTCACGCCAAAAAAACCCTTTTTTCACGCCAAAAAGTCCCTTTGTTGGCCCCAAAAAATCCTTTTTTCACCCGAAAAAGTCCCTTTTTTCACCCCAAAAAATCCTTTTTTCACCCCAAAAAATCTCTTGTTTCACCCCAAAAAAAGTCTCTTTTTTTGCCCAAAAAGTCTCTTTTTTCACCCCCAAACATCCCTTTTTTCACGCCAAAAAAAGTCCCTTTTTTCACCCCCAAAAAGTCCCTTTTTTCACCTCCAAAAATCCGTTTTTTTCACCCCGAAAAATCCCTTTGTTCGCCCCAAAAAATCCCTTTCTTCACCCGAAAAAGTCCCTTTTTTGGCCCCAAAAAATCCCTTTTTTCACGCCAAAAAAATCCGTTCTATCACCCCAAAAAAATCCCTTTATTCACCCCAAAAATTCCCTTTTTTCACCCCAAAAAATCTCTTGTTTCACCCCAAAAAAATCTCTTTTTTTGCCCAAAAAGTCTCTTTTTTCACTCCCAAACATCCCTTTTTTCACGCCAAAAAAAGTCCCTTTTTTCGCCCCAAAAAGTCCCTTTTTTCACGCCAAAAAATCCCTTTTTTCACCCCAAAAAATCGCTTTTTTCACCCCAAAATTTCCCTTTTTTCATCCCCAAAAGTCCCTTTTTTCGCCCCAAAAGTCGCTTTTTTCGCCTCAAAAAATCACTTTTTTCACCCCAAAAAATCCCTTTTTTTACCCCGAAAAATCCCTTTTTCCACCCCAAAAATCCCTTTTTTCACCCCAAAAGTCCCTTTTTTCATGCCAAAAAAACCCTTTTCTCACCCCAAAAAGTCCCTTTTTTCACGCCAAAAAACCACTTTTTTCACCCCAAAAAGTCCCTTTTTTCGCCCCCAAAAATCCCTTTTTTCACCCCAAAACTCCCTTTTTTACCCCAAAAAATCCCTTTTTTCACCTCGAAAAATTCCCTTTTTTCACCCCAAAAAATCCCTTTTTTCGCCCCCAAAAAAATCCCTTTTTTCGCCCCAAAAAGTCCCGTCTTTCACCCCCAAAAATCCCTTTTTTCACCCCCAAAAACCCGTTTTTTCACCCCCAAAACTCTCTTTTTTCACCCCAAAAAATCCCTTTTTTCACCTCGAAAAATTCCCTTTTTTCGCCCCAAAAAGTCCCGTCTTTCACCCCCAAAAAATCGCTTTTTTCACCCCAAAAAATCTCTTTTTTCACCCTGGTGGGGGAAAAAAATTCCGGTTTTTTCACCTGGTGGGGAAAAACAATCCAAATTTTTTAACCAAGGAAGGGGGAAAAAAATTGCTTTTTTTCACCCAGGTAGGGGAAAAAATTCCATTTTTTTAACCAAGCAAGGGGAAAAAAATTCCCTTTTTTCACCCAGGTAGGGAAAAAAATTCCATTTTTTCACCCAAGTGAGGGAAAAAATTCCCATTTTTTACCCTGGTGGGGGAAAAAATTACCTTTTTCCACCCTTTTTTCACATTTTTTTCAACCATATAAAGAAAAAAATCCCTTTTTTCCCACTCAGGTAAGGAAAAAAATTCCATTTTTTCACCCAGATAGGGAAAAAAATTCCATAAGAAGGAGAAAAATTTCCCATTTTTTACCCTGGTGGGGGAAAAAATTGCCTTTTCCCACCCTTTTTTCACATTTTTTTCATCCAGATAAAGAAAATAAATCCCTTTTTTCCCACTCAGGTAAGGAAAAAAATTCCATTTTTTCACCCAGGTAGGGAAAAAAATTCCATAAGAAGGAGAAAAATTTCCCATTTTTTACCCTGGTGGGGGAAAAAATTGCCTTTTCCCACCCTTTTTTCACATTTTTTTCATCCAGATAAAGAAAATAAATCCCTTTTTTCCCACTCAGGTAGGGGAAAAAAATTCCATTTTTTCACCCAGGTAGGGAAAAAAATTCCATTTTTTCACCCAAGTGGGGGAAAAAATTCCCTGTGGTTTTTGAGGTCTCTCAAAGAAAAACATTCCCTGTGGTTTTTTGGGGTCCCCGTGGGCACTACAGGGAATTTTTTGGGGAATTTTCGGTGCCGGAGGTGACATCATCTCTGTCCTTGTCCCCAGCCCTGTGTACGAAATGCTGAAAAGGAACCTGAGCGCTGCTGCCTCCCCAGGTAGGTTGGGTCCTTTCCAAAAATCAAAATAAAAATCAAAATAAAAATCAAAACCAAAATCAAAATCGCTCTGCCGGGGTGAGGATTGGGATTCAGGAGGAATCGATTTCTCTCGGAGGCTCTGACCAGGAAATCTCTCAGAGTTTGTGGTTTTTTTTCTGTGCCGGGAGGTGTTTGAGTGATGCGGCTGCTGATAAATCCCAAATTTTTGCACCAAAATCCTCAGCGTGGCTGGAATATCCCACGGGAGAAAAAATTGTGGTGAAAAAAAATGGTGCAAACTAAAAACTTGGGAAAAACGTTGTCATCTCTGCCTCGGATTTATTTTTGCGGAAGATTCTTTTGAGAAGCTTTTTATTTTTTTAGAAGAATTTTTCCGAAGTGAACTTTTTCCGAAGTGAACTTTTTCCGAAGTGAACTTTTTCCGAAGCGAATTTTTTCCGAAGCGAATTTTTTCAAAGTGAATTTTTTTCGAAGTGAATTTTTTTCGAAGTGAACTTTTTTTCGACGTGAATTTTTTTCGAAGTGAATTTTTTCGAAGTGAATTTTTTTAACCCCTTCGCCTGTAGAACGATGGTGTGAGTGCTGTTCCCTCGCTGCCTCTTCCCAAAAAAAAAAAAAAAAAAAAATGGCCTGGAAGGATTCCCAGCCTAACTCTGTCCTTTTTCCTCGGAATTTGGTTGTTCTGGGATGTCCTGGGCTCGGCCCTGGTGGCACTTTCGGCCTGAGTTAAACCCTGAGCTAACCCTGGCTGTGTGTGAGTGTGAGCTGAACGGCCGAGCTCGGCAGAGCAGACCTTGGAATGCACAGGGAGAGGCACTCCAGCTGTTTTTCCTCCTTTTCCAGCTCTTTTCCTGCCTTTCCCAGCTGTTTTTCCATCCTTTTCCAGCCATTTTCCCTCCTTCTCCAGCCATTTTTTTCCCAGCTGTTTTCCCTCCCTTTCCCAGCTGTTTTCTTTCTTCTCTTCCACCCATCCTAAATTCCCAGCTGTTTCCCTTCCTTTACAGCTGTTTTTCCTTCCTTCCTTCCTTCCTTCCTTCCTTCCTTCCTTCCTTCCTTCCTTCCTTCCTTCCTTCCTTCCTTCCTTCCTTCCTTCCTTCCTTCCTTCCTTCCTTCCTTCCTTCCTTCCTTCCTTCCTTCCTTCCTTCCTTCCTAAATTCGTTCCTTCCTAAATTCATTCCTTCCTTCCTAAATTCCTTCCTTCCTTCCTAAATTCCTTCCTTCCTAAATTCCTTCCTTCCTAAATTCCTTCCTTCCTAAGTTCCTAAATTCATTCCTTCTTTCCTTCCTAAATTCCTTCCTTCCTAAATTCCTTCCTTCCTAAATTCCTTCCTTTCTAAATTCCTAAATTCCTTCCTAAATTTCTTTCTTCCTTCCTAAATTCCTTCCTTTCTAAATTCCTAAATTCCTTCCTAAATTCCTTCCTTCCTAAATTCCTTCCTTCCCCTCCGCAGCTGTTGAGTTTCCCTCAGCCCAGCCATGACTGAAGTGCCTTAGGATTTGGAAATCTTTCCCATTTCCCCTCAGGAATTCTGCCTTGTGGCAAGGCCCTGCAGCTTGGGATGGCTGTAGGAAAAGGAATAATTTTTCCCTTTGGCAAGAAGATCCCGAATTTCCATCTGGCTGCTTTAGGATTTCTGCTTTAGGGAGACAGGGCTGTGCTCTGAGGAGTTTTTCCAAGGTCTGGTGTCAGAAAGGGAATAATTTTTCCCTTTGGGAAGAAGATCCTGAATTTCCATCCAGCTGCTGTAAGGCCCAGACCCCATAATCCCTAAATTTCTGCTCTAAGGGATTTTTCCAAGGTCAGGTGTAGCAAAGGAATAATTTTTCCCCTGTGGAAGAAGATTCTGAAGCTGTTTCTCTAACGAGGCCCAGACCCCATAATCCATAAATTCCTGCTCTAGGAAGACAGGGCTGTGCTTTAAGGAATTTTCCCAAGTTCAGGTGTAGGGAAAAAGGAACAACTTTTCCCTTTGGGATGAAGATCCTGAATTCCCATCCAGCTGCTCCTCCAACGAGGCCCAGACCCTTTAATCCTTAAATTTGTTCTTTAGGAAGACAGGGCTGTACCATGAGGGATTTTTCCCTCAGAGTATGAGGTCAGGTGTAGGAAAGGAACAATTTTCCCTTTGGGAAGAAGATCCTGAATTCCCATCCAGCTGCTCCTCCAATGAGGCCCAGACCCCATAATCCCTAAATTTCTGCTCTGAGGGATTTTTCCAATGCCAGGAATAATTTTTCCCTTTGTGAAGAAGATCCTGAATTCCTATCCAGCTGCTCATCCAACAAGGCCCAGACCTTGTAATCTGTACATTTCTCCCTCAGGAAGACAGGGCCATGCTTTAAGGAATTTTTCCAAGGTCAGGCTGTAAGAAAAGAATCATTTTTCCCTTTGGGAAGAAGATCCTGAATTCCCATCCAGCTGCTTTTCCAACAAGGCCTAAACCCTGTAATCCATAAATTCCTACTCTAGGAAGACCGGCCTGTACTCTAAGGGATTTTTCCAGGGTCATGTGTAGGAAAGGAATAATTTTTCCCATTGGGAAGAGGATCCTGAATTTTCATCCATCTGCTTTTCCAATGAGGCCCAGACCCTGTAATCCATAAATTTCTCCCTCAGGAAGACAGGGCTGTGCTCTGAGGGATTTTCCCAAGGTCAGGCTGTAGGAAAGGAATCATTTTTGGAAAGAAAATCCTGAATTCCCATCCAGCTGCTTCTCCAACAAGGCCCAGACCCCAAGATCCATAAATTTCTGCCTCAGGGAGACAGGGCTGTGCTCTGAGGGCTTTTCCCAAGGTCGGGTGTCGGAAAGGAATAATTTTTCCCAAGAAGATCCTGAATTCCCATCCAGCTGTTCCTCCAAGAAGGCCCAAACTCTGTAATCTGTACATTTCTCCCTCAGGAAGACAAGGCTGTGCTTTAAGGAATTTTTGCAAGATCAGGCTGTCGGAAAGGAGTAATTTTTCCCTTTATGAAGAAGATCCTGAATTCTCATCCAGCAGCTTGTCCAACAAGGCCCAGACCCCATAATCTTTATATTTTTGCCTCAGGAAGACAAGGACTGTGCTCTGAGGGATTTTCCCAAGGTCAGGCTGTAGGAAAGGAATCATTTTTGGAAAGAAGGTTCTGAATTTCCATCCAACAAGGCCCAGACCCCATAATCTTTAAATTTCTCCCTCAGGAAGACAAGGGCTGTGCTCTGTGGGATTTTCCTAAGATCAGGCTGTGGGAAAGCAATCATTTTTGGGAAGAATTTCTGAGTTCCCATCCAGCTGCTCCTCCAACAAGGCCCAGACCCCATAATCTTTAAATTTCTCCCTCAGGAAGAGAGACCTGTACTCTTAAGGGATTTTTCCAACGTCAGACTTAGGAAAGGAACAATTTTTCCCTTTGGGAAGAAAATCCTGACTTTCATCCAGCCATTCTTCCAACGAGGCCCAGATGCCAAGATCCATAAATTTCTCCCTCAGGGAGACAGGGCTGTGCTCTGAGGGCTTTTCCCAAGGTCGGGTGTCGGAAAGGAATAATTTTTCCCAAGAAGATCCTGAATTCTCATCCAGCTGTTCCTCCAAGAAGGCCCAAACTCTGTAATCTGTACATTTCTCCCTCAGGAAGACAAGGCTGTGCTTTAAGGAATTTTTGCAAGATCAGGCTGTCGGAAAGGAGTAATTTTTCCCTTTATGAAGAAGATCCTGAATTCTCATCCCACTGCTTGTCCAACAAGGCCCAGACCCCATAATCTTTATATTTTTGCCTCAGGAAGACAAGGGCTCTGCTCTGAGGGCTTTTCCCAAGGTCAGGCTGTAGGAAAGGAATCATTTTTGGAAAGAAGGTTCTGAATTTCCATCCAACAAGGCCCAGACCCCATAATCTTTAAATTTCTCCCTCAGGAAGACAAGGGCTGTGCTCTGTGGGATTTTCCTAAGATCAGGCTGTGGGAAAGCAATCATTTTTGGGAAGAATTTCTGAGTTCCCATCCAGCTGCTCCTCCAACAAGGCCCAGACCCCATAATCCTTAAACTTCTCCCTCAGGAAGACAGGCCTGTACTCTTAAGGGATTTTTCCAACGTCAGACTTAGGAAAGGAACAATTTTCCCCTTTGGGGAGAAGATCCTGAATTCCCATCCAGCTGCTGCTTCAACAAGGCCCGGACCCCATAATCCCTAAATTTCTGCTCTGAGGGATTTTTCCAATGCCAGGAATAATTTTTCCCTTTGTGAAGAAGATCCTGAATTCCTATCCAGCTGCTCATCCAACAAGGCCCAGACCTTGTAATCTGTACATTTCTCCCTCAGGAAGACAGGGCCATGCTTTAAGGAATTTTTCCAAGGTCAGGCTGTAAGAAAAGAATCATTTTTCCCTTTGGGAAGAAGATCCTGAATTCCCATCCAGCTGCTTTTCCAACAAGGCCTAAACCCTGTAATCCATAAATTCCTACTCTAGGAAGACCGGCCTGTACTCTAAGGGATTTTTCCAGGGTCATGTGTAGGAAAGGAATAATTTTTCCCATTGGGAAGAGGATCCTGAATTTTCATCCATCTGCTTTTCCAATGAGGCCCAGACCCTGTAATCCATAAATTTCTCCCTCAGGAAGACAGGGCTGTGCTCTGAGGGATTTTCCCAAGGTCAGGCTGTAGGAAAGGAATCATTTTTGGAAAGAAAATCCTGAATTCCCATCCAGCTGCTTCTCCAACAAGGCCCAGACCCCAAGATCCATAAATTTCTGCCTCAGGGAGACAGGGCTGTGCTCTGAGGGCTTTTCCCAAGGTCGGGTGTCGGAAAGGAATAATTTTTCCCAAGAAGATCCTGAATTCCCATCCAGCTGTTCCTCCAAGAAGGCCCAAACTCTGTAATCTGTACATTTCTCCCTCAGGAAGACAAGGCTGTGCTTTAAGGAATTTTTGCAAGATCAGGCTGTCGGAAAGGAGTAGATCCTGAATTCTCATCCAGCAGCTTGTCCAACAAGGCCCAGACCCCATAATCTTTATATTTTTGCCTCAGGAAGACAAGGACTGTGCTCTGAGGGATTTTCCCAAGGTCAGGCTGTAGGAAAGGAATCATTTTTGGAAAGAAGGTTCTGAATTTCCATCCAACAAGGCCCAGACCCCATAATCTTTAAATTTCTCCCTCAGGAAGACAAGGGCTGTGCTCTGTGGGATTTTCCTAAGATCAGGCTGTGGGAAAGCAATCATTTTTGGGAAGAATTTCTGAGTTCCCATCCAGCTGCTCCTCCAACAAGGCCCAGACCCCATAATCTTTAAATTTCTCCCTCAGGAAGAGAGACCTGTACTCTTAAGGGATTTTTCCAACGTCAGACTTAGGAAAGGAACAATTTTTCCCTTTGGGAAGAAAATCCTGACTTTCATCCAGCCATTCTTCCAACGAGGCCCAGACGCCAAGATCCATAAATTTCTCCCTCAGGGAGACAGGGCTGTGCTCTGAGGGCTTTTCCCAAGGTCGGGTGTCGGAAAGGAATAATTTTTCCCAAGAAGATCCTGAATTCTCATCCAGCTGTTCCTCCAAGAAGGCCCAAACTCTGTAATCTGTACATTTCTCCCTCAGGAAGACAAGGCTGTGCTTTAAGGAATTTTTGCAAGATCAGGCTGTCGGAAAGGAGTAATTTTTCCCTTTATGAAGAAGATCCTGAATTCTCATCCCACTGCTTGTCCAACAAGGCCCAGACCCCATAATCTTTATATTTTTGCCTCAGGAAGACAAGGGCTCTGCTCTGAGGGCTTTTCCCAAGGTCAGGCTGTAGGAAAGGAATCATTTTTGGAAAGAAGGTTCTGAATTTCCATCCAACAAGGCCCAGACCCCATAATCTTTAAATTTCTCCCTCAGGAAGACAAGGGCTGTGCTCTGTGGGATTTTCCTAAGATCAGGCTGTGGGAAAGCAATCATTTTTGGGAAGAATTTCTGAGTTCCCATCCAGCTGCTCCTCCAACAAGGCCCAGACCCCATAATCCTTAAACTTCTCCCTCAGGAAGACAGGCCTGTACTCTTAAGGGATTTTTCCAACGTCAGACTTAGGAAAGGAACAATTTTCCCCTTTGGGGAGAAGATCCTGAATTCCCATCCAGCTGCTGCTTCAACAAGGCCCGGACCCCATAATCTTTAAATTTCTCCCTCAGGAAGACAGGGCCATGCTCTGAGGGATTTTCCCAAGGTCAGGCTGTAGGAAAGGAATCATTTTTCCCTTTGGGAAGAAAATCCTGACTTTCATCCAGCCATTCTTCCAACGAGGCCCAGACGCCAAGATCCATAAATTTCTCCCTCAGGGAGACAGGGCTGTGCTCTGAGGGCTTTTCCCAAGGTCAGGTGTAGGAAAGGAATAATTTTTCCCAAGAAGATCCTGAATTCCCATCCAGCTGCTCCTCCAAGAAGGCCCAAACTCTGTAATCTGTACATTTCTCCCTCAGCAAGACAGGGCCGTGCTTTAAGGAATTTTTCCAAGATCAGGCTGTCGCAAAGGAGTAATTTTTCCCTTTTTGAAGAAGATCCTGAATTCTCATCCAACTGCTTGTCCAACAAGGCCCAGACCCCATAATCTTTAAATTTTTGCCTCAGGAAGACAAGGGCTGTGCTCTGAGGGATTTTCCTAAGATCAGGCTGTGGGAAAGCAGTCATTTTTGGGAAGAATTTCTGAATTCCCATCCAGCTGCTCGTCCAACCAGACCCAAACCCCATAATCCTTAAATTTCTCCCTCAGGAAGAGAGGCCTGTACTCTAAGGGATTTTTCCAAGGTCAGACTTAGGAAAGGAACAATTTTCCCCTTTGGGGAGAAGATCCTGTCTTTCCATCCAGCCGCTGCTCCGACAAGGCCCAGACCCCATAATCTTTAAATTTCTCCCTCAGGAAGACAGGGCCATGCTCTGAGGGATTTTTCCAAGGTCAGGCTGTAGGAAAGGAATCATTTTTCCCTTTGGGAAGAAAATCCTGACTTTCATCCAGCCATTCTTCCAACGAGGCCCAGACGCCAAGATCCATAAATTTCTCCCTCAGGGAGACAGGGCTGTGCTCTGAGGGATTTTCCCAAGGTCAGGTGTAGGAAAGGAATAATTTTTCCCAAGAAGATCCTGAATTCCCATCCAGCTGCTCCTCCAAGAAGGCCCAAACTCTGTAATCTGTACATTTCTCCCTCAGCAAGACAGGGCCGTGCTTTAAGGAATTTTTGCAAGATCAGGCTGTCGCAAAGGAGTAATTTTTCCCTTTTTGAAGAAGATCCTGAATTCTCATCCAGCAGCTTGTCCAACAAGGCCCGGACCCCATAATCTTTAAATTTCTCCCTCAGGAAGACAAGGGCTGTGCTCTGTGGGATTTTCCTAAGATCAGGCTGTGGGAAAGCAATCATTTTGGGGAAGAATTTCCAAATTCCCATCCAGCTGCTCCTCCAACAAGGCCCAGACCCCATAATCTTTAAATTTCTCCCTCAGGAAGAGAGACCTGTACTCTTAAGGGATTTTTCCAACGTCAGGCTTAGGAAAGGAACAATTTTCCCCTTTGGGGAGACGATCCTGACTTTCCATCCAGCCGCTGCTTCAACAAGGCCCAGACCCCATAATCTTTAAATTTCTCCCTCAGGAAGACAAGGGCCGTGCTCTGAGGGATTTTTCCAAGGTCAGGCTGTAGGAAAGGAATCATTTTTCCCTTTGGGAAGAAAATCCTGACTTTCATCCAGCCACTCTTCCAACGAGGCCCAGACGCCAAGATCCATAAATTTCTCCCTCAGGGAGACAGGGCTGTGCTCTGAGGGCTTTTCCCAAGGTCAGGTGTAGGAAAGGAATAATTTTTCCCAAGAAGATCCTAAATTCCCATCCAGCTGCTTCTCCAACAAGGCCCAGACCCTGTAATCCATAAATTTCTGCTCTGAGGGATTTTTCCAAGGTAAGGAACAATTTTTCCCAAGAAGATCTTGAATTACCATCCAGCCATTTCTCCAACAAGGCCCAAACCCCATAACCCCTAAACCCTCACTCCAGGAAGACAGATCCATACTTTTAGGAATTTTTTCCGAGGTCTGCCGAGCCCGGCTCGTGTGTCCGTCCCGTGTGAGGTGTGAGTGGCTATTTCCCGGGCAGTTTTTCCTTGTTTTTACCTGTAAATCTGCAGATGCCGCACAGACTCTCCCAAAGGATCAGAGCGCCGCTAGGCCCAGCCCCGACCAGCCGAAGGTAAAACCCCACTCCGGTGGAATATTTTTTTTTTTTTTTTGTACAGAGTTCCCCTTCTCTGTACCGTGCGTGGTGGACTGCCGGAACTTTTTTTTTTTTTGCCAGATCTTCACATTCCTGGGAAAAAAATAAAAAAAAAAAAAAATTCCAAAAGAAATAAAAGTTCTCGGAGTCCACAAAGCAAGGACAGAGTTACCCTTCTCTGTCTCGACAGAGCTCCAGTCTCTGAACGCGTTTTCCGGGGTGCAGCACTTCCAGCCTCGGTTTTTCCAGTCTGCTCTGCGTTTTCCTGCTTTTTCCCACTTTTTTCCCGCTTTTCCCACTTTTTTTCCCGACTAGGAATTGCTAAGTAATTCCATGTGGAGTTAGGATTGTTTGGAAAACCTAGGAAAAATCTTGGCGCCTCCAAATGTGTTTCCAGGGGTGAGGTGGGGAGTCACAAAATCCGGGTTTTATTCCAGGAAAAATGGGAATTTGGGGACTTTTGGCCAAAGGAAATGGCAATTTTGGGACTTCTGGCCAAAGAAAATTGGAATTTGGGGACTTTTGGCCAAAGAAAATGGCAATTTTGGGGCTTCTAGCAAACTAAAGAAAATTACAATTTTGGGATTTTGGGAAGTTAAAGAAAATGACAATTTTGGGATTCTGGCCAAGCTAAAAAAATGGCAATTTTGGGACTCTTGGCCAAGCTAAGGAAAAAGGCAATTTTGGAACTTTTGGCCAGACCAAAGAAAATGGCAATTTCGGGTATTTGGCCAAGCTAAAGAAAATGACAATTTTGGCACTTCTGGCCAAAGAAAATGACAATTTTAGGACTTTTGGCCAAAGAAAATAACAGTTTTGGGACTTTTGGCCAAACTAAAGACAATTACAATTTTGGGACTTTTGGCCAAACTAAAGAAAATGGCAATTTTGGCACTTTTTGGCCAAAGAAAATGGCAATTTTAGGACCTTTGGCCAAACTAAAGAAAATAACAATTTTGGCACTTTTGGCCAAAGAAAATGGCAATTTTGGGACTTTTGGCCAAACTAAAGAAAATAACAATTTTGGGATTTTTGGCCAAACTAAAGAAAATGACAATTTTGGCACTTCTGGCCAAAGAAAATGGGAATTTTCGGTCTTTTGGCCAAAGAAAATAATAGTTTTGGGACTTCTGGCCAAACTAAAGAAAATGGCAATTTTGGCACTTTTTGGCCAAAGAAAATGGCAATTTTGGGACTTTAGGCCAAACTAAAGAAAATAACAATTTTGGGATTTTGACCAAACTAAAGAACATAACAATTTCGTGACTTTTGGCCACGCCAAAGATTTTTCCTCGGTTCTTTTCCGTGCCGATTGCGGAGGCTTCAGGCCGTGGCAGATGTCAATAGCTGTGGAACTAGCCGTAGTTTGTGCTCAGGATGAAATTTCCTCTCCCGCGCTCGCTCCTGCCCCGCGGCTGGATCCTGGCGGTGGAAGTGCTGCATCCCCTTGTCCCTGCAAGCTCTGCTGGGCTCACTCTGCCTTTCCCTCCCTGCAGGAGGAAGGATCCGACTCTGGAATTGCGGAGGGCGACGCCAAAACCTCTGCCTCAGAGCCCACGTGTGAGCCTGGGGAAGGTGAGGGAATTTTGCAATATTTACTAATTATTTATTGTGGAATTTCAAAATATTTACCAATTATTTGTTGTTATTGCTGTTGTTATTATTGTTATTATTATAATAATAATTTTTTATTATTATTATTATTATTACGATTACTATTATTACTATTATTACTATTATTACTATTAATTATTATTATTACTATTATTACTTTTATTATTATTATTACTATTATTGTTTATTTTATTATTACTACTATTATTATTACTATTGTTATTTCATTATTATTGTTATTTCATTATTATTGCCCTTACTATTATTATTATTACTACTATTGTTATTTATTATTACTATTGTTTTTTATTATTATTATTATTATTATTATTATTATTATTATTATTATTGTTTTTGGGATTACCCAATGTTTACAAATCCAGCAAAATCCTGGAGGAGGAGGTTGGGAGTTGACTCTTTAGCACATTGCCATCCTTGGGGAGTTTTCTCCCTTTTTTGGTGGTTTTCCCCTTTTCTTGACCTTTTTCCCCTTTCTTGGGGAGTTTTCCACCTTTTCTAATTTTGCCTCCTTTCTTTTCTAATTCTGCCTTTCTTTTCTAATTTTGCCTCCTTTCTTTTCTAATATTTCCCCCTTCCTTGTCTAATTTCCCCCTCCTTCCTTTTGCCTTATTTCTTTTCTAATTTTGCCTCCATTCTTTCTAATTTTGCCTTCTTTCTTTTCTAATTTTGCCTCATTTCTTTTCTAATTTTTCTAACTTTGCCTCATTTCTTTTCTTATTTTGCCTCATTTCTTTTCTTATTTTGCCTCATTTCTTTTCTAATTTTGCCTCATTTCTTTTCTAATTTTTCTAACTTTGCCGCTTTTCTAATTTTGCCTCCTTTCTTTTCTAATTTTGCCTCATTTATTTTCTAATTTTCCCTCTTTCTTTTCTAATTTTGCCTTCTTTCTTTTCTAATTTTGCCTCATTTCTTTTCTAATTTTTCCTCCTTCCTTGTCTAATTCCTCCCCTTTCCTTGGCTAATTTTTCCCCTTCTTGGCTAATTTTCACTCCATGAGTGATCCAGCAAGAAATCCCCAGGCATTCCAGCAGAATCCACCCAAAAAAACCCAATTTTTTGAGCCTGGATTGGGAATTCAGGAGCTTCAAACTGAATTCCAACCAATCCTTTCTGCATCCTGAGATCCCCTCGGGGCTGCTTTGGGAATTTTTTGTGTTTCCGTTTGGAAATTTGGGATGAAAACTCAGCCTGGACCAAATTTGGGATTTTTTTTTCCATTAAATCTGACCTGTGCAATGCCTTTGGAGATGAGAGATTAAAAAATAAAGATAATTTATGATGGGAGGGCAGTGGGGATTGTTTGGGGTCAGTGTTTGGGATCAGAGTTCGGAATTTTTCTGTTTCCATAGGAAAATTTGGGATGAAAACTCAGCCTGGACCAAATTTGGGATTTTTTTCCCCTCAAATCTGACCTGTGCAATGCCTTTGGAGATGAGAGATAAAAAATAAATATAATTTTTGATGGAAGGGCAGTGGGGATTGTTTGGGATCAGTGTTTGGGGATTTTTTGTGTTTCCGTTGGAAATTTGGGACGAAAACTCAGCCTGGACCAAATTTGGGATATTTTTTCCCTCAAATCTGACTTGTGCAATGTGTTTGGAGCTGAGAGATAAAAATTAAATATTTATGGTGGGAGGACAGTGGGGATTGTTTGGGATCAGGGTTTGGGATCAGTGTTTGGAAGTTTTTGTGTTTCCATCAGGAAACTTTGGATGAAAATTCAGCCTGGACCCAATTTGGGATTTTTTTTTTCCATTAAATCTGACCTGTGCAATGCCTTTGGAGATGAGAGATAAAAAAAATAAAGATCATTTTTGATGGGAGGGCAGTGGGGATTGTTTGGGATCAGTGTTTGGAAATATTTTGGAAGTTTTTGTGTTTCCGTGGGGAAGCCTCAGATGAAAATCATCCAGGATCAGCACTGGGAACGTTGGGATATTTCTTTAATTTTTTTCCAGATCCACCAGTCCATCCCAGTGTGCTCCAAACCCCAGAGCTCCCACCCTGGTGGGAAAAAAAATAAACCAACCCCCCCCAAAAAACCAACCAAACAAAAAAAACCCAAAACCAAAAACAAACAAACAAACAAACAAACAAACAAAAACACCCCAAAAAACCAACCAACCAACCAACAAAAAAAAAAAAAAAAAGGGAACGGAAAAAGCCCAAAAAACCAAACAGCCAAAAAACAACAAACCCCCCCCAAAAAGCAACCCAAAAATACAAAAAAACCAACCCAAGAAACCCAAAAACAAAACTGAAAAAAAACCCAAAAAACCAAAAAACAGACCAAAAAAACCCAAGAATAAAAAAAACCCCACAAAACAAAACAACAACAGAAAAACCCAAAAAACCAAACCAAACCAAACCAAAAAAACCCCAAAACCAAAACAATAAAAACCCCACCAAAAAAAAAAAAAAAAAAAACAAACAAAAAAACCAATAAAAGGCCACCTAAAAAAACCCAACCAAAAAAAGAAAACCAACAAAAAAACCAATTTGGTCCCAAATTTTTCCCTTTTTTCCCTTCCCCAATTTTGCCATGCAATGACTCAAGCCCTGCTCGGTTTTTCCAGACCACGACTCCACGGAAAACCTCTCGCGGAGCAAAAAGCCCAAGGTGGAGTTGGTGTTCGAGGAGTGGGACGTGGCCGGGCTGCCCTGGTGGTTTTTGGGCAACCTCAGGAGCAATTATAATTCCAAAAGTAATGGATCCACGGATATCCAGACCAACCAGGTGTGTAGCCGCTTCGAATATTCTGAATTTTTCTCCTTTTTCTCCTTTTTCCCTTTCCCATTCTGGCATTTTGTTCCTCTCCCCCATCGCGGCCTTTCCCGGCCGCTGACCGTGGTTGGTGATTTTTAGTGGATTTAAATAATCCAAATTTTCCCTCAAGGGCCTGCTAGGCCCTCAGAATTTCAGGATTTGCTGCCTTTTTTTTTTTTGCCTTTTTTTCTTCTTTTTCTTCTTTTTTTCTTTTTTCCTGGGATGAAGGTTGTGGAGTGACGGCCGAGCTGGAAGGTGGGGAAAGGGGAATTTGTGAGGGAGAAATTGGGAAAAAAAGGGGAATTCGTGAGGGGGAAATTGGGAAAAAAAGGGGAATTCGTGAGGGGGAAATTGGGAAAAAAAGGGGAATTCGTGAGGAGGGAATTGGGAAAAAAAGGGGAATTTGTGAGGGGGAAATTGGGAAAGAAAGGGGAATTCGTGAGGGGGAAATTGGGGAAAAAAGGGGAATTTGTGAGGGGGAAATTGGGGAAAAAAGGGGAATTCGTGAGGGGGAAATTGGGAAAAAAAGGGGGAATTCGTGAGGGGTAAATTGGGGGAAAAAAGGGGAATTTGTGAGGGGGAAATTGGGAAAAAAAGGGGAATTCATGAGGGGGAAATTGGGGAAAAAAAGGGGAATTCGTGAGGGGGAAATTGGGAAAAAAAGGGGAATTCGTGAGGGGGAAATTGGGAAAAAAAAGGGGAATTCATGAGGGGGAAATTGGGAAAAAAAAGGGGAATTCATGAGGGGGAAATTGGGAAAAAAAGGGGAATTCGTGAGGAGGGAATTGGGAAAAAAAGGGGAATTCGTGAGGAGGGAATTGGGAAAAAAAGGGGAATTTGTGAGGGGGAAATTGGGAAAGAAAGGGGAATTCGTGAGGGGTAAATTGGGGGAAAAAAGGGGAATTTGTGAGGGGGAAATTGGGAAAAAAAAGGGGAATTCGTGAGGGGGAAATTGGGAAAAAAAAGGGGAACTCATGAGGGGGAAATTGGGAAAAAAAGGGGGAGTTTGTGAGGGGAAATTGGGAAAAAAAGGGGACTTCGTGAGGGGGAAATTGGGAAAAGGGGAATCTGTGAGGTGAAATTGGGAAAAATGAGAGCCTGAGAAGTGGAAGCTGGAAAAAAGGGAATAGGTGAGGGGGAATTTGGAAAAAAGAGGAGTCTTTGGGGGGGAAACTGGAAAAAGGGAAATCTGTGAGGGAGAAAGTGGGAAAATGGGAGCCTGTGAGGTGAAAATTGGGAAAAAAGGGGATTTATGAGGGGGAAATTGGGAAAAGGGGAACCTGTGAGGTGAAAATTGGGGGGAAAAAGGAATCCGTGAGGCAGAAATTGGGAAAAAGGGAATCTGTGAGGTGAAAATTGGGGGGAAAAGGGAATCTGTGAGGCAGAAATTGGGAAAAAGGCAATCTGTGAGGTGGAATGTGGGAAAAGAGGCTTTTGTGAGGTGGAAATTGGGAAAAAAGGAGCCTGAGAGGTGGAAATTGGGAAAAAGGAGAATCTGTGAGGTGGAAATTGAGATAAAAAGGGAGCCTGAGAAGTGGAAACTGGGAAAAAAGGGAAACTGTGCACAAAGGCATCCCTGAGGTGCCCCAGGGAGGAACTTCCCAGGGATTTGGAGCTTTGGAGAGGCAAAGGGAACAGTCCTGGACATGGAGCTGCTCCTGAGTGATTTTCCTGGATTTTTTTTTCCCTTTTTTTTTCCCCTCAGGACGTCGACACTGCCATCGTTTCGGACACCACGGATGACCTGTGGTTCCTGAACGAGTGTCCCTTGGAGCAGGGGAACGCTGGGGTCAAGGTGGAGCTGCTGGAATCTGGGGAGGTCACCGAAAGTGACACCAAGGTACCAATTAAATTAAATTAAAATAATTAAATTAATTTAATTTAATTAATTTTAATTAATTTTAATTTATTTTAATTAAAAGCCATGGTTTGGTTTAATTAAATAATTTAATTTAGTAAATTTAATTTTGTTATTTATTATTAAATAAATTATTTATTATTAAATTTAATAAACTTAATAAATTTAATCATTAAAAGCCCTGGTTTAATTCATCCCATGCTGCTTGGAAAAGCCAGATCCGTCCCCATCCAGAGGATAAATTATATTTAGAAAACGTTGTCACAATTCTTTATATTTTTGATGGTTTTCCTGCTTGTGTTTGGGGTTAAATCCATATTTTCAAGGCATAACATTGGTTTAAAAAGAATTAAACCTCTGCCAGCAACTGAAGTGAGTTTTTAATGAGAATTATAAATCAAAAATCATGGAATTAAGGCCGGAAAAGGCTTTTTAAGATGGAGTCCTGCTGAAGACTCAAAGAAGATCGCAGGAAACTGTGAAGAGTTCCCGACATTCCACAATAAAAAACCCCTTAGATCAAATAAATAAACATTAAATAAAACCCTAAAATAAAATAAAAAAGAAAAAAAAATTTAAAAAGCTTTTAATTCACTTTATAAGGGACTTAACGAGCAGGGTGATTAGACAACGATTTAATTGGGGTGTGGAGCACCAGGCACGGGAGAAATTTGAATTATTCTGACATTTCCACTCTTTTCCAACTCTTTTCCCATAATTCCAGGTGCCTGAGGATGCATCTCTGGCTGAGCTGGAGGATTCCCAGTGCCTGAGCGATGACACAGACACGGAGCCTGCAGCCGAGGTGGGAATTCCTTGGGGTCAGCCTTCCCTGCTGCACTCGGGGTGCGAAAGGCTGATTTTCTTGGGGCTTCCCCCAAAACAAACAAACAAAAAAAAAAAAAAAGGAAAAAAAAACCAAGCAAAAAGCCCACAAAAAACCCCATTTTTTCCAGCTGATAAACCCCCAATAAATCAGATTTTTTTCACGAGGTCTTGCTGGGAATCCAACCCCAAATATTGATTTTTTTCCATCTGATAAACCCCAAAAAATGAGATTTTCTTCACAAGACCTCTCCGCCGCTTTTCCCACCCGGATAAAATGAAGAACGCCCCAAAACCATATTTTTTTTCCCTTTAAATCCCTCAGGACTGCTGGTCTTTCTGGGAATCCAACCCCAAATACTGATTTTTTCCAGCTGATAGACCCCAAAAAATCAGATTTTTTCACGAGGCCTTACTGGGAATCCAACCCCAAATATTGATTTTTTTTTTCCATCTGATAAACCCCCCATAAATCAGATCTTTTTCACGAGGTCTTGCTGGGAATCCAACCCCAAACACTGATTTTTCCAGCTGACAAACCCCCAATAAATCAGGTTTTTTCACAAGGCCTCTCCACCACTTTTCCCATTCAAATAAAACGAAAAACACCCCAAAACCATATTTTTTTTCCCTTTAAACCCCTCAGGACTGCTGTCAGTGTTGGCAATCCAACCCCCAACACTGATTTTTTCCAGCTGACAAACCCCCAATAAATCAGATATTTTCACAAGGCCTTGCTGCGAATCCAACCCCAAATACTGATTTTTTTCCAGCTGATAAACCCCCAAAAAATAAGATTTTTTTCCACTAGGTCTTGCTGCAAATCCAACCCCAAACACTGATTTTTCCAGCTGACAAACCCCCAATAAATCAGATTCTTTTCACGAGGCCTATCCCATTTGGATAAAACGAGGAATACCCAAAAACCCATAATTTTTTTTCCTTTTAAACCCCTCAGGATTGCTGGCAGTGCTGGCAATCCAACCCCCAACACTGATTTTTTCCAGCTGACAAACCCCCAATAAATGAGATTTTTTTCACAAGGTCTTACTGGGAATCCAACCCCAAATATTGATTTTTACAGCTAATAAACCCCTAATGAATCAAATTTTTTTCACAAGGTCTTGCTGGGAATCCAACCCCAAACACTGATTTTTCCAGCTGACAAACCCCCAATAAATCAGGTTTTTTCACAAGGCCTCTCCACCACTTTTCCCATTCAAATAAAACGAAAAACACCCCAAAACCATATTTTTTTTCCCTTTAAACCCCTCAGGACTGCTGTCAGTGCTGGCAATCCAGCCCCCAACACTGATTTTTTCCAGCTGACAAACCCCAAAAAATCAGTTTTTTTTCACAAAGCCTCTCCCATTTGAATAAAACGAGGAATACCCAAAAACCCATGTTTTTTTTTCCCTTTAAACCCCTCAGGACTGCTGGCAGTGCTCCAAATGCCGAAAATTCAACTCGCCGGGGAAAAGGTACTGCTACCGCTGCTGGGCTCTGCGCAAGGACTGGTACCGCGACTGCCCCAAAATCCCCCATTCCCTCTCCCTGCCCAGCCTCGATTCCATCCCAAACCCCGAGCTCCACGAGGCCGTGGACGTCCCCGATTGCAGGAGGACAATTTCAGCCCCGGCCGGCCAACCCAAACACCTTTTTTTGGGAGATCCCAAACCCCGAGCCGATCCCGGCGGTTCCGTGGAATCCTTGGATGGGAAAAACCGGGATTTTCCCGGCGTGGAGAAGGAGGAGGAGGAGGAGGTGGAATCTTTGGAGAGCATCAAAACCTTATTGAATCCCTGCTTCCTGTGCCAGCACCGACCCCGGGACGGGAACATCGTCCACGGGAGGACGGCTCACCTGGTGGCTTGCTTCAGGTGCGCCAGGATGCTCAAGAGGAAGAGATCGCCCTGCCCCGTGTGCCGCAAGGAGATCAAGATGGTCATCAGGATTTTCATGGGCTAGAGAGGGTTTGTCAGCCTGAAATAATCCCAAAAACCAGGTTTTTTGCACTCAAATCCCAATTCCAGAGTTTAGTGTGTGCAGGATCAAGATGGTCATCAGGATTTTCATGGGGTAACGGGGGATTCTGCACCAGAAGTAATCCCAAAACCCGGGATTTTTGCACTCAAATTCCAATTCCAGAGCTCAGTGTGCAGGATCCCGATGGTCATCAGGATTTTCATGGGGTAGAGAGGGTTTGTGAGCCTGAAATAATCCCAAAACCCAGGTTTTTTGCACTCAAATTCCAATTCCAGAGCTCAGTGTGCAGGATCCCGATGGTCATCAGGATTTTCATGGGCTAGAGAGGGTTTGTGAGCGTGAAATAATCCCAAAAACCAGGTTTTTTGCACTCAAATCCCAATTCCAGAGTATGTGCCGCAAGGAGATCAAGGTGGTCATCAGGATTTTCATGGGGTAGTGAGGGTTTCTATCCCTAAACCCCAAAACTTAGCTTTTTCATGGGGTAACGGGGGATTTCTGAGCCTAAAATAATCCCAAAACCAGGATTTTTGCACTCAAATCCCAATTGCAGAGTTTAGTGTGTGCAGGATCCCGATGGTCATCAGGATTTTCATGGGCTAGAGAGGGTTTGTGAGCCTGAAATAATCCCAAAATCCAGGATTTTTGCACTCAGATCCAAAATCCAGAGCTCAGTGTGTGCAGGAGGGAGATCGAGATGGCCATCAGGATTTTCATGGGGTAACAGGGGATTCTGCACCGAAAATAACCCCAAAAAGAGGATTTTTGCACTCATATCCCAAATCCAGAGCTCATTGTGCAGGATCCCGATGGTCATCAGGATTTTCTTGGGGTTACAGGGGATTCTGCACCAAAAATAACCCCAAAATTTGGTTTCTTGTGGCCATCAGGATCTTCTGTCCCTAAAAAAATCCAAAAAAGATTTATTCACTCAAACCCCAAATCCAGAGCTCAGTGTGTACAGGAAGGAGATCGAGATGGTCATCAGGATTTTCATGGGGTAGTGACGGTTTGTGAGCCTGAAATAATCCCAAAAACCGGGTTTTTTGCACTCAGATCCCAATTCCAGAGCTCAGTGTGCAGGATCCCGATGGTCATCAGGATTTTCATGGGCTAGAGAGGCTTTGTGAGCCTGAAATAATCCCAAAAACCAGGATTTTTTGCACTCAGATCCCAATTCCAGAGTATGTGCCGCAAGGAGATCAAGATGGTCATCAGGATTTTCATGGGGTAGTGAGGGTTTCTATCCCTAAACCCCCAAAATTAGCATTTTTATGGGGTAATGGGGGATTTCTGAGCCTAAAATAATCCCAAAAGCAGGTTTTTTGCACACAAATCCCAATTCCAGAGCTCACTGTGCACGGTCCTGATGGTCATCAGGATCTTCCTGCCCCTAAAATAACCCCAAAAAGAGGTTTTTTGCACTCAAATCCCAAATCCAGAGCTTGGTGTTTGCAAGAGCGGAGATCAAGATGGTCATCAGGATCTTCGGCCCCTAAAATAACCCCAAAAAGAGATTTATTGCACTCAAATCCCAATTCCAGAGCTCGCTGTGCAGGATCAGGGTGGTCATCAGGATTTTTATGGGGTAACGCGGGATTCTGCACCGGAAATAACCCCAAAAAGAGGATTTTTGCACTCAAATCCCAAATTGAGAGTTTAGTATGTGCTGGATGGAGATCAAGATGGTCATCAGGATCTTCTGTCCCTAAAATAACCCCAAAAAGAGGATTTTTGCACTCAAGTCCCAAATCAGAGCTCACTGTGTGCCAGAGGGAGATCAAGATGGTCATCAGGATCTTCTGCCCCTAAAATAACCCCAAAAAAAGAGATTTATTGCACTCAAATTCCAATTTCAGAGCTTAGTGTGTGCTGCAAGGACATCAAGATGGTCATCAGGATTTTTATGGGGTAACAGGGGATTTCTGAGCCCAAAATAATCCCCAAATCAGGCTTTTTTCACTCAAATCCCAAATCCAGAGCTCTGTGCAGGATCCCAATGGTCATCAGGATTTTCATGGGGTAGTGAGGCCTCTGTCCCTAAAATAATCCCAAAAAGAGGCTTTTTACACTCAAATCCCGATTCCAGAGCTCAGTGTGTGCAGGATCAGGATCTTCATGGGATGATGGGGTCTTCTTTCCCTAAAATAACCCCAAAAAGAGGCTTTTTGCACTCAAATCCCAGAGCTCAGTGTGCAGGATCAGAATGGCCATCAGGATTTTCATAAGCTTTCTGCCCCAAAAATAACCCCAAGAATAGATTTTTTACACTCAAATCCCAAAACCAGAGCTCAGTGTGTGCAGGAAGCAGATCAGGATGTCCATCAGGATCTTCTGCCCCTAAAATAACCCCGAAAAGAAATTTCTTGCACTCAAATCCCCAAATTCCACCAATTTCCAGTGAAACCAAAGAGAATTAAGGTTTAAAATCCTCTCCAAAATCCACTTTTTCCACGGAAATCGAACAGGGAGCGACACCTCGGGGTCAAGGCCCCAGCCTGGAACTCGTCTCAATTTTCCAATTTTTTTTTTTCCTTTGGGATTCTTTATCTGACCAAGACCAGAAACTTTGGGAAAAGTTGTGACTTTCGGGATTTTTTTTTTCTTTCCGTAAAGTCCGACCTGTGCAATGCCTTTGGAGCCGAGAGATAAAAAATAAAAATAAATATTTATGGTGGGGGTTTGTTTGGGATCGGTTTTCCTGAGGAGACGGTGAAGAAAAAGAACTTTATTCCCATTTTTTTTAAAATTAAGGTGGGCCCTCAACTCCAGGTTTTCCCAGCAAAAAGGGAAGGGGAAAAGGGATGGAACCTAAAAATCCACATTTTCCTAGAAGAGCAGAAAGGGAAGAAAGGATGGATCCTACAAATTCAGGTTTTCCCAGAAGGGATGGAGCCCTCAAATCCAGGTTTTTCCGGGCAAAAAGGAAAGGGAAAAGGGGTGGACCCCACAAATCCAGGTTTTCCTAGCAGGGCAGGAAAAGGAGAAGGGGGAAAGGATGGAACCTCCAAATCCAGGTTTTTCCAGAAGGGATGGGTCCCACAAATCCAGGTTTTCCCGGAAGGGATAGAGGCCTCAAATCCAGGTTTTTCCAGGTAAAAAGGGAGAAGGGATGGAACTTAAAAATCCAGGTTTTCCCAGAAAGAAGGAGAAGGAAAAGGGGTGGACCCCACAAATCCAGGTTTTCCCAGCAGGGAAGGAAAAGGAGAAGGGGGAAAGGATGGATCCCACAAATCCAGGTTTTTCCAGGTAAAAAGGGAGAAGGGATGGAACCTCCAAATCCAGGTTTTTCCAGAAAGGATGGAGCCCTCAAATCCAGGTTTTCCCGGAAGGGATGGAGCCCTCAAATCCAGGTTTTTCTGGGTAAAAAGGGAGAAGGGATGGAACTTTAAAATCCAGGTTTTCCTGGCAAAAAGGAAAGGGAAAAGGGGTGGACCCCACAAATCCAGGTTTTCCAAGCAGGGCAGGAAAGGATGGAACCTCCAAATCCAGGTTTTTCCAGCAGGGATGGATCCCACAAATCCAGGTTTTTCCAGCAAAAATGAAAGGGAGAAGGGGGAAAGGATAGACCCCTCAAATCCAGGTTTTCCCAGAAGGGATGGAATCCTCAAGTCAAGGTTTTCCAAGCAGGATGGGAAGGAGGGAAAAAGGAACTGGAGCCTCTGGGAGGAGCTGTTTTTCCCTGGTTTTCTCCCCAAAATTTCCCTTGTTTTCTGGGAATCCCTCCCAGGTGGAAAATCCAACTCCGAGCCCCGTTTTTCCTGTTTTTCTCCCCAAAATTTCCCTCATTCTCTGGGAATTCCTGCAGATCCTGACGGCTCAGTTCCCTCTTCTCCCACTGGGTGGCTTCGCCTCTGGATTGTCCCCCTGGACACACCTTGGGATCCTCCCTAGGATAAAATTCCACCCCAAAAAGGCACATTTTGGGTTAAACCCATCCCAAACCCTCCCCTCGGAGCTGCCATTCAGTTCAGGGGTTTGTCACCTTCGCCAGGAGGAGACACCGATGTCCCATGGCTCCCTTTTATCCCAATTTTCATTATTTATCCTAAAAAGCTCCCAAATTTTACCCCTCGGAGCCCCTCAGTGTTCATCCCAACATTCCCTTTTTCCCCTTTATTTTTTATACACAAAACCACAACTTCCTCCCCCTCTTTTCTTCTTGTTTTTCCTATTTTTTGTTGGGGGGGGGGTGTTGTTTTGTTGGGGTTTTTTTTGTTTGTTTTTGTTTTTAGTTTTTGGGGTTTTTGGGGTTTTTTTGTTTAGTTTTGGTTTTTCTGGTTGGGGTTTTTTTAAATTTATTTTTGTTTGGGTTTTTCAGGGTTTTTTTTGGTTTGTTTGTGTTTGTGGGTTTTTTTCTTTCTTTCTTTCTTTCTTTCTTTCTTTCTTTCTTTCTTCCTTTCTTCCTTTCTTCCTTTCTTCCTTTCTTCCTTTCTTCCTTTCTTCCTTTCTTCCTTTCTTTCTTGTTTTCCCCTTTTTTAACATTATCCACAAAAGATCCATCCGGCCCCGCAGAGAAGTGTCACCATCACCATTTCTGGGCTTTTTTACCCCAAATGCCCTTTGTTCCCTTCCCCCAGGTGACAGCAGTGACAGAGCAGGGGGTGCTTTGTTTGACGATCCCAATGCTCCAAAAAAACCCCCAAAACGAAAACAAAACCCCGAAAAAGAAACCAAGACCACAAAAAAGAAACCACAACCCCAAAAAAGAACCCAAAACCCCGAAAAAGAAACCGAAACCCCGAAAAAGAAACCACAATCCCAAAAAAGAAACCAAAACCACAAAAAAGAAACCAAAACCCCGAAAAAGAACCCCAAACCACAAAAATATAGCAAAACCCCAAAAAAAGAAACCAAAACCACAAAAAAGAAACCAAAACCCCGAAAAAGAAACCAAAACCCCGAAAAAAACCCAAAACCCCAAAGAAGAACCCGAAACCCTGCACAGATCCCAAAGGAAAACCTCTATTTTTTTAGGTTTTTTAAAGGTTTTTTCGTATTTCCAAAGCAGGGAATGTCCGGCAGGGGAGGTGCCACCTCCGGCGGGTCCGTGGCGCCGCGGGGACGCGGTTTTGGGGTGATCTGATTGTTTTTATGGCTCTTCACCCCCTCCTGGGGCCCCTCCCGGGGTTATTCCAGAATCCACGGCCAAACCCCACGAATCCAAACCCCACCGGTGGCTCCTCTTCAATCTCCCATCCACAAAATCCCATTTCTCCTCCATCCGCTTCATCAGTCCCATCTTTTTTTGGTAAAAAACCACTTCCCCCCTCCCCAACCCCACCCCAAACCCCCTCGGACCCCCCCAAACCCACCCCCCTCAGCACTCCAGGGCCGCCGCCTGCACCTCCACGGCCACCAGCTTCCCGCGGGGCCGCGCCAGCACGGGGTAAACCACCACCCCGGGTGACCCATCGCGCTCGGTCCCCACGCGGGCCACCACCGCCACCACCCCGAGCAGCAGCGCCAGCAGCAGCGCCGTCCCCAGCGTCCCCCGAGCCCAGCGTGACCCCGGCGTGGCCTCCTTCGTCCTGGCGGTGACACAGGCCACCCTGGGCGGCGCGGCCACCAAGGCCACGCGCAGGCAGGCCCAGTACTCGGTGCCGGGCCTCAGGCGGGTGATGTTGAAGGCGTGAGTTCCCGACGGGATCCGCGCCGCGTCCGGGCGTGACCCCGGCGCCGAGCTGGCCCAGGTGAGGTTGGAGGAGACGGCGTTGAGGCGTGGCTGCCAGGCCAGCAGGATGTGGTGAGGCTGCGAATCCACGGCCAGCAGCTCCAGGCGCTCGGGGCCCAGCGGGAAGGAGTGGTTGACCAAGACTCGGACGCTTCGAGTGTCGGCGCCCAGCAGGTTGTGTGCCACGCACGTGTAGAGCCCGGCCTCGCCCGCCGACACCCCGCGGATCTCCAGCGTCCCCTCGGGATGAACCGCCAACTTCGGGTCATCCCCGCCGGGCAGCAGCTTCACCCCCGCCGGCGTCACCCAGAAAATCTCCGGCTCCGGCTCGGCCAGCGCCCGGCAGTGCAGAGCCACGCTGTCCCCAACCTCCACATCCAGGCGCGCCGGGAAGCTGCGGGCGGAGATGAGCGGCAAACACTGCTCCGTCATGTCCCGGAATGGCACATCCCGCACGTGGCGCCGCTGGAGCTCGGGGGGCTCGGCGCACAGTGTGGACTGCGGCTCGATGAAGCGCACGGAACGCGAGCTGTTGACCCAGCGGATGACGCAGTCGCAGCGCAGGGGGTTCCCGTGGATGCCGATCTCCTGCAGCCCCGGCAGCGACTCCAGCGTGCGCCGGTGCAAGGCACTCAGGGCGTTGTTGTTGAGCATCAGCGTCTCCAGGCGCGGCAGCCGCCGGAAGGCCTCGGGGTGGATGAAGGACAGCTTGGGGTTGTTGGTGACGTCCAGCTTGGTCAGCTCGGGGAGGTTGCTGAGGGCCAGGCGGTCAATGGACACCAGCTCGTCCATGTTGTTGAGGCCCAGCTCCTTGAGGTGCAGCATGTCGGCGAAGTCGCTCTGCTTCACCCTCTGCAGCGGGTTCTTGTTCAGGTCCAGGAATTTGAGGCCGGGCACCCTCTGCAGGGCCCTGCGGGGGACATCGGCCAGCTCGTTGTCGTAGAAGGAGAGGCTCTCGAGGCTCCGCAGCCCCTCCAGGCCGAAATCCGAGATCTCCCGCAGGTGCATCCCGGCCAGCACCAAGCTCCGCAGGTTGCCCAGGGGCAGAAAATTCATATCCACGATGGCGTCCACCCTGTTCCCGCCGACCATGAGGATCTCCAGGCTGGGCAGCGCCTGGAACCAGCGGCTGTCCAGCGTCCGCAGCAGGTTGGAGTTGAGGTGCAGCCGCAGGAGATTCCCCAGCCCGGCAAAAGCACGGGGGGCGATGCTGCGGATCCGATTGTGGTTCAGGTACAACTCCTGCAGGTTCCCCAACCCCGGGAAGCTCCCGTCGGGCAGCTCCGAGAGCTGATTCTCCTCCAGGTGCAGGCTGAGCAGCTGGGGCATATCCCCCAGCCCGAAATCCCGGACGTGGGCAAAGCTGTTCTGCGACAGGTCCAGCTCGGACAGGTTGCGCAGGTAGCCCAGCTCGCCGCGCTGCAGCCGCGCGATGTTGTTGCTCTGCAGCAGCAGCGTCTGGGTGCCCTGGGGCAGCTCGGCGGGCACGGCCGTGATGAAGAGGTCGTTGCAGTCCACCGTGGCCGCCTCTCGGTAGGCGGAGCGGGGAGTGTACCACGGCCGGACCTGGCACACGCAGCGCGGCGGGCACGGCACCCGCCAGGGCACGGTGGGCACGGCGCTGGCAGCCACCGCGCACAGCAGCAGGCAGCTGGGCTGGAGGCCTCGCATTTTGGCCTGGGAGGGGTCAGTGGGAGCGTCCGGAGCCGGCCACGGGTGGGGATGGTGCCCGGGGGAGGGGATGCTCCATGCGAGCCCCCCGAGGATGTCAGCGCCGGTCTGGAGCCCCGAAATGTGCGGTCATGGCACCGGGGGTCGCCTCAGGGAGAGCGGAGCCGCTGCTTCCTCCCCGAAGGGGTCGTTGCCGCATCTTCCCGGCTCCTCCTCAAGGGCATTCCTGGGAAAACAGAGGAATTCTCTTAGGGGAGGGGCTCGGCTCGTGGGGAGCAAGGGGCGGGGACAAGGAATGGCGTGGGGAGGGGAAAAGATGAGCGTGGGACCCCCGGGACCCTCCGAACAGTCCAAAAAATCCATTTAATCCATTTTTTATCCGTGGCACTCTCTGTGCCCTCCCATCCATCCCACAGGATCGGCGTGGGATAATCCTATGGAATCTGCCCAGGACCCTAAAACAGCCCAATAAATCAATTAAATCCATTTCATATCCATGACATTCTCTGGTCCCTCTGACCCCACAGGATCTGGGTAGGACAATCCCATGGAATCTGCCCAGGACCCTAAAACAGCCCAATAAATCAATTAAATCCATTTTGTATCCATGGCACTCTCTGTGCCCTCCCATCCCACAGGATCTGGGTGGGATAATCCTATGGAATCTGCCCAGGATCTAAAAACAGCCCAACAAATCCATTTATTCCATTTCATATCCATGGCATTCTCTGGTCCCTCCGATCCCAGAGGATCTGGGTGGGATAATCCTGTGGAACCTTCCCAGGACCCCAAAAACAACCCAACAAATCCATTTATTCCATTTCATATCCATGGCATTCTCTGGTCCCTCCGATCCCGCAGGATCTGGGTGGGATTATCCTATGGAATCTGCCCAGGACCCTAAAAACATCCAAGAAATCCATTTATTCCATTTCATATCCATGGCATTCTCTGGTCCCTCTGCCCCACAGGATCTGGGTGGGATAATCCCATAGAATCTGCCCAGGACCCTAAAACAGCCCAATAAATCCATTTATTTCATTTCATATCCACGGCATTTTCTGTGCCATCCGATCCCGCAGGATCTGGGTGGGATAATCCTGTGGAACCTTCCCAGGACCCCAAAAACATCCAAGAAATCCATTTATTCCATTTCATATCCACGGCATTTTCTGTGCCATCCGATCCCGCAGGATCTGGGTGAGATTATCCTATGGAATCCGCCCAGGACCCTAAAAACATCCAAGAAATCCATTTATTCCATTTCATATCCATGGCATTCTCTGGTCCCTCCGATCCCGCAGGATCTGGGTGGGACAATCCCATGGAATCTGCCCCGGCTCTGTGGCTGAGCAGATTCTGAGCTGCGCGCGTTGGGAACAATTATCCACGGGGATAATTAATTCTCCACGGGGATGATTTTCCAGCTGCTCCCTGCCCTTTATCCTCCCCAGCTCCAAATTCCCACATCCAGCAGCTCCAGCCCCATTTTCAGCCCTCCGAAGGGTCATTCCTTAGGGAGACACATCCCCCACACCCTGGGAATGTTCAGGGAAGGGCTGGGATGGCTTTGAACATTCCCAACACCTCCTGCCCCTCTCCCCATCCATCCCACCTCAGATTCCATGATTTCCTGCCCCGCGCTGACCCCAATCCAACCTTTCCTCCCCCAAAACCCTCTCACCCAGCAGGAAAAAAAAAAAAAAATCAAAAGAGTGGAAAAAAGAAAATTTTTGTTTTCTCCCCGCCTCGCTCTCCTGGGGAAAAAAGCTCTGAGTTTATCCCGCATCGACTCCTCCGGGATTGATCCTGCTCTCTTCCCTCTTTTCCTGCTGCGAGGCTTTCGGCTTTTAAAGCAGCTCCCGGGGAAACGGCATGAAAGGAAAGGACGGATCCATCGATTCCCACTCCCTTCTGATGGACTCACGCTTTTCCTTTTAAGTGCTCCAGTGTTTTCGGGTCTATGAAAACTCTCTGGCTGCTAAAACATCTCAGAATCTTTTCTCCTTTAAAAAAAAAAAAAAAGTTATGGAGGCATTTGGGTGTTTTAGTTTATTTTCTTCAAGCTGTGGAGCAAAACTGGAAAATCGCCTTGGTCCAGCTCTCCTTTTCCAGGGAAAACTCCGCAGCTCTGCTGGTTTGTGTCCATAACTGGATTTTATCCTGTTTTTCCCAGTGCAGGACAGGGATTCTGGATTCTCTGGATTTTCCGGCTTCCCCTGCTTCTCCATAATCTCCAGGTGATTTTCCTGTTTTGCTTCACAGCTTTTCCAGCTTCTCCAGCTTCTCTGGATTCTCCATCTTCCCCAGCTTCCTGACCTTCTCCAGCTTCCCCACCTTCCCCAGCTTCTCCATCTTCTCCAGCTTCCCCAGCTTTTCCATCTTCTCCATCTTCCCCAGGTTCCTGACCTTTTCCAGCTTCCTCACCTTCCCCATCTTCTCCATCTTCTCCATCTTCTCCATCTTCTCCATCTTCCCCACCTTCTCCATCTTCCCCAGCTTTTCCAGCTTCTCCACCTTCCCCATCTTCTCCATCTTCTCCATCTTTTCCAGCTTTTCCATCTTCTCCATCTTTCCCAGCTTCCCAACCTTCTCCAGCTTCCTCGCCTTCTCCATCTTCTCCATCTTCCCCAGGTTCCTGACCTTTTCCAGCTTCCTCACCTTCCCCATCTTCTCCATATTCCCCATCTTCCCCATCTTCTCCATCTTTCCCATATTCTCCAGCTTTTCCAGCTTTTCCATCTCCATCTTTCCCACCTTCTCCAGCTTCCTCACCTTCTCCATCTTCCCCAGGTTCCCAACCTTTTCCACCTTCCTCACCTTCCCCAGATTCTCCCATCTTTTCCACCTTCTCCATCTTCCCCATCTTCCCCACCTTCTCCACCTTCTCCATCTTCCCCAGCTTTTCCAGTTTCTCCACCTTCCCCATCTTCTCCATCTTCTCCATCTTTTCCAGCTTTTCCATCTTCTCCATCTTCCCCAGCTTCCCAACCTTCTCCAGCTTCCTCGCCTTCTCCATCTTCTCCATCTTCCCCAGGTTCCTGACCTTTTCCAGCTTCCTCACCTTCCTCACCTTCCCCATCTTCTCCATCTTCCCCATCTTCTCCATCTTCCCCATCTTCCCCATCTTCTCCAGCTTCCCCATCTTCTCCATCTTCTCCATCTTCCCCATCTTCCCCATCTTCTCCATCTTTCCCATATTCTCCAGCTTTTCCAGCTTTTCCATCTCCATCTTTCCCACCTTCTCCAGCTTCCTCACCTTCTCCATCTTCCCCAGGTTCCCAACCTTTTCCACCTTCCTCACCTTCCCCAGATTCTCCATCTTTTCCACCTTCTCCATCTTCCCCACCTTCTCCATCTTCCCCATCTTCCCCACCTTCTCCACTTTCTCCATCTTCCCCAGCTTTTCCAGCTTCTCCACCTTCCCCATCGTTTCCATCTTCTCCATCTTCTCCAGCTTCCCAACCTTCTCCACCTTCTCCACCTTCTCCATCTTCCCCAGCTTTTCCAGTTTCTCCACCTTCCCCATCTTCTCCATCTTCTCCATCTTTCCCATCTTCTCCATCTTCTCCATCTTCTCCATCTTCTCCATCTTTCCGATCTTCCCCATATTCTCCATCTTCCCCATCTTCTCCATCTTTTCCATCTTTTCCATCTTCTCCATCTTCTCCATCTTTTCCACCTTCCCCATCTTCTCCCAATCCACCACCCGCCGGTGACAGCGGACCCTTCCCGTCCCTGTCCCCCTCCCGGCACAGGCAGATGGGAAGTGGCCGTTGGAATTCCGGAATTCCGGAATGGTTTGGGGTTGGTAGGAAGGGATCCTAAAGCCCATCCGGTGCCACCCTCTGTGTCCCAGGGACACCTTCCCCCATCCTAGATTGCTCCAAGCCCAATCCAGCCTGGCCTGGGACACTTCCAGAGATCCAGGGGCAGCCACAGCTTCTCCGGGAATCCCATCCCAGTCCTTCCCCACCCTCACCGGGAGGAATTCCTTCCCAAAATTCCAAAATCCCATCCAGCGGGATTCCCCAGCACCTCCCGACTCCCACCGAACCCCACGGAATCCGCGGGATGGGAACGCCACAGCCTCTCCCGAGCGGATCAAACCTCGGCAGGGAAAACAAACCGGGAATGGAGTAAACCAAACCGGGAATGAACTAAAACAAACCGGGAATGAACTAAACCAAACCGGGAATGAACTAAAACAAACCGGGAATGGAGTAAAACAAACCGGGAATGAACTAAAACAAACCGGGAATGAAGGGGCTAAAACCGGGAATGAAGGGGCGAAAACAAACCGGGAATGGACTAAAGAAACCGGGAATGAAGGGATTAAAACAAACCGGGAATGAAGGGACGAAAATCGGGAATAAAACAAACGGGGAATGAAGGGATGAAAACAAACCGGGAATGGAAGGGACCAAAACCGGGAATAAAGGGACTGAAACAACCCGGGAATGAAGGGACTAAAACCGGGAATGAAGGGGCGAAAACAAACCGGGAATAAACTGGACTAAAACAAACCGGGAATGAAGGGACTAAAACAAACGGGGAATGAAGGGGCGAAAACCGGGAATGAGCTAAAACAAACCGGGAATGAAGGGACGAAAGCAAACCGAGAATGAAGGGACTAAAACCGGGAATAAAGGGATTAAAACAAACGGGGAATGAAGGGATGGAAACAAACCGGGAATAAAGGGATTAAAACAAACGGGGAATGAAGGGACGAAAACCGGGAATGAGCTAAAACAAACCGGGAATGAAGGGATTAAAACAAACCGGGGAAAAGGGACTAAAGGAACCCGGGACTGAAGGGACCGAGGCCCCCGAACGTGCCCGGTAACGGTGGCAACAGCCCCGCCAGCATCCCCTCCTCATCTGCATTCCCGGGCACCGCCGGAGCTCCATGGCAACCCCGAGGCCCGGGAGCACCGGGATGGAGCCGCCGAGGGCAGATTCACCCCGCAGCTGGCGAGGGGAAACTCGGGCTCTTCTTGAGGCGTTTTGTTCAATTCCGGGGGGTTGTGGTGCTGTGGTCACCGGGATTTGGAGGGGAGGATTTTCCCGGGGTGGGAGGATTTTCCCGGGATGGGAGGATTTTCCTGGGATGGGAGGATTTTCCTGGGATGAATGTTCCCGGGATGGGAGGATGTTCCCGGCATGGGAGGATGTTCCCGGGATGGGAGGATTTTCCTGGGATGGATTTTCCCAGGATGGGAGGATTTTCCCGGGATGGGAGAGTTTTCCCGGGATGGGAGGATTTTCCTGGGATGGGAGGATTTTCCTGGGATGGATTTTCCCGGGATGGGAGGATGTTCCCGGGATGGGAGGGTTTTCCCGGGATGGATTTTCCTGGGATGGGAGAATTTTCCTGGGATGGGAGGATTTTCCTGGGATGGATTTTCTCGGGATGGGAGGATTTTCCTGGGATGGGAGGATTTTCTCGGAATTTCCACCCCATATCCAGCCCTTTCACCCCCCCCCCAAAGCCAACAACCCCCCGAGGGTGACAGCAGTGTCCCCATGCACGCCCCGTGTCCCACCCCGCGCTGTCCCCAGCTGCCATTTCGGGATGCTCTTCCCTCAAAAAACATCCATAAAACATCCATAAAATATTTCCCCAGGGCGGGCAACACCTGGCAAAGTCCCCGCCGGGATTTTTCCTGGGAAAAAACAGCTTTGGAAGTGCTTTCACCAGACCCCTTTTCCTGAAAGGAGGGCGGGTTTAGATGGGATTTTGGGAAAAAAAATCCTTCCCTGGGAGGGGTTGTCCCATCCCTGGAAGTGTCCAAGGCCAGGCTGGACAGGGTTTGGCTCCCCCCGGAGCTCCAAACCCTCTCCCATTCCGCTCCGCCGCCTTCCCCAGCCATTTTTCCCTCCTTTAATCCTTATTTTCTGCACAGGGATGGTGTTTTTTTCCCCTGCTCCTGGCAGGGAGGCCGATAACGTTATTCCCGCTGCTCTGGGAGGCAGCCAGGAGATAAAAACGCAGCCGGGAGCTGCGAAGCGCTCGGCTCGGGCTCGGCAGCCCCGGGGGCAGCAGCTCCCGCCGCTTATCGGCGCTTCCCCGGCTGCGATTTAATGAGGAGGGCTGGAAGTCAGCCTGGTGCTGCCGTCCTGCGGCTCCCGGCCTCGGCAAGGGTCGTTTGGGGTCAGGAAGGGTTGGTTTGGGCTCGGGAAGGGTTTTTTTTGGGCTCGGGAAGGGCTGTTTTGGGTCAGGAAGGGTTGGTTTGAGTCAGGAAGGGTTTTTTGGGGCTCAGGGAGGGGTTTTTTTGGCTCGGGAAGGGTTTTTTGGGCTCAAGAAGGGGTTTTTTTGGGGCTCGGGAAGGGTTTTTTGGGCTCGGGAAGGGTTTTTTTTTGGCTCGGGAAGGGTTTTTTGGGCTTGGGAATTGTTTTGGGTCAGGAAATGTTGTTTTGGCTAGGGAAGGGCTGTTTGGGATCAGGAAGGGATTTTTGGCTCGGGAAGGGTTTTTTGGGCTAGGGAAATGTTGTTTTGGGTCAGGAAGGGTTGTTTCGGGTCAGGAAGGGTTGGTTTGGGGTCAGGAAGGGTTGGTTTGGGTCAGGGAGGTTTGGTTTGGCTCGGAAAGGGTTTTTTGTCTCAGGAAATGTTGTTTTGGCTCGGGAAGGGTGATCTTGGCTCTGGACTTTCCCCCAAAAAAGCCCCCGCAGGTTCCTGAGGCTTCCCCGAGGTTGGGGGCTCCAGGATTTGGGATCAGCCACAAAGGGACATCCCGGGGCTGGTGGATCCTGCAGTGATTCCCTAAGGATCACAAATCCCAGAATCGCAGAGCAGTTTGGATCCCGCAGTCATTCCCGAGGGATCGCAGATCCCAGGATCTTGCAGTAATTCCCTTGGGATTGCAGATCCCAGGATTCCGCAGTCACTCCCAATGGATGCCACATTGTCCCCTTGGAATCACAGATCCCAGGATCCTGCAGCCATTCCCAATGGATCCCACAGCCATTCCCAATGGATCCCGCAGTCATTCCCGAGGGATCGCAGATCCCAGGATCTTGCAGTAATTCCCTTGGGACTGCAGATCGCAGGATCCCGCAGTCACTCCCTTGGGATCGCAGACCCCAGAATCATGCAGTCATTCCCAAGGGATCCCGCAGTCATTCCCAAGGGATCCCACAGTCATCCCCTAGGGATCCCAGATCCCAGAGCAGTTTGGATCCCACAGTTATTCCCCTGGAATTTCGGGGCTGCCCCCGGAGCGTTTGGAATTGCAGCAGCCAAGGGGAAAAAGGCGCCCGAGCTCAGCCCCGGAGAAATCCTGGTCTGGGGAGATGGAATTTCTCCTGGATTGCCCTTCCCTCTGGAAAATCCAGGCTGAGCACCCCCCAGGCCGCAGCTCTCAGGATTTTGGGATCATCTCCAAGGCCTGGCAGCGGCCCCGAACTGCAGCAGGAGCTGAGCTCCCGCAGATCCCAGAGATCCCTTTTCTGAACTGAGAACATCCCGGGCAGGAAGGGGATGGGGAAGGGGCCGAAAGCTGCTTTTTTGGGGGTATTGATCTCCCTGCCAGCTCCTTTTTTTGCGCTCTGCAGAGCCTTGGCCCGTTTTTCCCTTCACACAGGGAATTTTCCCCCTTTTTATGGAAGTTCCCTGTCCAGCCCATTCCCATCCGGGCAGGAGAGGTCACAATCCTGAATATTCCTCGTTTTCCCAGAGCCATCCGCTGGATCCTCTCCTGGAGTGGCAGGAGCTGATTTGGGGCCCTTCAGCCTCTCCAAGCCATTGCTTAAGCGTTCCAGCGAAAGGGAATTCCGGGAGGCCGCGGATCCATCCGGAACGTGAGAATCCCGGGATGGGGCACGGGGGATGCGCGAGGAGCAGAAAATCGGGAAGCGGATGGAATCCGAGCATCATTTGGGATGAAGTGCCTGTGACAAAGCAGGACGCACGGACAGCCCTTAAATCCAAATTTTGTGGCCTCCGGAACCCGGAACACTCCGGGAATTAACGGATTTCCCATTCCCAGCGTCCCTCCATCCCGGGAAAAAAGGGCCAGGAGGGGCCGGGGGCAGAGGAGCGTGACGGAATCACTCAGCCCTCATTAGGGCGAATTAAAACCGGGAGTGAGATGCCAATTACAATTTGTGCCCAGCTAATTGTTCTCCGCAGACTCCGATCGCCGCGCAGATTGCGGGAATTAATTGCGCTCGCTCCCAGGTGGGGCGGCCCCGAACTCTGCCGGAAAAGTGGAGATGGAGCTGGGATGATGCCGTGGGCAGCGCTGGGAATTCTGTCCCTCTCGAGGTCTGGGACAGCCCCGGAGCTTTAGCACCCGGAGTGTGTAAAATCCCGTCGGGAATGGGCGCTGGGATGGGGGCACGGAGAGCGGGACACCCTCAGGGAATTCCAGCGGAGGAAAGCTCGGGATGGCTCCTGGGGGGTCAGAGCCGTTCTCGATCCCGGGGCCATCCTAACCTGGTGTCCCATCCTGGTATTCCATCCCATCCCATCCCATCCCATCCCATCCCATCCCATTCAGGTATCCCATGCTAGTATTCCATCCTGTCCCATCCCATCCCAGTATCCTATCCCAGTATCCCATCCCGGTATCCCATCCCATCCTGGTATCCCATCCCGGTATCTCATCCTGCCCCATCCCATCCTGGTATCCCATCCCAGTATCCTATCCCAGTATCCCATCCTGGTATCCCATCCCAGTATCCCATCCTGGTATCCCATCCCAGTATCCTATCCCAGTATCCCATCCTGGTATCCCATCCCATCCCATCCCATCCCATCCCAGTATCCCATCCCATCCCATCCTATCCTGGTATCCCATCCCGATATCTCATCCTGCCCCATCCCATCCCATCCCATCCCATCCCATCCCATCCCATCCCATCCCATCCCATCCCAGTATCCCATCCCATCCCATCCCAGTATCCCATCCCAGTATGCCATTCCCATCCCAGTATCCCATCCCAGTATCCCATTCCCATCCCGGTATCCCATCCCATCCCCTACAGGAGCAGAGGGCTGACCAGGGCACTCAAGGGACACTGCCGTGCCGCATCATTCCTGGTGACCTTCCCAGCGGATCGGCTTCCCGGCAGGAATGATCCATAATTAATTAATTAATCAATCAATAATTAACGCCAGCTAATTTTCAGAGCAGCCCCCCTGAAACACCCGCTTCCCTTCCCTTCCCACGCCGAGGCCGACGGGACGGGCAGGGAACGCTCTGGGCAATGTCAAAGGATTCGAGCTCCCACATCCACGTGGTTTTCCATAAATTGGCAGGGAATCCACGCCGAGCTCGGATCCGAAGGACACAGAGGCCGCGGGAGCACAGCCAAACCAATCCACTCCCGGCGGGACACTGGGAACGGCGGCTCCCAGCACCCCAAGGATGGAAAACCTCCCAGCCCCCATCCCAGCCCCGATCCAGAGGTTGGGGCTGCTCCAGCGCGGCCCCTCAGGATATTTTGGGAAGAAATATTCCTCCAGCACAGCTTTGGTGTGGAATTCCCTCCAGAGGGATAAATCCAGGCTCTTTAAACTCCCCCCAGCCAGGCAGGGCTGGGAGGGGAAATCCAGGTTATTAAAGCTGGAAAAACCGGGAATGAATTCCTGGCTGTGATTAAAACCCAGCCCATCCTGGGACCGCTCCTGGTGTTTCTCCAGGGGCTGGGAACAACATTCCTGCGGCTCGGCAGCATCGCCGCAGGCGGGAATGCCGCACGGGGAAGGGGCTGGGGAGGGCTGGGGAAGAGGGAATGTCGCACGGAATCTCCGCCGGTCCCTTCCCGCTCCCAGCCGATCTGTGGCTCCATCCATGGATGAAACGGCTCCTCCGGGAGCCGAGGGCTCCGGGATTCCAGGGGATTCCAGCGCCGGGAATGGGCGCTGGGATGGGGGCACGGAGAGGGAAACACCCCCAGGGAATTCCAGCGGGGATGGCTCCTGTGGGGTCAGAGCCATTCCCGATCCCGGGGAAGCCTCTCCCTGTTTTTCCCTGGAGCGCTTCAACCTCCTCGGGTGCCGTGAAGGCCTGGAGTGACCAAAGAGCTCCCGAGGGCTTGGGGACGCCGCGGGGTGACATCGCTGCTGGATCCGGGATCCTGCCGGGACAGCCGATCCCGCCCTGCCCATCCTGCCCCACGGATCCCACCCGGATCCAGGGCCGGGATGCCTCTGGAATTGCCGCAGGGACACGCGGCGCTGCTGGCAGGGCACGGCCGGAGCTGGCCCAGCTCCCAATTCCTGACAAATTCCGCGTCTGGGATCGCTGGCCGCGGGACAGGGACAGAAGGAGCGAAGCTCCAAGGTCTGAGCTCGCCCTGCTCCGAGGTTCTGCTCATCCCGGGGGTCTCCACCGCCCTCCCCCCGCACGGTGACACCCCTGGGACCCCCGTGCCGCCGAGGAGGGGTCGCTGGCCGCAGGACAGGGACAAAAGGAGGGAAGATCCAGCAGTTTGAAAAAAAAAAAAAAAACAAAAAACAAGGAAAAGAGCAAATCCAGGCTTTTCCCGCTCCAGAAAGCGGATCCAGCGGATCCAGCCCCGGCAAACGAGGGGAACAACCTCCGGCATCCACAAAAACGCCGCGGATTGGCGCGGATGCCAAGGAGTCATTAGGAATCATAAGGAAAATGTACGGTTGCCATGGCAACTGCCAGGCACGGCTTTGGGGCACGGAGCGGATCCGTGGGATGGAGCGAATCCCTCTGGAAGCGCCGGGAAGGGCTCGGGGAGTTGGGGGGGGATGGAGTTTGGAGTTTTTTGTGGGATTTTGGGGGGGCTGAGCCCCTCCCTGGGCTCCCAAAGAGAGGGATTTTCCAATGGGATGTGGATCCCGCACCCACCAGAGCGGGAGGCGATGGAAAATCCCTCCCTGGGTGGGGAACGGAGATGATTCCCGGCAAAATCCAACTCCGGCTTATCGGGAATAAAATCATCCCCCTGACCTCCGGGAGAGGAGGGAAAAGGGAATTAACCCATGGGGGAAAAAGCTGGGATGAGCCAAGGACATTGGGAAAAACGGGATGGGTCCAAGCCTTCGGGATGGAGCTGCGGCCAGACTGAGCGGGAACGGGATTCCATGGGCCGGGAGTGGGAATCCATGGCCGGGAATGGGAATCCATGGGCCGGGAGTGGGAATCCATGGGCTGGGAGTGGGAATCCAAGGGCCGGGAGTGGGAATCCATGGGCTGGGAGTGGGAATCCATGGGCTGGGAGTGGGAATCCATGGGCTGGGAGTGGGAATCCATGGGCTGGGAGTGGGAATCCATGGGCTGGGAGTGGGGTCCCATAAACCAGGAATGGGAATCCACGTGCCAGGAATGGGAATCCATGTGACTGGGGTGGGGATCCACACACCAGGAATGGGAATCCATGTGCTAGGAATGGGAATCCATAAACCAGGAATGGGGTGCCATGTTCCAGGAACGGGATTCCATAAACCAGGAATGGGAATCCATGAACCAGGAATGGGGTGCTGTGTTCCAGTCATGTGGATTCCGTAAACCAGGAACAGCATTCCATATGCCAGGAATGGGAATCCGCATGCCCAGAACGGGATTCCGTGTGACTGGAGGGGGGATCCACACACCAGGAATGGGAATCCATGCGCTAGGAACGGGAATCCATGAACCAGGAATGGGGTGCCATGTTCCAGGAATGGGATTCCCTAAACCAGGAATGGGAATCCATGAACCAGGAATGGGAATCCATGAACCAGGAATGGGGTGTTGTGTTCCAGTCATGTGGATTCCGTAAACCAGGAACAGCATTCCATATGCCAGGAATGGGAATCCGCATGCCCAGAACGGGATTCCATGTGACTGGGGTGGGGATCCACACACCAGGAATGGGAATCCATGCGCTAGGAACGGGAATCCACGAACCAGGAATGGGGTGCCATGTTCCAGGAACGGGATTCCGTAAACCAGGAATGGGAATCCATGTGACTGGAGTGGGAATCCATATACCAGGAATGGGGTGCTGTATTCCGGGAATGGGGTGCAATGTTCCAGGAATGGGATCCCATGAACCAGGAATGGGATTCCAAATGCCAAGAATGGGAATCCACATGCTGAGAAAGGGAATCCACGTGACTGGAATGGGATTCCACATGCCAGGGATGGGATTCCATAAACCAGGAATGGCGTTCCATATGCCGGGAGTGGGATTCCATGTGCCGGGAGTGGGCTGCCACACACTGGGAATGTCTCCTCCATGAGACCAGAGATACCCCGGATATATCCCAGAAATATCCTCGAGATATCCCAGAAATATCCCAGAGATATCCCAGCGATATCCCGGAGATTTCCTGGAGATACCTCAGAGATATCCCAGATATATCCCAGAGATATCCCAGAAATATCCTGGAGATAGCCCAGAGATTTCCCAGAGATTTCCCAGAGACATCCCACAGACATCCCAGAAATATCCCAGAAATATCACAGTGATACCGCAGAGATATCCCAGAAATATCCCAGAGATATCCCAGCGATATCCCGGAGATTTCCTGGAGATACCTCAGAGATATCCCAGATATATCCCAGAGATATCCCAGAAATATCCTGGAGATAGCCCAGAGATTTCCCAGAGATTTCCCAGAGACATCCCACAGACAACCCAGAAATATCCCAGAAATATCACAGTGATACCCCAGAGATATCCCAGAAATATCCCAGAGATATCTCAGAGATATCCTGGAGATCTCCCAAAGATATCCCAGAAATACCCCAGAGATATCCCAGAGATATCCCAAAGATTTCCTGGAGATTTCCTGGAGATTTCCTGGAGATATCCCAGAGATATCCCAGAAATATCCCAGCGATATCCCAGCAATATCCCGGAGATTTCCTGGAGATATCCCAAAGATATCCCAGTGATACCCCAGCGATATTCCAGAGACATCCCAGCGATATCCCGGAGATATCCCGGAGCTATCCCATACCCTCAAAACCCCAAACCAAAGGCGAGGGCAGCTCCCCAATTCCTGCTGCCAGCCTCGGAGTGGAGATTCCGGAGGGACGAGGGATGGTTTGGGATGGAAACTGCCCCAAAACCCCAGGAAAACCGGGAAAATCCAAGGCCGAGCCAGGGAGGACAGCCCTGCCGAGGGAAGGGGGACAAGTGACACTTCCCAGGAGGAATTCACCTGGAAAAGGGGAGCCGAGGAATTATGAAAGAGCCAAAAGAACACCTGGAGAGTGTCCCTAAAATCCCTTTCTTGTCCTATTTAACAGGAATTCCATGGAAAGGGAGGCCCGGCGGGGGATTCAGCACGGATTTCCGAAGGGTAAAGGAATGAATCCTGGAATTCCCAAGGATAAAGGGACGAATCCTGCCGAAAACCGGGAATTACAGAATGCCGGGAGCTTCCCGGGGCCACGTTCGGGACAACCCATGGTGGGCGCAGCTCGTGGGAGTTGGGAAAAGTGACTCAGGAATGGGAGAGGGCTCAGAATTTTCCATGGGAATCCAAACCTTCCCGGGAAAAACCGCAGCGATTTGCAAATCAGGATCAAAGCCGCCTCTCCTTTTTTTTTTTTTTTTTTTTTGGGGATTTCAAGGGAAGGGAGAGGCTTTGATGAGGTGTCAAGCGCCGCTTTTGAGCACCCAAAATATTCCCTGAAATTTAAGGATCATCCTCTGGGAAGGGCGACAACCACGCGGTGGAAAATCTTCTCCCAGCACAGCCCCAACCAGATCATTTTTCAGGGATCATAAATAGGAAAAACCCCACTTTTTTTTTTTTTTTTTTCCCCTTTCCGGGTAGCCGAAATTCTTTTTTTTTATCCTTTTTCCCTCTTTATTCCCAGCGGTCCTGCCGGGAATCAGGACAGGGAAGAGCAAAGCTGCTTTTTTCCCCCCTCTAAACCGAAGATCTGGAGCCGGCTGCTCTCATCCTTTGGGAAAAGCTGGTTAAGATGCAAAACTCCTTTTCCTGCTGATTGCAAATTCCTCACTGATGAAGGCTTTTAAATTCCAAACGAGCCTTATTAAAGCCTCTCTCTTCCCGAAAAAAAAAAAAAAAATTTCCCAACTTAAACCTGGATTCTCCTCATTTTTCACCACTGGGGAGGACAAAGCCCCGACCCTCAAATTCCATCTGGGAGCGATTTTTAAATTTTTTTTGGGATAGGTTTTAAATTCCTTTTTTTTTTTTTTTTTTTGGGATGGGTTTTAAATTCTTTTTTTTTTTTTTTTCCCCGGGATGGGTTTTAAATCCCATCAAAAACGGTTTTATAACTGCTGTTGGAGCCTTGAAGAGGGTCAGGAGAATATGGGATCATTCCCTCCAGGAAAACCCGGCCCTAATTCCAAGCGGAGCTGGCGAATCATTCATTCATCCCGAATTAATTCATCCCGGGCAATTTATCCCAAATAATTTACGGATCGAGTTCGTCTGGGTGAAAAGCGCCCCAGCGCAGGGAGCCAGCCCCAGACTTCATTCCCAATTAAGCCCTTTGTGAATTGTCTGGGAACGGATCCCAATTTTTTCCCCATATTTGTTTGTTATTCCGGATCGCGCTCCGAACGGAGCCGCCACATAATTCCTGCTTTTTTCCCGAGTGTTTGCAAACAGCTCCAGCTGCCAGGATTCGGAGGGGGAGCTGGGGGGGGGGAGTTTCCCAGACCCTGTCCCTGGCTGGGATTGTGGAATCTCTGGGAATTTTCCGTGGGAATGATCTCCGAGAGCTCCCGGCTGGATGGAGAGGGGAGAGCAAAGGCTCCTGGAGCAATTTTCCCAAAAAATCCTAAATCCCAGCTGCTGGAACGGCCTTTCCCTAAACCCTCCATCGCTAAATTGCTGTCCTGGAATGCTGGAATTCCTTGGCGCTGGATAAAGGGAGGCTGGAATCATCCAGGAGGATAAAGGAGGATCCTCCGAGGGCCCTGACCCCAAATCTCCACCCCAAAACCCCAAAAATTGTGGGGCTTTATCCACAGGGACCCCTCTGCTTCCCGGGAGTTTTCAACTCATCCCGTTTTCCTCTTTATCCCGGGAAGCAGCGGCTGGGGTTGGAATTCTCCTTCCGGAGCTGCTGCTCTCATTTATGGGATTTTCCTCCCGGGAACAATCCCATAAAACCGAAGTCCCGGGAGCTTCCCGGGATCCCAGCCCTCATTCCAGGGCCTGGAACCTCGGAACTGGAAAAAGGGATTGGGAACAGCTCCCGGAAAAGGGATTTGGGGGGTGGTGGCTGAGTTTCCGCACTTTGGGACATCCCATTCCAGCTGGGAATGTTATCCCATGGGATCTCACAGGGATTAATGACCGGGGCGATTCAGGAGGAAAATCTGGGAATAAAGGGCCAGAGCCACGGGTTTGGGATTCACCTGGACAGGTGACATTCCCAGCCTTCCCGATGGACCTTCCCAGCATCCCTGTCCCAGCCGGGAAATCCGGGATCCCTAAATGGCAGGGGAATGTTTTTTTCCAGAGAAAATGAGGATCGGGGATGATCCCTTGGCTGCCAGGAGCCAGCGGGAGAAGGAATCATGTGCGGTCAGAGTGGAATTGGCGCTTCCATGGGAATGGGAATGGGAATTTCCATGGGAATGGGAATTTCCATGGGGATTGGTGCTTCTATGGGAATAGGAGCTTCCATGGGAACGGGAACTTCAATGGGAATGGGAATTTCCATGGGAATGGGAACTTCTATGGGAATGGGAGCGCCATGGGAAGTTCCATGGGAATGGGAATTTCATGGGAATTGGAGTTTCCATGGGAATTGGAGCTTCCATGGGAATGGGAACTTCTATGGGAATGGGAGCTCCATGGGAATTTCATGGGAATGGGAAGTTCCATGGGAATTGGAGTTTCCATGGGAATTGGAGCTTCCATGGGAATGGGAACTTCTATGGGAATGGGAGCTCCATGGGAATTTCATGGGAATGGGAAGTTCCATGGGAATACAAACTTCCATGGGAATGGGAACTTCCATGGGAATGGGAATTTTCATGGGAATTGGTGCTTCCATGGGAATGGGAGCAGCTCCTTCCAACCCTCGGGGAGGCAATTCCAGCTCAATTCCCGGGGCTTTGGGAAGAGAGAATTCCTGCTGCTCCCCAGCCCTGCTGAGGTGGGGACTGGGGTTGGTTCAGGGTCCTGCAGAATTTCCGGCCCTTTTCCCTTTTCCAGAGGGATCCTGCAGAATTCCCGCCCTTTTCCCTTTTCCAGAGGGATCCTGCAGAATTCCCGGTCCTTTTCCAAAGGAATCCTGGGGAATTCCCGGCTTTTTTCCAGAGGGATCCTGCAGAATTCCCGGCCCCTTTCCCTTTTCCAGAGGGATGCTGTGGGCTCTGCCGGGGGCTTGGCACAGCTCAGCTCCAGGTTTTCCCCCACGGAGGAGGAAAGAGGTCCCTGGAATTCCGAAGGATTGACCCTGACCAGCCAAAGGAAAGGGAATGGCCAAATGCCACCCCCGCCGGTGACACTGGGGTGACAAAACAGCGCCGAGTGCCCACGGAGGGGACACGGGAAAAGCCTCGGCCGAGCGGGATCGCGACCCTGCGCCCCGAGACACCACCCCACGACCCTGAGGGACACCCCAGCGCAATTCCCAGGGCCGGGAATGTCGCCCGGAGCCACCTCCCGCCACCGCAGGGCTCGGGGTGAGGGAGCCGCGGGTGAGGCGTTCCCTCCGCGGCCTTCGCGGTGCGGGATCGGGGCTGGGCTCGCCGGGGAAGGCAGGGCTGGGTCCTGGACCGGCGCCAGGACAGCATCCGAGGGGGGACACGGAGGGGACACGGAGGGGACACGGAGGGGACACGGAGGGGACACGGAGGGGACACAGAGGGGACACAGACGGGACACAGGTGGCACCCGTGCGTGGCTCCCGAGCTCCCGGCCCTGGTGGATCCAGGCTGGAGGAAGCAGATCCTGCCGATCCTTTTTCCCAGAAGTGATGGCAGCACCCACCTGCCATTGCCGGTCCCTGCGAACGCCGCTCCGAGGGGCTTTTCCCGGCCCCGAGCACGCCCCGCTCCCCTCGGGGGTCTCACCGCCAGGCTGGGACCATCCCCGCTCGTCCGGGGGCTTCTCCCGCCCCTCCTGGGCGTCTCCAGCCCCTTTTTCCAGGCGCCCGGAGAAGCCGGGGGAGGTGGCGTGGCTGGGGGAGCACCGGGAGAGGCGAGCACGGAGCGGGGGTCGCTGCCGGCCCCGAGCCCTTCCCGGGGCGATCCGGGGCTCTCCGGGCGGGCAGGGCACACCCCGGGCAGGGCCGGGCGCTGGCACGGGGCACGGGCACTGCGGGCGGTGCGCGGCCCCGGCGCGGCCGCGGCGGGGAGGGAGGGAGGGGCAGGGCTGGGGAGGGGGAGGTAAACACGGAACCGGCGCGGAAATCAGCGAAATTACATTAAAATGACACCGCGGCCGCTCCCGAGGTGTCCTTTGCCATCACCTCTGCCTGTCCCCGCCATCCCCGGCGGGCTGTCGGAAGGTGAGGGAGGGCAGGGAAGGATCCCGAAGCGCCGCGGTGTTTATTTTATTCAACAGCCGCTCCTCCGCGTCCCTCCCGTCACATTTTCGCGCAGGCACCGAGGGGTTAATGGCCGGGAAGCGCCGCTCCCGCCCGGATCGCATCCTGCCAGCAGCAGCCCTGGATCCCAGCCCCGCCGGCGGCTCCAGCCCAGCGCATCCCCCCGGGCTCGGCCTCCCCCCGGCTCGGCCGCCCTCAGCCCCATGCCCATCCGTGCCAGGATCCTCTCGATCCCAGCGGAGTTTCCCGGAGCGGGAATGCGGCTCCCCCCACCTGGGAGCCATCCCTGGCTGCCTCCCGCACCCCCCGGATCATCGCTGTCCATTCTCGATTTTTTTTCCCCCCACCCGCTTTTCTCCCTCTCGTTCCCAAAAGCACCATTCCTCCCCAAATCCACCATTTAGCAGGGAAAGCACAGCTCCGGAACGGGGTAAAAAAAACCCAAAAACCCAACCCCAAACAAACTGCCGAGGCGCCGGCTCGGCGCTGCTGCAGAGCGCAGGGTCCCCCCAAAACCACCCCCGGCCCAAACCCCAAACCGCGGGGCTGTCCCCCCACTCACCCCCGGAGTCTGTCCCCGTCCCCCGGCGCCGCTGTCACCGCCGGCCGCCCCCCGCCACAGCTGCCCGCACATCTGGCGGACAAAGAGCCGGGTGGCTTCGGAGCTGTCACCGCCGGCGGGCTCCGTCCTTGTCCCTCAGGGCGGGGACAGGGCCAGCAGGACCCTCCGGCCGCGCTGACCCTCGGGAGGCGGCGGGGAGAGCCCTTCACCCTCCGCTCTGCCGGCGCCTGTGCAGCCGCGCAGTCCGCGCTGCCTGCAAGCGCTTCCCCTCCTCCTCCTCCTCCTCCTCCTTCTCCTCCTCCTCCTCCTCCTCCTTCTCCTCCTCCTCCTCCCTTCCCAATCCTCCTCCTCCTCGCTCCAGCCTCGTCGCCACGACGTGCCGCCCACCCGAAGCGGCTCCTGCCGGCTGAGCCTTAACCCCTGCGGCTCCGGCAGCGCCCTCGGGCCTCTCCCGGGGATGCTCCCGAGGGATGGAGAAGCTCCCGGGAATGCTGAGCATCCCCGTTCGGGTGTCCTCCCCGCGGGCGGGGGTCACCGGGCCCGGGGGCTGAGGGGCTGGGAGGGGAGGGGGACACTCGGTGGGGCACAAATCGCCTCCTGCCCACCGGGATTTCCTGGATTTGGAGAGATCCCACCGGGATTTCTTGGATTTGGAGAGATCCCACCGGGATTTCTTGGATTTGGAAGGATCCCACCCGGATTTCTTGGATTTGGAAAGATCCGGCCCCGCCAGCTCCTTGTCCCCCCCAGGGGCACAGCGCGGACACCCCGAGGGAGTTTGCGGCTCGGTCCCCAGGCAGGACGCGCTGCCAGAGGCTCATTTCCCCCAGAATGTGTTCAGGGATGTTCAGGGGCTCTTAACCTTGGAAAACCTGGGGAAAAGCTGCCTCCTCCGGGGATGGAGCGGGAATGGAGCGGGAATGGGGCAGGGATGGAATAGGGATGGAGCGGGAATGGGGCAGGGATGGAGCGGGAATGGGGCAGGAATGGGGCAGGGATGGGATAAGGATGGAGCGGGGATGGAGCGGGAATGGGAAAGGGATGGAGCGGGAATGGGGCAGGGATGGAACGGGAACGGGGCAGGGATGGAACAGGGATGGCACAGGGATGGAGCGGGGCCGGAGCGGGGCCGCGCACACTCCGGGGACGGCGAGAGAAGAGATCGGAGTGAGCTGATTGGATTGGCAGGACTCCCATGGCATCGAGTCCGTGTGTCCAGCCCTGGGGGGGACACGCCGCCAGCTCGGCCCCGGCTCTCTGCAGACGCTCCAAGGGATCGGGGCTGGATTTTAGCATCGCTCCCGGGCTTGGCAGCATTTCCCCGGGGTCGGAGCCGCGCCGGCCCCGCAAGGATTTTCCAACGGCAGAAGGGAAAATGGGAGGTTTTACCGAGCGCTGGGTCACACGAGGAAATGTCCCTTTATTTTTCCCAAATCCCATTAACACCCTGCATCAGGGAAAAGCCCCTCCCGGGTGGCCCGGAGCCACTGTCCAAGCCCTGTCCATCAACCCCTGTTCATCCCCCCCTGTCCATCCAATTCTGTCCATTCACCTCTGTCCATCCCCCCTGTCCATCCACCCGTGTCCATCCAGTCCTGTCCATCCACTCCTGTCCATCCAGCCCTCTCCATCCACCCGTGTCCATCCTGTCCATCCTGCCCTGTCCATGTGACCCCTGTCCATCCTGTCCATCCACCCCTGTCCATTCCCCCCGTCCATCCTGTCCATCCACCCCTGTCCATCCACCCCTGTCCATCCACCCCTGTCCATCCACCCCTGTCCATCCCCCCTGTCCATCCAATCCTGTCCATCCACCCCTGTCTATCCAACCCTGTCCCTGCCACCCCTGTCCATCCACCCCTGTCCATGCCACCCCTGTCCCTGTGACCCCTGTCCATCCACCCCTGTCCATCCCCCCTGTCCATCCACCCCTGTCCATCCCCCCTGTCCATCCACCCCTGTCCATCCACCCCTGTCCATCCACCCCTGTCCATCCTGTCCATCCAGCCCTGTCCATCCAGCCCTGTCCATCCAATCCTGTCCATCCACCCCTGTCCATCCCCCCCGTCCATCCTGTCCATCCACCCCTGTCCATCCTGTCCATCCACCCCTGTCCATCCTGTCCATCCTGCCTTGTCCCTGCCACCCCTGTCCATCCTGCCCTGTCCATCCTGCCCTGTCCATCCCCCCCTGTCCATCCTGTCCATCCTGCCCTGTCCATCCAATCCTGTCCGTCCACCCCTGTCCATCCACCCCTGTCCATCCTGTCCATCCACCCCTGTCCATGTGACCCCTGTCCATCCTGCCCTGTCCATCCTGTCCATCCTGCCCTGTCCATCCCCCCCGTCCATCCTGTCCATCCACCCCTGTCCATCCTGCCCTGTCCATCCTGCCCTGTCCATCCACCCCTGTCCCTCCACCCCAGCTGGCACTGGCTCCTGGTGTGCCGGAGCTGCTGCAGGGGATGAGTAATTCCTGCCGCTCCGGAGATGCTCCTCGGGAACAGCCCGATCCAGGTTTTAATTGCGTGGGATTCCAGCCGAGGTGGATCTGATTTATCTTCCCTGCTGCCTCAGCGCCGGCCTGCTCCGGGAGCCAGCCGGAGAAAATTCCCCCAAAAAATGGGTTCAAACTTGGCTTTGCTGGGATTTCAAGGTGGGTTTTTCCCACTCCCGTGTGGGGCTGGGAGGAGATTCCCATCCTTTCGTCCTTTGGGACACAGCGGGATCTCCCGGGGAGCTGCCTTGAGGAATTTTCCCGGAGAATTTGGAGGGTTAAGCTCGGCTCCACCCGAGCTGGATGAACGAAGGGATCCAGAGCATTTTATTCCCTTCTGGATCAGGAAAACCTCATGGATGTGGGACCCCTCCGGTCCTATGGATTCCCATTGGATCCTAGGATGGACAGGATCCATTCCCAGGATATTTTCCATCCTCTTCTTCCTCCCAGGAATCAGCCGAGCCAAGCCCCGCTCCGGAACCTTTCAGCAGGGACGGGATCTTCTGGAAAAGAAAAAATCGGGAACCCTCCCAGAAAATCCCGTTGGTGTTATCCATCTGCGGGAATTGCTTTTGGGGTCACGGATTTTATCCCGATCCCGCGATTCAGGGCCACGTCAGCAGCTCCCTCCGGCAGCGACGGAGCCATAAACCCGGGAAAAGTCGGGAAAAGTCGGGAAAAGTCGGGAAAAGTTGGGAAAAGTCGGGAAAAGCTCCCTGCAGCCCTTCCCTGGAGCCGGGAGGGAGATCCCCCGTGAGGAACGACCCAAATCCCTGCGGAGCAGCAGCAGGGATTTATGGCTGGTGCGGGATGGAGATGTAATTCCGGCTGCTCCCGAGTTCCAGCCCTTCCCTGCTGCCCAGGATTTCCCGGTGATGGATCCCGAGATCCAGGAGCTGCAATTCCAAGGAAAACCAACCCCAAAAATTCCCTTATTTACCTCGGGAAAAGGGATTTTAAGGGATGCATTCTGTGTTTTCTTCCCATTCCCTCTTTCCCTGAGAAGGCGAACGCTGACCTCATATCCTCCGGATCCTGATCCGCGATTCCTCATGGATCAGACCTGGAGGATCCAGGGCCAGGGGAGGTTTGGCCCCGGAACCGTCGGATAATTCCCATTTATAGGAGCCAAAAACCTCAGATTTATGGATTTAAATTTAGGAGGAATCTCGGGGAGACTTTGGGAATCTCGGAGGGGATTTTGACCCCGAGCTTTTCCGGGGTTATCCATAAATAAATAAACTAATAAATAAATAAAATAATAAAAAAATGAAATAATAAATCCCCACTGCAGGCACTGGGAACGCGCTGGGATGAGGATGCTCCCCATCGGATTTTTATGGATTTTCACAGAGCCTTTCAGCGCTGGTTTGGGCATCAAAAACTTCCCAGAGGCACCACAAAAATCCCCCAAAAAATAGGGAAAAAAGACCCAGGAGGACAAGGGAGGGTTGAGGGTGTTGGATCCAGGGAATTCCTGGACACGAATCCAGGCTTGGGCCGGAGCTGGGGAATTTTCAATCCATAAGGGAATTTCCAGCTCCAGGCCCCTGCGGTTTTGGGATTCCCATAAATTTGGGGTCAGCCGAGGTCGCTCCTGAGGTGGGGCCAGGATTGGATTCCGTCCCCTTTTCCCAAATTGAAGGTGAATTCCCTAATCCAGAGCTCCCTTGCTGTCCTTCCCACATCCCAAACGGATCCAAGCTTTCCCCACCTTTGCGCCCCTTCAAGACGAGGATCCCAAACCCCAATTTTCCAACCCGCGATCCCAAATTAAATCAGCGTCCCCAAATTCCCATCCCCCAGGGCCCTTCCCACGATCCCGGGAATGGGAATTGCTCCTCGGCTCCCTTTATTTCCCTGCTTTGGGGCTGCTTTACGGCTGCCATAAAAGCTGTCCATAAATCCCGGCCGATCCCATAAAACCCCGGAATAACCGGAGTTAGAGCCCGAACGGGAATGCGGCAGGAGGGTTTGTCCTTTCCCCGTTCCCAAAAACCTTCACGGGAAGCGATTCCAGGGGTGAACACAGCCGACGGAGTCTCCCTGTTTATAGGGTTTTTTTTAATGGATAATGTGGGGTTTTCTTATGGATAACATGGGGTTTTTTATGGATAATATGGGTTTTTTAATGGATAACATGGGGTTTTTTTAATGGATAATGTGGGTTTTTTTAATGGATAGCATGGGATTTTTTTATGGATAACATGGGTTTTTTTTTAAATGTAATGTGGGGGTTTTTTATGGATAACAAGGGATTTTTTTATGGATAACATGGGGTTTGTTATGGATAGCATGAGGGAGTTTTTTATCGATAACATAGTTTTTTTATGGATAACATGGGGTTTTTTTATGGATAATATGGAATTTTTAATGGAAATCATGGGATTTTTTATGGATGACATGAGGGGATTTTTTTATGGATAACATGGCATTTTTTATGGATTACATGGGGGTTTTTTATGGGTAACGTGGGTTTTTTTATGGATAACATGGGATTTTTTTATGGATAATGTGGGGTTTGTTATGGATAGCATGAGGGAGTTTTTTATGGATAACCTGGGGTTTTTTATGGATAACATGGGGTTTTTTATGGATAATATGGAATTTTTAATGGAAATCATGGGATTTTTTTGTGGATAACATGAGGGGATTTTTTTATGGATAACATGGCATTTTTTATGGATTACATGGGGGTTTTTTATGGGTAACGTGGGGTTTTTTATGGATAATGCGGGGTTTTTTATGGATCACAGGAGGTTTTTTTGATAACATGAGGGTTTTTTTAATGGATCATATGGGGGTTTTTTATGGAAAACATGAGGGTTTTTCATGGATCATGTGGGGTTTTTTATGGAAATCATGGGGTGTTTTTTATGGAAATCATGGGGTGTTTTATGGACACAATGGAATTTTTTATGGAAATCATGGGATTTTTTACTGATAACATGGGGTTTTTAATGGAAATCATGGGGAGTTTTTTATGGATAACATGAGGGGTTTTTTATGGATAACGTGGAGTTTTTTATGGAAATCATGGGGTTCTTTTATGGATATCATGTGGGATTTTTAATGGATCACATGGGGTTTTTTATGGAAATCATGGGTTTTTTATGGATACAATGGAGTTTTTAATGGATAACATGGGGGAGTTTTTTATGGATAAATGCGTTTTTTTTACAGATAACATGAGTGGTTTTTTATGGACCACATGGGGTTTTTTGTGGACATCCTGAGGGGTTTTTATGATTAACATGGGGTTTTTTATGGACATCCTGAGGGGTTTTATGATTAACATGGGGTTTTTTATGGATATCATGAGGGGTTTTTTATGGTTAACATGGGTTTTTTAATGGAAAACATGAGGGTTTTTTACGGATAACGTGGAGTTTTTTATGGAAATCATGGGGTTCTTTTATGGATAACATGAGGGATTTTTTTATGGATAACATGGGTTTTTTAATGGATCACATGGGGTTTTTATGGAAATCACAGGTTTTTTTATGGATCATATGAAGGAGTTTTTTATGGATAATGTGGGGTTTTTTATGGATAACATGGGGTTTTTTATGGATAACATGGGTTTTTTTATGGATAATGTGGGGATTTTTTTATGGATAATGTGGGGATTTTTTTATGGATAATATGGGTTTTTTTAATGGATAAAATGGGGTTTTTTATGGCCCACATGGTGTTTTTTTATGGATCACACGGGGTTTTTTACGGAACGAGCTTTTCCTCGCAGGAATTTCATCCGCCTCTCCCTCGCCGCCGTCTCCCTCGCCCACACTCCCAATCCCGAGACTGATCCGGAGGGAAATAAACTTCCCAAAAAACACAGCCTTGGCTGCTCCAGGAAGGGAAAGGCTCGGAGAAGGCTGGGAATGCTGCCTGGCTGTGATGGAGCTGGAACTGAGGAGCGGAATTTGTTTCTTTTATTGCCAGACTAAAATGTAATTAAAAGTCCGCGGTGCCAGCGGTACATTTATCCT